>CM068368.1:782348057-783053057 GCA_034769895.1 Magicicada septendecula
ACACGTAGTATTACAATATTAATAATACTGTGTGTAAATAGATAATATCAACGGTTATGCGTCACACGCGTTACTATCCCCGAAAAGTCTTAACAGATCCTTGCAAGCGGTAGAATCTTGTACAAGGAATTGTATGTACCGTTCGCGGTAGCAGCAGTGAAGAACTGCTTGTAATTTTATGCACAATGCGTTAAAACACTGGTGTGTGCACATGTACTACACACACAGTTCTGAGTCTTCCCGTTTCACTAACGACGAATAGTTTTTACAACACCTTGCAAGCGGTAAAATTCTTGTACAAGGGTGCACGTCCCGTTCGCGGTAGATGGCGTAGAAGAACTGCCTGTGTAACGACAGGCTTAAGAAAATTTCCAACCACCAGTCAGCATTCTATTGGTGGATGGAAGTCACATGGTTTTTACATAGTGACAATGCACTTTTCATGCAGTAGAGTGCATTTACTTTGTAACAGCATGCATAGCGGTAATCAGACTACACGTATCTCATGCATAACTGCCTACATACTAATAACACACATGAACGTAAACAATAGTCCGACAGGTATAGGGATTGTAGCGATACACATGTCTAAGTTCAGTTAATGTCAACACAACGATAAATACTTCACGCACTGCCCGGGAAACGTTTACCACTCGCGCACGCGCGCACATTTCCACAAACACAGTACATGAATACAATAAATAAATAATGCACAGCTTTACTAACCTAAACCCTTATCCTTACTAATTACAGTTATAACAACCAAACTTAACCATCTACCAATATAATATGAATGTCCATTGTCTGTGTAATATATGTGAACTTGCCCCGCCAATCATGATCCTGTGATTCGTTGCAATATATATATATATTTTTTTTTTTTTGCAACAGTACAACCATTTACGGTATTGTGCATTGCCAAAATAATTTAAATAAAATAAAAATAAATAAATATTGATTAATAAACATGATTCAGATTGCAAGATGGATCGTATTTAAAAAGGGAACGCAGAATTCCTGCATGGACACGCATATCTAGCCCACCTGTCGCTAGCGTTGTGTACACGTGTATTTTGTTTGTGTGTGTGAAACCTGTTGGTTCCTGAACTGTAACCAACCCTTTTCAAGTATTGATAGATTTTATGTTTTATTTTAATTATAAGAAAACTATGTACGATATTGTAAAATGAAAGACACCAGAGGGTGTAGAAAATAAAGGTGAACAAAGGGTTAAAAGACCATGCCAAAGTGACGGAAAGTGCAATTACTATAAGTAAAAAGTGAATAGCTCTTTTTGTAATTACAATAAAGAAGTGTAATTTACGTATAGTAAACATATAAAAATTAGCGATCGATTGAGCATCGAGTAGTGTGAAACAGACTTCATAATTCGCGAAGATAGGCGAAATTCGTGAATTGAACCAGAGTGGTGGTAAAGACGCTTCGACAAACTCTGACAAGATGAAAATTGTTCAGATCTGACACGACCTGGCTATAAATACCAGGTCGTGCTAATAAAGTTTCTTCTTCTATTTTCAACCGTTGCCGTAGGAGGCTATGTCAGTCGACGACGCTATTCTAAATCTACAGTGAGAGTCACGGGACAAACTGGAAGTCTAACCAGAACAGCAGAACACCTACGAAGAGGTTCGATGGATGCAAGTACGATCCATGAGAGGATACGAGACAACTAGTAAACAGCACTAGCAGTGGAATCCTGGAAGAGGACCAGAAGAACGAGGAGGACACACTGATAGTATTGCATCAAATGAGGTGATGAAAAACCATTTTTGTTAATTACAGACAATTGAAAGACTCTAATTAACATAGAATGAAAAACATTCGAACAGTTAATCAATCATAAAGAAATCTACATAAATGTAAAAGTAGATTGTAATGTAGTATAATAACTCATGTATAGGAATTAGTAGTTGAATCAAACATAAATGCTAAGAGAGAAATATTTGAGTTTAAATTAAAATCAATTAAAGTATTGAGAGAAAATTGTGTGATATGATTTTAAATAAAAATAAATGAGAGTAATTGATAAAGTCTGTGTTTGATAAAGTAAAATGCATATGCAATAGTAAATAATGAAAGAACAACAAATTTTTTGTTCAGAAAGGTTTAATGCCAACAGAAATGTTTAATGAGATGAAGAATGTGTTGGACCTTCATTTACTACAGTGAAAAAAATGGGCTGCTGAATTTAAACTTGGTCGTGCAAGTTTGGAAGATGACCCGCATACTGGCATCCAAAAAGTGCCACTACACCAGAAATCTTCAATAAAGTGCACAATATTGTTTTGGAAGATGGCCGTTTGAAGGTGTCTGAAATTGTTAAGCCTGTGGGCATCTCAGATGAAAGGATACATCACATTCTTACTAAGGAATTAGGTATGAAAAGCTGTCTGCAAGATGGGTGCCATGTTTGTTGACAAGTGACCAAAAACGAGCGTGAATGCAAGCTTCTCAGGAATGTTTTGACCTTTTTAAGAAAAATCCGAAAGATTTTATTTGTAGATTTGTAACAACTGATGAAACTTGGGTTCATTACTTCACTCTAGAAATAAAACAACAGCCAAAACAATGGATGCATAGTGATTCGCCGCCTACAAAAACAGTAAAATCAATTTTGTTGGCTGGAAAGTGTATGGATCCATTTTTCTGGGATGCTAAGGGGATACTGTTACTAGATAGTATTGAAAAGGGCCAAACGATAAATGGTAAGTATTATGCTAAACTTTTGGGCTAATTAAATGTAAAAATTCGAGAAAAAGACCAGGTTTAGCAAAGATCATTTTCCATCAAGATAATGCACGCCCTCACATATGCGTTGTGTCTATGGCAAAAATCGCTGAGTTGAAATACGATCTGTTACACCAGCTGCCTTATTCGCCTGATTTAGCGCCATCTGATTTTCATCTTGTGCCGAGACGCTCGGCATATTTGAAAAATCGCGCCGAGTCATTGTAGGCAGTGGTTGTCGGCGCCAATGATGGTTAGATAAGTGTGCGCTGACACAATAAAGCAGGCTGGTCGATCAGCTGATAGACAGCTTGTAGCACGTTAATCCGAAGCCTAGTGGCCCGATGCAAAATGTGAATCGTCCTCATTTCCAATTTCACTCTCCTACGGTACAAGTGTCTGACGGCTTGGAAGGAATTTCTGCCACCGCTACATTCTTTGAATACTATGTGTCACTGATCAGAAAGTGTCTCAGGGTCCTCGATCCACCAAGAGGAAGGGAGAGGCTGAGATGGTGACCTGATCATCTGTCACCATCAGCAGAGATGTCGACTGAAAACTCCCCAATGCTGTCGGAGACACACACACACACATGCTCCAGGACATCAGGAGGACAGCCGCCCTAAGGAGAGTGAACAACCGTTTCCAGCTCACCAACAACTCTGCTGATCATCACCATCACAGGCGGTAACGTCAACCAGCGTTAAAATACAGGTGGGAAATTTCCATTTATATAGACTCAACAATTACTACACTTTCCAGTGTTGGAAGCAGAAATGGACATGTATATGAACTATAGTTTCAAATTTATAATTAATTAAAATTGTGTGAGAACATGTCTAATCAATGAATAATTCTGATTCACTATAACCTGTGTTAAAAAGGGCATTCACTTTTATGTACTCTGCTTATTTACAGTGTTAAAATCACTTTTCATTCCTGTTATTACAGCACATTGAATAAATATAGATATATTGTCTAGAAGATGAAAAATGGTGAATGTTATAAGCGTTAAGCGATGAAACAGATCGAATTTGTTAGAACTAGCCCTGTAAAAATATATATGTTGATTCGTATTGTTGACTGTATAAAAGACCCTGCTTATCAGGCTGTTTGATTAATTTTATTGTTAATTGCATTCATAAATATTAGTAGGAAGGTCATTTGTATAAACAATATTTTCTTTATTTAATGAGCAGAATTTTTTGTCAGAACATGTCCGCTAATTACATACTGTGATTTATTACTATATAAATTAAGAGTATCCACCTGTGATACTGTAGATTAAATATTATGGTTAATGGTGGTGATTGCCATCCATGTACATTCAATATATATATACAGTGGAACTTGGTTATAACGTCATTGAAGGGACCAAAAAAATAATGACGTTATGTCCGAGTGACGTTATAAAAGAGTCGTTATAAAAGACCCTTTTTAATCACTAGTAAGGAAGGAGAAATAAAAAAAAAAAGATCTTTGCATTATTAACATTATTCGTGATATTTATTCTAAAGTTTACAAACTGCATTTCATTTATACAAACAGCATGAAGAATATTTTAAAAGATCAAAAAGAAAGTACATGTAACTTACATTTAGGCTTACTGTCGAAAGTAATCCGTCATTTTCTTTTGAACGCTCCTTTCTGAAAAATAAATTCTTTCTGTTGTGCTGTGGAGATGTCATTGAAGCAGCATTGAACGTGTCGTCAGACGTCTCTCTAAAGCAGTAAAATCGTGAAAGAGTTTCGGCGGCTCTCATTGCTTCCTGTACTGTCGGACAAACGATGTCGGCATCCTCCTCTTGCTCAGCATCTTCTTCAACACTATCTTCTGCTTCTATGTTTTTTACTTCCGCGATAATTTCTGCGTCACTCAACACTTGGAATGTTTCTACTTGGTCATCCACTGATGCATAGGAATCAAGTTCATTTCCAGATTCATTTACGTCGAATTTCTTAATCCACTCCGAGAGTGGCAAGTCGTCGTCTTCGTCATCATCGGGTAAATTTTCATGTACGAGTTGTGCTTTACTAAAGCATTTTGCTATCGTCTTCTGTGTTACACTCTTCCAAGAGTCGTCTAGGAACTGTATTGCATCTAAGAATGAAATTGTGGCAGGTTGCGCCGTGTCCATACAGAAAATAATTTTTTTTTTTAAGTTGCTTGCGGTAGTGACACTTTAGGCTTCTAATGACGCCTTGGTCCATAGGTTGCAGGACACTCTTACAGTTGGCCGGTAAGAAGACGAGATTAATGTTTGTCAAATTTAACTTTGGATGGGCTGCACAGTTGTCAACTAGAAGTAGAATTTTTCTGTTTTTCGATGACAGTTCTTTATCCCACTTTCTTAGTTCATCTTCAAAAATACTATAAGTCATCCACGCTTTTTTGTTGGCAGTGTAACTTACAGGAAGTTTTTTGATGTTTTTAAAACATCTAGGATGCAAACTTTTCCCGATAACTAAAAGTTTCCTTTTTTCGGTTCCCGTCATGTTCGCACAAACAAAAACTGTAACTCTTTGTTTAGAGAACTTCCCACCAACGCACTTTTCATTTTTAAATTTGAAAGTCTTATCTGGAGTTAATTTATAAAAAAATCCGGCTTCATCTCCATTAAAGATGTCTTCATCTTTATATGATCGTCTAATTTCTGGACAAGTGTTACGCACCCAATCGCCTGTAACGTTCAGATCTACGCATTTTGCCTCACCACAAATTTTTGCAACGGAAATCGAGTGTCGGGCCTTAAATCGATCTAGCCATCCATTGGAGCACGTAAAATCAATACCAAACAATTTTCCGAGTTCTGTAGCTTTCTCTTTCAGAATTGGTCCACTCACAGGAATATCTGAACATCGACACTGTTTGAACCATTTGAATAATGCTGCATCCACATCACCATGTTCGCATTTCCTAATTTTTTTAATTTTTTCTCCATCTTCCTCAAATTTTTTTAAAATTTTGTCCTTGTTTTTTAAAATTGAACCTACAGTAGAATTCACTAAACCAAACTCACGGCATACATCAGCTATTTTACGTCCGCTTTCATATGATCTAATTACATGTACTTTCTCTTGAATAGATGCAACCTTTCTTTTTGTACTAGAACTTGCCATGATTACTGTATAAAAATGTAGACCTACGTATAAAATTCTATAAACAGTGGTTATAGAGCTGTTACAGTGCTTATCGCTTGCATACAATGTATGTCTGTGGCCATGGGCGTAGCGCGCACATATATACGTTTATATGAAATTTAGAGTAAAATATATGAGAAATTTTTGACGCTATAACAGAGTAGTACAATATTTAGTGACGTTAAAACCGGGAATTTTTATAATGTTAAAGATATCAGTTTGACCGGACTTATGACAAAATAACGCTACACCCGAGTTGACGTAACAGCTGAGGCCGTAATAACCAAGTTCCACTGTATATATATTGTATAAGAACCTTTTACGTGGTGTTAAAATATGTGTCACCCGATCTTATACTCGTATCGTAAATATGTGTGACGAGCATTTTTTAATTCACTCGTTGCGTTCGTAGTATAGTATAAGCGTGTAATTGTGGGTATTAATCAGTTAAGTTACTTCTGTGAATGTTATTCGTAAGTAGCGAGTCGGGTTGTACTTTTTCTTAATACTTATGGGCTAACCATATCTCTCGGCGTTCAATTTGAATCTTACCCCCTCGTCATCTGATTGGCTCACGCCGTCTTACAGTGTCGACTTCGCTAACTGTGATGCTTTGGTGTTTTCAATTTAGTAATTCTCTATATATTACTTTATTTTATACGAATCAAACATACAGCGTTGAAGAACAATAAGATTTATTAAGCCCTTTCAATTTTCAGTTATTCGATAGTACATAAATTTATATTGATGCCGGCTTTTACAATTGCTCAGTTGGTATGCTCAGTCGTTTGTAGAGATGCCAGTATGGCTGATATTGTTTATGTTTACAATGATTATTTTGTCACAAGGCGTGTTAAAGTCCTTTTGACTACAGGAGTTGGATTATCAGTTAAAATGCACAAAATTATAATATTTCTTAAAACTAGGTACACAATATTCAATACAGTATTACATACAAGTAAGTTATCGGCAATGAGAATTAGAATAGTGTTTGGTTAGAATTTTGACAGCAAGTTATGTTCATTAATAATTTATTATAAATCAGTTTCAAAGGTTGTTAATTGATTAAGTTTTATTAATAGTGATTATTTAATTACCTTCAGTTCTTGTTCAAAATCGTGATCAGTGAAGTGAAAATTTTAACTCGTTATTATGGATAAAAAGGGGAATTCATTTTTAAGTGAAATTATTATTTTATACTCATCGGGTTCTCGTTGTGGCTTCTTCAATGTTTGTCTACTTCTTCCGGATAGGTCTGGTCGTCTTCTCCTCCTCGGATGTTCATCAATTCCCGTTCAGATGGTTTTCAATAAAGTTCGGCTTCCCTCTTGTTCCGTAGTCGTTCGTATTCTCAGGTTGAAGTAGGTCGATCCCCTTCTTCCTTCGGGATGAGTCGTCTGTTACGTTCCTTCTAAGTCTTCTTATTTTTACTGTTATTTTTATGTTGTGAATATTTTAATACTGGTTAATTCATCAGGTGTTATCTGGAATGCTTTTACAATACTTCTTCCTTCTTGGTTTTATTAAAATTTACATTTTTATAGTTAAATTCGGATTGAGAGCTGCATACACCCGCCCTCCGTGTCGGTCAATAATGGATTAATTAGAATTCCAACTGTTTTTGGTAATAAATTTCAGTTGCTATGGTTACCTATTAAATTATGCTAATTCTCATTGGTCGTTATTTTATGTCATTGTTATATTCTAACGTTTTATTTTGGTTTAAATCTATAAAATATCTTCAAATTAAGATTTCTTTCTTATATTAGTAGTTATGTTAATTACATGAATACCATTGTTCTTATTTTTTGTTAAGGATTATTTTGATACCCCTCATGGTTGCTTTTGCATAGTTAATCACATTTTCGTTATTTTCTTATTTATATTTCTTATATATTTAATCTAAAACTGGATGTTATTTATACATTTTTGTATTAGGTATACCTACTTAACTGTTTAAACATTTGGTATATTCTGATTAATACTGGGCTATTGTTTTGCTTTTAAATTTACAAAGTTCCTTCATTAAATGTTAGGCCTAGAGCCTAGATTTCCCCATACTATTATTTAACATTCTTTGTAACGTATTAACATTATATCTGGTACATTAAAACAATTTTTTAATAGAAACAAATAATAAAACATTGGTGACACTAGCCACATCACTTATCATAAGAATAAACATTTTCATGCCAGGTTCAAGCCTGAAATTAAACTTCTAACTACCTTTCTGTTTCTTACTACTATCTGGTTTAACTTATAATTTATTACATTATATGGTTTTTTAAACAATAACAAAACTCTTATAATACTACTGTTAAACTGTACCTTACACACTTTACTCACTAATTCCTTCACTAGAATACAGTGTCTATCTTTCTTATTTACCATTCATTCTAATGACTTAATTTTTATCTTATTTTATAATTCTTACTAACTATTACTTAAATTAATCACAGTATAATTAGTTCATCTTACTTGCTAACATAATGTTTATCACAGGTTGTTTAGATATTTGAATACAGTCTACTTTTAAAATACCTTTTTCTGTTCACCCACTACATTCACTTGATATTATTCACTATGTTGTCTAATTATTTTAACATCATCGTGTGGTTATTGGTTATGAGTAATTAGTTTATTTTCCATTCACTTTGATCACTTTTGATTATTAACTATGGCCTTTATTTGCCTCAGAGTATGGTTTACTGGTTTTGACTATGTTTATCACTATTCATTTGGGTATGTTTATTTTTATCTCCCTACCTTATATTTATAAGTACATTTTCTTCATTCATATAATATGTATAATATTACTATCTTATTTGTTATTATTAACATAGGTACATCTCATTTATGCCCTAACTATTTTAGTGCATTTGTTTACTTGCATTTTGTAGTTATAATTTGGGGATTACAATGTTCGTTATTATTTTCTTGATTACATCTGGTTTCTGGTTCCTTCTTCCTTCTTCCATCTTATTTTCCTTGTGTTTATCCAATCTATTGGGTCAAGTCATCGTCAGTTTATTAGTCATTTGTCTTTGGTAATTTGGTCACTAATCTCTGAGTTATAAGTTTCTTGACCTTTCTTCTTGTCTTCAGCTTCTTTGTTTTATCATTATTTATCAATTTATTTTCACTATCTTATGTCATGTTACAATATATATACATATTGTAACGTAACGAAAATACGGTCCCCTACGTTACATAAATCAACTTATAAGATTTAAAATAGAATAACATTATTAATTATCCACACTTGTAAAAGGTCAGAAACCCAACCCATGATTGATTAAATAAAATAAGAATACAAGGTAGAAAGAAAAGAAATTAATAATGTTAATAATTATAAATCTCAAAGTTCAGTGAAAAGTGTAAACAACAGACATTGACAAATAATGTAAAAACTAATTTAGACTGTTTCATAATAATTGATGTTTTAAAGGAGATGAGATTGATTAAATTTACATGAACGAAGACGGTTTAGTTAAAAGACACTCAGAAAAGATTTGGTTAATTTCAATACAAATAATACAATTGGGAAGTAAAATGAATAATAAATCACAATAGTATGGTCCACTGTCATTCAACCGTCTTATATAATTGGACAATCTAAAACCTATACATGAAAGTAACGAAAAATATAAAGGAAGAATTCTGATTGTAAAAATCAATATAATGAACAAATGTTAACTTAATTAACTAACCAAAACAGAGAAATAACTACCTGCATAAAGTGATATAATCTTATAACGTAAAAGAAACGAAAATAAAACAGCAAATTATATCTGAACTTCAGTTTCCACAATTCAACAGAAAAAACGTAGTTGGACTCGAAATTCGTCAAAGCATGTAACCAGAAAACACGGACATGTGTGAACAAAAGGAGCGGTATTTCTGCATCATCCCAGGACCAAGAATTCAACTTTTATTTCAACTTGGAGCGAAGACTGACGGGTACGAATTCATCTGCATTCTGTTATTGACCAAAAACGACGAAGAGGTTATCTGTACAGTGCCTTATCGAGTCATGATGCCGAGCGGACGGTAAACTATAATTATTTTAAATATTATTTAATAAAAACTTAATTCTATACTGTAATACCTTGTATTCCTATTTAGGCATTTTCTGATCTTACTAACAGTTGAAAGAACCTTCACACCCTGTATTTAAAGAAATATAAAATCATAACTAAAAATAATATAAAAACCTGAATCCGATCGATAATCGATTACTTCTAACATATACCCTTTTGTATCTCCGTAAAGGAAACAATTTTGTTGGACAAGAAATATCAAAATATTAATAAAGAATCCTTTCAGAATTCAGATATCTTCTCATTTATATAATATTTAGTGTAGTGTGAACAAGATATAAGATAAGTAGAGAGTGTAACTGAGAATTATCGTACGGGGTGGGCTAACCTACAAATTTCAGTTGTCTGGGAACCACAGCGCTATTCGCGGACTGCTTGGGTATTAAAAAGAATGAGAATACAATAAAAAATTCCTTCTCTTCTCTTCAACACAGAATAGGCTTGAACGAAAAAGTCAAATTACACACTATACACATAATTTTCACCCACCATAACACAATTATATTAAAAAAGGAAGAATTGGGATATACTTTGTATCAATACACAAAATTAATCTAAGTATGAATGTGTTGGAATGTAGCTAATGTTCCACTTTGGAAACGCCAAATTTGTAACGTTCCGTGTGTCTTCGTTAAGCCCTCACTGTTGGGCTAGCCAATTTTGTAATAATACCAAAATAAAATCTGTGTGACTGCTGTGTGAAAAAAAAATTTCTGAAAAAATATTTTTTATGTAAATTTTAATCCTAATATTTAGGAAATAATCGTGTTTATTGTTTGTAATTAGAAATGAAGTGGTATTATGTTTATTCTTGTAATAGTGTCACTTTCAGTAAAATTGTTAAAGGACAATCTGGTTAACTCCAAATCTAGTCGAAAGACGGCTCTCTTCTTCTTCTTCTTCTTGAAGCGTTCGTTGTTTCGTATATACCGCCTTTCGGTTAGTTGGTATTCTTGAATAATTTATTTGTTAAGCTTTTTTTTAAAGAAAAATCAAATCCAAATTACAAAACAGCACGTTTATTAATAAAATAGTTGATTTGTTCGATAAGAATCAATGTTACAAAGTAGTATCGACTCACTCAGGGCCGGTCGATATAAAAAGTTTACATTAGTATTATAAAAATATGGTTCTTTAAACGGTTATTTAAGATATAGCCAGAGAAGTGTATGGGCAGGAAAGTATAACACTTACAATTATAAAATGCCTTAATATTAAACAATACAATGTTATAATTAAAATTAATAAAAGTTTACATATGATATTTATTCAAACCAACAGCAGCAGAAAGTCGTTCTCTACAGCTGACGTAAGGTGAAGACGATTCCCAAAATGGCCGACTGGCGCATGCGTAGTGGAACGTATAACCTGGACGAAAGTTTTATTTAAATAAAGATGTCCCTTCTCAGTGAAAATGGTCTCAGCAATTGTATATGATTGTTCTGGATGTATTTGAGTGTCACTGGTGTATGGTGGAATAGTTCACTTGGTGTAAAATGTTGTTATTGGATATATCTCACTTGGTCTATGTGTGTCGGTTTTAACCTTAATTGTTCGTCAGTAAATTGTGTGATATTGGTGTTATTTCGATTAATTAGTCTTATGTGGTTCAGTTTATTGGTGTTACACTGTTCATATTTTAACTTCACCGGTTCACAATAAAAAAATAACTCAAAATAAGTTTTTATAAAAATTTTCACCAAACTCGGTTTATAATGTTAGTCACCATTATAGGTTACTTCGAGCAAATAATCACGTTAAGTACACTCGTCAACGTATAATAATGAACTGTTCTCATTTCCTTCGTCTCCTGAAAATCTTAGCCAATTTAATATATCTTATACATTGTTTCAAATTATCTTAGCTTCCGATACATTTTATTTTGATACATTATACTCAGAAAATAATTTCGTTATTAATTAACTGTACGAAATACTAAATACATATTCGGTTTCTTTATTCTATTCTGCTTATTTTGATAATAATTAATATAGTGTTACAAAGTTTTCATTAAAAAATTATATTTCTTACATTTCTGGAAGGTAGGCCTAATTTTATATTTCCTGTTATCTAAGCAAATAATAGCCATTTTCCCTAATATAGTTATTATTCTATTAAATCTGAAATTGATATAATTGTCTATTCTTACTTAATTTCTTGCAATTTAGTTTATTAATGATTGTTTTTAAATACAATTCATTTGTCTATGACTCCTCCTCTGATAATGTCAGTTAGTACATTCCATTTTTATTTATAATTTTATTAGATAAATAAGTAATTTTGCTTATCTGCTGACCATATCTTTATAAAGTATTATTTACATGGTATTACTGTATGTTGGGTTTATCTTGCATAAATATTGTCAGTTTAACTGGTTTATAGGACTAGATTTGTTAATTAGTTCTGCAGTTTAAATTCATTATATGGCCTAGATTTGATGTGTTGCTATTTGCAAAATTTTTACTAATGTAGTTAGTTTGTTCCCTTCTCTGACTTTTTATCCTTATATACTTTATTAACAGTTAGTTCTTTGACTAGTATAACAGTGATTATTGATTTTTACAATTAAAATATAACACATATCTCTATCAAAACTGGTACCTTGAATAATACCTTTTATGTGTACTGATTACACCTAGTAACATAATTAAAAACATTTTATAACATGTGGAATGATATCTACCTTTAGATATGGCATTCCTAATTTAAATTAACAACAAAATAACATCTTATAACAATAATATCACTTACTAATAAATCTTATTTGTCTAGTTAATATATGGAACAGGAACATAACATATTGGTTCCATATAATGGTTAACACCTTCTTAAAACTATTTATTTACAGTCTGCTCTGTATTTCCCAATTTTAAGGATGTATTCCCCGTCTTTAAGTATAACACTAGCTACCTGTTTATTATTTCATTCTATGGAATGTTCTTATAAATTCAGTAGCATTTCATTAGCAATATTATTACTTCATATCAAATATGATACTGTTCAAAAAACACTTAAAGTTTATTCATTTGTACGGTAACTCATGTACCTTTTCAAAGTTTATTGGCTATAATTCAATAACTTACACTGGTCCATGGTTATTTATTAATATTATTACTAGTCCTTTTCTAGCTTTACAACATGAAATATTTAACCATGGGGGGACTGTGAAGATTTGTTCATATAAACTACACAATAACTTTTTTGGGTGCACTGTTACTTAATACTATTAACACTTTTGGTTTTTGTCAGTTTTACATTGTGATATGGTTTTTTGGGGTGTTATACTTTCTCTTTGGACATTCATTTAATTTTGGGGTTTTTGGGTTCTCTCCCTATGGGGTTTCTATTTGGTATTGGTCGTCTCACTTCCTTTTTTCTAGTGGATCTTCTCAGGTTTCTTATTCTTCAGTATTTTTGGTCATTCTATAATTCTTCTTTCTTCGTTCTTCAGTATTTTTGTTTATTCTATTTTTCTTCTTTCTTCAGTATTTTTGTTCATTCTATATTTCTTCCTCCTTCTTTCTTCTTTCTTCAGTATTTTTGTTCATCCTATATTTCTTCTTTCTTCTTTCTTCTGTATTTTCGTTCATTCTATATTTCTTCTTTCTTCGTTCTTCTTTCTTCTTTCTTCAGTACCATTTCGCTGTGTATGCTTTTGTTTCTTCTGGTCTGGTTTCTTTGTCGGGGTATTTTAATTGCCTGCTTCTATCCTACCTGGGTAATTTTGTTATTCACATTTTAGTTTTCTAGGTTTTTAAATTTGTAGTATATATATTATTTGCAGATTTTTTCCTTATGTTTACTTTTCTTGTGATTATACTAATTAATAGTGCCTTTTAATTGATTCTCATCTGGATATTCCATATATTTGAGCTTTATTAATGATCATTGAGTAATTTATTTATGTGGATTATCTGTCATGCTACAGATTGCTCTCTTCCAGAAGTGATTAGTTCAGATCATACTTAGTTTGTCTGAAGTAATTGCTTATGATATTTCATTATAAATTATATTTCTCCACTTCCTTCACATTTCTAAAATTTTTCTTCTTTATTTTTGAGCTTATCTATATTTCATTATTAACTGGATTCTTCCTGATAGTAATAGTCATCTGATGTTCGTTATTTTTTATTTTTCCATTTTCTTCTTAACTTGGTTCTTTATCCTTGGGATATTTATTCCCTAAAATTCCCTAACACGTTAGCTGGGGCAGTTCAGAGGGGCTCTGTAGGCTACACTCTCTGCTGGCCATACTACATCATTTATTGATTACAGAGGCAAATCATCTCTGATCAATACATAATAATACTGCTGGACTTATCTACAGACAGTTATTAATAAAAATTACATAAGAATAGTCCACCTTATGACTATAAAAAAAAATTAAATATCTTTGGATACTTCACTTCGTATTTGCTCAGATCTGTTAATATTTCTATCTTAGTTAATTTCTATCTCAGTTACTTTTCTCAATGGTTAGCTCTGCTGGCATTTTATTTCTCCTTGTGGTTGGAAGCTGGTTTAATATAATTATCACTTGTTATTCAGTGTAAAGTTTTTATTTATTTTTAATTCTCTGTCATATTTTGACTGTTATTACAATCTCCTTCTGGTCATTGGTAGCATATATTTTATATTATATTTTTGTTTTTTTTTCTTAATTCTTATGAATCGTTCCACTAGTATTATGTTCTTGCAATTACTCTTTTAATTGTCCTTCTTATAATTGACATTTATTATATGATCATATTTTTCTTATGGATTTATTTATATATAGTTTTTTCTTTCTTTTTCAAAATTTTATTCTGCTCTTGCTTTTTATCCAAATGCACTCTTTAATTATTAATTCCATGTGGTTATTATCTCTGCTTATTTTGCTTAAAAGTCTCATTAACTTTACTTCACAATAAGTTTATTCATTTTAATTGTATCAGTGGTTTTTACTGCCATTTCTTTATTCTCGAAAGTTTTTCAGAATTGGTCCCATATATAATTGTTTGTAATGTGAACTTATTCTTCCTTTTGAATGTTGTGGTTATTCTTCAAAATTCTTTTTCCTTTCTTTTATATTCCATGATTTGAGTTTCATTGATGTTTGGTAGTAAGTTGTACTTACATGGTTTTTTTTAAACTTATTTGTATTTTACTAAATTCTTTTTCTTTTAGTTTTTCCACAAATAGTTTCATAAATATTTGGGTAGTAAGTAGTGCTTACTTCGTTTTTAAATTTTTGTAATATATTGTCAACATTCTTTTTCTTCTTTATTAATCCAAAAGTAGTTTCAAATATAAGGTAGTAAGTAGTTCTTACTTTCTTTTAGAAGCTACATATTTATTCTAAATTCATTTTCTTCTTTTTATTTTCCCTAAAGTTTTTTCATAAATATTTGGTAGTAAGTTGTCCTTACTTCATTTTTGAATTTCATTGTTTATTAATTCAATAGTAGTTTCAAAATTTAGGTAGTAAGTTGTTCTTACTTTCTTTTTGAATTTTAAGATAACTTGTCTATTAATTCAATAGTAGTTTCCAAAATTAGGTAGTAAGTTGTTCTTACTTTCTTTTTGAATTTAGGATATTCATTATTTAAATTCCTATGCACACAAAATTTAATCTTCTATACATTCAATTACTCATAATATTTTTTCATGGAAGCCTGGTTATATACACCCTTTATCCTTTCTGAATCTATTTCCTTTATTTCATAAGTATTATTATTTTTCACATTGGATATGACATATGGTCCGGTGTATAACAGCAATAACTTCTTTGTTATTCCTTCCAGGGTGCTGGGTAGTTCACGATTTTTTAACAAAATTTTTTCTCCCTTTTCATAAATTATTAATTTACCACTAGCCTTTTGATACTTATTTTGCCGTTTTACCTGGTCTTCTGCCACCTTGTTGTAGAATTTAGCTTTGTCAAATTTGTACACATGGTTTATCGGGAACTCGAGGATATCTGCGATCTCTCGTGGGGGTGGTGGTTTTTCGTACATAGCGGAGTATGGGGTTATCCCTATAGCTGGATGGTATGCCAAGTTGAGGAACTCCTCAGTGGCTTCTAGATAGTCTTGCCACCTTTTTTGTTGATGGTGACAATAAGTTCTTAGGATCCTCCCCACTTCTCGTAACACCCGCTCCGCCGGATTACTGCTCAGATGGTAGACCGAGGTCTTGTATGTACGAATGCCCATTGACAATAATGTATCTCGCCATTTTCCACCCTTAAACTGGGTTCCATGATCAGTAATGATCGAAGATGGTTTCCCCAGGTGTGGGATATACTGTTCCATTAGTATCCCCAGAATTTTCCGGGTAATCGCTCGATTAGTAGGGTATAGCTTAACATACTTTGTGAAGTGGTCCATTATGATGGTTAGGTACCGATATTGGTGTCGACCTCCACTACGGGGAAATGGTCCGCAAATGTCTAGGAATACCTTCTCCAATTTTGCTTGGGAAATGATTGGGATCATAACACCTTCCTTCTTCTCATTATTTGTTTTTACCAGCTGGCAGATTTTACAACTTTTTATATACATTCAGACTTTCCTATTTATGTTTTTTATATGGCAGCTCTCCTCCAGAGCTTTTATTACCTTGAGGGTGCCCATATGCCCGTAACGTATGTGATAGTTCACTATCAATTCCCTTTCGATCTGTGTTGGAACAACCACCTTCCAGATCTCTTCCTTCAGGGATGTTTTAACGAACAATATTTGTTTATTTATTTGGTAATATTGAGCAACGGTTTCGTCTCCCTCTTCTAGTCGAAGTTTGAGGTTTCTCAATTTCGGGTCCACTTGTTGGTGGGTGCTCATATTGGTCAATATTGTTGTTAAATCGGCTCTGGTGCTAAGAAGATGGTATATTTTTAGCACGCTTTCCTTCTCCCCTTCGAAAGTTTGTTCTTCCACATTGACCTGGGATAACACATCCGCTACTACATTCTTTTTACCTGGGATGTATTCCCATTTTAGATGGTATTCTTGAAGGGCAAGTATCCACCTCGTTAGCCTGCCATGGTTCAGTTTGCAGCTTTTCAAGAACGAAATAGATTTATGGTCTGTTCGGACTGTAACAGGGTATCCCAAAATGTAAGTGCGGAACTTACCGCAAGCAAATACCACGCTCAGTAATTCTTTTTCAGTCACCGTGTAATTCTTTTCGCACTGGTTCAAAGACCTGCTCGCGAAGCTAATTACTTGATGTTGACCCTTCTCGTCTTCTTGATACAGTGTCGTTCCCAGACTGATGTTGCTGGCATCGCAATTCATGAAAAATGGTAATTTAAAGTTTGGGTGGCGAAGTATTATAGTTGCCAGAAATTTGTTTTTAATTTGTTGAAAAATCCCATCTTGTTCTTTACACCATACCCATTTGTTTTTGGATGATAATTGAGGTTGAAACCTCGCGGTTAATTCCGAATATTGTTCCTGGAACTTTCTATAGTAATTACAGAGTCCCAGGAACGACTGTAATTGCTTCCTGTTTTTGGGTGCCGGGAATTTCTGGATTGCCTCCACCTTTTCTGCCGACGGTGAGATTCCTTGATCGTCCAAGTTAAACCCTAAAAATTGCACTTCTCTGGCAATAAACTTGGATTTTTCTAACTTCAGCGTGACGTTACTGACAGATAATTTCTCAAGCACATGTTCCACACGGTAGCAGTGCTCCTCCCACGTTTCGGATGTTATTAGTAGGACATCGACATACACTGTGGTAAACTGAAGTGCTTCCTGTCCCAATATCTGGTCCATGCAGGTCACAAAGATGGCAACTGAGTTTACCAATCCGAAGGGCAATCTTTTGAATTGGTAATTGCGTCCCTCGAATATGAAAGCCAGATATTGGCGACTCCGTGGGTGTAACTCTACCTGCCAGTAACCGCACACCGTATCCCAGGTACTGAAGTACTGGGTACCATGGAAGCGTTTCAGGATTTCCTCAATCTCACCGGGCGATGTTCTGTCATTAATGATTTTTTTGTTTATTTCCCGAGCATCCAAGCAAAGCCGGACTTGGCCGTTCTTCTTGGGAATAGCGACAATAGGGCTGGTGTATGGGGATTGGCTATGTTCTATAATATCGCTATTAATCATTTGGTTGATTTCCGCTCTCACAGCCTCCTTTCGTGAATGCGCAATAGGGTAGGATTTTCTATTAAACTCCACTGTATCTCGGAATTGAAGGGTACATTGATAATTTCTTACCTTGCCTGGCTCATCTGAAAATACTGAGCGGTACTTCTCATAAATCCTTATCAACTGATTTGCTTGAGTAATTGGCAATTTCTCTCTATTAATTCCGCTTCGGAAATCCCTTATCTCCTGTATTTTTTGGGACCATAAATCTTCGTCCGTGTTGTCGTATACTATGGTGTTAGAAATGGTGTTAGTATTCGTATAATTAATGCTACGTATTTGCTGGTGGATACTGCTGGGAAGGGTTATCTCGCTACCGACTAAATCGGCCATCCAGGTCAAATCTCCGGTAAACAGTGATACCTTCTCCGATCGTAAATCGATGATAGCCGAGTTCCTTCTCAGCACATCACATCCCACTAATATGTTGAAGGGTAATCCTGCCGCAATTAGGAAGACCATGTTTATAGCTATACCCTTACTAATCACATTCAATGACACTTGTTTTCTTATTGTCTTGTTTTGGCGACCAGTGGCACCGATTAATACTATGTTATTTATAGGTAAGGTCGGCAATAACTTACCACATTTTCCTTGGATTCTCTCCAATTCTGTTGTGTTAATTATGGATACATTCACACCTGTATCGATCATTAGCTGTGCGAATGTTCCTTCGATTTCGGCATTAATATAAATTATTTCATTGTTTATACTAGGGAGGCGAGTGTCATCCTCCTCCAGTAGTTCATTTCGAATGTTTTTCAAATAGTTACACTGAATGATAGTAATTTTATTGTGATGATTTGCTCTTGGCAATTCTTTTATATACCCAGGCGACAGAAGCAGCAAAAGGTCCTTATTGTTTATTACTGCCTCCTCCCGTTTAAATTCTCCTCATCCTGGTTATTAATTGGACCAACAGAGGCATCAGTGGGGACACCTTGAGTGGGTTCCAGCCTTTCAGTTCGCTGTTCGTATGTTTGTTCCCTATTTGTATGCCGCTCCGGGTCATCTAGGCTGGTACTTCGCCTTGGCGGATTATAACTGGAGTTGTCCCGTTCTCTGCTTCTGCGTCGATCTTCGTACTCGTGGACGCTGCTCCGCCGTTGATGGTTATACCTGCGATGGCTGTTTCCTTCTGCACGTATAAAATTTACCCGGGGTCGGGAGAACCTGTTGTTGTTGTTATTGTTATTATTAGGGTAACCCCTATTGTTATTGTAAAACCGCTCAGTGTTATTGGTATGGTTGGGGTTTCTCTGGCTATTTACATTATTATTCGGGTAATAATTATTTCGATTACCGGAGAATCCGTTATTATTTCGGTTAATGTTCAGGTTTGTATTACCGTGGTTATTGTTGTTATTATTACCGTTGGTGGGGTGCTGATTATGGTAATTTGGATTATACCTGTTTCCTTGGTACCCACTGTTGATCTGTTGATTATTATTGTTCGATGACGGATTATTTCGAACTTCTGGCCGCTCATTTCTTCTTCTACTCTGCCTGTAATATTCTTCGTTCTCATAATTTTCTAATAGCTCCGTCATCGCCTGTATGGTCTTTATCTGGCTACCTCTTCGAGCTCTTATGACCTCTTCGTCATAATGGTAGGAAAGCTTATTCACCAGGCATTCCTCTGGTATGGCTGGTTCCAGGTGCTTGGCCAGGCACACCTTCCCAAGGAAGTATGCAGTCATGGTATTGCCAAACTGGGTTTTGTATCGGCCATGGCAGATGTTGTCCCTTATTAAATTCTGGGTGGTCTCTGACCAATACTTGGACTTGAACAAACTTTTAAACTGCTGGTAATCGTTTATCTCGCTCCTGTTCGCCATCCACCAATTGTCCGTCATATCCCGGAATGATTCGTCCAATAGTTCTCGACTATTGGACCATCGATTATTTCTATGTTTGGCCATATATTCCTCAATACGGGCCAAGAACTCCATCGGCTTCCTTTTATATTGGCGGAAGTTAAGCCATTCCCTGTTCTCGTTGATGGGGACATTAGTGAAGCTGGTTGGTCGGTTCCGAATTGCTTCCATTTCCTCCTGGCTCTGCCGCATTTGACCAGTGATGTTAGTCATCACTTCCTCCATTCCGTCACATCTTTCCGTAATTTGAGTTCGTGCTTTATTGAGTTCTTCCTGGCTTTCCTTTCGGTTTTCTTCTGCCTTCTTGCGACTAGATTCTTCAAGACTTGTGACCTTGGTGTTTACCACTTCCTTGAATTCTTGTACCTCCACTTCCGTCAGCCGACATCTTTCATCAACTTCTCTTATCTGTTGATTTATAGTTATGGTTTCGTCTTCCAGCCTTTTGGTCATAGATTTCTTATTATCTTTGATTTCTTTGTTAATTTCCTTTCTTAGTAGTTCCATTCGTTCGTCTAACTTGTCTAGATTCTCCTGGTTAACTTCCCGTAATTCTTCCCGTAACAGTTGGTTATCTTCTCTTAACTCTTCCCTTAACTGTTGGTGGTCACTTCTATTTTCTTACTGGTTTCTTCCATCTTTTCTTCCAAATTCTTCTTATTTTCTTCCATTTTCTTTTCCACCTTTTTAATGGTTTCCTCAATTCTTCTATTGGTCCTTTTGATCTTACGGCCCAACTCTTCCTTTGTGGATTGGTTGTCCTCCTTCAATTCTTCTAACTTTTTCCCCATTTCTTCTTCCATCTTCTTACTGTTTTCTTCAAAGTCCTTTCTTAATTCTTCCTTTGTGGATTCTATGTTCTTATTTATTTCATTCAATTCTTCCTTGGTGGATTCTATGTTTTTATTTATTCCACTCAAATCTTCTTTCAAGGACTGATTATCTTCCTTCATTGTTTCCATCATTTGTCTGAGCATTTCCCGTATGTTATCATTCTCTGCTCGTGGTGGTTTCTCGGGTTGTTCTATTTGTTCTTACTGGACATCGATTTCCCCTGTTTGTGTGGGCATTTCCGGTTGTTCCTTTGGTGGTGCTGGTTGTTTATGTTCCACCCGTGTTAATATCGTTTCTATGCCCTCCACTGGGGTCGCCTCCTTATCCTCCATATTAAGTTCTTTTTCGGCCTCCGCCGTTTTTTTCTTTGATGTGGCACGACGTTGCATCTTTCCTGGTTCTCTGGCTGGATAACCGCTGCCAAGCTGAATTAGAAATTGGGCGAGTTATTACAGCCTTTCAATCCCTAATTACAGCCCTTTAGTTGGACGCCAATTTTGTATCAATACACAAAATTAATCTAAGTATGAATGTGTTGGAATGTAGCTAATGTTCCACTTTGGAAACGCCAAATTTGTAACGTTCCGTGTGTCTTCGTTAAGCCCTCACTGTTGGGCTAGCCAATTTTGTAATAATACCAAAATAAAATCTGTGCGACTACTGTGTGAAAAAAAAATTTCTGAAAAAATATTTTTTATGTAAATTTTAATCCTAATATTTAGGAAATAATCGTGTTTATTGTTTGTAATTAGAAATGAAATGGTATTATGTTTATTCTTGTAATAGTGTCACTTTCAGTAAAATTGTTAAAGGACAATCTGGTTAACTCCAAATCTAGTCGAAAGACGGCTCTCTTCTTCTTCTTCTTGAAGCGTTCGTTGTTTCGTATATACCGGCTTTCGGTTAGTTGGTATTCTTGAATAATTTATTTGTTAAGCTTTTTTTTAAAGAAAAATCAAATCCAAATTACAAAACAGCACGTTTATTAATAAAATAGTTGATTTGTTCGATAAGAATCGATGTTACAAAGTAGTATCGACTCACTCAGGGCCGGTCGATATAAAAAGTTTACATTAGTATTATAAAAATATGGTTCTTTAAACGGTTATTTAAGATATAGCCAGAGAAGTGTATGGGCAGGAAAGTATAACACTTACAATTATAAAATGCCTTAATATTAAACAATACAATGTTATAATTAAAATTAATAAAAGTTTACATATGATATTTATTCAAACCAACAGCAGCAGAAAGTCGTTCTCTACAGCTGACGTAAGGTGAAGACGATTCCCAAAATGGCCGGCTGGCGCATGCGTAGTGGAACGTATAACCTGGACGAAAGTTTTATTTAAATAAAGATGTCCCTTCTCAGTGAAAATGGTCTCAGCAATTGTATATGATTGTTCTGGATGTATTTGAGTGTCACTGGTGTATGGTGGAATAGTTCACTTGGTGTAAAATGTTGTTATTGGATATATCTCACTTGGTCTATGTGTGTCGGTTTTAACCTTAATTGTTCGTCAGTAAATTGTGTGATATTGGTGTTATTTCGATTAATTAGTCTTATGTGGTTCAGTTTATTGGTGTTACACTGTTCATATTTTAACTTCACCGGTTTACAATAAAAAAATAACTCAAAATAAGTTTTTATAAAAATTTTCACCGAACTCGGTTTATAATGTTAGTCGCCATTATAGGTTACTTTGAGCAAATAATCACGTTAAGTACACTCGTCAACGTATAATAATGAACTGTTCTCATTTCCTTCGTCTCCTGAAAATCTTAGCCAATTTAATATATCTTATACATTGTTTCAAATTATCTTAGCTTCCGATACATTTTATTTTGATACATTATACTCAGAAAATAATTTCGTTATTAATTAACTGTACGAAATACTAAATACATATTCGGTTTCTTTATTCTATTCTGCTTATTTTGATAATAATTAATATAGTGTTACAAAGTTTTCATTAAAAAAATTATATTTCTTACATTTCTGGAAGGTAGGCCTAATTTTATATTTCCTGTTGTCTAAGCAAATAATAGCCATTTTCCCTAATATAGTTATTATTCTATTAAATCTGAAATTGATATAATTGTCTATTCTTACTTAATTTCTTGCAATTTAGTTTATTAATGATTGCTTTTAAATACAATTCATTTGTCTATGACTCCTCCTCTGATAATGTCAGTTAGTACATTCCATTTTTATTTATAATTTTATTAGATAAATAAGTAATTTTGCTTATCTGCTGACCATATCTTTATAAAGTATTATTTACATGGTATTACTGTATGTTGGGTTTATCTTGCATAAATATTGTCAGTTTAACTGGTTTATAGGACTAGATTTGTTAATTAGTTCTGCAGTTTAAATTCATTATATGGCCTAGATTTGATGTGTTGCTATTTGCAAAATTTTTACTAATGTAGTTAGTTTGTTCCCTTCTCTGACTTTTTATCCTTATATACTTTATTAACAGTTAGTTCTTTGACTAGTATAACAGTGATTATTGATTTTTACAATTAAAATATAACACATATCTCTATCAAAACTGGTACCTTGAATAATACCTTTTATGTGTACTGATTACACCTAGTAACATAATTAAAAACATTTTATAACATGTGGAATGATATCTACCTTTAGATATGGCATTCCTAATTTAAATTAACAACAAAATAACATCTTATAACAATAATATCACTTACTAATAAATCTTATTTGTCTAGTTAATATATGGAACAGGAACATAACATATTGGTTCCATATAATGGTTAACACCTTCTTAAAACTATTTATTTACAGTCTGCTCTGTATTTCCCAATTTTAAGGATGTATTCCCCGTCTTTAAGTATAACACTAGCTACCTGTTTATTATTTCATTCTATGGAATGTTCTTATAAATTCAGTAGCATTTCATTAGCAATATTATTACTTCATATCAAATATGATACTGTTCAAAAAACACTTAAAGTTTATTCATTTGTACGGTAACTCATGTACCTTTTCAAAGTTTATTGGCTATAATTCAATAACTTACACTGGTCCATGGTTATTTATTAATATTATTACTAGTCCTTTTCTAGCTTTACAACATGAAATATTTAACCATGGGGGGACTGTGAAGATTTGTTCATATAAACTACACAATAACTTTTTTGGGTGCACTGTTACTTAATACTATTAACACTTTTGGTTTTTGTCAGTTTTACATTGTGATATGGTTTTTTGGGGTGTTATACTTTCTCTTTGGACATTCATTTAATTTTGGGGTTTTTGGGTTCTCTCCCTATGGGGTTTCTATTTGGTATTGGTCGTCTCACTTCCTTTTTTCTAGTGGATCTTCTCAGGTTTCTTATTCTTCAGTATTTTTGGTCATTCTATAATTCTTCTTTCTTCGTTCTTCAGTATTTTTGTTTATTCTATTTTTCTTCTTTCTTCAGTATTTTTGTTCATTCTATATTTCTTCCTCCTTCTTTCTTCTTTCTTCAGTATTTTTGTTCATCCTATATTTCTTCTTTCTTCTTTCTTCTGTATTTTCGTTCATTCTATATTTCTTCTTTCTTCGTTCTTCTTTCTTCTTTCTTCAGTACCATTTCGCTGTGTATGCTTTTGTTTCTTCTGGTCTGGTTTCTTTGTCGGGGTATTTTAATTGCCTGCTTCTATCCTACCTGGGTAATTTTGTTATTCACATTTTAGTTTTCTAGGTTTTTAAATTTGTAGTATATATATTATTTGCAGATTTTTTCCTTATGTTTACTTTTCTTGTGATTATACTAATTAATAGTGCCTTTTAATTGATTCTCATCTGGATATTCCATATATTTGAGCTTTATTAATGATCATTGAGTAATTTATTTATGTGGATTATCTGTCATGCTACAGATTGCTCTCTTCCAGAAGTGATTAGTTCAGATCATACTTAGTTTGTCTGAAGTAATTGCTTATGATATTTCATTATAAATTATATTTCTCCACTTCCTTCACATTTCTAAAATTTTTCTTCTTTATTTTTGAGCTTATCTATATTTCATTATTAACTGGATTCTTCCTGATAGTAATAGTCATCTGATGTTCGTTATTTTTTATTTTTCCATTTTCTTCTTAACTTGGTTCTTTATCCTTGGGATATTTATTCCCTAAAATTCCCTAACACGTTAGCTGGGGCAGTTCAGAGGGGCTCTGTAGGCTACACTCTCTGCTGGCCATACTACATCATTTATTGATTACAGAGGCAAATCATCTCTGATCAATACATAATAATACTGCTGGACTTATCTACAGACAGTTATTAATAAAAATTACATAAGAATAGTCCACCTTATGACTATAAAAAAAAATTAAATATCTTTGGATACTTCACTTCGTATTTGCTCAGATCTGTTAATATTTCTATCTTAGTTAATTTCTATCTCAGTTACTTTTCTCAATGGTTAGCTCTGCTGGCATTTTATTTCTCCTTGTGGTTGGAAGCTGGTTTAATATAATTATCACTTGTTATTCAGTGTAAAGTTTTTATTTATTTTTAATTCTCTGTCATATTTTGACTGTTATTACAATCTCCTTCTGGTCATTGGTAGCATATATTTTATATTATATTTTTGTTTTTTTTTCTTAATTCTTATGAATCGTTCCACTAGTATTATGTTCTTGCAATTACTCTTTTAATTGTCCTTCTTATAATTGACATTTATTATATGATCATATTTTTCTTATGGATTTATTTATGTATAGTTTTTTCTTTCTTTTTCAAAATTTTATTCTGCTCTTGCTTTTTATCCAAATGCACTCTTTAATTATTAATTCCATGTGGTTATTATCTCTGCTTATTTTGCTTAAAAGTCTCATTAATTTTACTTCACAATAAGTTTATTCATTTTAATTGTATCAGTGGTTTTTACTGCCATTTCTTTATTCTCGAAAGTTTTTCAGAATTGGTCCCATATATAATTGTTTGTAATGTGAACTTATTCTTCCTTTTGAATGTTGTGGTTATTCTTCAAAATTCTTTTTCCTTTCTTTTATATTCCATGATTTGAGTTTCATTGATGTTTGGTAGTAAGTTGTACTTACATGGTTTTTTTTAAACTTATTTGTATTTTACTAAATTCTTTTTCTTTTAGTTTTTCCACAAATAGTTTCATAAATATTTGGGTAGTAAGTAGTGCTTACTTCGTTTTTAAATTTTTGTAATATATTGTCAACATTCTTTTTCTTCTTTATTAATCCAAAAGTAGTTTCAAATATAAGGTAGTAAGTAGTTCTTACTTTCTTTTAGAAGCTACATATTTATTCTAAATTCATTTTCTTCTTTTTATTTTCCCTAAAGTTTTTTCATAAATATTTGGTAGTAAGTTGTCCTTACTTCATTTTTGAATTTCATTGTTTATTAATTCAATAGTAGTTTCAAAATTTAGGTAGTAAGTTGTTCTTACTTTCTTTTTGAATTTTAAGATAACTTGTCTATTAATTCAATAGTAGTTTCCAAAATTAGGTAGTAAGTTGTTCTTACTTTCTTTTTGAATTTAGGATATTCATTATTTAAATTCCTATGCACACAAAATTTAATCTTCTATACATTCAATTACTCATAATATTTTTTCATGGAAGCCTGGTTATATACACCCTTTATCCTTTCTGAATCTATTTCCTTTATTTCATAAGTATTATTATTTTTCACATTGGATATGACATATGGTCCGGTGTATAACAGCAATAACTTCTTTGTTATTCCTTCCAGGGTGCTGGGTAGTTCACGATTTTTTAACAAAATTTTTTCTCCCTTTTCATAAATTATTAATTTACCACTAGCCTTTTGATACTTATTTTGCCGTTTTACCTGGTCTTCTGCCACCTTGTTGTAGAATTTAGCTTTGTCAAATTTGTACACATGGTTTATCGGGAACTCGAGGATATCTGCGATCTCTCGTGGGGGTGGTGGTTTTTCGTACATAGCGGAGTATGGGGTTATCCCTATAGCTGGATGGTATGCCAAGTTGAGGAACTCCTCAGTGGCTTCTAGATAGTCTTGCCACCTTTTTTGTTGATGGTGACAATAAGTTCTTAGGATCCTCCCCACTTCTCGTAACACCCGCTCCGCCGGATTACTGCTCAGATGGTAGACCGAGGTCTTGTATGTACGAATGCCCATTGACAATAATGTATCTCGCCATTTTCCACCCTTAAACTGGGTTCCATGATCAGTAATGATCGAAGATGGTTTCCCCAGGTGTGGGATATACTGTTCCGTTAGTATCCCCAGAATTTTCCGGGTAATCGCTCGATTAGTAGGGTATAGCTTAACATACTTTGTGAAGTGGTCCATTATGATGGTTAGGTACCGATATTGGTGTCGACCTCCACTACGGGGAAATGGTCCGCAAATGTCTAGGAATACCTTCTCCAATTTTGCTTGGGAAATGATTGGGATCATAACACCTTCCTTCTTCTCATTATTTGTTTTTACCAGCTGGCAGATTTTACAACTTTTTATATACATTCAGACTTTCCTATTTATGTTTTTTATATGGCAGCTCTCCTCCAGAGCTTTTATTACCTTGAGGGTGCCCATATGCCCGTAACGTATGTGATAGTTCACTATCAATTCCCTTTCGATCTGTGTTGGAACAACCACCTTCCAGATCTCTTCCTTCAGGGATGTTTTAACGAACAATATTTGTTTATTTATTTGGTAATATTGAGCAACGGTTTCGTCTCCCTCTTCTAGTCGAAGTTTGAGGTTTCTCAATTTCGGGTCCACTTGTTGGTGGGTGCTCATATTGGTCAATATTGTTGTTAAATCGGCTCTGGTGCTAAGAAGATGGTATATTTTTAGCACGCTTTCCTTCTCCCCTTCGAAAGTTTGTTCTTCCACATTGACCTGGGATAACACATCCGCTACTACATTCTTTTTACCTGGGATGTATTCCCATTTTAGATGGTATTCTTGAAGGGCAAGTATCCACCTCGTTAGCCTGCCATGGTTCAGTTTGCAGCTTTTCAAGAACGAAATAGATTTATGGTCTGTTCGGACTGTAACAGGGTATCCCAAAATGTAAGTGCGGAACTTACCGCAAGCAAATACCACGCTCAGTAATTCTTTTTCAGTCACCGTGTAATTCTTTTCGCACTGGTTCAAAGACCTGCTCGCGAAGCTAATTACTTGATGTTGACCCTTCTCATCTTCTTGATACAGTGTCGTTCCCAGACTGATGTTGCTGGCATCGCAATTCATGAAAAATGGTAATTTAAAGTTTGGGTGGCGAAGTATTATAGTTGCCAGAAATTTGTTTTTAATTTGTTGAAAAATCCCATCTTGTTCTTTACACCATACCCATTTGTTTTTGGATGATAATTGAGGTTGAAACCTCGCGGTTAATTCCGAATATTGTTCCTGGAACTTTCTATAGTAATTACAGAGTCCCAGGAACGACTGTAATTGCTTCCTGTTTTTGGGTGCCGGGAATTTCTGGATTGCCTCCACCTTTTCTGCCGACGGTGAGATTCCTTGATCGTCCAAGTTAAACCCTAAAAATTGCACTTCTCTGGCAATAAACTTGGATTTTTCTAACTTCAGCGTGACGTTACTGACAGATAATTTCTCAAGCACATGTTCCACACGGTAGCAGTGCTCCTCCCACGTTTCGGATGTTATTAGTAGGACATCGACATACACTGTGGTAAACTGAAGTGCTTCCTGTCCCAATATCTGGTCCATGCAGGTCACAAAGATGGCAACTGAGTTTACCAATCCGAAGGGCAATCTTTTGAATTGGTAATTGCGTCCCTCGAATATGAAAGCCAGATATTGGCGACTCCGTGGGTGTAACTCTACCTGCCAGTAACCGCACACCGTATCCCAGGTACTGAAGTACTGGGTACCATGGAAGCGTTTCAGGATTTCCTCAATCTCACCGGGCGATGTTCTGTCATTAATGATTTTTTTTGTTTATTTCCCGAGCATCCAAGCAAAGCCGGACTTGGCCGTTCTTCTTGGGAATAGCGACAATAGGGCTGGTGTATGGGGATTGGCTATGTTCTATAATATCGCTATTAATCATTTGGTTGATTTCCGCTCTCACAGCCTCCTTTCGTGAATGCGCAATAGGGTAGGATTTTCTATTAAACTCCACTGTATCTCGGAATTGAAGGGTACATTGATAATTTCTTACCTTGCCTGGCTCATCTGAAAATACTGAGCGGTACTTCTCATAAATCCTTATCAACTGATTTGCTTGAGTAATTGGCAATTTCTCTCTATTAATTCCGCTTCGGAAATCCCTTATCTCCTGTATTTTTTGGGACCATAAATCTTCGTCCGTGTTGTCGTATACTATGGTGTTAGAAATGGTGTTAGTATTCGTATAATTAATGCTACGTATTTGCTGGTGGATACTGCTGGGAAGGGTTATCTCGCTACCGACTAAATCGGCCATCCAGGTCAAATCTCCGGTAAACAGTGATACCTTCTCCGATCGTAAATCGATGATAGCCGAGTTCCTTCTCAGCACATCACATCCCACTAATATGTTGAAGGGTAATCCTGCCGCAATTAGGAAGACCATGTTTATAGCTATACCCTTACTAATCACATTCAATGACACTTGTTTTCTTATTGTCTTGTTTTGGCGACCAGTGGCACCGATTAATACTATGTTATTTATAGGTAAGGTCGGCAATAACTTACCACATTTTCCTTGGATTCTCTCCAATTCTGTTGTGTTAATTATGGATACATTCACACCTGTATCGATCATTAGCTGTGCGAATGTTCCTTCGATTTCGGCATTAATATAAATTATTTCATTGTTTATACTAGGGAGGCGAGTGTCATCCTCCTCCAGTAGTTCATTTCGAATGTTTTTCAAATAGTTACACTGAATGATAGTAATTTTATTGTGATGATTTGCTCTTGGCAATTCTTTTATATACCCAGGCGACAGAAGCAGCAAAAGGTCCTTATTGTTTATTACTGCCTCCTCCCGTTTAAATTCTCCTCATCCTGGTTATTAATTGGACCAACAGAGGCATCAGTGGGGACACCTTGAGTGGGTTCCAGCCTTTCAGTTCGCTGTTCGTATGTTTGTTCCCTATTTGTATGCCGCTCCGGGTCATCTAGGCTGGTACTTCGCCTTGGCGGATTATAACTGGAGTTGTCCCGTTCTCTGCTTCTGCGTCGATCTTCGTACTCGTGGACGCTGCTCCGCCGTTGATGGTTATACCTGCGATGGCTGTTTCCTTCTGCACGTATAAAATTTACCCGGGGTCGGGAGAACCTGTTGTTGTTGTTATTGTTATTATTAGGGTAACCCCTATTGTTATTGTAAAACCGCTCAGTGTTATTGGTATGGTTGGGGTTTCTCTGGCTATTTACATTATTATTCGGGTAATAATTATTTCGATTACCGGAGAATCCGTTATTATTTCGGTTAATGTTCAGGTTTGTATTACCGTGGTTATTGTTGTTATTATTACCGTTGGTGGGGTGCTGATTATGGTAATTTGGATTATACCTGTTTCCTTGGTACCCACTGTTGATCTGTTGATTATTATTGTTCGATGACGGATTATTTCGAACTTCTGGCCGCTCATTTCTTCTTCTACTCTGCCTGTAATATTCTTCGTTCTCATAATTTTCTAATAGCTCCGTCATCGCCTGTATGGTCTTTATCTGGCTACCTCTTCGAGCTCTTATGACCTCTTCGTCATAATGGTAGGAAAGCTTATTCACCAGGCATTCCTCTGGTATGGCTGGTTCCAGGTGCTTGGCCAGGCACACCTTCCCAAGGAAGTATGCAGTCATGGTATTGCCAAACTGGGTTTTGTATCGGCCATGGCAGATGTTGTCCCTTATTAAATTCTGGGTGGTCTCTGACCAATACTTGGACTTGAACAAACTTTTAAACTGCTGGTAATCGTTTATCTCGCTCCTGTTCGCCATCCACCAATTGTCCGTCATATCCCGGAATGATTCGTCCAATAGTTCTCGACTATTGGACCATCGATTATTTCTATGTTTGGCCATATATTCCTCAATACGGGCCAAGAACTCCATCGGCTTCCTTTTATATTGGCGGAAGTTAAGCCATTCCCTGTTCTCGTTGATGGGGACATTAGTGAAGCTGGTTGGTCGGTTCCGAATTGCTTCCATTTCCTCCTGGCTCTGCCGCATTTGACCAGTGATGTTAGTCATCACTTCCTCCATTCCGTCACATCTTTCCGTAATTTGAGTTCGTGCTTTATTGAGTTCTTCCTGGCTTTCCTTTCGGTTTTCTTCTGCCTTCTTGCGACTAGATTCTTCAAGACTTGTGACCTTGGTGTTTACCACTTCCTTGAATTCTTGTACCTCCACTTCCGTCAGCCGACATCTTTCATCAACTTCTCTTATCTGTTGATTTATAGTTATGGTTTCGTCTTCCAGCCTTTTGGTCATAGATTTCTTATTATCTTTGATTTCTTTGTTAATTTCCTTTCTTAGTAGTTCCATTCGTTCGTCTAACTTGTCTAGATTCTCCTGGTTAACTTCCCGTAATTCTTCCCGTAACAGTTGGTTATCTTCTCTTAACTCTTCCCTTAACTGTTGGTGGTCACTTCTATTTTCTTACTGGTTTCTTCCATCTTTTCTTCCAAATTCTTCTTATTTTCTTCCATTTTCTTTTCCACCTTTTTAATGGTTTCCTCAATTCTTCTATTGGTCCTTTTGATCTTACGGCCCAACTCTTCCTTTGTGGATTGGTTGTCCTCCTTCAATTCTTCTAACTTTTTCCCCATTTCTTCTTCCATCTTCTTACTGTTTTCTTCAAAGTCCTTTCTTAATTCTTCCTTTGTGGATTCTATGTTCTTATTTATTTCATTCAATTCTTCCTTGGTGGATTCTATGTTTTTATTTATTCCACTCAAATCTTCTTTCAAGGACTGATTATCTTCCTTCATTGTTTCCATCATTTGTCTGAGCATTTCCCGTATGTTATCATTCTCTGCTCGTGGTGGTTTCTCGGGTTGTTCTATTTGTTCTTACTGGACATCGATTTCCCCTGTTTGTGTGGGCATTTCCGGTTGTTCCTTTGGTGGTGCTGGTTGTTTATGTTCCACCCGTGTTAATATCGTTTCTATGCCCTCCACTGGGGTCGCCTCCTTATCCTCCATATTAAGTTCTTTTTCGGCCTCCGCCGTTTTTTTCTTTGATGTGGCACGACGTTGCATCTTTCCTGGTTCTCTGGCTGGATAACCGCTGCCAAGCTGAATTAGAAATTGGGCGAGTTATTACAGCCTTTCAATCCCTAATTACAGCCCTTTAGTTGGACGCCAATTTTGTATCAATACACAAAATTAATCTAAGTATGAATGTGTTGGAATGTAGCTAATGTTCCACTTTGGAAACGCCAAATTTGTAACGTTCCGTGTGTCTTCGTTAAGCCCTCACTGTTGGGCTAGCCAATTTTGTAATAATACCAAAATAAAATCTGTGTGACTACTGTGTGAAAAAAAAATTTCTGAAAAAATATTTTTTATGTAAATTTTAATCCTAATATTTAGGAAATAATCGTGTTTATTGTTTGTAATTAGAAATGAAATGGTATTATGTTTATTCTTGTAATAGTGTCACTTTCAGTAAAATTGTTAAAGGACAATCTGGTTAACTCCAAATCTAGTCGAAAGACGGCTCTCTTCTTCTTCTTCTTGAAGCGTTCGTTGTTTCGTATATACCGGCTTTCGGTTAGTTGGTATTCTTGAATAATTTATTTGTTAAGCTTTTTTTTAAAGAAAAATCAAATCCAAATTACAAAACAGCACGTTTATTAATAAAATAGTTGATTTGTTCGATAAGAATCGATGTTACAAAGTAGTATCGACTCACTCAGGGCCGGTCGATATAAAAAGTTTACATTAGTATTATAAAAATATGGTTCTTTAAACGGTTATTTAAGATATAGCCAGAGAAGTGTATGGGCAGGAAAGTATAACACTTACAATTATAAAATGCCTTAATATTAAACAATACAATGTTATAATTAAAATTAATAAAAGTTTACATATGATATTTATTCAAACCAACAGCAGCAGAAAGTCGTTCTCTACAGCTGACGTAAGGTGAAGACGATTCCCAAAATGGCCGGCTGGCGCATGCGTAGTGGAACGTATAACCTGGACGAAAGTTTTATTTAAATAAAGATGTCCCTTCTCAGTGAAAATGGTCTCAGCAATTGTATATGATTGTTCTGGATGTATTTGAGTGTCACTGGTGTATGGTGGAATAGTTCACTTGGTGTAAAATGTTGTTATTGGATATATCTCACTTGGTCTATGTGTGTCGGTTTTAACCTTAATTGTTCGTCAGTAAATTGTGTGATATTGGTGTTATTTCGATTAATTAGTCTTATGTGGTTCAGTTTATTGGTGTTACACTGTTCATATTTTAACTTCACCGGTTTACAATAAAAAAATAACTCAAAATAAGTTTTTATAAAAATTTTCACCAAACTCGGTTTATAATGTTAGTCGCCATTATAGGTTACTTCGAGCAAATAATCACGTTAAGTACACTCGTCAACGTATAATAATGAACTGTTCTCATTTCCTTCGTCTCCTGAAAATCTTAGCCAATTTAATATATCTTATACATTGTTTCAAATTATCTTAGCTTCCGATACATTTTATTTTGATACATTATACTCAGAAAATAATTTCGTTATTAATTAACTGTACGAAATACTAAATACATATTCGGTTTCTTTATTCTATTCTGCTTATTTTGATAATAATTAATATAGTGTTACAAAGTTTTCATTAAAAAAATTATATTTCTTACATTTCTGGAAGGTAGGCCTAATTTTATATTTCCTGTTGTCTAAGCAAATAATAGCCATTTTCCCTAATATAGTTATTATTCTATTAAATCTGAAATTGATATAATTGTCTATTCTTACTTAATTTCTTGCAATTTAGTTTATTAATGATTGCTTTTAAATACAATTCATTTGTCTATGACTCCTCCTCTGATAATGTCAGTTAGTACATTCCATTTTTATTTATAATTTTATTAGATAAATAAGTAATTTTGCTTATCTGCTGACCATATCTTTATAAAGTATTATTTACATGGTATTACTGTATGTTGGGTTTATCTTGCATAAATATTGTCAGTTTAACTGGTTTATAGGACTAGATTTGTTAATTAGTTCTGCAGTTTAAATTCATTATATGGCCTAGATTTGATGTGTTGCTATTTGCAAAATTTTTACTAATGTAGTTAGTTTGTTCCCTTCTCTGACTTTTTATCCTTATATACTTTATTAACAGTTAGTTCTTTGACTAGTATAACAGTGATTATTGATTTTTACAATTAAAATATAACACATATCTCTATCAAAACTGGTACCTTGAATAATACCTTTTATGTGTACTGATTACACCTAGTAACATAATTAAAAACATTTTATAACATGTGGAATGATATCTACCTTTAGATATGGCATTCCTAATTTAAATTAACAACAAAATAACATCTTATAACAATAATATCACTTACTAATAAATCTTATTTGTCTAGTTAATATATGGAACAGGAACATAACATATTGGTTCCATATAATGGTTAACACCTTCTTAAAACTATTTATTTACAGTCTGCTCTGTATTTCCCAATTTTAAGGATGTATTCCCCGTCTTTAAGTATAACACTAGCTACCTGTTTATTATTTCATTCTATGGAATGTTCTTATAAATTCAGTAGCATTTCATTAGCAATATTATTACTTCATATCAAATATGATACTGTTCAAAAAACACTTAAAGTTTATTCATTTGTACGGTAACTCATGTACCTTTTCAAAGTTTATTGGCTATAATTCAATAACTTACACTGGTCCATGGTTATTTATTAATATTATTACTAGTCCTTTTCTAGCTTTACAACATGAAATATTTAACCATGGGGGGACTGTGAAGATTTGTTCATATAAACTACACAATAACTTTTTTGGGTGCACTGTTACTTAATACTATTAACACTTTTGGTTTTTGTCAGTTTTACATTGTGATATGGTTTTTTGGGGTGTTATACTTTCTCTTTGGACATTCATTTAATTTTGGGGTTTTTGGGTTCTCTCCCTATGGGGTTTCTATTTGGTATTGGTCGTCTCACTTCCTTTTTTCTAGTGGATCTTCTCAGGTTTCTTATTCTTCAGTATTTTTGGTCATTCTATAATTCTTCGTTCTTCAGTATTTTTGTTTATTCTATTTTTCTTCTTTCTTCAGTATTTTTGTTCATTCTATATTTCTTCCTCCTTCTTTCTTCTTTCTTCAGTATTTTTGTTCATCCTATATTTCTTCTTTCTTCTTTCTTCTGTATTTTCGTTCATTCTATATTTCTTCTTTCTTCGTTCTTCTTTCTTCTTTCTTCAGTACCATTTCGCTGTGTATGCTTTTGTTTCTTCTGGTCTGGTTTCTTTGTCGGGGTATTTTAATTGCCTGCTTCTATCCTACCTGGGTAATTTTGTTATTCACATTTTAGTTTTCTAGGTTTTTAAATTTGTAGTATATATATTATTTGCAGATTTTTTCCTTATGTTTACTTTTCTTGTGATTATACTAATTAATAGTGCCTTTTAATTGATTCTCATCTGGATATTCCATATATTTGAGCTTTATTAATGATCATTGAGTAATTTATTTATGTGGATTATCTGTCATGCTACAGATTGCTCTCTTCCAGAAGTGATTAGTTCAGATCATACTTAGTTTGTCTGAAGTAATTGCTTATGATATTTCATTATAAATTATATTTCTCCACTTCCTTCACATTTCTAAAATTTTTCTTCTTTATTTTTGAGCTTATCTATATTTCATTATTAACTGGATTCTTCCTGATAGTAATAGTCATCTGATGTTCGTTATTTTTTATTTTTCCATTTTCTTCTTAACTTGGTTCTTTATCCTTGGGATATTTATTCCCTAAAATTCCCTAACACGTTAGCTGGGGCAGTTCAGAGGGGCTCTGTAGGCTACACTCTCTGCTGGCCATACTACATCATTTATTGATTACAGAGGCAAATCATCTCTGATCAATACATAATAATACTGCTGGACTTATCTACAGACAGTTATTAATAAAAATTACATAAGAATAGTCCACCTTATGACTATAAAAAAAAATTAAATATCTTTGGATACTTCACTTCGTATTTGCTCAGATCTGTTAATATTTCTATCTTAGTTAATTTCTATCTCAGTTACTTTTCTCAATGGTTAGCTCTGCTGGCATTTTATTTCTCCTTGTGGTTGGAAGCTGGTTTAATATAATTATCACTTGTTATTCAGTGTAAAGTTTTTATTTATTTTTAATTCTCTGTCATATTTTGACTGTTATTACAATCTCCTTCTGGTCATTGGTAGCATATATTTTATATTATATTTTTGTTTTTTTTTCTTAATTCTTATGAATCGTTCCACTAGTATTATGTTCTTGCAATTACTCTTTTAATTGTCCTTCTTATAATTGACATTTATTATATGATCATATTTTTCTTATGGATTTATTTATATATAGTTTTTTCTTTCTTTTTCAAAATTTTATTCTGCTCTTGCTTTTTATCCAAATGCACTCTTTAATTATTAATTCCATGTGGTTATTATCTCTGCTTATTTTGCTTAAAAGTCTCATTAATTTTACTTCACAATAAGTTTATTCATTTTAATTGTATCAGTGGTTTTTACTGCCATTTCTTTATTCTCGAAAGTTTTTCAGAATTGGTCCCATATATAATTGTTTGTAATGTGAACTTATTCTTCCTTTTGAATGTTGTGGTTATTCTTCAAAATTCTTTTTCCTTTCTTTTATATTCCATGATTTGAGTTTCATTGATGTTTGGTAGTAAGTTGTACTTACATGGTTTTTTTTAAACTTATTTGTATTTTACTAAATTCTTTTTCTTTTAGTTTTTCCACAAATAGTTTCATAAATATTTGGGTAGTAAGTAGTGCTTACTTCGTTTTTAAATTTTTGTAATATATTGTCAACATTCTTTTTCTTCTTTATTAATCCAAAAGTAGTTTCAAATATAAGGTAGTAAGTAGTTCTTACTTTCTTTTAGAAGCTACATATTTATTCTAAATTCATTTTCTTCTTTTTATTTTCCCTAAAGTTTTTTCATAAATATTTGGTAGTAAGTTGTCCTTACTTCATTTTTGAATTTCATTGTTTATTAATTCAATAGTAGTTTCAAAATTTAGGTAGTAAGTTGTTCTTACTTTCTTTTTGAATTTTAAGATAACTTGTCTATTAATTCAATAGTAGTTTCCAAAATTAGGTAGTAAGTTGTTCTTACTTTCTTTTTGAATTTAGGATATTCATTATTTAAATTCCTATGCACACAAAATTTAATCTTCTATACATTCAATTACTCATAATATTTTTTCATGGAAGCCTGGTTATATACACCCTTTATCCTTTCTGAATCTATTTCCTTTATTTCATAAGTATTATTATTTTTCACATTGGATATGACATATGGTCCGGTGTATAACAGCAATAACTTCTTTGTTATTCCTTCCAGGGTGCTGGGTAGTTCACGATTTTTTAACAAAATTTTTTCTCCCTTTTCATAAATTATTAATTTACCACTAGCCTTTTGATACTTATTTTGCCGTTTTACCTGGTCTTCTGCCACCTTGTTGTAGAATTTAGCTTTGTCAAATTTGTACACATGGTTTATCGGGAACTCGAGGATATCTGCGATCTCTCGTGGGGGTGGTGGTTTTTCGTACATAGCGGAGTATGGGGTTATCCCTATAGCTGGATGGTATGCCAAGTTGAGGAACTCCTCAGTGGCTTCTAGATAGTCTTGCCACCTTTTTTGTTGATGGTGACAATAAGTTCTTAGGATCCTCCCCACTTCTCGTAACACCCGCTCCGCCGGATTACTGCTCAGATGGTAGACCGAGGTCTTGTATGTACGAATGCCCATTGACAATAATGTATCTCGCCATTTTCCACCCTTAAACTGGGTTCCATGATCAGTAATGATCGAAGATGGTTTCCCCAGGTGTGGGATATACTGTTCCGTTAGTATCCCCAGAATTTTCCGGGTAATCGCTCGATTAGTAGGGTATAGCTTAACATACTTTGTGAAGTGGTCCATTATGATGGTTAGGTACCGATATTGGTGTCGACCTCCACTACGGGGAAATGGTCCGCAAATGTCTAGGAATACCTTCTCCAATTTTGCTTGGGAAATGATTGGGATCATAACACCTTCCTTCTTCTCATTATTTGTTTTTACCAGCTGGCAGATTTTACAACTTTTTATATACATTCGGACTTTCCTATTTATGTTTTTTATATGGCAGCTCTCCTCCAGAGCTTTTATTACCTTGAGGGCGCCCATATGCCCGTAACGTATGTGATAGTTCACTATCAATTCCCTTTCGATCTGTGTTGGAACAACCACCTTCCAGATCTCTTCCTTCAGGGATGTTTTAACGAACAATATTTGTTTATTTATTTGGTAATATTGAGCAATGGTTTCGTCTCCCTCTTCTAGTCGAAGTTTGAGGTTTCTCAATTTCGGGTCCACTTGTTGGTGGGTGCTCATATTGGTCAATATTGTTGTTAAATCGGCTCTGGTGCTAAGAAGATGGTATATTTTTAGCACGCTTTCCTTCTCCCCTTCGAAAGTTTGTTCTTCCACATTGACCTGGGATAACACATCCGCTACTACATTCTTTTTACCTGGGATGTATTCCCATTTTAGATGGTATTCTTGAAGGGCAAGTATCCACCTCGTTAGCCTGCCATGGTTCAGTTTGCAGCTTTTCAAGAACGAAATAGATTTATGGTCTGTTCGGACTGTAACAGGGTATCCCAAAATGTAAGTGCGGAACTTACCGCAAGCAAATACCACGCTCAGTAATTCTTTTTCAGTCACCGTGTAATTCTTTTCGCACTGGTTCAAAGACCTGCTCGCGAAGCTAATTACTTGATGTTGACCCTTCTCGTCTTCTTGATACAGTGTCGTTCCCAGACTGATGTTGCTGGCATCGCAATTCAGTATTTTTGTTTATTCTATTTTTCTTCTTTCTTCAGTATTTTTGTTCATTCTATATTTCTTCCTTCTTCTTTCTTCGTTCTTCAGTATTTTTGTTTATTCTATATTTCTTCTTTCTTCTTTCTTCTGTATTTTCGTTCATTCTATATTTCTTCGTTCTTCTTTCTTCTTCTTCATTACCATTTCGCTGTGTATGCTTTTGTTTCTTCTGGTCTGGTTTCTTTGTCGGGGTATTTTAATTGCCTGCTTCTATCCTACCTGGGTAATTTTGTTATTCACATTTTAGTTTTCTAGGTTTTTAAATTTGTAGTATATATATTATTTGCAGATTTTTTCCTTATGTTTACTTTTCTTGTGATTATACTAATTAATAGTGCCTTTTAATTGATTCTCATCTGGATATTCCATATATTTGAGCTTTATTAATGATCATTGAGTAATTTATTTATGTGGATTATCTGTCATGCTACAACTTAAACATTATTATACCACATATTGAAATAAGATACATTATAAATTGGCACTCTCAACAGAGAGGCTTAACGAGGAGACACCCGTTATAACATAAATTGAAGTCGCAATGTGGGATTTAAAAATAGTGATACGGGAGAAAAGACACTACACCCGGTATAACATAAATTGACGCCGACAACAGTGGGGCAAAATAACCCGGGGAACACGGTATTATTATAAATTGGCTTCCATTGCGGGGCTTTAAGAAAGGCAGCACCCGAGAAATTAACATAAATTGGCGCTCAACTAGTGTAAGGCTTAAGTTAAGTAAAACATAGATTTTATAAATGTTACTTAACTCGAGCAGGCAACTGTTGGAGACTAAATATGCATAATACCAGAGGTAGATCGAAGAAGACGGCAGAAGACGCGGAGAAGGAAGAAAGTGGACAGGAACACGAAATAGAAGTAGTCACAGATAGTGAAATGGAACAACAGACAGGCGATAAAGAAGAAACTGAAGTAATTACGGCACGGAAAAGGAAACAGTTGAAGAGGAGGCCCAAGGGGATCAACCAGATAAATCCAACCAAAAAGAAGACATGAGCATGCAGAAGAAGTTGAAACTACTATTGGAAAATTCAAAGAAACAGGAGGAAAACTCAAAGAAACAGAAGGAGGAATTCAGTCTAAAATTTGATAAATGAGGAAAACAAAGAGAATTTTAGGAAACAGGAGGAAAACTCCAAACTAATGAACGAGAAGTTCGATAAGAACAATGAAAGCCTAATCCAAATTAACGAAAGGTTTGACAGGAATGATGAGGGTTTAAAACAAATGAAGGAGGAGATCTGACAAATAAATGAAGATAATTTAAGGCGAATTAATGAAAGAATTGAGAATATCCATATGACAATTAACCAAAAGGTGGACCAAAATAATGAGGAAAGGAAACAAGAAATAGCCGAAACAAATGAGAAGTTAGAAAAAACCAACAAAACAATAATACAGGTCCGTGAGGAAATACAAAATAAAATTAATGACATACAAAATGAAAATAAAACGATGGTCGAAGGACTCCAACAGGAGACTGTAGAAAGATGCAAGAAAATTAAACAAGAGGTACATCAAATACGGGAGGAGAATAAGGAAGGAATAACACAAGTACAGACTGACATGGGTGAACGACTGGAGAGAGTATATGACAATTTAAACAATGTAGAAAGCCAAATTAGTACGAATAAAAGTAAAATCGAGGAAATCCATAGACGCGAAATACAGATCCAAGAAGAAGTGGATTCATGGCGGGATAGAACATGCCAGCATAATCATATCATCAACAACGATAACCGGGAGTCAATTAATTTTCGGAGTTATAAACGTAACCCTATGGAGTATTTTGAAAAGGATAGAAGAAATGATAACACGGAATAGAGAGAACCGTTGGAATATAATCCGAGGAATGATCGATGAAATGTTTAAGGATACATACGACAATTGGTGGACGGCAGTGCGTCCCGATATACAAGACCAATCGTTCAATGGAGAAAAGGAACAAATAGATAAGGTGTACAATATTATTAAGAGTAGAAAAGATTTGGAAACCATAACAAATGAAATTAAACAACACCAAAAACTGGATCCCAAATTAATGAACATACGCCAGAGAGTGCAAAATGCAGACGAAATTCTTACAAAATATTACTGTGTACATGATGATAGGTTATTTATTAAAGTCACTCCTAATTAAGAAAACTGGAAATTAGTAATTCCACCAGCTGTGGAAAATAAATTATTATTAGATTACCATATAAGATATGGACACATGGGAGCCATACAAATTGTTAAAGCCCTGGAAGAACAAGTGTACATAAAGAATATAAACCAAAAGATACAAAAATCTATTCAAACCTGTCACATTTGCCAAATGGTTAAATGTAACAATGAGAAGAAGGAGGGGGTAATGATTCCCATTACATCCAAACATAAACTGGAGAAAGTATTCCTGGACATATGTGGACCGTTCCCACGCAGTGGGGGGAAGCATAGATACAAATTTATTATTATCATTTTCGACCATTTCACTAAGTATACTAAACTTTATGCTATCAGCAGAGCCACTACCAAGAAAATACTGGAGATAGTCATTGGACATTACATACCAGAGATTGGTAAATCTACATCCATTATCACAGATCATGGTATGCAGTTTAAAGGAAATAAGTGGAGGGATAGTCTTCTAAAACATGGTATTAAAACATATAAGACATCAGTCTACCACCCCAGCAGCAACCCTGCGGAGCGAGTGCTGAGGGAGGTTGGCAGGATACTCCGAACTTACTGTCATGACCAACAGAGGAGATGGCACAAATACTTGTTACCTACCGAAGAATTTCTCAATATATCATACCATCAGTCCATTGAAAATACACCGTATACGGTAATGTTTGAAAAGCCTCCACCTAGGGAAATCCAGGATATCATCAATTTTCCAATTAACCCCTAGTATCAATTTGAAAGCATTAAATTTTATAACAGAGTAATGGAGAAGGCAGAACAACAGAAAAAGAAGTATAAAAAGAATCACCCAAAACCAATAAATTACCAGGTCGGTGAAAGGATATTAATAAGGAATAGAGAGTTACCCAGTACTCTAGAGGGAATAACGAAAAAATTATTATTATTATATACAGGACCCTATGTAATAACAAAAAATAATAACAATAATACTTACGAAATAATGAACCCTATCACAAAAAAGATTAAGGGAACATACAATCAAGAATCTATAAAAATTATCATGACGAAACACCATCACCAATCATCAATGACTAACAAGACGTACGAAAATATATATGAAAAACCACAAAATTCAAAAAGAAGTAAGAACGTCTTACTATGTGTTTACCAAGAAATTATTTTAAATATTTAAGAATAAAACCCCAATGTTAAAAAACTATATAAAGAAAAACTTATACAAAATAATTAAAAACAATGTGATTTAATTACATGCCCAAATGCCAAGAGAATTGAAGAACAGATTACATAATTGTTTATAACCAGTATGATTTTAAATGGAATAAGAAAAAATATATATCAACACAATTAGTAGTAATGTGCTCAGACAAGATGGTAAAATAAGAAGAACAATGGATAATTTAATGACTATAATTAAGATGAAACTAAGTAATGATGATAATTAATGCAAATACAATTTAGAATTTCTTGGAAATGAAAATAATAAATGAAGAGATAGTACGTAGAATTTCTGTCACAAGAAAGAAGATCAAAGGTAGTTACAAATAATAACTGTCAAAAATGTTATCTGAAAATAGCTAATGAAAATAAGATGGAATCAAAAAGAAAGGAAATATATGTATAATTAAATGTAAAACGCGACAGCATAACAACTCCCCAAGATGTTTATTATTAGTCAAATAAAGAGACTACTATGATATTATTGTATTTTTTATAACTGACTGTAGATGAATTCCAGCAGTATTATATTGAAGTGTAGTATGGCCAGCAGAGTATGAAGCTAAACAGTGCCTCTCTGAACTGTACCAGCTCACATGTTAGGGAATGTTAGGGAAATTGAATATTTAAGGGATAATAAAACCGCTGCGAAGATTGACATCAGATTCCAAAAGTATGAAGGAAGAAAACAGAAGGAAGATAGCTGACAGAAGGTCAATGGAGAAACGCATTTGTAGAAGTAACTAGAAATAGGAGAAAATTAGAACTAAGTTTTACTGATTATTGTGACCAATCATTGACAAGTAATGTTTAAAAGAAACAAGCCAAGAGTATTAATATAATTAATGAATTGTCATCAAATAGAGAAGGGTGAATACGAGTCCAAAATGTTACATTAAGAATTCCATGAATTACCATTAAAACTTTACGGTGAATAAAACAGGATATTCCAAGGCATGAAAAGATATAAGTTTATTTTGACCCAAATTATATTCAGGTAAACTAAACTTCTTTAGGAGGGGAAGCATATGTAACGTAACGAAAATACGGTCCCCTACGTTACATAAATCAACTTATAAGTTTTAAAATAGAATAAAATTATTAATTATCCACACTTGTAAAAGGTCAGAAACCCAACCCATGATTGATTAAATAAAATAAGAATACAAGGTAGAAAGAAAAGAAATTAATAATGTTAATAATTATAAACCTCAAAGTTCAGTGAAAGGTGTAAACAACAGACATTGACAAATAATGTAAAAACTAATTTAGACTGTTTCATAATAATTGATGTTTTAAAGGAGATGAGATTGAATAAATTTAAATGAACGAAGACAGTTTAGTTAAAAGACACTCAGAAAAGATTTGGTTAATTTCAATACAAATAATACAATTGGGAAGTAAAATGAATAATAAATCACAATAGTATGGTCCACTGTCATTCAACCGTCTTATATAATTGGACAATCTAAAACCTATACATGAAAGTAACGAAAAATATAAAGGAAGAATTCTGATTGTAAAAATCAATATAATGAACAAATGTTAACTTAATTAACTAACCAAAACAGAGAAATAACTACCTGCATAAAGTGATATAATCCTATAACGTAAAAGAAACGAAAATAAAACACAAAATTATATCTGAACTTCAGTTTCCACAATTCAATAGAAAAAATGTAGTTGGACTCGAAATTCGTCGAAGCACGTAACCACAAAACTCGGACATTGGTGAACAAAAGGAGCGGTATTTCTGCATCATCCCAGGACCAAGAATTCAACTTTTATTTCAACTTGGAGCGAAGACTGACGGGTACGAATTCATCTGCATTCTGTTATTGACCAAAAACGATGAAGAGGTTATCTGTACACTGCCTTATCGAGTCACGATGCTGAGCGGACGGTAAACTACAATTATTTTAAATATTATTTAATAAAAACTTAATTCTATACTGTAATACCTTGTATTCCTATTTAGGCATTTTCTGATCTTACTAACAGTTGAAAGAACCTTCACACCCTGTATTTAAAGAAATATAAAATCATAACTAAAAATAATATAAAACCCTGAATCCAATCGATAATCGATTACTTCTAACATATAGCCTTTTGTATCTCCATAAAGGAAACAATTTTGTTGGACAAGAAATATTAAAATATTAATAAAGAATCCTTTCAGAATTCAGATATCTTCTCATTTATATAATATTTAGTGTAGTGTGAACAAGATATAAGATAAGTAGAGAGTGTAACTGAGAATTATCGTACGCGGTGGGCTAACCTACAAATTTCAGTTGTCTGGGAACCACAGCGCTATTCGCGGACTGCTTGGGTATTAAAGAGAAGGAGAATACAATAAAAAATTCCTTCTCTTCTCTTCAACACAGAATAGGCTTGAACGAAAAAGTCGAATTACACACTATACACATAATTTTCACACACCATAACACAATTATATTAAAAAAGGAAGAACTGGGATATACTTAAACATTATTATACCACATATTGAAATAAGATACATTATAAATTGGCACTCTCAACAGAGATGCTTAACGAGGAGACACCCGTTATACCATAAATTGAAGTCGCAACGTGGGACTTTAAAAGATAGTGATACGGGAGAAAAGACACTACACCCAGTATAACATAATATATATATATATATTGTAACATTATTATTTTTTTTTATTTAATTTCAAATACAAATACACTTCTATTTGTGTTTGAATAGCCCCACGTTCTTTGGGAGCCATTATATGTAACATTACAACGTTGCAAAGTTGCATAATATTATATTGTATGTGTACAAATTTACATGTAATTTATGTTTGTGATGCCCCATGTTGGAAGCGACAAATTTATGTAACGTAACAAATTGCAAATTTAATATAATTTAAATTTGTGGAGCCCCACGATCTTGGAGCGCCAAATTTATGCAACGTTACATATACATAAAATAGGCGTGACCGGTCTCACGTTCAAGATTGACAAATTATTTAACAATATAACATTTAAATTGGGTGTCAGGTGTATCTGCAATAAGAACTCTATGTAACTTGAAATGGTAATTAAAATTTATTTGATACTATTAAAAAATGTGCACATGGCACTGACTTCGATTTAAAACATTCGTTATTATTTGTTGTTATGCCGTAAGGCTTAAGCTATATACATCCTTACTGACTAAATATTCTATTCTACTAATTATTGTATAAAAGAAAAATCTCATTTTCAGTCTACTCAGTCAATTAATGTGTCTCAAAATATCAATATTTAAATCTCTTTTTCTATATTGTAATGTATTCAAAATATTAATAGTTATTGAATTTATCTTTTGTTTCTCAGTACTGTTTTCTCAAATACTAATTGTTTTCATTTAAATGCTTTGTAATCATTTATATCATATTAATTTGAGCTCTTGTTACGTTAATCATATTTCTAAAACATCTATGATTTTAATTCTACTTTACAAGAAACATTGCTCTTACTTTTAAATAAAATAGGAATGTCTTTAATTGTCTTTGAGTTCTTTGTATGATTAAGATATAAATAAGTTGTTTATCACCTTATTGTCGTCAATCATACTCGATCATTTTTTGATCCATCGGTATTCATCCTCGTCTCGCCTCCAGCGTCGGCTGTCTCTCTTCTCCTCTTGTCCAGCATCGTACCACTCTCTCTCTCTCTCTGGAACACTCCTCTTGTCCAGTGTCGTATCTCTCTCTGGAACTCTCCTCTTGTCCAGCGTCGTATCACTCTCTTGCCTAGTGTCGAATCATTCTCTGGAACTCTCCTCGTGCTGTTTCTGACGTTAATGGATCTTCTTAAGTAGTGCTGTTATTAATTAAAATGATTGTCTTTACAGCTTAGTTACATATTTGTACGTAACTGGCAAATTTAAACTGTTAACAAAAAAAATAAATACGCCGTGCTGACGGGCATAAGCTCCCGCTGCACCATGGATGATTCAAGAAAGAGAACCACTGTAGCTTGCGTGTCCTATTTATACCCACGCAGTGGTCGACACCTGCAGTGGTACGAAATCGACATGTTAGAAACTGTCTCTGGATTCAGTTCCCCCACTCTTTGTCAAATTCGCTATTTTTTATATTTCTGCGAATTGCAGGGTCCTGTAAGTATACTCTTATACTTATCTTATAACTATTTTTACAACACATGTTCACTGTAATTTTGGACATTGCAACTTAACCCTTTCGATTTGTACACAGTTATTTCACTATTACACTCGTACGGTGTGTCACTTTCGCGTGGTTTTCGTACACAGTATTTATTAAATTTTATTACATTTTATTGTGCTTTTGGATTTTAATTCTTAATTATAGTTTATGAACAATTACGGAAAAACAATAATTGTGCAATTATTCATCTTGGGGTGGCAAACTCGCCTGCAGAGACCTGCGTTCACACACACTAGCAAAATACTGGTGTACACACTTTCAGTTACATTTGTGTGTGTGTGCACGTCGATTCAGGTCGAAACACCTGTTCATATTTTTGTCTGAGCCAAGCTTGCAATCCCTGACATGCTTATTTCTAATATATTATTAATTATTTACAGTTTATTAGGTAAATTTAAATTTTTATATTCCATGCTCAGTACATCACTTATTTGTACTGTTGCAATATATATATTTCTATTTAAAACAAAAGATATAACAAGAAAGATGATTACCAGAATGATTGCTGTACATTTTTATTATTACAATTCCTACATTCTTAATATTATTCCATGCTTATATATTACAAGAATCATTGTCATAAACTGTAGTGAAATTTAATGATTATGAAACACTAATAAAAAGAATTGTTACTGTTTAAAAGTGTTTTATTGCAAGTCGTGTCACTATGGGCTCCGGCACACTTTTTTTTCCATCTAGACCAAGTGTCTAGTTATTAAATATTTTATGTAACGGTACTACACTGTTACAATCTATTCCCAAACCTCAAAACATTTTTGGGGGGAAGCGATTTTCCTCAGATGACTAGCTGAAAGCGGCAGTAAACGGTTATTTTGAGGACCTACAAAAATCGGACTTCCTCATCGGGGTAAATGATGGGGTAATGACTTGACACTTCACTGCTGTTCGTGGGGCAAATGTGGGACCACAATGTGGCAAAAAACAGAAATGCCACACATTCGTTTCTATGGTAGGCCGGTAACTTTTCAAATCACCCTCGTATTATACTGCAGTTTTCACTGGGCTGTTACCCAATGTTGCCATTAGGTCACAGCATATTTACACATTCTATTAGTAGTGCGTCACAGTGTGTAAATGTCACACAATTTTCAAAGTTTGGATATTTTGTGGACAACCCTCATATACGATCGTATAAAATGTGATAAAGTGATGAACATTTTTTTAAGTGATAAAGTTCTTATAAATACTTTTTTTTATTTTAGTATATTTGATGTTTTGTATATGTTGTTACTGTTTTACTCTGTATGCTAAATGGATGTTTTGGGAGCAAAAGGAAAAAAATCACAATATGTGGGAATGTGTACATTAATTATTTCCTACTGAATACAGTTTTGTGATCATACCAGCAACAGATCGAAGCCAACATATAACTTGTGCTCCAAGTTGTAATGTCTCCTTTGTTAGAACATCGCTAGATTTGCGAACGGTATAATAGACTAGTTCAACATCACGGTCCAACAAGTAACAACAAACATGTTCTAGTATAGAACGCAGGTAGCTCACAGATACGGTTCTCACAGAGGCCAGTAGGAAGTCAAAGTTACAAATTGTGTTTTCCTTCAAACGACGACTGTCACCTGAAAATAAAACCTTAATTTAATATATTTAATAATTTAATATACGAGGGTCATCTCAAAAGTAAGTTTCCCTGATTTAGGAAAAATAAGATTTAAGAAAAATTCCTTCTTTAAACCACTGCGTGTCCAGATTTTGGAGCCAGGCACCAATCGCTTGTTTTGCTTCTGTATCTGTTTTGAAACTTGTCCTCCCAGGTGTTCTTCGAGATGGGGGAAAATATGGAAATCACTTGGAGCCAAATCGGATGGTCAAACATCTCCCTTCGAAAGGACTCCAACAAATTCTGCGTGACTTGCGATGAATGAGGGTGTGTCATCATGGAGCAAAAGAACTTTGTTGCTCAACAAACCTTTTCCTTTCAAGAATGGTGTATGCCACCAGCAGACCATTTGAATACTCTTGCACTCAGGCCCGTACACAGAAACTAATATAAACTAAGATGATGAATTTCAGCCGCTGATTCATTTTTTGTAGCAAAAAACTGAATCACACTACTCACTCTGCAATGAACGGATGAGGTTTTGGCACTACTGCCACTACACACAAACAAAAGTTCTCCAACCTTCGTCAGCCTGCTTGCACCAATTCCCAATGAAAGAAAAAATAGGGAAACTTACTTTTAAGATGACTCTCGTATATGCTCCTGAGCATAACAAAAATTCATAATATTCAATAATACTACCACTATTTATTTTTAGCTTGCTACATACATTTGTGAACCACAAACTGTCAACTTAACATTATATTAAAGAAGAATTAAATTAGTTGCTAATTTTGAAAACACACACACACACACACAGACGAACTGGTATCAGAAAGTTCTGTAATCAGAACTCAGAAAGTTTCTGAGATAAGTTCTGTAACACAAAAATGGAGCGTAAACACATAAATCGGTTGTAAACAGTGCCTATCATTAGTTAGCATGGCAAGTGGTTTTGTTCTTTGAACACTGGAAGATGCCCTGCACAGGTTTTTATGGCCATTTGCAGCAGCATAGTTATGATTTCAATATGGACTATAAACTAAAGCAGAGATCTAACATCAAATTCTGTGTTAAATTTGATAATAGAACAGCAACTGACACTTTAAAATGATACCAAAATTTATGACAAAATTAGGGAACTTGCGCAATCATTGGTGAACCCATCCAGGACATTGCTGCCACCATCCATATGTGATAAGGAACGGTACAGGCAATCATCACATCTGATTTGGTAATGAACCACATGCTACAAAACCAACCTTTATGTTAAGTGTCATCACTAGAGATAATACTTGAGTCTGGTGGTTATAACTTTGATACAAAACAACATTCTTCACAGTGAAAGAGCCTTGAAGAGCAAAAAGGTGAGATAAGTTTGAGAAACGACCAAGAGCATATAACCATTTTGTTTTATATTTGCAGTGTAGTGCAACACGAATGTGTTCCCTAGGGCTAGACCATAAATACCCAGTTTTACTATGATGTTATGAAACATCTGAGGGAGGATAGTTAGAAGAAAAGACCTAACTGTGGCATGACATATGTCAGTTATTTGGCTGCAACAACATCATGGCCACCCTTTCTCACCCGCCTAACTCACTTGAATTGGCCCCCTGCTACTTCTTCCTCTTCCCATAAATAAAACTCAAGCTGAAAAGGCTCTGTTTTGAAACCATGGACAAGATCACGCATGCATCATAATTGATGCCAGGCAGGCTTCAAGAACAGTTTCCAAGGAACTTTCAAGAAGTGGAAAAGGTACTAGGAGCAGTATATCGCTCGCTGCACAAAGGGACTTTTTTGAGGGAGGCTGGCCAACTTTAGATGAAGTAGGGACTTTGTGATATATGGGCCTAATATTATAAATATTTGAAACAACACTTATATAAAATAATAATAATATTAAAAAAAATAATAATATGCCTATTTCTTGTGTACACATTTTATATACTTAATTTTTTTTATTTTATTAAAAAATATTGCAATGAAAGTAATTTGTTTTATTTCCTTGCTTATGTACAATCACTGAGCAATTTTTTATTCAAAATTGTCAGGACTGTTGCTTAACGTAACAATATTTTATATCCAGTACCGGTACTTCTTGTTACACATTTCTTACATATTATCTTATGCTTACATTATTTCTTACATCTTTTAATCTTTCTAATCATATTAACTTGTATCAGTATTTTCAATGTGACATAAAAACAAAATAAACAAATACAGTAGAATTCCATTTATCCGAACTCCAGTTATTCGAATCACCAATTATCCGAATCGATATCAGAAAATTAAAAAAAAAATCAAATTTCTAAAAAAAAGTCTATTCAAACTGCAGTTGCCATACTAACAAGAAACATCGTAAGTAAATGAAATTCATATAAGACTGTGTTAGCTACACATCATAGTTTACTTACTGATCAGTATAGTGTTTCGTCGCCTACTGTTCGCATTCTTAAAATAGAATGTCAAGGACGCACCAACCCCCTGCCAGGTCACTCACCTCTCTCACATTTACAGTTGATCAGTGTTTTGCTGTCATTTGTGTGGCGAATGTCATGTTTTCTGTTTATACAGCACAGTATTTTGCCAAGTTGTTTTTATACTGTGTTCGCATAGTCTCTATATAAAATGTCTTCTAAAAGTCGTATGTCGTATTGTCGATGACGGACAAAGTGAAAATAATTGAACAATTAAAAAAGGAGTGTCTAACAAACAGTTGACCGAAACTTATAATGTAGGTACAGCCACTATTTCTGATATAAAAAGAAATAGTTTTTTGATTTTGAACTTTGTTTCTAATTTGGAAAGTGAAGATGGAATGCCGTCCAGATAAGTGATGAGAAAAGCTGAAAATAAAAACCTAGAAGATGCAGTTTTTAAGTGGTTTTTGCAGCAACGGTCACTTGCATATCCCCTCTCTGGCCCCTGTATTTGTGAAAAAGCAAAAATGTTTGCTGAAAAGATGCGTGATTTATCCGAATTTAAAATGAGTAATGGTTGGCTACATAATTTTAAGGCTGGGCATGGTATTCGGGAGTTAGATTTGAGTGGTGACAAACTTTCTGCAGAAAACAATGCAGCTGATAAGTTTACTGGAGAATTTAAAACAATAACTAATAACTATGATTCTGAATTTGTGTACAATGCCGATGAAATAGGACTTAATTGGAAAGCATTTCCCCATAAAACTTTGGCATCAAAGAAATGAACTAGTGCTCCTGGTCACAAAATTAATAAGGAACATGTGACAGTGCTTTCAAAAACAATAAAAATCTCCCGATCGTATACAAAAATCAATGGAAAGCATGGATGAGAGCAGCGTTGTTCTCAGAATGGTTCTGAGTGTAAGTATTATTTTTAACTTTTTTCTTGTACTAAAAGTGAACTTCTTGCAAAACACGTGTGACCTGGTTTTTATTAAGAACCTGTACTCATGTAATAAAAATAAAAAAACGATTTTTTAGCAATTTTTGCTTTCTCTTTTATAACATAACCTTTTTCTTATGTTTGTCCGAATTATCCGAATTTCTGCATATCCAAATTACATCTGGGACTCATTAGTTCAGATAAATGGAGTTCTACTGTAATGTCAACTATGTTGTTCACTGTATAACAGATTATGACATCTTATCAAACAACAATATGTTGTATAGTGACCTATGAACAGGATGCTCCAGTAAATTTGTAATATGTTGTTTACGATACGGTTTGTAGGATTTGCAACTTGGTGGGGTTCTGTTAACTTTGTGAAATTTGTGCAAATGGTTTTATAGACTTTGTAGTGATTCTATTGTAAAACTGAATAACTCTCCTGTATTTAGAATACATATTCTAATTTTATGCAAAATATCTATTAAACTAACATTAAAATATTGAAGTTTTCCACCTGCTTTGAGCAAATGAATCCAAGATTCTTCAACATGCCGAAGGCTGTATGTGACGTCATTTGTTGGCAGTGCTGACTGAAATGGCGTTTGCTTTCCTTCTTCCTGAGACTGAACTGCAAAATACATAATAATATTTTATATACTTGCTGCTATATATTGTAACGATACATATAATCAACATACTTTGAACCTAACATTGGACACAACATGACATAATAATTAAATGAGACAAGACCTACCAAGGATTCAGAATGGTGTACCAAACATTATAATCATTTAACGAATTAATAACTAAAGAATGAACCCACAGATAAAGAATCAAAGTAGTAATGAAAACTAAAACAAGGAAGGAAATATAATAAAATGTGATTAACCCAATGACCCAATAGATTAGGTCAGTGAGCAAACAAGAAACATAAACAAAAAAAATGAAAAGAAGTGAATGAATCAACAATAACATTCAATAAACAGAGAAACAAATTAAGAGACAGGATACCTCACACAATCTGCCACAGAAGAAGTACAACTGTGAGATAGATAAAAGAAGGCAAGTGAAGTACAGAGTGAGAGACTATTAAAGAAAGCCAAAACATTGACAGACTATATTAGGTCACCTGACTATGACCACATATCTAATATAAATGAATCAAGTAACCTCTAATAGTTAGGAGAGTGAGATTAAAACTTATGTTAGTATGATTTAAGAAAGTATAAAGGATCACAACAATATTGTATCCTGTCTACTAGTGATGTAAGTGATATAGAAACAGTGATATCAGAAGGAAACTGATAGTCACCAATAATGTTATAAAAATAGTATTAAAGTAAGGAGAAAACAATTACCAAACTATAAATAGTAACTATTAGTATTAGTACATTTAAATAATGGTGTGAAATATGTAGAAACTAAACTCAAAGTCAACCCATTATTGTATGTAAGAGTGGGGACACACATAACCTAACTCCAAGTACTTTTCACATATTATAATGACAAGAATTAATAAATAAAAACGTTGTTAAACCATAATCTCTGATACTGTATTTCAGATAGATGTTATAAGGGTCATACCAGTAACAAGATGAATTACCCAAAGGAAGATTTGTGTTATAATTAGAGTAAATAAACTGACTAAAGTAGACAGAATGGAATTTACCAACTAACTATTCTAAAAAACAGGTAGAAAAACTGATAAGAGAGAAAGAGGGTGATATCAGTATCATCAAAGAGATGTAATATGACTAACATAATGTAAAACGATAATTATTACCATAAAGTTAAGCCATAATAATGTAATTTAAATACACTTCTCATGTGACACTAGATGTAAGATGTATTAAGGAATTGACAGCAAAGGGGAATATCTTAATGCAAACCAAAGAATTGTAAAATGTAATAATAACTATAAGTATGTTTGTCAAAGATAAGGGCTTAAAAACAACTATATAAGTTATAATAAAGATGATTCATGTTACAACCAATAGTGAAGAAACTAAGGTTGATTATAAAGATTAAAAACAACAAAAACAAGATGTACCAAGAAAAACTGAGGTAACCAGAAGTGGTGAGGGTTCCCTCAGAGTAATTGTAACATAATAGCAATTGTTAGAAAACAACTATTAAAAGACAATAAGTAAAACTAGTTGAGAGTGTCATAGGCCAATATGTAGGCTATAGCCAATGTATTTGTAAAGTTAACTAGAAATAAGTATGCTCTTATGTCATAAATGATATTGTAAGGGTGATAAGAAGTAGACAACAATTATGAGAAATAAGGTTGCATTAAAAGTAAGGAATAGTAATGGAAAAATGTAATTAAAACATAGTGAATAATATTGGGTTAGGCCTAAACAGCAAAAAACAATTGTTATCGAAATACAACCTTATAAATAATTGGAAAGAGTTCATGTTCGACTAAAAGCAAGGAATACTCAAGGTTTATTGAAATTTAATAATATATATATAACTAAAACGAACATTATATTATATAAAAAGCTAATAAGAGATATTGGTGAATTTAATTTTGTTAATAAGGATCAAAACCATATAATGTGGGAATCCAAATTATTCGTCTCAGAGAATCCTGAACGATGGTAATAATGAATTGTTAATTAGAGGAAAAATAAGGGAATAATATTAATTATAAAGAAAAATATTATCGATTACAATTACTGATATTATGTCAATTGAACACAACAAGGATTGGGACCTTATTTAAAATGAATAATTTTAATAATCATTATTAAGAAGGATAAAAAGACAAAATACTTTACTTATATCAAGTGTTAACTGTTTTAATAAATAACAGTATTTATAATGAAATAGACATTGTCATATGGAATATAAGAATCCAATGAATATAACAATAGCAATTAAACTATTTTAAATGAAAAGGGTTAACGATAGACTAACATAATTTTCATAATTGACCTGAGAAACATTACTAGATATGAGGTATCAGTTAATTAATGATGAACTTTAAAAAACTTTGAACACTAGTATTCTAATTAATTTGTTTTGTTTTATCTTGTGTTTGTTAAAAATATTTAATACTGTATAATCATGCTAACTGGAACATCCGTTTACCTGATTTCATGTTATCCAATCTGATGAATCAGATAATTATTTTATGAACGATAAATGAATTTATAACCGTACCTTACAGGATTTTTAAGAATGTTAAAGAGTTATTAGTAATTTAAAGTAAAATGGTTATTATTCAGAACCGCCAGGTCTAACCTCCAATATTGGCGTCAAACGTCCTTTGACAATTTTATGTTAGTAGAGTTCATCTTCTTGTTATATATTTTGTAGACTAAAAGATCCCACATTTTTAAATGAAATAATTTAATCACAGAACCATGTTGAATGATGGTTATGAATATCAGATTAGCAACCCTGCGAATACAAAAAAGAGTCTCATAAAACCAATCAGTATTGTAAAAATGAACCATTATCAATTACTTATTATTCAAGGTAATTTCATAAACTTTATCGAGGAATAAACTATAAAATTAACAGATAAAAGGAGTTGACAAAATTTATTTTACTAAGACTAGAAAATTTCAGGTTAGAGAGACAGCTCGCAATAATTGGCAACACTCTTAGCGGCAATTGAGACGATTTGAACAGTTTCAAATATAAATTTTCATCTCAAATCAGTCTTGCATGCAGAACTTCACTTCCAGTAAGTATGTCAATAATCATAAACAATCTAATTTCCAGTGAGAAGTCAACCTAACCGATTCGTCATAACACCAACTACCGAAGTGCATTAACTTATAAACTACGACCCCCATATAACCGACAGTAATAATAAACTTCAATTAAATAAACCATTCAGAAGATTCTACAATAGATCTTCAAATAAAATACTAATAAAAAATATAAAAAATAAATAAGAAAATTTTATAATAACAATCCTCGGGAAGGTATATAACAATATTTATTATACAGGGTGGGCCAAAAGTCATTACCCATTGTGAGTTACTGAGTTACCCATTGTAAACATTAAGATAACTTTGGTTGTGATCTTCCCATCGATTCTAAATTACGAGCCTTTGGTTTGTGTGTGTGCCCAATTAGAACAAAACATTAAACAACAGTTAGACGAGCATAAGAATCAGATAGAGCAACAAATTGAAGAGATGAGACGAGAAAACAAAGAGTTAACTAATAAAATGCGAGCCGAAGTGAGAGAAGTAGTACAAGAGGAAATGGAAACATTCCAAAATCAGGTAAAGGAGCAAGTGGAAAGGAGTGATCAAGTTATTAAGCAGAACCATGCCGAGGCCATACAAGAACTTAAGGCTATCCATAAGAAAATAGTCGATAACAGTCGAAAGAATAAAGAACAAATAAACCTATGTAAAGAAGACATTAACCATGAGTTGACAGGAGTCAAAGAAACAAATGAGAAGCAGATAAAGAAGTTAACGGAAAGGTATGATAATAATTTCACAGAGGTAGACGGCAAGTTAACGAAGATAAAGGACGACGTGCGAGCACGCCTGGCTCAAGTTGGAGTGATACCGACGCACCGTGGGATAGCGGCAGAACACCTAAAGAATGTGATGTTTTGTGGAGTAGGGGAATACCCTATGGAGTTTCTAAAGGAACTAGAAGAAATTCGTACGGAATATTACCCAGGTGAAGGTATTAATTGGGTCGCAAGGCACCTTGAAGGGGAAGCGGCTATATGGTGGAAGTTGGTAAAGAATGAAATCACAACATTTCAGCAGTTCCAAGATGTATTCATATCCAAATATTGGAATCAGTTAGTTCAGGAGGCGGTACGTGACCGTCTGGAATATGGCAAATATAGGACAGACAGCGGACTAAGCATGATCCAGTATATGGAAAAATGTATTTTACAGAACCGTCAATTAATTCTGCCGATTTCAGATAAGCACTTAATCCGGAAAATCACACGACATAACAGTAGCAATGCTTACGAGAGGTGTAAGTAATATTACAGAATTTCAATATTTATTGATGGAGTTTACAGCCATCCATAACAATACTAGGGACCGGGTGTTTAACCATAATGACACACCCAAATTCGACAAAAGAGACAGGACATTCAACCAGAATGACACACAGAGATCTAAACATGAAACGAACGACAAAGGAAACCGCACGTGGCAGGGTAGAAGGTTTGAATGACCGGCAGAGTACAGCAATAACACCCCAGCACAAACTCAAGGCCGTCAGAACAATGAACCAACCTGAGGGGACGGTAAGCCGATAATGCACATGCAAAAATATGAACCACAAGTCCAGGCAATTGCAAGTACAAGCGGAACGCAAGCTCAAGCACATGTGACTGATTCAAAAATAACGAGTTCAAAAAACTGAGTGACTCAATTAGTAGGCATAAGTTAGATGTAGAATGTAGATATAGAAATATTAATACAACTTTTATAGACATAAGGGAAGAGTTACTTAGAGAAGAAGACGAGATTCAATTGAACCAAAAGTGTAAGTGTCCAGAATTAGATATTTATTTAAACGGAATTCCAGTAATCGCACTAGTTGACACTGGAAGTCAGATTAACGCTATGTCGGAAGAGTGGTTTAATAATAATAAAAATAAAATGGGAAAAATAAATTTTTGAAAATGTCTAACACAGTAATTAAAGGGGTTATTTGTAAAAAATCTAAGCAAATAACGAAACAAGCCATGGTAGAAGTGAAAATAGGCCAGTGTACAATCGACGGTATTTTCATAATAGTACCGGAACTAATACGGGATTGTATATTGGGCATTGAAATTCTGAATGAAGGCGAATGTGTTATTAACCTACCACAAAACCGCATAACATTCAATAACAACACCAGTCAGCAAAGAATACCTGTGGATGCAGAAATACTAACAATTGAGATTAATGAAGACGAGCAAAAAACGCTGAAACTAATCGAAGAAAAACTGACTGAAGTCAACGGGATAACGACACAAACCAAGCAAAAGTTAGAGGACATTTTAATAAAGTATCGCTGTATATTTAAAGAAAGACCAGGACGGATTAAGGGATATCAGCATAAGTTCATCGTAACAGACACCACACCATACTGCTTACGGGGATGGCCGATCCCACTCAAGTATCAGGATGTGGTGGATCAAGAAATTAGAACAATGGAGGAATATCAAGTCATCGGGGCAGCCCATACATCGACCCGATAGTAACTGTTATAAAAAAGGACCAGACTGTGAGGTTATGTTTAGATGCACGTAAGATTAACTCAGTCACCATACCTGATTATGAAGGGGGCGTGCCAATTAATGAAGTTTTGGCAAGCTGAAATAATATTAAAGTTATGAGCAGCACTGATTTAACGAAGAGTTTCTGGCAAGTCCCCTTAATAGCAGAATGTCGTGATTACACCGGGTTTTTGTATAAAGGGCGATGCTACAGATACAAATTGGGTTGGACAAAGTGCTAACAGAGGAAGTAAAGAGATTTACAATTATCTATGTTGACGATTGTTTGTGCGTGTCTAGCAGCGTCCAACAACACCTAATCCATCTGAGGTTATTAATGGAGAATTTAAAGAGGGGAAACCTCACCGTAAATCTCAAGAAATCACAGTTCTTCCGAGAAAAAATCGACTATCTCGGCTATGAATTATCTACAAGCGGTATCAGCGCATCACATGAAAAGGTTGTAGCTATAATGAAGTTTCCACGTCCGAAGAATCCGAAACAGTTGAAAGGTTTCCTAGGGCTGACAAACTTTTATAACAAGTTTACAAGCCGTTATGCAGAGGTGACGCAACCACTTCTATGACTACTGAAGAAGGGGAGTAAGTTTCAATGGACTGAAGAATTAGACAGACAGTTCAGCAAAGTGAAAAATTTATTTGTAGACACTGTAATGCTTTGTCATCTGGACCCTAACAAAAGATTTTATTTACAGACCGATGCCAGCAAGTATGCGCTAGGCGGCCAGTTGTATCAAATTGATGACGACAACAAAATAGGGGTGATTGCATTTACAAGTCGAGTATTCTGAGAAGCTGAACTCAAATATTTCACAACCGAATTGGAGCTATTGAGCGTGGTGCATTGTCTCAAGAAGTTAAGGACATATGTATTGGGATGACCACTGACCGTCATCACAGACAATAAAGCTTTAACTTTCATGAAGAAATGTCAGTTGACTAATTCAAGAAGGACACGCTGGATCCTAGCCATTCAGGAATATTACTTTGACATCGTATATTGTAAAGGTAGTGAAAATATAGTAGCCGATGTACTTAGCAGGTATCCGGAAGATTTACAAGATCACGCACCCATGGACACTAATGAAGAATTAGAAATTAACAATATAAATATCACTTTGAGCAAATTACTTAAAAAACAATTACTAAACATAGGACATCACCAATGAAACGACGAGAGACTCAATAAAATTATAAATGAACTGAACAATGACCCGAACAGTAAACTACACGACATTTACACATGGCATAACAATAAATTGTATCGTAGAGAACGGGGAACTTGGAAACTAATAATCACCACGGAAATAAGTGAGAGGTTAATTGAAGAAATACACACAAGTTACGGTTACATTGGGATGAAAAGAACATATCAGTTATTTAAAGAACACTTCACAGGAGATAAGGTTTATAAATTCACAAAACACATGATAAGGATGTGCGAAAAATGCCAGAAGAATAAAGATCATCATAAAAAGGGTACTGGCGAAACAAAACCAATGTTACCCCAATCTAAAGGACAAATGGTCAGCATGGATTATTATGGGCAACTTCCCACATCAATGAGTGGAGTTATATATTTATTTATTATTGTTGACAACTTCACTAAATATGTGAAATTGTACCCCATAAAGAAAGCAACGACAGCAATAACAATCAACAAATTAAAATAGTATATTTTCGAAGTAGGAAAGCCTAAGACAATACTTACGGATAATGGGACACAGTTCACGAGTAAATCATGGACCAAGAATTTAGAGAAACTGGGAATAAGACCCAAATATATGGCTATAAGAAATCCATGTACTAACCTATCGGAGAGAGTGAACCGACAACTAGGAAATTTGTTTAGAATTCATGTTGGGGGGCACCATGCAAAATGGGCGAAATACATTCGGCTGGTGGAGGAGTGCATCAATGGGACGTATCACCATACCATCGAGATGACGCCGCACCAGGCGCAATGGAGGCAAAAACCAAAAAGAGTATGGGAAAGGTTTATTGACAAGGAATTAATGAAAACCGAAGGTGGAGTGAACCAGCGTGAGATATACCGCAGGATAAAAGAAAAGGGAGAGAAGAGAGCGAAGAAACACAACGAAGAGGTACAACTCGTCAAGTTCAACATCGGTGAGAAAGTGTTAGTCAAAACTAACCCGCTATCAGACTTGAGTAATAAGATAACCACCAAGTTTTGTGAACTTTATGAGGGCCCATACGTAGTAAAGGAGTTAAAGGGAGGGGCGACCTATGTACTAGCCAATCCCAACAACACAGACTCAATAAGGGGAGTTTTCAATACCCAACAATTAAAACCATTTTAAAATTAATAAAAAAAAAAAGAATAATTAAACCTAATCTAACATATATAATTGTCAATAGTTGAATGTAAATAGTAAGTTAGAGAAATGTAGTGTGTATAACAATGTAGTAGAATTGTAAGTGAATGTTAGATATACCATACATAACTGTGAACAAACAATTCTAAACAAAGGGTTGAATGAGAGAGTGTAGGGTAGATGACCGACAAGAGGAAACAAACTAGACAACCCAGTGAAAGTTGTCTGGAGCCGATGGAGGTTAGATATTTATTGTTGATGGACATTTAATTATGTGAGTGTAATGGTTTTAGAAAATTGGCTGAATAATGTAATGATTTTTGGTAAACAATGACATTTGATGTGACGCACATTGTATATAAATTTGTATGGGTGTTAGATGTATTATGTATTAGGTTATGTTGTTGTTATGATAGGGTATCTGAGGATACATTGTGTAGTATGTACATTGTATTTTGTGTAATCAATGTTTATAGTTTTGATTGAGTTTATAATGTAACGGGACATTTAGGCCTACCTGGGGTAATATAAAAAAAATATTGTGTTTTAATAAAAAACTAAGGTTTTGTTATGTAATATTAATTTTGGGGAAACAAGAAAAATAAAGTAAATATTAATTATGGGACAAGTAAACAAATAGAGTTCATGAATTATACAACGCAATAAACAAACATGTGGATTTGTGTCAAGGTCAGCTCCAGACGCTAGTAGAACAGTTGTTTTGAGATACGGGACTTACAAGCTATGTAACACCAGAATCATACGATATTACGTCAGTCATACGTCACGCTGGAATTTAAGGAGTGTTCTGACCACCTCACATATTGGCGTAGTAATACAAACAAGAACAATAAGATTTGGTCACGTAACCCGCGACCACTTCAGAAAATAGCGCAGTTCCACTAGTCCCAGTCTGTAATAACAACTCGTGCGAGTAACACATATAAGTTCTGGAACGAAATCGCAGGCGCCCGCACGCATGTAAAAAAAAAATGTAAAAGGTGAAGTAACAAAATTTTAACATAATGGGGATTAACAGTATGTGGTTTTGAAATAGAAAGTTGAAAATAACAGGAAAAGTAAGTGAGATGTGAGTAAAAATCAGGAGTGCGTGAAACAGTTGGTGCCGTTGGAATGTGCAGATAAGTAAACAGCCAGAAGTCTATTGTAAATTATGAAATCGTTCAATTGGTCATTAAGATCACAACAAGGTATATGGGTTTTGAAAGAAAATCATGAGCTCAAAAGGGGGTCATAAGAAAAAGTCAAATATGTAAAGAACGAAAGTGTGCATGTCTGAGGGAGTGTACAGAATCTATAGAAGTAAGAAGTGCTGGTTGCGATCGATTAGATATATAGTTTAAATAAATGATCTAGTATAATTCATTTTGAGAAGAGAGAAAATGTTGATGATAATAATTACTTGATTTGTTTTATCAATTGAGCCTCATGGCCAAATATGTTTTAAAGAAGGGGTTAAATGTACAAGTGTAGGAGAAAAGGAAAATAAAAGGGAAATGTCATTGGTAATAAATAAATAAACGAGTTATTTACTGCAAATAAACCATTCTGTTCTCCTGTTCACCTAAATCGAACCTGGCCCAGTGGTAAGTAACAATTTTTTCATGTATAGTTGGCAAACTTTAAAGATGGCGTCTGAATGAAATAGACGTTAATAAGTGATTATGTGAAAACAATTAAAGTTTGAAAAGAGAGTTAAATTGCATTGACTGCCCGAACAGTGACATAAAAAGTTAAATTACATTGGCTTCCGAACTTAGGGACGTTTATATAAAGAAATTTTATATAAATATAGGCTTACTTGGGAGAGCGGAATGGTTGTTTGAGGTAACTAAAAATATGTAAACATAAGTAGTAAGGTTATAATATGATTGATAAATGTGTATTGTAAATAAGTAAGAAGTAAATAAGCAAAATGAATACGAGTGAAAATAATGATGAGGAAGTCAGCTTCACTGACAGTAATACAGAAAGTCAGTTAACAGAGTCGAAAATAATGAAAGACGTTGAACATCAATCAACACCTATCCAAAATAAACAATCTATAGATAGTAATGAGAAGGTAATGAATATGTTGCAATTAATTTTAGAGCAACAAAATATTAAATTTAACGAAGTAAAGAGTCGTTTTGACGCAAACGATACTAAATTAAATGAAATAAATAGTCATTTTAACGAAATTAGAAACAAAATTAAACAGCAGAATTTCGGTTTTAATAAGCATATTAAGGAAATTAATACACGTGATAGTATTAAAGAGGAGATATTAGAATAAATAAGCAACAATTGCAAAGAGAAAATTAACGAGATGAATAAAAGGTTAGACAGTAAAATAAATCAAATAATGAATAAGAAGGTAAGTGACAATGTTACAGTTATGACAAATAGTAATAATGATAAAGTAGTGGAAGTGGTAGCATTAGAGAATAAAATGTTGAATAGTGATGATAATTCTGAAAGTATAGTGGGGGTAGAAAATAGTGAAAAGTCCGATAAATTCGATGAGGTGACATATAATGAGGTAAGTAGGGGTGAGAATTATGATGATATAATTAAAAATAGTGGTGACAAAATTTTAGAGGAGGTAGAAGGTAATAATGGAATGTTAGTGTGTGTTGATGAGTCAGAGAGAAAGGGGAGAGAGAGTACAGAGGTAGAGGGGTTGCAGGGGGTAATTTTTTTCCGTGGTGTTGTTGGGGGTGAAGAAGGGTCTTCACGAGTATGTTTGGTAGATGAAAGGTCTACAAATAATTGTCCTTTGAATTTTAGTGGTGTTCCTGGTAAGACCAGGAGGTGTTTTTATGATTTAGTGCCCCCTGCATATATTGAGAGAGAGAGTGTGACTTGGTATTATGATAAGGGATATTTTGAGAGAGAGAGAGGTATGGTGATAGGAAGATAGAGTTGTTTGAGGTTGGGAGAAGTTATACAGAATTAAGAGAGAGAGTTGATAATTATAGTGAGTACTTACCTTGGGTTGAAACTGATGTAGCAGTAATAGTTGATGATAAGATAACTTACCTTACTTTAACAGAAAATACTAAAGGAGAAATTACCATACCCAATGTCGACAGGAATTTGGAATTAATAGTATGCAATAATATTTGTATTATCAATAGTATTGATACAATGGAACAAAGTAATAATGATGACTATTATAATTATAATAGCAATATGTATTCAATTGTAAATGAATGGTATAGTCATAAGATCAGATCATTATATGATGATGGGGGTTAAATAAAAAATCAGTGAATGGACATTTTAAATATTTTAGTTTATGGTGATGACCTTGCTAACTTATGAAATGAGGTGTGGTAAACAGAAAAATAATGACAAAAAACTGTAAATAAATTTATAGTGAAATTAATTGTGTTTGTGTTGCTATGTATTCTATGTAAACAATGTGTGTCTGTAGCAGAAATTGATTTTAATGATAATAATATTTTATCAGATTAAATAAATAATGAGAGTTTGCAATAAATGAATTGTAATTGTTTTGGAAGAAGGTAATTAAAGTAATGTGTTTAAATAACTGATTGAATTAAAAGAAATTGTAGACGAATTAATTGATTTAAATGTGGTAGAAATAAATTTTGGTAATGAATATAAATTATTTTATGAGATTGGAACTTGAAAATAAATAGGAAATGAACAAATGTAAAACGTGTTTAGTTGTGTATATTTGTTGTAATGAATGTTCATAATTTTGTGTAGATGACAGGCGTCATGTGTTTTTTCAGTTGAGTGATGTAATGTAAGTATGAATTTTATAATGCAATTTAAATAAAGTAAAATGTTTAATGTTTGAATAATAAATTTTAAATGTGTTTAAAAGGTTTTAAATGAAATGATGAAATTAATTTGAGGTAATAATTAATGTAAAATGTTGTAAAAGGTAGAGCTTGGGTGATGATTATTTCAATAAGGCATTGGAGTCAGTCAAAGTTAACTTTAATGGGTGTTAGATAAAATAAGAATTTGGAAAAAAAGTAATACAGAAACAGGGTAATAGTAGGGACACAGTAGTGGGAGTGCTTATATGTAGAGTAGTGTGAGTAATGTAAATGGTAAGTAAATAGGTGATGGTGATATTTTGTAGTAAGGGTGAGGTGGTAAGGAGTGATCAACGTGCGTCGTTGGGCAGGTAATTGTGAAGGGTCGAGGAGTGTTTGCCGATATTTGGTGGAGGGCAAAAGGTTATGAATGGAATTACCAGGTTAGGGAACACACATCCTAGTTACAAAGAGGGTATTAGATATTTTATTATAAGAGGAGTAAGGATTTAAGTGGAATTAGTGTTGAAGGGGGTTATTATTGAGAGATTGGTGTCACCTATGCAAATCTGTTAGTGGTTGTTAGAAGGAAGAAGGTGAGTAAGGTTATATATAAATGCCTATTCAATAAATCAAATCATTGTGAATAATGGAGAGTCACCCAAACTAATTAAGGATGAAAATGTTAAACAGAAAATCATAGTTAAAATGTAATAATAAATGAAATGTTATGTAAAATGAAGGTTGATAACAAAGTAAAAAATTTGTTAAAAAGTTAATGGTATAGTAAATGATAAATAATTGATAATTAATTAATAAAAGAGTTCAATTGAAATTAAAATGTAATGTTTATAATTTTATATGCAAATTTAAAGATGTAAGGTGTGTAATTTTTGGTCAAAATTAAATGTGAATTGTTTATTTTAAGGTAATAACAATAATGTTCATTATGAGTGTATTATGTAAGTTAGTGTGTAGGAATCTTAAACATGAATTATATGTTTTAAAATAGATTCCCCACTTTCGGGTGGTCCCGGTCTTACCAGCCCAGACCGTGGTTTTGGATGACAATCAGCTGTGGGCAGAATTATTGTAAACTGACCATAGCTGGTTGCCTGTGAAATTGGTATAACTTAGAAATTAACAGGGGGTTTTATATCTGGGGAATCTACACAACTATGGAACAGCGGTTATCATCGAAGGGGGTGATAGTGCCGTATTAAGGGCATATGAATCATTATAGTAGGATTACTGGTGTCCTCGGACATCAGTAATGCCGAATTTTTATATCACGCTGAAGCAAGAACGGGGTAGGCAGCGTCTACACCCTAATTAAAATTGCAGTTCTTGTGGATGCAAATGGGCGCTACAGTCCACCATAAGTAAACAATAGAGTGTGTGTGGAAATGGAGCTGGCCATTACAAGCCAGGGGCATAAACAATAGAGTGTTTATGCAACCAGGTAAATGCCTTGCACGGTTTATCCGTGAGCCTATTTACCTAATTGAAACTGGGATATGGGGGGATATTAGATTTTGATGTAGAAGGAGGTTACTAAACTGTTAGTAATGAGTTATTGAATATTAGATTGAATTATGTCAATAATGTAGAGTATGTAGTTGATTTTATGATGTACCTAAATGATTTTGTGTTGATTAGAGATGTTTTGATGGAGATGGTTAACAAAGTTTGAGAAAGATGTAAGTAAATAAGTTGTTATTATGTAGTTGATTTAAATGTGGAGAATTTTAACAATGAATTTAAATATTTTTTGATGTAATTTGGGTGAGGAGAGATATTTGTAATGATGTAATGGGAGGTAGTTATTTAAATTCTGATTGGAATCAGGGAAACATTTTGAATTTGGAAGAAAAGTTAACAAGAGAGAGTATACAGAATGATGTTAAGGAAGTTTACAAATGTATCATGTTATTTTAAGTGTTCATATATGTATGTGTATTAAGAGTTAAGAAAAACCAGTCCTTCTTAACGCAAACCAGCACAGCTAAGGGGAAACAGATCAGTTAGGGATATGGTATTATACAGGGCCACCATTTGATATTTTTGATTTGATGTTTCAGAGTCTGCTGATGCTGTGGCGGTGGTCCTGAGCTGGCCAGCGCGTCAGAGCAGGAGCGTTAAGTGCCTGACTGACCCTGTGGTGTTGGGATCTCGAGAGAGAAGTCCAGTAAGGTCATTCAGGTGCGGTCACGGTCACTTGACCAAGGGTAAGTTAGATATGTTTTTTATGTAAACCGTAAAGGGGGTTGTGGCGACATATCCTGGCTGATACCTTTAGTAAGTATGAGTGTGTCAATGAGTTTTTATGCTTCGGCATAAAACCTCTCATTGAGGGGGTATTGTAATGGGACATTTAGGCCTACCTGGGGTAATATAAAAAATATATTGTTTTTTAATAAAAAACTAAGGTTTTGTTATGTAATATTAATTTTGGGGAAACAAGAAAAATAATGCAAATATTAATTATGGAACAAGTAAACAAATAGAGTTCATGAATTATACAATGCAATAAACAAACATGTGGATTTGTGTCAAGGTCAGCTCCAGACGCTAGTAGAACAGTTGTTTTGAGATACGGGACTTACAAGCTATGTAACACCAGAATCATACGATATTACGTCAGTCATACGTCACGCTGGAATTTAAGGAGTGTTCTGACCACCTCACATATTGGCGTAGTAATACAAACAAGAATAATAAGATTTGGTCACGTAACCTGCGACCACTTCAGAAAATAGCCCAGTTCCGCTAGTCCCAGTCTGTAATAACAACTTGCGCGAGTAACACATAAGTTCCGGAACGAAATCGAAGGCGCCCACACGCACGTAAAAAAAAATGTAAAAGGTGAAGTAACAAAATTTTAACATAATGGGGATTAACAGTATGTGGTTTTGAAATGGAAAGTTGAAAATAACAGGAAAAAGTAAGTGAGATGTGAGTAAAAATCGGGAGGGCGTGAAACAGTTGGAGCCGCTGGAATGTGCAGATAAGTAAACAGCCAGAAGTCTATTATAAATTATGAAATCGTTCAATTGGTCATTAAAATCACAACAAGGTATATGGGTTTTGAAAGAAAATCATGAGCTCAAAAGGGGGTCATAAGAAAAAGTCAAATATGTAAAGAACGAAAGTGTGCGTGTCTGTGGGAGTGTACAGAATCTATAGAAGTAAGAATTGCTGGTTGCGACTGATTAGATATATAGTTTAAATAAATGATCTAGTATAATTCATTTTTAGAAGAGAGAAAATGTTGATGATAATAATTACTTGATTTGTTTTATCAATTGAGCCTCATGGCCAAATATGTTTTAAAGAAGGGGTTAAATATACAAGTGTAGGAGAAAAGGGAAATGTCATTGGTAATAAATAAATAAACAAGTTATTTACTGCAAATAAACCATTCTGTTCTCCTGTTCGCCTAAATCGAACCTGGCCCAGTGGTAAGTAACAATTTTTTCATGAATAGTTGGCAAACTTTAAAGATGGCATCTGAATGAAATAGACGTTAATAAGTGATTATGTGAAAACAATTAAAGTTTGAAAAGGGAGTTAAATTACAATAACAATAATAATATTTTGTTTGATTGAATAATTGACAGTAGGTAATTATAAATTTTATTAGGGAATTTTTATTATGGAGTTAAAGTAAATTGAAATGTTTAAAAGATGGAAATTTTGGTAATAAATTTGAATTTTTTTTTTAGATTTGACTTGTATAATAAATGGTAAATAATTAAAATTTGATGATTAAAATGTTTAATAGAAATTCATAGTTGAAGTTACAATGTGACAATGGGAATATTCAATAGAAAAGTAAAACTAAAGTTGTAATGTTTGTAATTTTTATTCAGATTCAGAAGTGAAATGTTTATCTTAATGTATGTTGGTAAAGTTTATTTGAGTATGAAGTAATTATGAGTAAATATAAAACATGTATTATATGTTTTAACTGTTGATTCCCCAACTTTCGGGCGGTCACGGCCTCACCGAACCCTGATCGTGGATTTGGCTTATCTGTAATAAGCTATGGGCAGACTTATTGTACCCTGACCATAGTTTGTTATTATTGAAATTGGTGGACCTAGAAATTTAACTGGGGAGGAAGAAGGGGATCTAAATAATTTTGGAACTACGGCTATACACCTAAGGGGGTGATAGAGCACTTAAGGGCTTATAGATAATTATTTTACTGCGGTTACTGGTATCCTATATACCAATAATACCGAACTTTATGTAAAGCCGAAGCAAGGATAGAGTAAAATAAAAGAAAAAAATGTTTTCTCCCAGTAGCTACAGTCCTTGTGGAAGCAACTGGGCGTGACAGTCCAGCTATGGGGGGGGGAATAGAGTAGTGGATAGGTGGTAGCAACGTTACAAGCTACATAAATAAATTCTGTAATTTTGAAATTTGTGTAATGTCAAAATAGGGAGCGGCAAATAGACCAATGCCTTGAGATTATTATACCAAATTGTAATGATTTAGGTTAAAGGGTTTTGAAGGACGATTTTAAGAAATTATGTAGGTGGAGAATTTTAAAATGAATTATAAATAAGTGAAAGTTTATAAATAAAACTTTTATAATATGGTTTGTAATGGGGTATTGGAGTGAATATTTTTGTTGTTCATGTATGTTTATGTAAGCATATTTGGCATTGTGTAAAGGTAACTGTAATCATAAATTGTAATCAAGCTGTAGAATGGAGATAGACAAATCAGTAATTTTATCAATGCAAATCAGTACTTCTAGGAGGAACCCAAATCAGTGTAAGGATATGGATTAATGGAAAGCCATTTGCTAATGTTTTTGCATGGTTGTTACGGAGTCTGGGTGATACTGTGGAGGCGGACCTGTACTGGCCAACGCGTCAGGGCAGGGTCGCCAAGTGCCTGTCTGGCTTTATGGTGTTGGGATCCTGAGGGAGGAAGTCCATAAAGTCATGCAGGTGCGCCCACAGCCACCGGATTAGGGGGGTGAGTAACCCACAGTTTAATAAGGAAGTAAGGGGGGCCGTGCACCATATCCTCGCTGATCCTCCTAGGTTTAGACAATGAGAGTTTTTATATTTAAGGACATAAAACCTCTCATGGGGGGGGTTTTGTAATGGGGCAAAATTTATATTAAAATATTGTGCAAAAATTTTCCGAAATGTTTATTATAGTAGAGCATATTTGGTGGTGAGTGAAGAATTGAGTGGGGGAATTTTGTAACCATATAAGGTTTTCAACCAACTCGTGAATTTATTTGTGACGAATGAGTCACACTAAAGGAATGTTGTTGACGAAAATGTTTGTATCGAGTTGAAAAGGTGATACAAAGTACAGTGGAACTTTTCAGCAACAAGGACGAGACGGGTGGCGGGGAATGGAATGAACTGGTTTTAAAGATGTCACCAAAATGGAAATTTTAACGCTGAGCTGCAGGCGTAACGCCAATATTCTGCTGTCTTCACCCCGACGTCAAACAGAGCAGATGTAGTGTGCGCGCACATTTACGGTCTTACAAAAGAGTTTACAAGTGATCATAAAAATACAAATTGCATCAAAATTTAAAGGTGTACTATGGATTGAGCATTCAAAACATTATTGGTGTCCTTATTTTTTGTCGGGAAAATAGCCACTACAGTGTGGTGCAACAGCTCGGAGGCTCTATTACAAGGGAGATAAGTACAAACTCACAAAAAGGGATTTTTCAAATAATTTAATAACATTTTACAGTCATAAATATACAATACAATTTTATGAAATAATGAGATCTCTATGAGAGAGAGAGAGAGAGAGAGATTGTTTAATAAGTTTTGTTTAATAATTTTCGTTCAATAATTTCTTGTTTTATTAACATAATAAAGTAAGATGTTTCTTAGTATAATCATGTGTTAGTGTAGTTATTGCGCAACAAAAACCCCATAACCTAGTTCTGTAACTAAAGAGTTCGCCTTGGCGTGACATTGAAGGTAAGTCACAAAAAAGTAATATTCATTTCTCTCTTAATTTTTTAACTGTTTCAACCTAAATAAAATTTTATAAAACAATGGGAATACCTACACTACTGTATGGTTCTGAAACTTGGGTCATAAAGAAAAAACATGAACAGAAGATACAAACAGCAGAAATGAAATTTCTGAGATCAGTTAAAAGGTGTAATAGAAGAGATCATATAAGAAATGAAGAGATATAGACACAGAAGAGATTTAGATATTTTTATAGTTAATGAAAGGATTAAAGAATACAGACGAAAATGGATTCAACACGTCAATCGAATGGAAGACAGTAGAATACTGAAGATGGCGAAAGATTACAACCCTAAAGGCAAAATAAAAGTTGGTAGACCTAAGAAAAGGTGGACTGTGGAATAGGAATAGACCGCTAAAGCCTAAAACCGTTCAGAAGAAGAAGGTGATGATGATGATGTTTTGCTTTTATTACCACTGGCTTTTAGCAGAAGTTGATGCAGTAACCTTGTACAGCACATTATATCATTATGTACAAAAAAATATATGACAAGTATCTTTTCACTAACATATATGATGGCTGCTGGGCAATTGATGCACTCTGCAAGGATACAAAAAATCATGTATGTGTGACATATATTACTTTCCAAATTTTACTCCTCACATTTAAAGTACTTTCGAGAAAAAAATGTTGTCAGATATTTTTTTACCACACTTCACTATGACTGTCATATGACACATCATCATAGTTTGAAGCCTACTTCATACGAAGTCTCTCAAGAAACCTACCCCACTATTAGTGTCATAAATAAAGTTGATCTGAGCACTGTTTCACTTATAACAACTATTTTGCAAGTGAGGGTTAATTTTGTACACTTTTACAGTCTTGTTATCACACAGTCTTGATTGGTGAGTTGTTGCAAAGGGTGTGCTCATTTGCTTGAATTACAACGCATATCTGCTTCCACTAATCAAAATATTACCTACCCCTTCTCTAGATTTTTTATTTTATTTTAGACAGACTTATACATTTTATATCTTCACATGTGTCTAAAAGGTCAAGTTACTGCTATTGTACTACGTGTTTATGTCTTGGTTAAGGAAGATGATGACTGGTGAATAAGAAATAACCAGAAGATAGATGACCTATAGAAGCATGAGAACATTGTAACATTCATAAAGGCTCAACAAATACAATGGGTAGGTCATCTAGAGTGGATGCATGATAAACATGTGCCAAAGAAGGACACAGGTGTATAAAAGCAGAAAGAGGGGTCGACCTAGGATAAGATGGTTGGATGATGTGCTAGAAGATCTCAAGAATGGGTGTGAGGAGTTACACTGATATTGCAATGGATAGGAGACATTGGAGAAAATTGGTGTTGGAAGCCAGAGCTCATCCTGGGCTGAAGAAGAAGAAGAAGAAGAAGGAGGAGGAGGAGGAGGAGGAGGAGGAGAGGAAGAAGAAGGAGATGAAGAAAGAGAAGAAGTAGAAGAAGAAGAAGGTTCAATCTTGACTACAAGTTTTGGATATTAAATTATTTTCATATGCACACGCACACACTCACAATCTTCACCTGTTTCTTCAACTGGCTCTTGTTGTGTTGTAAATTCTTCACTAAAAAAAAGATTTGCAATTTCCGCATGTATTGCCTTTGCTGTATCTTGATTGGACAGGTAACGTTTCCGTGCTACTTTTGAGAGCAATTCATATCGCCAGCACAGTAGAATTCTTCCACTCATGAATTTCTCTAATAATAAGTGACCTAAAAAAATCAAGAAACAACATCAACTTCAATAATGCTGTAGGAAATGTTTAAGAATTTTTAAAAATGCTATTATTTAATTAACAAAAGTTATGAAAAAAGGAAATGCTAAGCTTTCATGACATTTTGTAAAATGTTCGTTGGAAATATAAAATTGTTAATTAAAAATTAAATGGATGAAACCTTATTGATAAATGTTTGTGTCCTGCATTATTACAGTCAATGGCGATTTTAGTATAGCTCGTGTTTTTTTTTTTTTTTTGCTAGCAAATGTTTCACTCATTATGTAATAATGGCATCCTCAGTATGTTGACTTATAGTTTGGCCAGTTATTGACGGTAGCTGAACTACCACCATAGGCCCACTAACACAAATACACACAACACAGCTGGCCCTACCTCAGACTGGGTCTTGCAACCTGTGTGTGCGTTGTCAAAGGGACTACTAGTCCTCCTTGTCCAGCCACAGTATAGTGAAACAATACTTATTTGTACAGTTATCTTTGCCCATAACTTTTACAAACTAGAACATGAATTTGTTTCTGTGTATATAAGCATTGCAGGCAGATACTTGTGTGTTGTAAATTCACATGGGAATCTGTAAGTGGTGACAATAGTGTTGGGGACACAATCAGTAATCAGTTTGGAGTTACTATAGATATCTTATAGAATGGGGAGAATGTTTGGTGATGATCAAAATAAGACATTTATTGAAGTGCAAAATAATTTTGTTTTGATTATGTATTTTTTTTTTAATCAGTCCACTGTTAGTACAGGAAAGATAAAATATTTTCCCATTGATTGCTAACACAACATAGTTTACATCATGATAAAACAACATTAATTTGTCTCTTCAGTGTAGAAAAAAGAATGCAGTACAATCCTAAAACAATGAGAATACTGAAAAAGTATGTTATGAAAGTGAGAAGAATACCAAGAAATGAAAAAAGAATGGATTTTACTAATCATAGGACTCAAAAGTAAAAATACAGATTATAGTTCGACATCACTACCATAGAATTTAAGAAATCTTATTTTCACATTAAGTGTACCATGGGCTTGAGCAAGGAATGGGCATGAAAAATTAGTTGTTTTCATTTGTAAATTAAAAAAAAAGTGAATTGTTGGATGTATCAGTACAGCATTAAATTAGAATAAAACTAGCTTGCAGGAGATATTAAATCATCTGCTTTGTTATACATTAACAACCTATAACCTATCAATATGATGCTAATAATAACCTCTTTGTTGCTGAAGGTATTTACCTAAAAAAGGAATATGTACAGATGAAAAAAAGGTTTAAGGTGGGTAAAAGTTTTTTCACTCAATTTAAAAAAAAAATAGGTTACAAAGAACACACACACACACACACACACACAGATTCAATTAAACATGGCAGTGTACAAAAAAAAAGAATGAGATAATCAAGTTTCGTGTAGCTAGTTATGCAAAGTTTAGTGCAATAATTCAAAAAAACTTATTGTTAAAAAGAAAAAAAGCACTATAAATCTGATTACATGAGAATATATAAAACAGGTTTATAATCTTATTAATATTTGTTCTACATATTTATTTTTGCAATTTTATTATGGTATGCTTATCAACATTGCAGCCCTATAACTAATTTAAAAATGCCATATTATTTTAAAGGTAATAATGTAATAATATTTTATTAAATAGTTTATGAGTGCGAACAGAAGACTGCTTACTCATTTTTCTCCGTGTATTGCAGAAAGTAGAAAAGTTGAAGTATCCATCACTAAGATTCAGAACACAATTACTCCCTTCTGTAGTAGGCATTAATAGTTCAAGAATTTCTGTTTCAGACAAACCATATTCCGTTGCAGTAAGCATACATCCCAAACGTGACATTGCAGCTTGGCCAAGTAATGATTCCATTTTATCAAGTTCTTCATTAACACATTTTTCCAGATCCTCTATAAAGGAAATGTTTCATGTACAACTCTAATAAAATTATAAATATTAATTCATTAATTAAGTTAAACACTTCAAGAGTAAAATTATTAATGACACACAACATAGTGTTTTTGTTTGTAAATGAAGAGCAATTTCAAGCAGTTAATTTTTATAATACTAAATAATTATTTATTTTTAATATGAGGTATTAACAGACAATTTAACAAACTATTTAAACAAAATTCTGATTTTATATTTACAATTCTGGATTAAAATTAAAATGAAACAAACAAGAGAAGAAATATACAACACACAAATAACTAATGTTTTCAGTCTTTCTGTTATAATAATTACACTCTAAAATCAGACTAATGTATTGAAATAGTACTATTGTACAGGACTTACTAATATAAGCTTCGAGGTTATGCAATAGTAACAGCTCTTCCCCGCACCTCGCCCTCCAGCGTTGTCGCACGTTACACTTGGTTATGTGTAGGCGAAGGCGGGGAGGGGAGGTCTGTTGCAAATACTGGCAATACCGCAGTGGCCTCGAAGCTTATTATGATATGTCTCACATAATAACAATTTTCACCATAGATGGCTCAATCAAAATGCACTGATCAAATTGGTGTAATGGACCATTAGAATAAAAAATTCCAAGTAATGTGTGTGAATTATTTAGTGTTTCAGCACATCTGACAGTACCTGACTACAGTGAATGGGTTAGTAGAATTAAGTGTCATATAACACTTTCCTCATTACATTAAGTTATGTGTGTTTCACATGCACATTTTGTATAGTACTATCCCGTATTCGTGTAGACAGATACACACACACTTTTTTGCATTCTTATCCTGAACAACATTATCTCAAGTAACATTGTGTGGATCTGTATGGAGTGGAGCTCTATACTTCTGATTACTGTAGAACCTTGTTAAGTGCATGGTTCGTTGGTTGCAATAAGCCACATGGAGGGAAATTAACAAGATATTAAAATTTTGTTTTCATCTTGTAATTTATTTTCCTAGAACTACAGCCAGGCTATTATACTTTGTAAATGCATTAATATTTACCTATACTGTTCATTTCAAAAGATAAAAAACTTTTTATTTATAAAATTAGACATAATTTTACATAACTTAAATGCCTTTTTGTTGCCAGCTCATAAATTATTATAATTATAATAAAATTACACATTTGTTAACAATGTAGACAGGAATAATTATAAAAACTTATTGTGTTATGACAGAATGCTCAGATGGATTTTGTAAGGAATTTTTATATAATTTTATATGACCTGAGTAATCTGAGATAATCAAAGTACTCAACTTCAAAGCAATGTGTTTCCTATTCAGTGCCGGATTTAAGCACAGGCTTCATAGGCTGTAGCCTAGGGGCCTGCACCATAAACAAAAAGAAATAAAAGAATAGTCACCTCCCATAAAAATTTGGTTCGTGTTTCAGAAAACAGTACCAGTTATTAGAGGAGAAGGTGGTATTATGAGTCAAGCGAGGGTAGGGTATAGGGTAGACTGGGGTAAGAGTGTGCACTTAAATTTTAAATTCATCTCAAACTGCCACTCATATTTTGACATATCATAAATCCCTTGAGGTTCGATTAAGACATCCTTTTTATAATTTCAACTACTGCAACACATGTAAATAAATATATTTCCAAAACATGTCAAATGCAAGCTTTTTTCATACCCCCAGACCCCCTCACGGGTAGGTTGGGGGGCCCACACCACATGTTCAGTCTAGGGGCCACTAACTCTAAATCCTGTTCCTATTATGTATGTATTAACACTGCTATGTTACTAGTCAAAACTTATTTGAACTCATGCAGATGGTTTTCCTGGCACTCCTCACATCGTGAGCCAATAATTGTTCCATACTGACGATGTGACAAATCCCATCTAATACATCTGCATAAGTTAAACAAAGTTTCTACTACACTCCGGGCCACCTTTTGAACAGACTAAAGCGGAAGTGATGTCGTCGCCTTGTCACACTCGCCTTGGTTGCCAAATGAACCGGCGCGCGATTCAAAGTTGTGCTCTAGCACTACAATACAGCACAGCTGTCAACGTGCTCACCGTAAGTAAGTAAGTCCGGCAGCTCTGCCTTGGCAACAGCATTGCCATAACTCGTGCTGACAGGCGTGCGCCCCCTGCCCCTCTCCTACCATCTGACAACACCGTAGGCGCTGCCCCTTTCACCCGCACCTTCCCCTGGCCTACTCCCTCACTTCCGCTTTAGTCTGCTCAAAAGGTGGCCCGGAGTATAGTCTAATTAATATAATTATGTTAGATCAAAAGTAGAATTTAAGACGTGGCGACATCAAATAATTTCGCTATCTTTTATTATTTCAGAATGCCTATTTCAAAATGTAAACAAAAAAATTGTATCATTAAACACTACATAGTGTCTGAGAAATTATGATAAAATGTATAATATTTTTAGTAGTATATTGTGGAAAATAATACTGGTTTTATACATCTCCAGCACTTTTAACATTTACTGGGATGAGTTGACAAATGAAACTTTAGAAGAAATATATGGAATGAAATTATTAGAGGATAAGAGTTAAAACCATAAAATACACAGGTGATCAAGTAATTATGGCAGAGAGTGAAGGTGATTTTCAAACAAATTATAAATAAAATATGGGTACAAATTGATGAGTTTGGAAAGTCAATACAGATTACAGAAATTGAATTAATGGGAATTGCTAAAGAAAAAACACAGCAACACAGTGATGATGAAATGGGTTAAAAATAGTATAAAATGAGCTTTTTAAATATTCTGAAAGTATAATTATGCACAGAAGCTGTACAGAGGATAGAAAATAGAATCACAGTTGAAAAAAATAGACGAAGAGAACTTTTTACTAGCAGAGGAGTTAACATTGAGTTATAAAAGAGAATTTATAAGTGATTTACACAGATCATTGTAATATATATGTGCACCCAGTGGCAGTTCATACAGGAGGGCAAGGGCACAGTCCCCCATTAAATTTTTAAATCAAAATTGTCAGTAATACAGGGTGGGGCAGAGAAATAGGATGTGTTTGAAATGGCTAGTACTCTGCCTGTAGCAGGGGGAGATGAGTGCGGGTGGGGGCATTCTGTTCCTTTGTTCATAGCATTTCACTTTCAGTCAGCATCATGGAGCCGTGGATGTTAGAACACCGTGTTTTTGCGTATGACTGCTTTGTGTGTAGTGGTGAATCGGTGACCGCGGTTCAGCGTGAGTTTCACCGCAGATTCAAAATCCACCGAAATGACTCTGTTCCCTCTCGTAACACAATCTTACGTAGGGTTAATAATCTTCGTTCAGGAGGCTCAATAATGAAAACCAAACCACCAGGAGCCCCACGTACGGTACGTACTCCAGAAAATGTTGAAAGGGTTAGAACAGCAATGTTACGAAGTCCATGCCGCTCTGCTCGGAGACATGCTGCGGAACTTCAAATCAGCAATCGCACGGTCAGGCATATTTTGCATGACGAATTACGTTTTCACCTGTACAAGTTAATGGTTGTGCAGTAGATGAACGAAACAGATTACCCACAACGATTGAACTTTGCACGAACAATGTTGACACTTTTTGAGGAAAATGAAAACACTATGTTGTTGATGAGTGATGAAGCTCATTTTCATCTCAATGGTGCAGTCAACAATTGTCGCTACTGGGCTGCTGAGAATCCCCGAGAAATCCACCAAAAACCACTGCACAGCCCAAAAGTTACAGTTTGGTGCGCGTTGGGAAAGAATTGCATCATTGGTCCTTACTTTTTTGAACAAAATGGCGTCACTGTAACTGTTACTGCTGAGCGTTACATAGAGATGCTAAACACCTTTTTTGTGCCTGAGTTACGGAGAAGGCGGATTGCTATTCGGAGTGTATGGTTTCAGCAAGATGGGGCAACGACTCACACATCCCGAGCGTCAATGGGTGTTCTTCGCCCTCTGTTTCTCAACCACCTCGTTTCCAGATTTGGTGATGTTGCATGGCCCCCTCAGTCCCTAGATTTATCAATGTGTGATTATTTTTTATGGGGGTACCTCAAGTCACACGTCTATAAGAGAAGCCCCCATACATTAGCTGAATTGAAGGACAGTATTCGTGAAAACATCGTCGAAATTGACAGACGCCTGCTAGAAACAGTGGAGGCCAATTTCCATACACGCTGTAACAGTACAAATGTGAGACGTGTAACGAATAATTATTTCGTTCTCTTTTTATAGTATTATGTTGATTTAATTGTGTTGAATCCTTCTGATACACTTTTACTTGTAAAGCCCCGCTTTGGGGCGCCAATGTGTAACAGTACAAATGTGAGACGTGACTTTCCTTCTATTTATTTGAATATTATTTATTTATTTTTATCTTAATTTAATTTGTTTAATTTAAATTAATTATTTTAAATTTTGAGTTTGTTGTTAAAAATTATCGATTAAAATTTATTAATCATTTATTATTTACTTTCGTTGATTATGATAAAAAAAAAATCATAAAAGAAAAGTTTGTTTATGTTTGGTTCGATCGTAATATCGAATTGGCTAATATAGGTTATCTGCTTAATTCCTTGATTACGTTGAAGTTCCAATTGCCAATGTGGGTTCACTCTTCTTTTATTACTCAACAATCCTTTAATCTTAATTTATTTTATAAATAAAACTCATTTAAAACCAATTGATTATATTTATTAACCTTTATTTTATTTACATTCAATATGACGACTCTGATGGCCGTTTGTTGTTCACCTAACTTGATGTGAAATTCTTTACCACCAGCTTCTTTCAAATAAAATAATTTATGCAATATGTCCACTGTGTTTATATTAGTTTTCTTTTTTGCTTTTTTTTCAGTAGTGTTCTGTTTAAAAGTGTTCGTTGAGTTAATCTTGGTGTTGTGTAGTTGTAACCCTGATATATTAATAAGGTTATTTTCAAACTATCTAGTTGAGATTAAGTTTATTTTTTAAGATATTCTTTTTACTTGTTCTTCTTTTGACTTATTATTACTATTTTATATTATCTTCAATTTTTCTTCCATCTATTTATATTCTGGTTTTATAATAATTTTACTTCTTTTCTTCAACTCAGATTTGATCCTTTGTTATACTTTTTAGCTCTTGGCTACACAGAGCTGTCCTGTACACTTTTATGTCTAACAATAGAATAAAAATTTTTCTTCTGCCCTCGACGAGTTTGACCAAAATTAGCTAAATTCCTATTGGTCAAAACGCCAGGTCACTAGGTCATGTGACTATAATTATTTAAGATTTACTATTTTTATGTTTCCTACTCACAATTACTCCCTAATTAATATTGAATAAACCTAAACTTGTAACGGTACAGAATTGTGTGCTACCATAGTTTCAAATTAAATCAGTGAATTTTTTAATTGTCAGTATTCACCTGTGAGGTGCCCCTTGTAACCAGCAACAAACAGTGTTATTGTTGATGTCTGGAGACAGCCCAGCTCAGACGTGTTACGCAATACCTTGCCAACAGCAGTCTTTGTGAATCACAGTAAGCACACTTCTTCACCAGTGTTTGCATCAGACAGTAAAGAGCAGTTTGACAAGTTCGTTAAAACAGTGGCCTCGGGCGTACAAGATAGGCCGTAAAATAAATTCGGCCTATCTAGTTAAGTGTTAAAACATTTATAAAAAGTTCTACTGCAACTCATGGCCGTGCGGCTAGCCTATTTACCATCCAAGCGCTCGAGCAAATTTTAAAAGCCGGCCGGCTATATAAATATCTACCTTACAGTGCATAAAGTCTAAAGTAATACATTACAGTGCATAAAGTTTAAAGTAATTAACAACAACTAAACTCAATGTAAACTAGTGTCGGAGTGTGTCGAAACCAAGAAAGCGTCTCAACAGGCAGTGCTACGAATCGGACCATGGGCAGTTAAGTAAAAGCGAAAGCACATAATTAAATGGCCATATAAAATCATAATTTTAATCAATTTCTGTTATTTTTAAATGAGATCTCTAAGGGAACAGATAAATTATGTATTGGTTAATTAAACAGAATTCATTATAGTTAATTCTTTACTATACGTTACGGTACTATTTAGAAATAGTTAAGGAAAGTTTTTTTTTGGATGTATACTCGTTTTGATTGATAATTACTTACAATTTATTGGTAACAACAAGAAAAGGTAGAGTCATAAAAAATATAATAACCTGTTGTATTATGAGTGCTAAATAAAAAAGAAAGATAATTTGTTATAGTTGTCTTGATTATTCATCTCTTCTTTCACAGCACTAACACTTATCTAAAAATGAAACTTTTTCTTGTGAACTTACTGTTTTTCTGTACTTATTGATGAAATATGCTTTATTTGCGGTATTATAGTTGTCTTGATTATTCATCTCTTTTTTAACAGCACTAACACTTATCTAAAAATGAATTTTTATATCTAAGAATGAATTCATTTTTAGATAAGTGTTAGTGCTGTGAAAGAAGAGATGAATAATCAAGACAACTATAATACCGCAGATAAAGCATATTTCATCAATAAGTACAGAAAAACAGTAAGTTCACAAGAAAAAGTTTCATTTTTAGATAAGAATTTGTTATAATTTGAAAATTTTGGTGTTAGCGTAATTATTGCATAACTCAAATCCAGATAATCCTTTCTGCAGCTGTGTTCGTCTGTAAAACCTTGGAGAGGACCCCAAAGGTAAGAGTTTATTAATAAATGAAGTAATTTGTATAGTTTCACTGGCCCCGAACTAGGGACTCGAATATATTAATTTAATAATTGATAGAATTTATATTGTTTCACACTTACTTTACATCATGATCTTCTTCATAAAATTACAAATATTCTGATACCTCACATGCCATGTGTGAGTGTTATAATAACTGTTTTAACAATTTTGCCAAAATTCTATTTCCTAAGCCATTACATACTTTAGCATTTATAAAGTTATTTTACAAATTCATTAAACTATTACAATGCGGTTCTTGATTTCTAAATAAGGCCTGACTTAGTAGTGATACAATTTGTGACAATTTATTTCAATTGTAAACTCTACTTTACTTTATTATTGAACTTTGTTTACAAATATTAATTTTCGCCTCTGTTGGTCGCCATCTTTGCTGACTACCAACATCGTGACTTTTACTTACCAGGTCCAGAGTTCATTTGAGCGTATTTTGCAGAACAGATGTGGTTTACTCAAATAAATGATCCAACTCTACTTGTTTTTTAAATGAACTTGGTTTTATTCAACACATTATTTTAAATTCTGTATAGTCAAATGAACCCATTTAATTGACTTACTTTGTATTATTACTAACAATACTTTATTTCCCTCTTCTACACGTCTACTATGTGAACGCTAACTTGGTACATTAGTTAGTTAAAATTTACCCTTCTTTTATGAGGTTACAAAATTTAAATTCATTAAAACACAAGAAAACAGACATTGAAAACATAGAATAAATTTTCTTAACGCTAACCAGTGCTGTTAAATACATAATTTTCACTCGCACATACGTACACATTCTCTTCCCCAGTACATAATTTAGATTCCCCTTTAGAGCTCATTTTATTTTTATTTTTAATTTTGCATATTTTACTTCATTTAATTGTAATTTTGTGTAAGTTACTTCCCTTAGGAAGTCCTTGGATGTACGTCCATAAGATGTCTCCTCGTGTACGCGCACTACATTGTTGTCTCCCTGTTCTCACTTTTTATTTGCTAGTCGAAACTGTCACTCCAATTTACATGGTTATTCAAAATACTGGTTGTGTTTAAAATTCACATTTTTCTGGTGTGTGGGCGAGCCGAAAAACTGTACTCAGCCGGCGGGTGAGCGTATGGCCCACGTCCGTAGTTGTTAGATGTTCATTGGCAACTGGCTTTGTTCTCAGTGAGCCCATAGCTAGACCATCATCTTGGCTATAGAATAAACCATTAAATGTGAAATAGTTTTGCATTAAAATGACTTTGAGCAAATCAATCAGCTCATCTACCATCTGTGCACTCATGGAAGCAATATTAAGTAAATTGTCTTTCAATAACTGTAAAGTTTCATCGGTTGGAATATTCGTATATAAATCTACTATATCAAATGAGACCAATTTATAATTAGATTTTAATTTAACGGTTTTGATCTTATTAATGAAATCAATATTATTTGTTATGCTATGATTATTTCTTAACTGTAAATTGTCTTTAATTAATCGTGCAAGAATTTTTGCCGTTTTGAAACCGGGGGGCTGTAGTAAAGTTAACCAATGGTCTTATGGGTGTGTGTGGTTTGTGGATTTTAGGCAGTCCCGTAAAAATCGAAGACTTCGCATTAATTGGCTTCAAATAGCGTCATGTATTTTCATTGAACAAACTCGTACATTTGTTAATACAATGGTTAAGGTTTTTGATATATTTATCGGTAGGATCAGAGTTTAAAAGTCTAATATTATGGTTAGAAATAAAGTCGTGAACTTTGGCATTGTATAAATCAGTATCCATGATTACTAATGTATTCCCCTTATCTGCTTTAATAATACTAGCTTTGTTGTTAGTTAATTTTGTTTTGATGTCCTCAAGGTTTTGTATTCTCGGGAGAATCGTGGATGTATAAATAAATTATGTGGCTGGTTATCGTTAGATCTGATAGTTCTAGTGAATTTATTGTTTATTAATATGCGTGCTTCGTTTTGTAAAATAGGGTTCAGGATAGTCTTGATTGCCGCCTCTGCCTCGACGCGCTCATAAATATGTTTGTTTTTCCCGGTTGGTGGGAGATTATAATTAAGTCCTTTATTTAGGAGCACCATTTCATTATCGTTGAAGTTTATTTTAGTTAAATTCATTATTCTAGGATGGAATGTATGTTCGCAAATGATGTCAGTCTCTAGGCGGTGTTTATGTTCTAATGTACGAAGTTTACGTAGTTGATTGAGGCGTGTGCAGCATGAAATATTAGCTGTGTATCTAAATATGTAATCAAAAACATTGTTGATAATGCTTAGATGAATACTGTTGAGGATATGTAAATGTAATTTAAATAGACGGGTGTTAAGAATAGATTTTTTGATATATAATGCCTTAATTTCTTCTCTAATATACATCCGTTCGGCATATTGTTTGGTATGGGTTTTCTGTGACATAGTATTTTTAATAGACTATTGTTTGTTATGAAGGTAGCGGTAATATTCAATTTATTAAATGCGGAGGTTAGAATCTTTGGCATTATGTTTGTGTATGTGGTAGAAATAAATGTTATTTTTGTATCAATAACAATATCAAAAACAATAGTCTATTAAAAATACTACGTCATAGAAAATCCATACCTTTAGAAAAGAAATCCGGCATATATAAATTATCATGTAACGACTGCAACAGTTTTTACATTGGTCAAACGGGGAGAGGTTTCCTCAAACGATTTAAAGAGCACACACCAAAACGTCACCTAAATAATCTCACTCTGTTAAATAATATCAAGTCCAACTTTGCCTGCCACTTAATCTTACACAATCATAATTATACTGATTTCAAATCTAATTTGATACCCCTACATGTGTGCAACAAAGGCCGTTACATGGACGCAATAGAAGAGTTCAAAATATACAAAGCATATAATAACATAAACAGCCGAGACTTCATATTGAATGACCATTAAATTTTAAATCCAACACGCTATACGATACAGCATTGAACCTGCTTAGGCGTAATCACTCAGATAATAATTCAGTGTCCAATCGGCTTCACTGTGGTGCGCACCATTTAGAAAGCGAGTGAGTTACGTTAGTTGACAATTATGTGTAACATGTGATTTTAACTGTTAACGACCTCAATAGAGTGATTTAATCTGATGATGGAGCATATGTTCCGAAATGCGTCATTTTAATCGACGTATAACGAAGTCTCACGATGGGTACAAGGTGATTTATTTATCTATAATCTACTATTCCTACGTGACTTGGATACCAAGAACCAACATGCATTTTAAACTTTTAGTATACCCAAGATCTTGTAAATTAAGGAAATACAATTTTCTTTCTAATAAAAAGCAAAAGGTTCAATTTTACTATTATTTGATGATAACTGTAACAGTTTTGTTTCTGCTGTGACTGATTGCTTTTGTAAAATATGGGCACAAAAAGTTTGCCCCCCCCTCCAGACAAAAATGTTACCAGCTGCCACTGTGTGCACCTATGAAAGAGTACAGGGAAAATCAAAAATAAAGAAAGTAAATATTTGGAAAGCTTGAAAATGTGGTTCTGGTAAAGTATGGATAAATATTAACTGGAGAGACAAGGTAATGAATAAAGAAGTGTTAAGGCAATAAATAACAAGAGCAAAGTGGTTGGATCATTAGAAAGAGGAAAGCAAATTTGATTGGTCACATTTAGAGAAAGGACTGTTTGCAGAAATAAATAATACAAAGACAGATTGCAGGGAAGAGAGACAGAGGACGGAGAACACATGGCTTTCTGATGGCGTGAAATTACAGAGACCTTAAAGATACGGTGCAGGAATGGAAGCATGAAGAGAAGAATTCAACTGAACCTGGACTTCAGACAGAAACACAATTAAAGGTGACTGTGGAAAATAATGTGAAGGGGAAGTGATTAAGCAACAAAGGAAAACACAATATACAGTATAATATAAAAATTAATTTTTAGTAGGTTTTTTCATCTATATTAATGTTTCTTCTACTATTGAGACAGACAACAGACTAACCTGAAACTGGCGGTAGTTCAATATAACACTCAGAAGATTTGAATCGTTCCCGCTGTACTGGTGTAAGTTTGAGTACGTCTGGTGGTGTATTTGTGGTCCCAATAATATGTACATTGTGCGGCAGATTGATTGGCAGCCATGATAGTGCAGCAACAATATCCGAATCAAGAGGATTTAGTCTATGAATGTCATCGATGAGTATGACAAGAAAATGATTGCTCGAATTGTCTGAAGAGTCTTCATCGAAACGTCGTATTAATGTTTGAAACCAATTGTTCACATATAAAGGGTCAAACGACGCATCTTGAGGTATACAGTGGGCAGATGGTTGTAATAATAAACACAGTTGCTCACAGATTAGGCGTAGTAATTCAAGGTTATATGATGATCTGGGAGTGGTACCAGAAAATCTGATCACTTTCAATATTTTTCTGTCGAACCACTCTTCACAGCTTGTGTAGATTTTTGTGAGTATAGATGTTTTTCCTGCTCCGTGGCCACCCTGAATCAATATTGGACCATGTCGTGAAGAGGCATTAACCATTAAACTTCGGATATGTTCTAACAGCGGGCTGTTGTCCCACTTGACTGTTGGAATCTTTTTACTTGTATACTGATGGCAGAGTGCCAAGTGGACTAGTGCTTCCTTGAACAGTTCCTGAAACAAAATTACATTGTAAACAAAACTGATCAATATCACTGTCAGACCAATTAAAAACAATTACAAAAATAAAACACACGATCAACTGAAATATTTACAACAAATTTTAACAACAAGCTAAGAAAGGTAATGGAGAATCCAATAGGATGGAAAAGAACAGATGGAATTCAGGAAGCGTACAGTTAACATCTAAGTAAATTTCACTTCACAGCAAATAACTAATAAAAATTAGTATAATCTTTATATTTGTAGAAGCTCTTGTAGGCTTGAGATGGCTTTGACTAACATCAATGGGGAAAAATTATGGAAAATCATGAATTTTGTTGTCCATGACGCATCTGTTACTTAATTAAATATAATAATTATTTCACTACCGACTTGGAACACAAAGTTTTTTATTAGTAAAACTTTTACGTTTTTACCCATAAAAAACTTTGTGTTCTGAGTCGGTAGTGAATTAATTATATTTACTAAATACTAAAGATAAAATATAAATGGGCTTATACAAATTGAAAAAAATACCTTATAGATTGAAAAAAATTCAGTCCCAATAATAAAGATCATACTTTCCTCTGTAGTTGAACCTGCAAGGCTCAAGATTGTCTTGGAAGATAGGTCACTAGAGTAATAACACAATTTAAATATTTGGGTTAAAATAATACTTTCTTCAATAATTATATCAAAGACCTAGATAGAGCTGGCCCTACGTATTTTGCCACCCCACTGAAGGACAAAGTGCCTCCAACTAATAATGTGGCAAAAAATATTATACCATAACTGGAGAAGAAATTAGCATCAACTGTGTCTGAACTTTAACTTTATTAAACTTTTAACTTGTTAAGCCATCTACTGTATCATAATCGAACCAATGTTGAATTTAAACATAATTTAAAGACACTTTCAAAATAAAATATGGCAATCAAGTTAATTGTTGGATGCTGTAAAAATAATAAGAGGAATTTAATAAGTAAAAATTAAGAAAAGTCAGAAAGGTCTCTTATATAACATTTTTCATGCTTTCAGTTTGGTAAAGTCTTGAATCAGTTTTTACTTCCATGTTCCTTATTTATTTCAATTTCTTGAACTAATTTGCTTCCAGTTGATATTGTGGTCACTCCAACAAGTACTTCTTGGCTCATTGAGCTACAAATGTTAGACTTTTATATATTCTGAGATTACAAAAACTTGAAGTACTACCCTCAAAACATGAAGAAAAGTCATTTTTCGAAAAGTGTCTGTGTGTGTATCTGTCTGTGTAGAATTTTTTCTATGGCAAACGATAACAGCCGCAAATTCAAACAGAATCAAATAATTTTTTGCACACAGTCCTGAATTGTAGAGGACTCAAGATCATTTGATTTTGGTGAAGATCGGTTAAGAGAAAAGGGATAGTTTAACAGCAACATTTTATGTTTTAACAAGGGTAATTTTTTCTATGACGAACGATAACTGCCGTAAATTCAAACAGAATCAAATAATCTTTTGCATACGTTCCTGAATTGTAGAGGACTTATGGTTGATTTTGGTGAAGATCGGTTAGGGGAAAGGGGTAGTTTACCTGCTACATTTTATGTTTTAACAAGAGTAAAGTACTTAATTTTGATAAATAAAATATCCTGAAAAGAAGATCATAATAATCCACTATAGAAACGTAGATGAAATATCTATAAATGAAGAGGCTAGTTGAACGGGGTGGGGGTAATTTTCTGTCAATGAAAATGATAGTTGAAGGGGGAGGGGATATTTTTTAATTATATGTCATGTGTACTACGTTATCGGCAACAAAGAAGTAGTTTGTTGTTAAAATTCTTTCCCGGGCTGTTTGGCATGGTCCAATGTTTTATACAAAACCAGACGTTTCGGCAGTGCTATCGACTGCCATCATCAGTGAAAATCAAGTGTGATAACGTGAGGTAGTATACGTTAGAGACCACAGTACTGTGGTTAAGGCTGAAGCAATAAGTAGAAGAAGTAGTTTCTATGGAAATATTTCATTTCGAAAATGATTTTAAATATAAATCTTAGAACATGGAAGTCATGTATGGTTTTCCATACTGTTATTTTCATGTTTTCATGGAGCTCCGTTCCCACTTGACAGATATACACAATTAAAGATTATCAATGCTATCACAACGTTTTTTCCTCAACACGTTGTGTAATGTCAAACATGAAAAGTACACCAACAAGAGTTAAAGGTAAAAAATATAACTTTTCTCTTTTAATTAAATTAACGTAATTTTACTGCTTGAAACTGTAAAATTGGCTTCTTATTGGAGTTTACATATATAATTTATACTATGAGCTGTTCTTTAAAGAATAACACTTATTGCCCCAAAATATTGATTTGCAGATTTAATTTTTACTGTTCTCTTAAAATGTAATGCTCCCAATTTAGCTGTCCTAGACAGCAGCTGTCTATCTTGCAAAGTGGGAAGGCCTGGCTCTGAACCTACCAAAAAATGGAGCCTTTAAATAACATGTATGGTGCCATCAACTGATGTTCAAAAATTAAAACAAGGAATGAAACAATATTAAAAACTCCTCAAGCCATTGGCAGTTCCATATTCATTTACTATAGTGACTTCTGGGTTAGCTAAGAAGAGAGAAAGGATATAATCAAAGAGACTTGATAAGAAACGAAAAAGTAAGAGAAGAGCTTCAAATATTTACTCTGAATGGGAAAATTAGGTTGTCACTAAAAGTAAGAAGATATTAAGCAGAAGAAAAAAGAAACCTATATAATCTGAGAAAAAGGATAGTAACAATGATGGGCAAGATACCTGATATTCTAAGCAGAGATAATAACAAACAGTCAAAAACATCATTGTTTTTAGGTTCACTATTTTGATTACCTTCAACCATATTACCATATACTATATTTATAATATAATGATTAAATTATATACCGGTAGTATAGTATAGTGATTAAAATGTGACTGATTCAACCTCTACTTCTACAGTAGACTCCCATATACTATATTTATAGTATAATGATTAAATTATATAGTATAGTATAGTGATTAAAATGTGACTGATTCAACATCTACTTCTACAGTAGACTCCTCCAACAGCCACTACAAACAAGCCCATAAACCATTAAAACACAGATACCACAAAATAATTTCATATACTAACATTATATACAAGAATTATATTTTATGAGTTTCAAAAACATTTTCATTTGCAACAGAAAATATTTATACAATTTAATAATCACATAATGATGTTGGTATTCAAATTCCACACAACTGGCAAGTTGTAGTTATCCTGTCTATAAAGTTTCCTTTTGTTTCAGCCAGCTATGATCCATGTTATGTCAACTGTTTACTTCACTTAGGCTTCAGCTTTTACCCAGTATTCCTGCATTCAATTTCAGTGGGTTTCTTTTCTTTCTTCAGTCCATGCCTTGCCTGTTCTCAGCTTGGGCTTTTTCTGGAAACTCCGGTATGCTCCAAGTTCCTCTTAAGAGGATCACAGTCCTGGACGTCTTCTTGTGTGATCCCCACTTCTTGCAGGCCCTTTGGCGAACCAAGGCCCCTTGGTTTTGTTACTTAGAAAGTAGGCAAAGATTAGATTGGTCAATATCTCTGGGATTATTCATGTCATGTGATTATACAGATTTTTGAAACATGACAAACTCTTAACACAGAAAAACATGAGCAGTACTTTTAATTTTCTATAAACTAGCATTTACCTGAATAACTTTATTTCTTGCATTAATCTCTGGTTTCTCTTCAATACTTCTGTTGATTAATGATGTCATTACTGATGTCACAGTGTCCTGAAAGTTACTTAAATAAGATTCATGATCAGTCCATTCTGCATCTATCCCTCCTTCTCTCCAAGGTGTACTGTAACAAAAAAAAAGTTAAAAATGTTAACTGAGAAAGAATAAACACTTATCTATAATAAAGTAGCAAAATAGCTACAAAAGCTATATAGCTGTGTGTAATTTAAAATTTAAAGTATGTTACTATAAATACCATACCATTTGTGATCCAATTTTAGGTCTGAAACTAATTAAGGTTTATAAAAAGAGTTGGTTACTACTCATATTCCAGTCGACCTTCAACCTAAGGGACTAATAACTTTGATTTTGGGCAACACCTTAGGAACCCAGCCTAGTAGTCTCCATCTGGACTGATTAGCACTCCTGCCTAGTCACAGCAAACTAATTAACTGAGCTTGTCTGTGTGGCCATTGAATTTGTACATTCTCATTGGCTCTACAGGCAATGGAAATGCTATTCTGATGTCCTATCATTCAAAGACTATCGTTCCGCAGTGTGCTCTAACTGGACCCCATCTCTCATCTGCTTCTCAATCCACTCTACTGGAGAGCACTGGTTACCACAATCTTAGAATGGGTTAATTAATATAGGTAACAAGGTCCATTATCATGTACATAAATATGGATTGGAATGGAGAGGGAAGGAGAAGAGGAAGAAAAAAGTTGTATCCACATTTACAAGAAAAAAGATTCCTCATTAAAACAAGTATGTTTACCAGACAGTAATTATTTATTTGTACAATTGACTGCAAAGATATTGTTATGACATTACAGATCAATCTACGTGTTTGTCGAATGTTCCAGATGAATCCAGCCGAATGTGTGTGTGGCGTACGTGATTCTCGACACATTAGCTAAACTGTGCCAGAAGCCGCCCGAACTGTGTCAAGGCTGCAATTAATTATGTCATAGTGAAGAGATAACGCATAGCTTGTAACGTTCTGGTCTGTGGGGGTTGTATAAATACTAGGCGGCAGCGGCCTTAGTTCAGTTACTATCGGGCGATATTACTTTGTGCGTTAAAGTAAGTGTTGTGTTTTATAATCGGGTGGTATAATTGTAATACAATTGTGTTTTATATTAGTTGACATTTTATTGTGTGTGAACAATTTTTATTTGATTTGTTGTAAGAGACTGTGTTGCTAATTATGAACTGTTTAAGTGTGATAATTAAAGCTGGTGATTAGTGACGTAATTGGTGTCTTGTATTTTGTTTTCCACTGTACCATACGACGTCAAGTAGACCGTCGTAACAATATTGTTACATTGAGATAATGGCTACGTGACACTTAACACGCATTGTGATTATGCTCTGCTTGGGACTGTTCCAGATATGTATTCCAGATATTTGTTGATTATTCTACAGGCATTCAGTTTGCACAACAGTACAAGGTTGGACATTGACATAATTTCTAAAAAAGTGTCCCCAATGCCTGTAATTATGCAATATATTGTAAACATGTCGCCAGGAAGATGGTGGATTATTACCGAATCTCAGCTGGGTGTAAATATAAGCAACAACGGCCAGCCAACTTCTGTTTTGGGACCTGGTGATATTACAGTGTTTTGAAAGGATCACTGTTGTGACTTGTAGTTTAGTGTAAAGTGATTATTGTGTTACTTAGTGCAAAACTGTAATAAGGTACAGTTTATTATTTGTGTGTTGGAGAACCATTCTTAAACTTGAATTACTGTATAAGAGTGCCGTGTTTATTTCTAACTATAATTAAAGTTGAAATTAGTGGCCTCATCTGGTGTGTCAGTTATGCTGTTTCCTTGTACAACATGACAATACATGCGACCGTCATAACAATATTAACCAACTTTACAATAACAAGTGACACAGGGTTCTGCCTTACCAACAGAAACCATATGAAGGTAATAGCGAGCAACATTACATGGATTCTTAAGAACATAAGGGCAAACAAACTAAGAAGTTGAGAGGAATCATGCAGATCAAGGATAATGTGTTTGACACCACAGCCCAGAAGCAACTTACATAATAAAACCAGTGAATGAATGGATGACCAAAGATGGCAAAAAAGAGTCTGGAAATAGACATATGAGTAGAGAAACAATAGAGAACATCTAAGAAGATCCTAGATGTCCAGAAAGGATTGGTAAACATACGACTTTAAGAAAACGATTTGTATGACAGACCAATTTGGCACAAGCGAAGCAAGTCTGAGCTAAAGAAACTTAGTAGATTAAAAGTCAGAGATTACATACTCTAATTTTGTTATTAATAATAAATAGTACTTGTTTATACAAGAATATATTTTGTACTACATATTTACACTGTTTCAACAGTATTGACTATTAATAATTAAAGTTAATACTGTTAAAACCAAGTAAATATATTAAAAATATATTCTTGTAAAAAAGCAAGTATTATTTAATAATATAATGGATAAATTTTATGTTTGCCAAACTAAAAAACGTTTAAAAGAAAGACATATACAACACAGTAATTCATATTCATAACCAGATATACATAAATCAAATTTAGCTACACATTCAATAAAAAACAAACACACATTTCCAAATTTAAATAATATCAGTTTATTAAAACACATTTCTAAAGGTCCAAAAATGACCTTATGGGAAAATTTAGAAATATTTTAAACATAAAACAAGTAATAAATTAATATCAGACCAAATTCGGATTAATACAAAAAATTATAATCTTTTCAAAATTACTAATTTAATAATTATATTATATTTTACAATTAATTATGTAACATATTTTACACACACATATAAAAACATTAAATTTAATCTACACATAAAACAGGTGTTTTGAACAATTGATTTTGTAATGGGTCTAAATTTATTTAAATATTATTGTGTAATTTCATAAATTCTATAACATGTAAAGATGAGGCCCCTTTGAGGTGACACGAGAGCCAGCAAATATGAGTCAGTAAATTTCCATGGCCTTATATGGTTATAACGAAAATCTATTTATAGCCAGTGACCAACACATTAAGTATTTGTTGACGAGAAACAGGAAATTACGAGTTGAAGAGGTGAAACTCAACCCAACGGAACGTTATAATACTAGTGACAAGACGTACGGCGGGGAGCGGGGTGAAGCAGTTTGAGACGCCCCAAACGGAAAGTTTGTAACACTGAGTGCCAGTTGACCTTCATCTTTCGCTGTCTCCAGCAGCAAACGCGGGCGTTCGCATACAACAGAAAATTTGAATTTATATATATTTTAAAATACAAACAGTTCTTGGCTAAATATTCATCCATAATTGCAGTAAATTGACAGTTCGGCCGTAAAATGTGAAAGTGCAACAGTAAAACAACGCACGCCATGTGGTGAAATTCTACGCAGCATGATCAAGGGAAGTAGACATTTCAACAATATATACCATTTCAACATTTTAAATACTGGCTTTTTCATAAATTATAAAGTTGAGCTCAACAAAATCAAAAAATAAGTAAATATGTATGTTTGTGTGAATGAAAAATTAATATAGGCCTAACCAGAAGTGTTGAGTTGCGTAATTTTGATATACGTATATTTTGCGTATTTTGATATAATATATTATAACATTGCAGAAATCTGATCATATAAAGTATCCATAAGTATTATAGAAATGCTAAAAAGTAAGATAATTTAATAAATAAATAATGAAGAAAAAATATAAAATGTAGTTAAGAAAGAAGAAGGAAGAATTGTAAACAAAAGTAATCATTAAAGGAATAGACTAGACTGACAAACAAATGACGTTGACCCAACCCCAGAGATTGGCCAGATAAAGACCAAAAAAGATGAGAAAAGATTCACAGAGATTAAGAAGACAAGTCAATGATAAGAGACACAAATAAGTTAAGAAACTATGTAATTAATAATGAATAAAACAATAATAAAGAAAGTACACTAGCCATAAAAAAATAAATAAGACAATTATTGTTAAATAAAGTATATTGTTAAGGACCTTATTGTAATAAAAAGGTAAAGCACAAAATGTTAAAGAATAATTATAAATGTATATCTAAAGTACCATTGAAACCAAGAGTGAGAGATAGGTAGGGAGTGATAAAGATAAACAGTGAAGTGATGAGTGTATTAAAATAAACAACTTATAATATTAAGAAAAAAGAATAGTAAACAAGTGTAACAAGCCAAAACCATAATCAAATGATGAATGGGCAATTAAGTTAATTGTGTTAGACTGTAAGAAACAGAGTAATTGTGGGTGTAAGGAATTGAAAAACATATTATGTCAGTAAAAGAATCACCAGGATGATTATCTTTATAGAAGAGATGGTGTAGGTATAACACTCACCAAAATTGTTATTTTTAATTTAAAGAAAGTTATGTTATTGGTTTAATGTTTAAGGGAGTATATACAAGAAGAAATAATTTTACAGTAATATGTTTGTATGTTTTATGTAAGTAATGAAGTTATAAAGAGAGTAGTAGCAGGACCTTTATAAGTAATGACAGGCAATATAATAATTATATTTAATGAGAAGAAACATGGCTGAACCATATACAGACCATTAAGTTATTTATATGTTATGTTTTATTAATAGATTTAAGTGTTAAAGAAGTGTGTGAGAAATGGGAGTAGGTATAAAAATAGTAATGACATAAATTTAACAAGCAACAAAGTAATAACTATAATATAAATTGAAAGCAAAGTATTAGATAAGAAATAATTTTGTAAAAGCATAATAACACTAATAGATTGTAAAACAGTTTCAAAGTAATTCAAAAACCAATAAATGCGAAATGAAAATAAGCAGACCATATATGATTAATAAATAATGTTAAAATAGAGCAAAATAAGAAATTATAAAATGTTACAGTTTACGCCTATAAATGACATAGCTGTCTAAATTCAGAAAACCAATTGTAAACCACTGAAAACTATATCTATATATTAATACGTGAAGAGAAAACTTTGTACCCCTTTTTAAGCATATTGCGCGCACGGAGGAGTGTGAGATTTGGCATAGTTAAAGTTTATATGGAGAAGGAGTGCAGAAAGCTAAAATTTATATATAATATGTGTTACAAATACATTAAATAAAATAAAATAAAACATTCATTTGCACTTGAAAATTCATTTAAACTTTTTCAAACAATGGTAATTGTTAAAAATAATTTTGTTGCCAGGCAACAATAGTCTGTAGAGTGTATGTCAAGGCAAAATAGCGTTTATTTTATATTTTGTATATTAGATATCTGTGTTTTATATATTATTTTGCAGTTGAAAGTGAAATACAGCTTGCTTAATACTGACAGATTGACTGAATGAGCTGTGAATTTTGTGCGATTTCAAATGTTCCCTTTTCAATAGTCTGTGGAGTGTATGTCAAGGCAAAAAAGCGTTTATTTTATATTTTGTATATTAGATATCTGTGTTTTATGTATTAATGTGCAGTTGAAAGTGAAATACAGCTTGCTTAATATACACCTGTTGCAAAAGGAAAATTTTGTAGCAGCAATTTGAATTGACTTACTCTCGCCTAATTATTATTGGTGGTTTCAAAAAAGTGAGTACATTTTATTATTTTTAAATTAAACCCTGTCTAATCTTAGTTTCAGTAATTTCATTACATATATTTTTTTTACATTCAGATATTCGCACCTACTTCCATTATGCCTCGACATAGAACATTGACGGGTCGGAGTGAGAGACAAAGAAGAAGGAATATATATTCGCGTGAAAGTCAAAATGATAATAGACCAAATGCAAATTTAAATAGTGTAAATAGTATACAAAATGATGAAATTATTTTGAGGGATACATTTAAATGCGCACTGAATGTCATTCCAAGAAATTTTAATACTTTTGATTGTGGATTAATGCATTTACAATGCAGGTTTTGCAATGCAAAACATTTCGAATCTGAGGTCACTTTAGGTGAAAGGACTGCATTCACTTCATGTTGTCATAAGGGTAAAGCAATATTACCAGCCTTAAGTCAAAATGAATACTTTAAATCATTGTATGACGGACTTACTTCAAATGAACCTTCAATAAAAAGAAAGTCAAAAAATTATTTTAAAAACATTCATAAATACAATTCATCATTTGCTATGATTAGCTCAGAAGCTAAAATTTCTGATACAGTTACGCGTGGAGTGTATCATTTTAAAATACATGATGTTTTTTATCACAGATCAGGTCCAATGACTGCTGGATATGGTCGCTCACCATGTTATGCGCAATTATATATTTATGATGTTGACACTGCTGTCAATTATAGATTACGTGAACACTATAATCAAACATGCAATAACAATATAATGCGCGAAATCTCTCTTGAATTGGAACGCATTAATCCTTTCGTTCGGTCATTCATTGCAATGAAAGAACATTGTCAGAGAGTTGAAAATCAAAATAAAGAAATTTGTATGCTCATTAAAGTAAATCGTGATTTAGATCTACGCCGTTATAATGATGCAGTTCAAACTGATGTAGCAGTAATATTTAGTACAGTTGATGGTGAGCCACCCTTTGAACGAAATATGGTTTCGTTTTCAAAAGTTAATGGTACCATTAAAAATATCTCTGTTTTGGATTCATCGTTGGACCCTTTAGCGTATCCATTACTTTTTCCAAATGGTGATACTGGGTGGCATATAAATATTTCTCATAATGTACCAACTACATCTAATTCAAGAGTGCCCAGAAATAAATTAACCATGCTTCAGTATGCAGCCTATCGACTTGCTATTAGAGAAGATTTTAGCATGTTGCACCATTCACAAAAATTATTTCTGCAGTGGATAGTTGATATGTATGTGAGAATAGAGGGCACAAGGTTACATTTCATTCGACAAAATCAAACAAGTCTTTGGTCTGAAGTTTACAACAATTTAACAGATTATTTAGAATTGAACCCCAATGCCAATAATGTTGGCCGTAGAGTAATTTTACCATCTTCATTCAATGGATCTCCAAGAAATATGTATCAGAATTATTTAGATGCAATGTCAATTGTACAACATTTCGGAAAGCCTTCTTTGTTTATTACAATGACTTGCAATGCAAGTTGGCCTGAAATAGTTAGCAATATTGGTGTAGGTGAGTCAGCTAATTTTCGACCTGATATTGTTGTGCGTGTATTCAAGTCCAAACTGAAAGCATTAATTGAGGGCCTTACACTAAAAAAAATCTTCGGTAAAGTTGAAGCACTCATTTATACAATTGAGTTTCAAAAGAGAGGATTGCCTCATGCTCACATTTTACTCTCTTTAAATGAGCAAGATAAAATTGTTAACGCTACCGATATTGATAAAGTTGTATCTGCGGAGATTCCTAACATTCAAACACATCCTACATTACATGAATATGTTGTAAAACACATGATGCATGGTCCATGCGGTGTACTTAATCCAAATTCTGTGTGTATGAGAGATGGAAAATGCACAAAAGATTATCCAAAATGATTTAATGAATTTACATGTGAATCATTAAATGGATATCCATTATACAGAAGGCGTGATAATGGTATTAATGCTGAAGTTCGCGGTAGTTGCCTCGACAATCGTTATGTTGTACCATACAATCCGTATTTACTTGCCAAATTTAATTGCCATATAAATGTTGAAGTATGCACTACAGTTAAAAGTGTTAAATACATTTATAAATACGTGTATAAAGGCTATGACAGTGCATCTGTTGAATTAGATTCAGAGATAAATGAACCAGGTCAAGAAATACAAATTGATGAAGTTAAAAATTTTTTAAATGGCCGTTATGTCGGATCAACTGAAGCTGTATGGTGCATCTATGAATTACCAATGCATTTTCAATCACATGTCATCGTTAGACTTGACATTCATTTACCGCATAGACAGAATGTTTACTTTCGAGAAGGGCAAGAACGTCAAGCAATTGAAAATGCAAGACAAACAAAATTATTAGCATTTTTTGAATTGAATCGATCAGATCCATCAGCGCATGAATATAAGTATATTGAAATTCCTTTGCATTATGTGTGGGAAGATTCCCGAAAAAAATGGAAGAAGAGAAGGCGTGGAGGTGATAAAATCATTACACGCATATATGTAGTATCACCAAAAGACATCGAACTTTTCCATTTACGATTGCTTTTATTACATGTCTGTGGTCCAAAATCATTTGAGGATGTTAGAACATACAATGGAATTATACACACTTCTTTTGTTGAAGCGTGCCATGCTCGCAGCATTGCTTCAAATGATAATGAATGGCGCGAATGTTTAAATGAAGCAAAAGAATTACATTCACCAAAACAAATGCGAAATTTATTTGGTTACATTTGTGCATTAAATGTGCCAGCCAATGCATTGGCATTATGGAATGAATTTAAAGTATATCTTAGTGAAGATTTTTTGAGAGATTACAACGAAGAAGTATCCTTTAATACAGCTCTATTAGAAATTGAAGATATTTTGAATGTTCATAATTTGTCATGTCAAGAACTTGGTTTACCAGTTCCCACGTATTCGCAGAGAACAGACGAAGCAAATGCTATTGATCCAATAGAACAAGAGTTTCTGTTTTCTGAGCATTATGAAACTGCAAATATTGAACAGCGTTATCTAATTGATCGTATGATTCGTGAAGTTTTGCACCATGATACTGGATCTAATGTTTTTTGTTTAACCGCTCATGCAGGTTGTGGAAAAACATTCACACAAACAGCAATCATTCACAAATTAAATTCGCTTAATCTTAGTTGCATTGCAACAGCGTTCAGTGGCATAGCATCAACCCTATTACTTGGAGGTAGAACTTTACACAATGTGTTTAAATTGCCTATACCCATTTTGGAAAATTCTGTAGCGAATATTATCGCAAATAGTAGCTATGGACGTTACATAAATTCATCATCATTGATAATTATTGATGAAATTTCTATGTGCCCACTGCAAGTGTTGAAAATCATAGATAGATAATTGCAGGATCTATGCGATGAAAATGATAAACATAAACCATTTGGAGGGAAAACGATACTTCTGTGCGGTGATTTTCGGCAAATCTTACCAGTTGTCCCACATGGATCACGTGCAACTTTAATTGAAAATTGTGTCACGAGTTGGCATAAATTTGTTTATTTTCATAAAGTAACGTTTACTCAAAATATGAGAGCCTTACCAAGTGAAATAGAATTTGTCGAAGTCTTGAAAAAAATTGGTAATGATGAAGCCCCACAATTCCCTCAGTTTGGTGAAAATATTATTGAAATACCTCAGCAATTAATAGGAGATGAAAATAATATTATTAATGAGGTGTATGGAAATATTTCCGAAAACATACTCTCCGATAACATATTGAAGTCAGTTATTTTAGCACCTAAAAATGATGATTGTACTTTTATTAATACTGATATACTTAAGTGAATACCAGGTGAACAGAAAACATATCATAGCTACGATAAAATAATTTGTGATGATGACAATGAAATCAATAACTATCCAGTAGAGTTTTTGAATTCTTTGACTATTAGTGGTTTGCCACCACATAAGTTAGTATTGAAAGTTAATTGCATCGTTTTACTGATCAGAAACTTAAATACAAAGGAAGCATTAGTCAATGGAACAAGAATGCGCGTCAAGTGTATGCATCGTAATGCTATTGAACTTTAATTGCGAAGTTTTAACTGGAACCGCACGCAATAAGAGAATTTTGATTCCACGTATAAATTTAACATATTCCGGTACTGTTTTACCATTTAACTTTCAAAGAACTCAATTTCCAATTATACCTGCATTTGCGATGACAATAAGTAAGTCTCAAGGACAAACATTCGAAAAAATTGGAATTTTATTGAGGCAGCCAGTTTTTACACATGGTCAATTGTACGTCGCAGCAAGTAGAGTTCGATCATTCGATGGTTTGAGATTTTATATTTCCGAATATAATGGCCAAGGGCATTTAGCAAATGATGAAAGAGTTTTTACAAAAAACATGTTTACACAGAAGTTCTGAATCATTAAATTCACTTTCAAACTATTTTAAGTTCAATGGACAACATTTATTTTTTTAACCGCCCAGTTTTTTTGATTTAATGAAAAATATATGAAAAAATACGAGGCACGTATTTTTTATTTCATTTTTATTTTGTATTAATTTTTTATTTAAATTTTATATAATTCGAAAAAGATAGGCAAAATAACTGTGTAGCCTTGGCGAAACCTGGTCAGTATGGCAATAAAAAAAAAACCAAGGAAATGTCAAAAAAAGGCGTTATTGCTTTTTAAATATGGCTTAGCCAAGCTAAACCTCATTTTTCCTATCTTTCATATTTTTCAAATAACTCGAAAATTAATGCATAGAAAAAAATTATATAAGCTTATAGCAGATAATCTTCAAACTGTTTTCGAATTTTGTACCTTACCAAAAATGAAATGTAATCCACTGGAATTGAAAACAGTGTACCTTATACTTCTATGAATGTCAAGTCTCATTTTTATTAGCGTTTATTTGATTCAATAATAACATGAAAAAATTAAAACTGACAATGAATTATATCAAAAAATAAATACGAATACAAGCTGTAATTGTGTTTTTTTCAACTGTTACTAACATTAAATTTTAAATTTCATAGGTATTGCAGGGAATTAAGGCAAACAACACACGCTAATGACGTATTTGTACACGCTCGCAGCTGACGTAATAGAACAAAATTCAAAAAAATTATATGCAATGTGTAACGGTACAGAATTGTGTACAAAAGTGTGTGGAATTAGACCCTAACAAATGATTATAGAGGTATACTCTTTGACAAAAGAACCTCAATAACGTTCAAACTTAAAAACTTAATGAATTACGGTCAAATTTCGACCACTGGGCGACCACTAGTTTAAATAATAAGGCAAAGTAAATTATGTAATTACCATCAACTAACAAAAATAACATGTCAGAATTATGATAAACAATATAAATAAGTAAATTATGTATTAACATAGTATTATCAATTTTGTACAAAAACATTAATACATGGCTTAGACCAGTCTTGTGAGATGTCGAACTGATCTTTGAAAGAAAATAGGGACATCTATGTTAATATTTCAAGCACTGAAATTATCCCCAAGCAAATATAGTCATTATAAAACCTTTATTCATTTTGAACAGAAAACCAGGATTTATAACAATAGTTTCAAATGTACTTAGCCAATCAGAGTTAAGTCAGTTACCATAACTACAGAACGTTATTATAATTTTGACCATTATGGAACGAGAGTTCCATTATTAACTATTCAGAGGGACAGACGCTATATTGATGCTGACCATTTGAAAGAAAAATAACGAAGAAAATCAAACTGTAATGAAACCCAATTGATTAACTGATGTCAACCATAGTACCAGTAAGGCGCCGTCCATATATTACATCACCACAAAATTCGGCATTTTGGACCCCCTCCCCCCCATTGTCACCATTTGTCACACTCGGCGAATCCTCCCCCCCATAATATTATGTCACCACGGTGGGTCAGACCCCCCCCTTATTTTCCCTTCTTTGTTGGAAGTCGGCGATCTTCAATGAAAAATTACGTACCAGCAATTATAAGTTATTTCTTTATTACAACTACTTTTAAACACATTAAATTAAATTAAGTACCGTATTTAATTTAATTAAAACTATTAAACAAATTAAATAGTTATTAAATTTAAATATTATAATTTAAAACACTTTTGAACAAATTACAAACAAATTAAATACAACAAAATCCGCGTATTTTCTAATTTAACAGTACAGAAGTTTGAGGACTTGCCTTCCAATGTGTCAGAATGACGTGGATGCAGTCGCAAATATAGCCCACTCCGACTTAAATGAAATCCGGCTTTCTCCAAAGCATCTTTTAAATCGTCGAGCGTCTTGCAGCTTCGCACCTGTTCAGATTGTCGTCTCACCTGGGCTCCCCCGCCGAACATCGCGAGATCACAGATTGCCTTTAGAAGGCCCGGTTGTTCCTCTTCGGTACGTGGTCTACCTGAAGCGTCTCTAGATTTTAGCTGTTTTGAAATGTCAGGATGCTCGAGGCAAATTTCGTCCAATTTCTGTTTTTTTTTTTCTTACGACACGTTTTTTGACGCGCTGCGTTCGACTGCTTCCTTTTAAAAAGCATTTTTTTCGCTGTTCAGTTCCTTCTTGAGAGATTCCAACTCTTTAGAAGAGTCGTCGCATGCAAGACCACTATCAATTTCATTACGTAAAGTACAAATTTTGGCTTGCAAATTCGCAATCATCGTCTGATATACATCCTGGGAAGGTGTACGCCTTTTTTCATTTTCAGAGTCTCCGATCTCACATTTTTTAGGTGTATCACTAACTGTGAGCTGACTGGTCGACGCAGCCGGAGCCGTGATTGTTGCAGGTGCATGTGTTGCGGTTTTCACATTCGCGGAATGTATAGTAAAATACAAAAACAAACCCTTGACTTTCTTATTAGTCCCTCTCACCAAAAGCTCTTTCACTTTCGCACTAATCTTAGCGTCAAAAGACGAATCATCCTTGCCGCACTCCTTTTTTGCTTCCGCCCAGAAGGTATTGCAGTCATTTTGAAGATTCACTTTCGGCCTGTCAGGGTAGGCCTTCTTATACGCGTCGAAAAGAGACTCGTAAAGCTTGCCGCGATTCATGTTACGAACGACCACAATGATGGGATGTATGATGGGAGTGAAGGCGTAGCAAAACGCGCGATAGGAGGACTCGAGACACGAAATCAAGAGAAGACTAAACAGACACGCTCGAAATCAAGAGAAGACTAAACAAAGAGCGTGCTCACAGCGAAGAACGTATGATGTGAGTAAACACGTGGTGGCCGAATTTGGGGAAATCGAGACACCGACAACACAGTGCTAGCAGCGAAGAATGTATGATGTGAGTAAACACGCGGTAGCCGAGTTCGGGGAAATCGAACTTTTGTGTGCGTGTGTTCTACGCCCCAGTACAAATTAGCGAAGAAAATGTAAATATTTAAATGCCTGTCTGCATGTTTATGAAGAATAAAAAAGTGGTTACGTCACAACTGCTGAAACCCCCTCCCTCCCCCTTGTCACCATTTGTCACACTTAGCCGAACCCCCCCCCTCCATCCCAAAGTGGTGACGTAATATATGGACAGCGCCTAACACATGGAGGAACAATAAACGACTATTAAAACTATAATTAAATAAAAACTTGATGCAAAAAGAAACAGATGCCAGAAGTAGACGGCATCCCTATCTTTGGAAATAAACGAAAGAAATAATTCATTGGTGAAGACACTTGATGATCCATAACATGAACAATGTGATTTTGTTAAGTATGAAATAAATTATAAATAATTACGAACCAAATTGATTAACCATTTTCCCAATATATAACTCTCACTCTAAACTTTGAACACCAATTTCTTTCAAGGATTAATGATTCATATTAAATAACACTGTATGTAAATGAAATATAACCTATGTCCTAAACTGATAAAACCAACACACACTTTTAACACAATAAAGTTGAATTTTCATATAAACCTTGTTAGTATTTAAGTACCACAATTGTAAGGTGGTGTACTTTATTTAAACATCTTGTTATAAACCTTTTTCGTACTCAAAAGAATCCATTGGCAAATTAACTTGTGTAAATAAATACGCATGTCAGACATAGCAGTCTACGACTGAAGCGCTGCCACCCTGCTATCCACTGAGTGAAAACTAATTTGTGGCCGATGCATAAACTTTATTAAAAAAAAAAAACATTTATTGTACGACAATTATACAAATTTAATGAATTGTCAAATTAAAATAAATCAGTACGAATATTTACTAGCTGTCCTGTGTCTATTTAATCTGTATTGTGTATGTTATGTACTTTAGCGGAGAATAGAATTCTTTACTCAAATTTTATTCTTGGATTTCGTTGTCCATGACGTGTCCGTTACTTAACTAAATATCACTATAATATTGACGACTCGGAACACAAAGTTTTTTATAAGTAAAAACGTAAAGTTTTACCTTACAGCCTAAACCGGCTTTCACCTATAGAAGGCTTCATCAGAGGCTGTCGTTAGTAGCGCTGCTCGTCTTGTTGTTGGCGACGAGAAAGTGTTTCGAAAGATTGAAGCTGTGTGTGTGTGGTGAGATGTGTTCGAATAATGCGTGCGATTTGAATTGTGTCTGTTCGTTTAGGATGTCGTTTTTATTTGTTTTTGTGTGCTTGTATATTTCTAATTGTTCTAGAGTGTCTAGTTTTCGGCCTTTTGTGTGTACGTGTAGTATGTTCATGTTATTGTCGATGTTTTTATATGTGTGGTTTGCTTCAATGAGGTGGTTTGCGAAGGTAGATTCTGTAGTGGTGTGGAGTGTTTTTGTGTGTTCAATGTATCTCTGTTTGAAGCTACGTCCTGTCTGGCCTATGTAGAATTTACTGCAATTTGAACAATTTAGTTTATATACACCGGGTAGATCGAATTTGTTTTGTGCTTTGGGCATGCGTTTTGATAGTGTGTGTTCTGTTTTGTTAGTAGTTTTGTAAGCGATTCTGTATCCTGCTTTTTTGAATTTGTGGGCAATTTTTTCTGCTTGTTTGTTGATGTATGTTAGTGTTATGAATTTGTTGTTTTCTATCTTTGTCTGTTGTTTGTTTTGTGTTTTGTGTAGGATTTTACTGACTATTGTTCTGTCATCCTAATCATTTGCTGACACACTAATACACAACACCTCCAATCACCCAATACAACACAAACTAGCTGCTTTTAGAACCATGATACATAGACTTAACAACATCCCCTTAGATGAAATAGACTACAAAGACGAACTAAACACGATAAAATATCTAGCAGAATCTAACGGTTATGACAGAACAATAGTCAGTAAAATCCTACACAAAACAAACAACAGACAAAGATAGAAAACAACAAATTCATAACACTAACATACATCAACAAACAAACAGAAAAAATTGCCCACAAATTCAAAAAAGCAGGATACAGAATCGCTTACAAAACTACTAACAAAACAGAACACACACTATCAAAACGCATGCCCAAAGCACAAAACAAATTCGATCTACCCGGTGTATATAAACTAAATTGTTCAAATTGCAGTAAATTCTACATAGGCCAGACAGGACGTAGCTTCAAACAGAGATACATTGAACACACAAAAACACTCCACACCACTACAGAATCTACCTTCGCAAACCACCTCATTGAAGCAAACCACACATATAAAAACATCGACAATAACATGAACATACTACACGTACACACAAAAGGCCGAAAACTAGACACTCTAGAACAATTAGAAATATACAAGCACACAAAAACAAATAAAAACGACATCCTAAACGAACAGACACAATTCAAATCGCACGCATTATTCGAACACATCTCACCACACACACACAGCTTCAATCTTTCGAAACACTTTCTCGTCGCCAACAACAAGACGAGCAGCGCTACTAACGACAGCCTCTGATGAAGCCTTCTATAGGTGAAAGCCGGTTTAGGCTGTAAGGTAAAACTTTACGTTTTTACTTATAAAAAACTTTGTGTTCCGAGTCGTCAATATTATAGTGATATTCAAATTTTATGTTGGCAACCCGTCCAAAAAACAAGCAAAGTTGAGTCCCCGCCAGTCAGCGAAGCAATTCGAATTATTTTTCACAGTACAGGAGACAATCTAACTGTGAACATTTTAATTGCTTTATGAAAAACAATTTGGCACCATTCGGGAATTAAAAATACCAAATAGGACAGGCAAGAAATTCGGTACTGGTTATTCGTACGTTCGCGGCGGACGCAGTCTGCGTGAGTTGCGTTTCAGAGTGACGACGACTTGGTAAGACACAAGAGTAAACATTACATTTTACACTTATACATTAGCAGTGAACGATAACGATTAGTTACAATATTCATATTTTGTAATAATTATTGGAAATCAATTTTACGCTTTAAGGCGGAATAAGTGTGTTCATGATCTTTTCTATGTTCTCAAAGAAAAATAAATAATGTTATCTTTTACTTGATTTGAGCATTGTTATTTGTATTTGCCCACAGTTCTCTGCCAAAGTACACTAAATGATTTCTTGGACCAAACATTACAGATAAAAAATAATATTAAATTAGCAAACAATTAAAGAGTAACATTGCAGTTGGCACCCGAATTTATAGGGACATTGTAAATTAAAGTTGATTTACAATTTGGTCGAAAAATGGCAGAGAAAGACGCAAATACAAATTTAGATGAAAGTGCAGACGTAGAATCATTGTTGAATGTTACCCAAGATCATATGGTAACAACTAATGAAATTGTTAGTAAAAATGTTGTCGAAATAGATTGTGGTGGTATGCGAACATCTGCTCTCTGTTACCAGCGGCCGAGACGTGACCAACTATGTGCTCGGAGCGAGCCAATCCGGCATCAGCAGCCGCTGAAACGTGACCAACTGCGTGTTTGGAGCTAGCGAATCAGCTATCCCGGTTAGTTAATAAAACACGGGCCGGCAGAAAATTTTGGACACACTTCATCGCCACGCCATCGGACGCACTTCATCTCCTCTCCTCTCTCGGATGACATCGGCGTGGAGTCAGCCGGAAGGAACAGCCGAAGAATAGAACTGGCGTTCTTGCGTCTTTGCCCCCCAGTTCCGCGCCAGCGATGGATTTCGCTGGGCCGGCAGCCGACTCTACAACCGGTGCCGAAAGAAGAGGAGGACTGCAGTATGCCACGAACAGCGGGTGTAGCCGCCAAACATCTCAGCACGGCACAACCAACATCAGCCTTCTTGCCACAGGTCCTTTTTAGGGCCACCAAAAACACTAGAGTGTACGATTGGCACCATTTGTCATGCAGCAAGCCTTTTGTCCGGTGAAAAGATGTAAATGAAACTGTAGTAGCTGGGGGTAGCAGAAATAGCAAGATAAACATATTTAACCAATTAGCGTTGATGATGGAAGTAATGATAAAGAATAATAATAATTTTAATGAGTTTAGAACGGAAATCAAATCAGAGATAAATGCAAATAGCGTAGAGATGAATAATAAATTTGACCAACAAAACACGAGTTTAAATGAGTTTAAAACTGAAATGAAGTCAGAAAATAATAATTTAAACACGAGTTTAAATGAATTTAAAACTGAAATCAAATCTGAAATCAAATCAGAGATAAATGTAGTAAATAATAAACTTAACAAACAAGACGAAAGGTTAGTAGACATAAATAACGAGTTTGCGAACATAAGAAGCGAACTAAGAATGAGTGATGTAAATATGAACAGCTGATTGGAAAGTATGAATGAGACTATTGCGGGAGTGAAAAGTGAGATGAATATAAATGTAAACAAAATACGAACCGAAATGAAGAATGATATAAAAACAATTAACGAAAAGCAAAACGAGAAATTGATAGAGACAAACAAAAAATTTGACGCATTAACAAATAAATTTAACGATAAGTTTAAAAAACAAAATGACAAAATTGACAGTAATGTTCAAGGTGTAATTGATGAGTGTGAGCAAATTAAAAAAGCAAATAAGATACAAGAGAATATTAATAATTAATTCAAAAGTAACTTTGAACAAATTGACACAATTAAAACTAGTGTAACTAATTTGAAAAGAAAGCACACAGAACATGAACAAGAAATAATTAAAGTTAGAGAAGATCTAAGCCTAGCGATTAATCAAAAACTAACCACTATGTGTGAGAGAGTGAATGTTGATGTTGAATTAGGTTATTTTAGTAATGAGGGTAAGAGAGTGAACCCCATACAATTTTTAAATTCTATAAAGAGTTTTAATAAGTATAACAAAGAAAGCTGGGAAATAAAATTAGTACAAATTTTGAAATATTTTAAAGGGGATGCGAAAATTTGGGCGGATGCTCATAATGATAATTGGGCAGAGTTTGATGAGTTTGAACGAGCATTTAAAAATAAATATTGGTCAGAGGAAAAACAAGAGGGTTTACGCAGCACAATAATGGGATAGGGTAGTTTCAATATTAAACATATGAGTATTACGTTGTATGTGACGCGGCTATATAGCCAGGTTAAATATTTAGAACCACCAATGCCTCTTTCATCTTTTATAAGGTATGTTAGTAAATATTTACCTAAAGACATACGATCCACAATTAGAACCCGGGAGTTTACGGATGTAGCTGAATTAAAGAAAATCTTAGAAGCTTACCAGAGTATCAAAGAAGAAGAAGACAATAAATATTAGAGATAGAGAATCGAGATCAATAAATACTGAAATAAGACAACCAGACCATTTTATTAGACACGATAATAATATGAGTAGATCAGAGGAGGGTGCGTGGTTATGTCCACACCCTAATTGTAGAGCTAGCAATTATAATAGTTCTCGAAATCAGTGTTATAGGTGTCGGGGTCCTAGGGGTGGTGCTCAAGGGAGAGTAGATAATTATAATAGGGGTTTTGATAATAGTGAGTATAGTAGAAGGGAGAATTATGGTAACGAGTTTAGGGGGAGTAATAGAGGGAGAGGTTTTACCAGTAATAGGGGAATGCTGGGAGGTTTGAACCACAGAGGGAGAGGGGGATATGTTGGTAACCTAAACGAGACTAGGGGCGTTGAAGCAACTTCTAATAATCAAAAAAGTAGAGGGGATCATAGGGGGGTTTACAGCGAACCACCACCTCCAGTACAGTTAAACTAATAAGGGCGGTTGAAAAGGAAAGTCCCCAGCCGTCTAGAAATCACATAACAATAGGGTCACTTATTACCAATATACATAATGAATTATCCGATGAAGAAGTAGGGGAGAGTAGCAGTAATTTTAGCATGGCAGAATTTGAAGCCGAAGTGTTTAATTCCAAATACACTTTCCTAGTAGATTCAGGGAGTGAACTGACCGCTATAGATGATAAAGTTTTTGAAAAAATAAAAAATCAAACCACTGAGACAATTCCACAATTACCAGTATTGGTAATTAGTGTTATAGGGGTAACAGGTGTTCACAGTAAAAAAGTAACTAAGCAAATACTGTTACAGCTAAAAATAAATAAACACACAATAAATGTACCTTTTTTAGTCATTCCAGGTTTGAATATGAGAGCAATAATGGGTAATGATTTTTTGAATAATTTTAAAGCTGAGTTAAACTATTATACACAGACTATGAAATTAAAAAATGAAAATAATATAATTGAAATACCATTTATACGAAAAAGAGCTGTAGAAATGAAAGCATTAAAAATAATTAGTAAGGGAATTTTAATTTCTGATAACGACATAAATGAATGTAGACCCTTGATGATTAATTATTGTAATTTAAGGGTAAATAGTCATGAATTATTTGAAACTGAAGATAGTTGGGGTGAAAAAATGAATAAAATCCTATATCAAAATGGGGAATTTAGTTATCAAGATAGGGAGAAAATAGTACAAGTAATAAATAAAATTAAATTAGTTTTTTCAGATGAACCAGGTCTATTAAAAGGGTTTAAGGGTAGACTAATGTTAAAGAAAAAACACCTTTTGCGCCTAAAGCATATCCAGTACCATACTCTAAAAGGGGGCTAGTACAAGAGGAAATAAACAAGATGTTAGCAGAAGGGATAATAGAAAAATCCACCTCACCATATTCCAACCCTTTAGTAGTGGTTACAAAGAAAGATTTATCGATAAGACTATGCTTAGACGCAAGACAGGTAAACAAAATAATTGTTCCAGACAGAGAGTCGCCAGAACCGGTGAGTGAAATCCTACAACTTTTCAATGGGACAAAATATATTATGACATTGGATTTAACGGCTGGATATTGGCAAATAGAACTGGAGAAAGAGTCTCGCCAGTATGTGGCATTCCTATACAATGGAAGGAACTATCAATTTTGTAGGTTGCCTTTTGGACTAAACGTAAGTGTTTCAATTTTTATTAAATGTTTAGATTACGTACTAGGAAGAGAGAGTTTAGCATTTACAACTGTTTATGTGGACGATATAGTAATAGCTTCACCAGATATTAATACACATTGTAAAAGGTTAGATAGAGTATTAAGTAAATTGCATGAGTATGGCATAACTGTCAAGTTTAAGAAGTCAGAATTTTAAAAGAACAGGATAATTTTTTAGGCCACATAATTTCAGCCAAGGGTATCAGTACAGACCCTAAGAAGGTAGAGGTAATACAAAATTTTCCAGTACCTAAAAATGTGAAACAATTGCAAAGCTTTTAGGCTTGTGTAATTATTATAGGCAATTTGTAGACAAATATTCTTACTTAACGGTACAATTAGGGCATTTGTTAAATAAAGGTAATCGATGTCAATGGAGTTTAAAAGAACAAACTGTATTTGAGCTAATAAAAAATAAATTTTTAAACACAGTTATATTAGCTCATCCCAATTTTATAGAACCTTTTTATATACATACCGACGCATTGGACATAGCTTTGGGGGTAGAACTATTTCAGTTAGATGGGGATGGTAACAATAAAGTGATAGCTTTTGCTAGTAGCTCCTTAGTAACTAGTGAGAAGAACTATACAATAACGGAAAAGGAGGCGCTATCAATAGTTTTTGCCTGCAGAAAATTCAGAACATACTTGTTAGGAAACAAAGTAATAATAAGATCAGACCATCAAGCCTTAACATTTTTGAAAAACTGTAAACTAATCCATAGTAGGTTAGTGCGTTGGATGTTAATATTACAAGAGTATGATTTAACCATCGAGTATTGTAGGGGTAAAGAAAACATAGTAGCTGATGTCCTATCTAGAACTGCTTTTGACAATAATACTGAGGTAGATATGGCAAATACATATAAAATATTTATAATCAAAGAAGCGGAGGGAGTAGATATGAAAAAATTAATAAATAACCTAGCAACAGAACAAGGAAGAGATACATAACTTGGTAGAATAATAATAGCCTTAAATCAGATACCCAACATACCTAACAAATGAGTAAAACATTTTAGTTTGTATAATAAACATTTATTTCACCGTACAAATGAACAAGGTGATGATTGGAAAGTATGCATCCCTAAAGTTATAATCCCTGAAGTAGTGAAAGATTGTCATTTGAGGTATGGTCATATAGGTCCCAAGAAATGCAGTGACATATTAAAAAAGTCTTGTAAATTTAATAATATGGAAAAAACTGTATGTAAACTGTTAAAAGCTTGTGAAATTTGTCAGAAAGCCAAAGTAAATAATCGTAAGCAGGAGGGTTTAATGCAACATGTAATACCAGACAGTCCTTTAGCAATAGTTGCCGTCGATTTATATGGCCCTCTACCTAAAAGTCGAGGAGGGGTGAATTATTTATTTGTTGTACTGGATGTTTTTACCAAATTTGTAAAATTGTACCCGATTAAAAAAGCTACATCCTTGATATTAGCTAGAAAGATAGTCAGTGAATACATTACTGAAGTAGGTAGTCCCAAAATAATATTATCGGATCATGGTTCTCAGTTTACCAGCAACATCTGCAGGGAAACATTAGGTTGGGAAAACATTTTAGTTAAACATACATCAGTGTATCATCCCCAATCAAATCCTAGTGAGCGTGTTATGCGGGAATTAGGGCGTATGTTTAGAACTTTCTGCCACCAAAAACATTCATTATGGTCCACATTTGTGAACAAAATAGAAGGGTACATTAACTGTAGCTTACATGAGTCCACTAGTTACAGCCCTCATGAGTTAATGTTTCAGAGTAGGCCATCACGCATAATAGAGGAACTGATAAAATTTCCGATGCGAACTGAGGTACCACATGGGAGGAAACTGGTGATTGCCAAGGAGCGGCTTTTGAGTAAAGCAGAACAGCGGAAAAGAAGACATGATAGGAATTTAACACCCATCCAATATGAGGTAGGGCAACTGGTATTAATAAAAAACCACGATCAATCATCAGCTTTGGACAAAGAGATTAAAAAATTCTTCTTATTATACGATGGTCCCTATGAGGTTAGTGAAGTAAAAATGGAGAATGCTTATGTATTAGTAGACCTGCAAACCCGAGAAATAAAGGGAACCTATAATATAACACAGTTAAGAAGGTATTATGTACATGAGTAGTGTTGATTATTCTTTTAATTCATTAAAATCATGGATGAATAAATACAGATTATTTTATTATGAATCGGGGGGGTACCTGAAAGTATGACTTTTAGTTGAACATTAATATAATGGGTGCATTGTTTAGCACCATTTAAGCTCTACAATAAAAAAAAACCCCACTTGTTATTGTGCATAATTAAAGGGTGATTTTGGGGGTTGTTAGGTGTCAACAGATGAGAGAATAAGTTGTGGTATGTGGTGATAGTTAATGAAGAATGGAGTAAATTTAGTTATAAGGTATGCTATTATAGTAACGGCATGTTGTTGCTATAGATAGTGGTAAGGGTTTGATTGATTAACATATATGAATGTTACAATCAAAGGAGGCCCAAATAGGGCGTGATATACATTGTACACAAATATTATATAATATTATATTATATGGAAAATTGATAAGGTACAGTGTATGAAAAAAAATGATTTGTTAAAACATGCTCAAATGACATATTTCCCCAATTTCGGGCGATTACTTCTTCACCAACACTAATCGTGGTTTTGGACAACAGCCAGCTGTGGGCAGGCTTTGCAACCTGACCATGGTTGGTTGCCTTTTAAAAATTGGTTTGAATTTGAAATTAACGGGGGGGGGGGTGAATCAGGGGAATCATACCGGAACTATGGAACAGCGGCTATCACCTGTTCACGTAGGAACAAATAAAAGGGTGATCGACCGTTTTAAGGTTTTTACTATATAATCAGTAAGATTTTGTAAACCCTTAGGGGTAACCTTATCTGAACTTTGAATGTAACGCCGAAGCAAGGACAGGAGATGCACAAATTCCTCCTTTTAACACTTCATTCCTTGTGGAAGCAACTGGGCGCAACAGCTGGGCAACAGTGTGTGTGGAAGGAGTAATTTAAAATAAATTCATAATTTAACAAATTATAATAAAACATGTGATGATGGATAAGGTGGTTACTAGGCTGTTAGTAACGAAATATTAAAGATTAAAATGAGTTACATCAATAATGTAGAGTATGTAATTGATTTTCTGATGTAAACAAATGAAGGATGTTGTGTTGACGAGGAGTATTTTATTTTAATGTAATAAAGAGTAATTTTTATGAAGATACTTAATGATTGTTAAGTAAGTAATTTGTTCTAATGTAGTTGATTTAATGTGTTTTACTCTATATAAGGAGTTTGTTAATTTTGAAATGTGAATGGAATATTTATAATGGAAGGGATTTATACGTTGTAATGGAAATGTTTATTTAAATTTTGATGGGAATCAGAGCGATCATGTTAAATTTTGGGGTAAGAGTTAACTAGAGAAGGTTATACAGAATGGGGATAGGTAATTCTTATAATGTATTATACTTAGACTAAGTATTTATCCATGTGTAGGATTAAAAAAAAAAAAAAAAAACTCGGTACTTCTTAACGCAAACCAACACAGCTAAGGGGAACCAGATCAGTTAGGGATATGTTATTATACCAGGCCACTATTTGATATTTTTTGATTTCATGTTTCAGTGTCTAGTGATGCTGTGGCAGTGGTCCTGTGCTGGCCTGCGTGTCAGAGCAGGAGCGTCAAGTGCCGGTCTGGCCTTGCGGTGTTGGGATCTCGAAAGAGAAGTCCAGTAAGGTCATTCAGGTACAGTCACAGTCACTGGACCAGGGGTAAGTTAACCACAATTTGGAATAAAACGTAAGGGGGTTGTGGCGACATATCTTGGCGGATCCCTTTAGAAAGTATGAGTGTCAATGAGAGCTTTTATGCTTCGGCATAAACCCTCTCATTGGGGGGGGGGGTATTGTAATGGGTCTAAATTTATTTAAATATTATTGTGTAATTTCATAAATTCTATAACATGTAAAGATGAGGCCCCTTTGAGGTGACACGAGAGCCAGTAAATATGAATCAGTAAATTTCCATGGCCTTATATGGTTATAACGAAAATCTATTTATAGCCAGTGACCAACACATTAAGTATTTGTTGATGAGAAACAGGAAATTACGAGTTGAAGAGGTGAAACTCAACCCAACGGAACGATATAATACTAGTGACAAGACGTACGGCGGGGAGCGGGGTGAAGCAGTTTGAGACGCCCCAAACGGAAAGTTTGTAACACTGAGTGCCAGTTGACCTTCATCTTTCGCTGTCTCCAGCAGCAAACGCGGGCGTTCGCATACAACAGAAAATTTGAATTTATATATATTTTAAAATACAAACAGTTCTTGGCTAAATATTCATCCATAATTGCAGTAAATTGACAGTTCGGCCGTAAAATGTGAAAGTGCAACAGTGAAATAAAACAGTAAAACAACGCACGATATGTGGTGAAATTCTACGCAACATTATCAAGGGAAGTAGACATTTCAACAATATATACCATTTCAACATTTTAAATACTGGCTTTTTCATAAATTATAAAGTTGAGCTCAACAAAATCAAAAAATAAGTAAATGTGTATGTTTGTGTGAATGAAAAATTAATATAGGCCTAACCAGAAGTGTTGAGTTGCATAATTTTGATATACGCATATTTTGCGTATTTTGATATAATATATTCATATTTTGTAATAATTATTGGAAATCATTTTTACGCTTTAAGGCGGAATAAGTGTGTTCATGATCTTTTCTATGTTTTCAAAGAAAAATAAATAATGTTATCTGTTACTTGATTTGCGCATTGTTATTTGTAATTGCCCACAGTTCTCTGCCAAAGTACACTAAATGATTTCCTGGACCAAACATTATAGATAAAAAATAATAGTAAATTAGCAAACAATTAACCGATAACATTGCAATTTAAAAATTTTGAATTTATTAATTTATATCTGATGATAGTTGGATTACTATCAAAACATTTGCAATTTACAAAATAAAAAACATATTCTTGTTACAAGATTTTATTATTAATAATAATATAAAATAAAAAGACAAATTTGAGCATATATGAATATTTAATAATAATAATAACAACAACAACAATAACAATAATAATGATAATAATTATACAAGAAATTTTGAATTTATTAATTTATATCTGATGATGTTAGTTGGATTACTAATGAAACATTTGTAATTTACAAAATAAAAAATATATTCTTGTTAAAAGTTTTTTTATATTATTAATAATAATAATAATATAAAATAACAAGCAAAATTCAAGCATATATGAATATGTGAGAGAAAATATAAATTTTAATTTTAATACTTACACGAACTGTAGAAGATTATTATCAGGTACGGAACGTTTAACGTGCTGCTTGAAATGAATCACATTCTCATTTCTCACTGACTCTGGACATTCAGAAAACTCTCTAACAACTCCTACGATATGGTCAGGATTCAGTGCTATAAAAAAAGGAGGAGATTAATTAATTAAAAAAAAACTTAAGAATATAATCTACACAATATTTTGTATAAAAACCTTGCACAGAAAAAAAAATTTTGTAAGAACTACACAAGGGTATCAACAGAAAATTAATGTTAAAAATGTTTTTTGTTTTTTTTAATTGTTTTTTTAATTGTTGAAGTATTATTGGTTAATTAATTATTATCTTTATATTGATTTCATCTGTAAGGTTTGGTCCAGGGCTTCGTTTAGTGTACTTCGGCAAAGAACAATGAGCAAATACAAATAACAAAATGCATATATCAAGTAAAATATAACATTATTTATTTTCTTTTGTTAACATAAAAAAGATCATGAACACATTTATTCCGCCTTAAGGCGTAAAACTGATTTCCAATAACTATTACATCAAGATACGAATACGTATATCAAAGATTACGCAAACTCAACACTTCTTGTTAGGCCTATATTCATATTCTTCACTCACACAATCATACTCATTTACATACCTTTAGATTTTGTTGAGCTCAACTTTAAAATTTAGTGAAAAGCCAGTATTTAATTATTGTTGAAATGTCTACTTCCCTTTCATGGTGCGTATGGTTTCATCCTATGGGACGTCTCCTGTTGCGTGCACGGTTTGTTGTTTTCACTTTTATATCTTACGGCCGAACTGTCAATTTAGTTTTATTGATCACTGATTAATACATTATTTATATTTTTTAAATTCCAGTACTAGTTAAAATTTCACATTATTTGATTTGTGTTTTATGCTGTTTATGCGGGCTATGCGAAAACTATTCAGCCGGCGGCCGAGCGAATTGCTCGCATCCACTATATTTAGATGTTGTTTGCCGACTGGCGTTCAGCGTTACAATTTCCGTTTGTGTTGTTTCTAAACTGGTTCACTCCGCTCCCCGCCATACATCTCGTCCTCAGTATTGAAAAGTTTCGCTGAACTTAGTATCACCTTTTTAACTTCCCACGAACTGATTTTCATCAACAACATTCCTTCGTTGTTAGTCACTGACTACAAATAAACTCGAGATTTGCTGCATAACCATATATGGTCATGAAAACATTTACTGGCAATCGCCTCACCTTAAGGGGCCTTATCTGCTCATGTTATAGAATTCATACAATTTGAAAATAATATTTATGTAAATTTAGACCCATTACATTGTACAAGAAAAGTCATACAATGAGTGTAGTTTACATATTTCACTAACTAGTTTTGTCACAACAGTTTTTAAAGTAAGATCAAAAGGCTGTACTAGGATAAAAAAGTGTTGAATTTTCTTTAGAATATTTAAAAACAAGGAAATGAGGTACAAACTCAAGAGTGTATTATATATCAGCAAATAAAAATCTATAAGTGAAAACTCAAGACTTAAATCACAGTAGACAATGACTCATTGTCATTGGCATAACAGTATGCCAATAGTTAAGAAATTGTTATATACCTATAGCCAAGTTGTGATGGCTTACTCTAACTGCATGAGTGACTCATGTCTCATTTATCCAGTTGTATATTCTTTGTGCCTATGCATATTCACATATACCCAAAGTGTGTCAAAAATTATTAAAGTTTTGAATAGTATTCCAACCAGTGCATAAAGCTTGCTGCACTGAGCACACCAAGTGACAGTTTTTCACAGCAGTACTGTTTCTCTATGGGCATTAGCCTTTAATCTATGTCTGTGTGTGTCAGTGCATATTGTTATGATAATTACGTAATGCTCTCGACTTTTTGAAAGCGTCATTCTACACACTTCTCGGCGAGCCGAGCATGTGCAGTGTCTCAATCAACTCATGTAGATTCCAGACTGTTTGAGCACCTGTAACTACAGAAACTATGCCAGCCAAAAGAATGGAAAATTACTCTGGAACTTTTGTGGGTATATATATGGGTCTAAGGCTGGCTTAGTCAGTTAGTTACACCTGACGATATTGTAGAGAACATATCAACAGATTGTTGCTGATTAGTGGAGAGTGATTATTGTGTTATAATTAGTGTGGAACTATAATGGTTGACAATTATTATTAGATGTGCACAAAATTTAACTTGAATTATTGTATAAGAGTACTTTGTCGATTTCAAATTTTATTTGTGACTAATTAAAGCTGGTAATTAGCGACTTCATTGGTGTCTGTATTTTGATTTCACTCTACAATACGATGATCTGTGAGACCGTCTTAACACTGGGTTAGAAGTACGACAGAATCATTAATAGTGCACACTTTGTACAAGTCTAGTGTAATTTGTAAATTAATCTGCAAATATTGTAACGTGATATTTCCCTCTACATAAAGAATATACCCTAACCTAAATAAGTATCTCATCATAATAATGAAGAACAAAATAATAATTAAGTAAGGAACCTGTATAATGTAAAAAAGGTGTCAAATAGTAAATTTAACATAATTATGAAATAAAATGACAAGACCAAAATACCAAATATGATTATCTGTAACTTAATAAAATATAACTCTAGTAAACAGCAAATGTAATGCTGTATATAATGGGTGAAAGCCTATTCTGCTGAACTTAAATGGTTTACCAACCAGGAAATTAGATAAACTCAATAAAATGTGAAATAAAATAACTAAAAAGTCAGAGAATAGTCATATCTGGATGTGAATCAAGTCACTACAACAATTCATAGAATGATTAGTAGAAGATAAGTGAATAATAACAGTTTTAATGGTATATAAAAGAGTTATGATGTCAGTTAGGTTATGCACCATATTTAGATGTTAAAACAAGAAAAAGAAATAAAAAAGGATTGTAAGATAAATAAGTTCATGATAAAAGGTATGAACAAGCAACAGAATAATAAATAAGACAATTATAATTAACTATTGATGTGAAGAATTAAATAATGATGTAAATAGTAAGAAACTGATGAAACTAAAGCCTACATGCACTGTGTAGGACAAATGATGAACATTTATGTAAATAAAACCTGTAATATCATAGTATAGATAATAAAACAATGTATGTTAGTGGAGTAAGAAGGTAATAATGAGAAATGTCAAGCATTGACCAGGCATAATATAATAAATAATCAGTTTTGACAAAAACTTCATACAGCTAATGTGGAAGTTTATAATGGACAGTACAAGGAAAAAAGCTTGTACTGAAGTATAAGACATGTTATAAAAGTTCAATTAGATCATAAGTGATAACTGAGAGTTGTTACTTTGTAGTAGAAATAAGTAATTTTAGTTTGAGAAAGGAATTAAGGTCCCAATGAGCATGAACTTGATTAGGCCTAGATGGCAATACAGATTTTTATAATAAATTGATGTTTATAATTATTATTACTATTGTTAAACCATATAATGTTAAAGTAAAACCAATTCTACAACTAAGAAGTCCATAATGAAACAGAAAATTAATATTTTATAAAGAATACTAGTCTAAATCAATTTATGAAAATTGTTATTTTATTATTACTGAACCAAACCATGCCTAATGATGTCTCAAAAAGATCAGCATAAAAAATGCTGATTAATGGTGGTAAAATATTTTTAATTGTAAGTAGCATAAGGAAGATATGTAAGTTTTAAGATTTTTTAATATATTTGGCCAAAAAAGGGATGCTTAACTTGGCATCTGTTGATGAGCATCAACCAGAAAACGAAAATTTTAGTTATTAAAAACGGAATGTTTAATGATTCAACCAATCAAAATCGTTCAATTGTCAGGTGAATTTACCCATAAAGCACCGCAACCGCATCAGTTGTTAGTGGCTCATCAAACAGTTAAGAACGCCTCCTCTGTGATACAAAAATTGAATATAGTCTTGTCCCCAAATTGTCTCGATCCTAATTGAGGTTATGACAGTGTCAACAAACCTCTAACCTCCGAAAGTGAACATAGCCTGACAGTGAATCGACAGTGTTGTGCATGGTGTTTAATAATTAAAGGACAATAGAGTGAATATATAAATACAGTGAGTGATAAAGAAATATAAAGAAAAGGAAAGTATAGTGATTATTTTGAGAATTTATAACAAAACTTACTAATTAATTATCACAATCCAATAGTAAATAGTAATAGACACTTGTGAACTTTGTAACGACCCTCTTTTTTCTAATTTCTGCAAGAGTGTAAAAGTGTCAGAGTGTAATTGGTGTATTGTGTCTTACCAATCCGTCGTCGCTTGGTAACGTAATTTACGCTGATTGAGTCCGTCGCGAACGTACGAATAACCAGGTATCGAAGTCCTTACCTGAGGTTCACTAGGGGTGTATAAATCCCGGGTGGCGCCAAATTGTTTATTTTAAACAATTAAAAAATTTAGTATTATCGGCGAGTCAGCTCAGGCGGTGGGGAGAATTCAAACTTGTTCCCACCACTTATCGATTTTTACAATCAAGCCAGCAGTTTGCTGTGTTTACTGCTTGAGTGCTTGCCGTCAATTCATAGCTGTTCGCTACAATGTACAACATTTATAATACACTTTCCTAATGAAAATAAAACACATTGGTTACACACAGTATTGGTTTATTAGTTAATGGTTATTACTTATTCAGTGACACCTGGGTTATATTTGGTTTTTTATATTATTTTGCACCGGCAATTAATCTAAGAAAATTTTCTGTGGGTTTTGACGAATCGATTCTGATCGTAACAGATACACCATAATGGCTTCTGTCGGAGTAGTATACAAAATATTTTCATTCGATCGTCTGGATTCTTGAGATTACGATAAAAGGATTAGATGCAATTATAATAATAAAAATACACAACCTTACATTATTTCTACTTAAATAATATAACGTGTAGCTATAATTTGTTTTTTGGAGTGTAGTAAAAGTGTTTCAAAAGTTCGTAAACTAACAACAGGTTAATTTTATAAGTTGACAAATTTTCAGTGTCTTAGTTTTTTATTTAATCTTTGAAAGAGAATAAATTCAGTTTAGTGATAGTTCATGTTACAGTGAGAAATATTTAAAGTACGTTTTTTCGGAAATTTGGGTAATTTAAATGATACTTAACACCTTAGTAGACTGGGTGTATGCAGTTGGTCTGGTAAAAAGGACTTGAGCTGCAATCGTATTCAAATTTCAATTGTTTGGGCTTCTGGCATCTTTTTCAATTTAATCGGAGCAATTTATTCATTTCTTTTTTTATTTAAATGGTCTTCGACATAAGTTAAATGGTTTCAGTCGTCGTCTGCTTCCTTCTCGTTCATTTGTGGTAATTTGGTTTACTTTTATAACATTTTAAATTAAATATTTGGTTGTTCAAAATTTGGCTTCTGTTCTCCGAGAGCGTCGCTTTACGAGTAACGATATTCAATGGTAAAACCATCCCTAACGGCAGTTCCTATGGTTACTAATTAAATCTGATTGGTTAATCTGGCTATAAATCCATTGTTATCAAAATTTGAATTCTTTTCAAAATCCTTGTATATCTTCTGATTGCTTTCATTCCGTTATCTTCCTCCCTAAGTATTATTATTATCACTGTTATTTGTATTTTCTTCCAAAGATTATTTTGGTATCCGACAAGATTGGGTTATTACATGTTTTATAATTTTACAATTATTTTAATATTTCCTAATTACATTTCTCTTTTGATTTAAGTCCTTATTCTAATATTTTGCTTTTAATAAGATTTACAATTTATCCTTGGTTGATTATTCGCCTTGGATTTGTTAATTGCTTTGTTATTTTCATACAATTTGTATTTGTTGGTGTTTGACAGTTATGCATTTCTTAAGCCTAAGTAGCCATTACTGATTTTTACTTATTTCATATACATTATCTCATTTTAGCCTAATGTTTTATTTTGTTCTTATAACTGGTTTTGTTACCTATTGATGTGTTTTGGTTCTGTTTTTGTGTTATTTGTATGTTACTACTATTTTATACATCATGTATTGCTAATTATTTACTAATTGGTTTTCTCGTTTTCTAAGTCATATATTGCTTTACTTTCTTACTTATTTAATCCGCCAATGTCAACAATATGGCTATTATTTACTATTTTTTATCACATAAAATACAACATTTAGGTCTATGGTTGGTATAATTACCCCAGCCATATCCTATTCATAAATTTGCTTAAACAATTATTTAACAATTAGTAGGTAATATTGGTGTACGATTCATTACATTTTATTTTATTTTTTGGGTGATAAACAACCTCACCTCTTTTGAACTTACTTCAACAATTATCCCTTATAACATGGGTGTTTATTGATTGTTTTAAACTTCTTATTTTATACATAATTTTTACCTTCACTCCATGGTAACGCTATCTGTTTACTCTTTCATGGGATTCTAACTTTTAAATACTATTATATACTTTTAAACTTTACAATAAGATTCTTTTCAAATCAACACAGTTAACATCACTCTTCAGTGTTCATTACTTTTTAATTAATTGTTTATTTTAAATACTATTCTTAACAACTTTCTTAAATATTAATATTGTTCACTATTAAACCTTTAGTGTTTGTTATTTTTACTAAGTGTTTATCTTAGCTTTCACTATTTTTCCTATTGCTATCATTGACAATATTTTTATTTACTCATCACCTTCATTTTTAAATTATCTTGTGTTTATTATAATTTATTTGGTGTTTTTTCTCTATCATTTTACTTTAGGGTTTTTTCACTTTCACTTTGGGCACTTCTTAAACTTTTTATTTAAGTGTTTATTAGTGGGTAATTCCTATCATTACTTTTCTTTGTCACTTAGTTATTTTCAGTTTATTTCTCACTATCTCTCTCTTTCTTTACACATATTATTTATACTTAGTAAGTTCATGTCTTTCTCTATTTCTTACTTACATATACTTCTAATTCTTGGGTTCGTGTATTTTTATTTATCGGGTTTTATTAATTATTAATTACATTTGTCACTTACTCAATACTAATATTTATCTTTTATATTGGTTCTTTAACGGTTTCATTTCCTTTATGATATTTGATTGTATCATTTCTCCTTTCTCTATTCTCTACTACTTGTCTGTGTTTTATCACCTTGTTTCATTTTATTTCCTTTATAGTTGGTTTGTTCCATTTTTATTTTCATTTTTCTTCTCCTTCGCTTCTCATCTTGTCTCCTTTTATTTTGGTTCTTATCTTGCCAATCTCTGGGGTTGGGTCAAAGTCGTTTGTCTGTCAGTCTAGTCTGTGAGTTTCTTTAATAATCACTTTTAGTTTATAATTCTTCCTCCTCCTTTCTTAATTACATTTTATCTCCTTATTCTCTTCATTATTTATTTATTAAAATATATTACTTTTTAGCATTTCTTACATACTTATAGTTATCAAATATGATCTGAATTTGGCGATGTTATAACTTATGTTTATGTTATCACAGTAGTAAACACAAACACTATTCAAATTATTTCATGTTTAACAATTGTAATTTGTTTTCATAATCAATGTTTATCTAAATAACTTACACAAACTAGGTTAACCCAACAACGGACACTGTCTGAATTACAAACTGATTGTCACATTAGATTTTAAGTTATTGGTTTATAATACCATATTTAATTTTAAATTGTAATATTTTGTTCTTCACAGAAGACATTTTTTGTTAATTGTTGTAGTCAAAAGGGTTATAATTTCAAAGCGTAGGCTCCTACTTCTCTGAGATTTTGTCAACTCATGCTACCAACTGTTGAGGTATCAATACCACAAGCCTGGTTAATTCATATTATGAGAAATGTTCTTTATTTTAATGATAAAAAAATAAAATTTTAAAAAAGGAAATAAAAGAAAAAATGAAGGGGAATTAATGGTGTATGTTGTATTATTTTTTAATCGTTAATGAACTCTAATAAAGTAAAGAGGGAAATTAAAATAAAAATTTACTAAAACCAATTAACCCAAACCAATAGTATCTCCATTAATAATTAATATTATTTGTAATAGTTTATTATTACAAATTGGCGCACATTTAATGACCTACTCGAGTGATAAAAACCTGAAAAACAAAAAAAAACAGACAAACATACAACCATAATCAATTACAGTTTCTATTATTACTATAGAAATTCTCCCAAAACACAGAAGAACACACCAACCCAGGTAATCAAGATACATTAAAGTAATAAATAGTTTATTTAGAAGATACGAGTATTACATATTTGGCACCCACAATGAGGGGCTTTACATAAACAAAATAGAGGAACATGAGTAGTATTACGAGTGTTACAATATGGATACCAGTCAGATGATGGAAGCTTTCTGAGTGCTGCTACTGAAAACACAGGAGCAACAAAAAGTAGAACGCAGACAGCAGTCAGAAGAAGCAGAAAGACGATAAAAAAATAATGCCAGCAGGAAAGAAAAGAGGCAGATGAATGACAGAAAGCACTAATGCTGGAAATGGAAGAACAACAAAAAGAAGAACGTAAGCATGAAACAGATGACATCAAAGTGTTGATAGAGGAGCAAAAGCAGATGCAAGAACATACCGCTAAAGAGCTGGATCTATTACGAGGTGAGCTTAATAAGCACGTTACTAGAATATAGGAGATAGAATAATCAGTGGCACTAAAAATAGCAGAAGTAGAAAAATCTGTTTCAAGTGTGGCAGAAGCTATGTCAAAAAACATATCTGCAGTAGAAGACTCAATTGCAAACATAAGAGAACAAATTTAAAGTGAAGTCATGCTGTTCAGGAAGATAGAAACATGTGTTTCAAAACAAATTGCTGAACAGACTGTACACTTTCTGTAAACTTTCTATTGATATTTTTGTCCTTCCTATATGAGATATCACATCCCAAATAATTAAAATGTGATACCTGCTCCAAAACACTATTATTAATTACTATAGGGTAAAGTCAGAAAAAGACATAGGAAATAAGACAATAGAGAGGGTTACTTTGCCTGCAGTTGGGACAGCTCATGTCAGGGCCCCAACATTTGATGGAAGCACTCACTGGGCAACATATCTTTTTTGGCAATTTGAAGCCACTGTGTGCACAAATATTTGGACAGATAAAGAGAAGGTAGTTTCACTTGTTCTCGGTTTAAAAAGACCTACTGCAGAGCTACTACAGAAAGCATAAATTGTCCTGATATCCAGAACATCTATGGTGAATTGATTAAAGCTCTAGAATTATGGTATGGTGACAAGAATTTGTGCGATGTGTACTGAACTCAGTTGAGAGCAAGGGGAGTTTTCAAGAGTTTGAAGCAAACATAGACAGACTAATTAGACTGGCCTATCCTGAAGCACCAGAGGATTTTCGAATGAGATTTGTGATGCAGAAAGTTACTGATGGTGTCAAAGTTAATGAACTACAACAAGTGTTACGAATGGCAAGTCATCAAAATAGCAGGCGCTCTGGTACATGCTTTACAGTTTGAGGCCGCCAGTCAGCGTCTGGTTGGGCAAATCATAAAGTGGACACACTAAAAGAGGGTGATGACATAGACCATGAAGAGGAACAACAAGGACCAGAGACTCAACAATCGCTACCACAGAATAAAGTACGAAAGGATGGAAGACCAAAGTGTTATAGATGTGCAAAATCTGGACATCCACAACGAGATTGTCAGTTCCGAGTTTAGCAGTAGTTGGTACAATGGGATGTGTGCTAACTAACTGGAGGAACAAAGCCCTCAGACAGTACGCACTTTCTACACTTCAGAAAAATAGCGGGAGATTGGTAGTTACTGGATTCGTTCAAGAAAGGCTGATCTTGATTACAGTTGACACAGGTGCCACAGTTTTCATTGTGCACCCTGATGTAGTGAAATTTCAAGCCAATCTGGTGCTCTTACAGCTTGTGAACAGCTACTGGAAGGCCTGTAAAAGTGTCTGGAAAAGTGGAGATACACCTATACCTAAGTTTACTTGAGTTTGATCACCAAGTACTTGTTGCAGACATTGTGGATGAAGCAATTCTTGGGGTGAACATTATGAACGCCTATGGTTTTGTAGTCGGCTTCAAAAACAATGTCTTCAGAATTGGGAAAGAAGAGGTAAATGCTCTCTGCAACAAATATATCAGAAAAATTAATGGACATGATAAATCAAGTGGGCATAACTGTCCAACCAAACTCCAAAAAAATCATCATGGTTAGAACTGAGGTAGATATTAGAGGAACCTCAGTGCTCTATATTTGAACCCCACATAGTCAGGACACTGGCCATTCTAACTGCCAGAAGTTTAGTAAAACAATTGACAAAATACGGAAATGATTTTATCTTTATCATGAAGTAGAGGAATGCTTTTGGACATGTGAAATATGTGCTGCAAGCAAGAGCCCACAAACCAGAAGCAAAATGAGAGCAACCATTTCATTGAAGCAAACCACACATACAAAAACATCGACAATAACATGGCCATTCTACACTTACACACAAAAGGCCGAAAACTAGACACTCTTGAACAATTGGAAATATACAAACACACGAAAACACATAGAAATGACATCCTAAACGAATAGACACAATTCAAATCACACGCATTATTCGAACATATCACACCTCACACACACAACATCAATCCTTCAAACGTCGATACCATCGCCAAGAACAAGATGGACAGTGCTCCCAGTGGCAGCCTCTGAAGAAGCTTTTTAAAATCGAAAACCGGTTTAGGCTATAAGGTAAAACTTTTATGTTTTTACCTATAAAAAACTTTGTGTACCGAGTCGTTAGTGATTTAATTATAATTAGTTAAATTTTTGGTCTCTAGAGACCAAAAAGACAGTGCAAACTGTATGAGCCAAACGTAGTCATGTGATCATTTTAAGGGTTTTAAGTGGACAGAATGGTGAAGATTCTAAGATACCGTAACAATACTGAACGACTTTATACCATGGTTCACATAAATAATCATCTAACTGTCTGAAATACCGATGATGGAGAGGGTATCAATTAGGACCTTGCCAACAAATTTTTACTGAAAACTTTAAGATCATTGCAACACTGCAACATTTTGTTAACTCAGAGTAAGAAAGACAAGTCAATCAGGAAAATGCCTGTTAATTAAATAGTATTGAAAAGTTAAGAATGGAGTGGAAGTATCTTTGTAAAATTTTTACCAAGTTGCTGCTAAATTTCAGACACACACCTTGTTCTTCAAGATCTTCATTGTCACTTCAACTTAATCTGATGGACAGCTTTTACTAGTGCTGATGACATCCAAAGTAATGAAGTGAAGTGGTGCTGAATGCAAAATGGGGAAAATAGTAGTTTGTTGTTACAAACTGTCATCTGATGTGTTTGGTAGCTGCAGAGCATTCCCTACTCTGGCAGGTCTGCTATTCAGAAAGTTTGGTCCTTTTCTGATCCTCATACATGTATGTATGTATATATATATATATATATATATATATATATATATATATATATGGACATGTATGTAGACATGCAAATGCATATAGACTGTAAGTGCACACACACACACACACACACACATGGTATACATAAGTATAGTATTATATAATATGCAGACTAAAATATTTAAAAAAACACATACCATGAGCGGTTTCAAATTGATATTCCACAGCGCTTTTTAATAACTGTGGAAACTGCACTGATGAGTCTTTTGAATTGTAGTGTTTGGCAGCTGCCTGAAGTATAGAAAAGACCTGTTGCCTCACTTCTTCTGATTCAGAGGCACTTATGAAAAAGAAAAAACCAAATGTGTTAAAAACAAGTTAAAAACTCTGATCATTATCCAAGTGTCTCACATTTAAGATGAACCTTTTTCAGAAAGTCAATTACGAATACATACATAAAGTCAATTATAAGATACATACATATTATAAAATTTCAGTTTTTTTAATGGATATGGAACTGCTGATAAAATAAGAAAAACCGATTTCAATATTATTGATGTTGGCATACAAACTCCTCAATAAAAAGTGGGTTTACAAATGATTTTGTGTGTGTGTGTGTGTGTGTGTGTGTGTGTGTGTGTGTGTGTGTGTGTGTGTGTGTGTGTGTGTGTGTGTGTGAGATACAAAAATGATTTTGTATTAGTTGGTTGAAGTTGTGGCTGAAAACTTATTTTCTTTTACTCTCACTCTTTTTGTTGAATAGTCCATGTTCTTCTATTATTTCAAGAGAAACCAACCAGAAATGCTCCTGCATCAAGGAGAATTGATGCAAAAATTAATTCTAATTGAATGGATCTTTTGTTGAATCACAAAATATATTTCATAAAAAATGACTTTCGATTTTCATCAAAAAATATTTATACATCCTACAGGATACACTAAAAAAAGTTACAGAACAATTTTTCCCCATACTTGTTACAAAATGTTCTATAAATGTTTACAACTCAATTTATTGTAAACATTAATTTTGTTGCCATACAACAAGAATGAATAAGTCATTAAAAGTGAATCCATCCTACATATATTATTATTCAAATAAAACAATATTTATGTAGACACATATTATCTTCACTTTTTAATAAAGTATTAAATAACTGTAGAGGGATAATTCAGTAAAAAATTTGTTTTCATTAAACACAGTTCTACTAGAAATTCTACAGAATTGAACAGTAATGAACAAGGATAGATGTTAGTGTAGCTTTTATTACCAAACCATTACTGAAAGGAACAATTTTTCTCCTTACTTGGATGTAACTTACAAATTATCTAATTGATATACAGAGCATTTTGCTACTAAGAAATGTTTTTAGAAATACACAAATAACAGCTGTAGTGCTGGTTTCTGGTCACCTTGTCTTAGGTGTACATGGCTTGTATATAATATAGTGGAAACTACAAAATTAAAGAAGATTTTTAACTGGAATATGGAACAATTTTTTTTATTCTGTTTGTTTATCACATTACCGTACTATTAAATCAGATAGTATCTGCTTGCCTACATCTGGTTTACATATCTAAGATATAAAATATTTAACAAACATAAATAAATCAGTGAAACAATAAATCAAGCTGAAATATTTTAAGGAATGTACTATTGTATATAGTAGTCATAAAACACACTACTATATGTATATAATTTTACATAAGTAAACACATTTATTTGAGAATATCACATACACATTTAACATTTCATGCAACGCACGTTTTACTTTTTCAATACTTTGTTATCTGAATCAACTCTATTACTGAGTTTCTGTTTGTCTTGAAAGCCCATTTCTTTATCTCAGTAACAACACATAATATACACACGTACAGAGAATGGTGGACTTTTCTATAATAAAAAATTACCATAATTTTAATATTTCGACAAGTTAGATATACATATTTTCAAAATGAACCCAGTACGTCAACATTGTATTTTTTCATATAACATCTAAATTTAGTTATTATATGTAAAAGAAAGTAAAAGAATCAATGACAATTGAAAAATGATTTGCCCCTGTCAAAAAACCTGACTACAAGTGTACTAGTATGTAATTATTAAGTCTCCTACTGGTTATCAAAAGGTACTGTGATTTCTGATGGATTATTAAACTAACTCAGAAATGTAATTATGATCTGAACAAATCTGATTCATGACATGCAAGGTTACACATTTCAAAAATGCAAACTAGCTTATCTAAGACATAGTGCACAATGACAAATTGCTCTGCCCAGGTACAGGTCATGCAAGACCTCAGAGTGTTAAACTCAAATGTTTCAACAGATGCCTCATCACAGAATGAGCAAAGCATTTGGCATTAAGGAAAATTAAGTATGTGAAGAGGAAACTTAAAAACGTATCTGATAATACTTCTAGAGCTAAAAAAGATTAAAGTTATAAACAAAAGCCTTACATGTAGTTTGTATAACTCTAGAAACAGTTTGATACCTGTCTTCTGTCAGCATGTATCCGGCATCTGTGAAATGATAACAGTGGTCTACAATACTGGTTTCCAGATCTAACTCTTCGGCAGCATCAAGGAGCTGAGAGTATTCACATTCAGTGAAAGTGACTGGCAGAGGACAGGCCTGCTGTTCATTGCCCACTAAGCACTGCGTATTCAAAATAATGACTGGTATTAAACCTCGGACTATGACATAAAAGCAGTTGTATTACAGTAAATGTTACACCACACATTAAATTTACTCCACATTCCAAAAACTGAGCACTTTTTTGTGTTACAAAGAGGGGAAAGAAAAACTGGGTTGGATATGCCCTGGAGCACTGAACATTAACATTTTCTAGACACTTGTAACTCTAAATACAAAATCATCTATTTAAAGTTTTTTACAACCTTCTTGTGTTTGTATTCGAAAGTTTTGTACAAATACTCAGGGCTCAAGTTGCCTATGAAATGGTCTCCTGAGCAAGAGATTAGAAGTGTAATAGGGTGAAAGCGATCCACACAAAACAAGAAATTTTATATAGCAGAATGAACTTATGCTGAGGATATGTTTTTAATATGGATCTTGGATTTTGTTGTCCATGATGTGTTCGATGTTATCAACTAACTATATAAAATAATAGTGATATGAAAGACAGTTATTTTCAATACAAATTATTACATTTTTACCTTACTGCCTTAACTAGCTTTTGCGTATTGTCAGCTTCATCATCATGAGGAAGTACTTTACAAACATAGTCAATGGTGGAAAGGGGATAGCAGCAGGGTTGATGTACTGGAAGGATGGTGGAATAAGATGGATGGATAAAGTAAGCTCAGAAGAATCCAAATTATTCAGCAAAGAAAGGGAAATTGGGCACATCCTGACATAGTTATGGACTATTAACAATGGTATTTGAAAGAACAATGGAAGGAGAGAAGAGAGGGGAGTAGAAGATTTGGATGACATACAGTGTGAGGTAACACATGAAAGAGATAAAGACTCGAGTCTGAAATGGATATGAATGATGACGACAATGGTGAATGGACAATGAGCAATGGATGATGTATGACACAGTAGTGTCATAGGCCCTGGGCCTGTCATATTGGAGAATGCCATATGATGACAATTAAATTAAAGATTCCCTAACCGTAAACAAGGAAACAAGTTTTTGAAAGAAAAATATTTGATAATTGAGATAAAACATTTGACCATAAAAGATTCTGGTAGTTTGACAAAAAAATGGGATAATGATTTTTATTCTTGGATTTCGTTGTCCATGACGTGTCCGTTACTTAACTAAATACAACTATTTCATTAACAACTCGGAACACAAAGTTTTTTATGAGTAAAAACATAAAGTTTTACCTTACAACCTGAACCGGTGTTCACTTTTAAAAAGCTTCTTCAGAGGTTGCCGCTGGTAGTGCTGTCCGTCCTGTTGTGGGCGACAAAATCGAATTTCGAAAGATCGATGTTGTGTGTGTGGGGTGAGATATGTTCGAATAATGTGTGCAATCTGAATTGTGTCTGTTCATTTAGGATGTTGTTTTTATTTGTTTTCGTGTGTTTGTATATTTCCAATTATTCTAGAGTGTCTAGTTTTCGGCCTTTTGTGTATACGTGTAGAATGTTCATGTTATTGTCGATGTTTTTGTATGTGTGGTTTGCTTCAATGAGGTGGTTTGCAAAGGTGGATTCTATAGTGGAGTGGAGTGCCTTTGTGTGTTCAATGTATCTTTGTTTGAAGCTACGTCCTGTCTGGCCTATGTAGAATTTTTTGCAATTTGAGCAAATTAGTTTGTAAACACCAGGTAGACCGAATTTGTTTTGTGCTTTGTGTGTATTCTGTTTTGTTAGTAGTTTTGTAAGCGATTCTGTATCCTGCTGTTTTGAAAGCCCATGGGCTCCCCCATATCCAGCATTCTAGCAGAAGTCTTCCTCCGACACTTAGAAAAAACAAAAATCCTCACAAACAATGACAGACACTCACATAAAATACTATATTGGCACAGATACGTTGATGACATTCTAATACTATACAGGGGAAACAAAAGACAATGTGAACAGTTACTAACGCACATAGACAAAATACATAAAAACTAGAGATGGGCCGGCTAGAGGTTTGGCCGACTAGCTGACTACCGACTAGTATTGCCGACTATTTTGAATCTGTTCATAAAAGCGTGCGAAAAAACTTCGTTGTATTAGTGTGGCAAGTGCTCCCCTACACGAGGCCTCTTTCACAAGTTGCTGCCGGTCAGTGCATGAGTTTGCTTTGTTTGCGTAGTGCGTAAAATTATTTGTCTCCGTGTAGAAAATAAAAACAGCTTTTTGATCATAATGTCGTGATGAAAGTCACGTATTTGGACATTTTTTGATCAGATAGTAGGTGAAGTGAGTAAAGTGAAATGTAATGAATGTCAAGCAGTGATTTCGCATGGTGGTGTTGGTAAATCGGCCAATAACACTAGTATGACTAATCATATTAAATACAAACATAGTGAGTTGAAGGCGTAGCTAACTGCCGTGATAAAGAGTTCTTCCACGGAGCGTTCACCATCTCCGTCTCAGTTTTCATCGTCACAGGCATCGGTTGTGTCAACTTCTGCTGTTAAATGTCAACTATCTCAACAAACTATACAGGAATCCATAGTTGTCGAGTGGTCAATTGACAATTCGAGATCGAGGGAAATACATATTTCTATTGGTAAGATGATTGCGCTTGACAACCAATCAATATCTATAGTCGAAAATACGGGTTTCACTAGTTTGATGAAGAAATTAAAACCAGAGTATAATTTGCCTAGTAGAAAATATTTTTCTGACAATATTATACCCTATATTTACTCGGAGACGAAAGCTGAAATTAAAAAAGGAATTGTCAGTACCATTGCAATTTCTGTCACTACAGATTTATGGACAAACACCAACAATTTACAAAGCTTTTTAAGTTTCACTGCTCACTGGTTAAACGACAATTTCCAACTTTAACACGCAGTATTACAAATGAAACATTTTTCCGGTTTACACATGGCTGATAATATAAAACAACATCTAGAAGAAATACCTACTTTATGGGGTATCAATCCAACCAAAATACATGCTATAGTGCGAGATAATGGCAGAAATATGGTCAAAGCGATCCAGTTCCATGTTTCATACATACATTGCAATTGGTGATCAACGATGCCCTCAAAGTTGAAAAAACTATTGCACAAGTTATAACAAATTCGAGACGAATTGTTACTCATTTTAACCATTCAGGACCAGCACAAGAGAAACTCCACAATATACAAAAAGAACTAAATTTACCAAATCATCAACTTGTTCAAGACATTCCGACCAGGTGGAATTCCACATACTATATGTTATCTCGGTTATCAGAACAAAAACGTACAGTCTCTTTATACATAACTGAGCACAGTGTCAAAATCAATCATCTGCTGACCTAAGAATGGAAGCTTCTTGAAAAATGTATCGCTTTACTAAAGCCATTTGAAGAAGTGACCAAAATCATTAGTTTAATGAAGAAAGTTGTGTTAGTGGTTGAAATCACAAGCAGAATGATCACTAAAGCACACCACTATATAAAAATTATCCCGATTAGCGCTTTCAAGCTTCACAGCTCGTCGTCAGATCGGAATGGAAACAAATAACCTGAAAAAACCCTTCACCCACATCTCACCCCACCCTACTCACACATAACAAGCTACAATTCAATGTCCCTTCCCCAACCCCTGAGCCCTGTCCCTTCATCTGGACAGTTACATATTTTTCTAGCAAATTCCTTGTGTTTCAGTGTTGTGTGTGTGTGTGTGTGTGTGTGTGTGTGTGTGTGTGTGTGTGTGCGCGCGCATTCCTTTTAAACCTACCTGTCTTTCTCTCTCTCCACACACATGGGTCAGTCACACACCCTTATTTTAAAACATCCAATTAGTACTATGCAATTTAATTTATAATCTTATCTATCTGTCCTCTATCATTTACTTCTTAATTATGTTATAAAATATTTCTTCATTATCAAATTTAATTTTAGTATTACCCTTAAGGAAGCATAGAAGTGCATGAGTTTATAAATGAGGTAAATAATAAGGATAAAAACTTACAATTTAAAGAAGAGATAGGAGGTAAGAAAATAAATTACTTAGATTTAATCATAGAAATTAAAGATAATGAGAAACTACAGTTTGGGATATTTAGGAAAGAATCGTATTCTGATATAATTATACCAAGAGAGTCTTACCACCCTTATAGATATAAAATGGCGGCAATCAATTCATTTTGTTACAGAGCTCAGAAGTGTTCAAAAAGAGACCGAATCAAAAGATAGGGAGTTAAAAACGATAAAGGGAATTGCAAGGAATAATAATTATAACACCAACATAGTGGATAAAATTATGAAAAGGGTTAACATACAAAAAGCTAAAATAGAACCAGAACAAAAGAATTATGCAGGGTCATTGACATACATAGGTTCACATACTAGAAAAATTATAAAATATTTTAATAAATATGGAGTAGATATAGCTATTAAAAAATGTGAAACGGTATTTGATAAGATAAGGAATAAAAATATAGAAAAAATACCAGTATTACAGAAAAGTGGAATTTATAAATTAAAATGTAGAGACTGCAACAAAGTGTACCTAGGTGAGACAGGACGAAAATTCGTATGCAGGTTGTCTGACCACAAACGTGGAGAAGGTAATAGAACAACCAATTCGTTATATGCAAGACATTTCATAGAAGACAACCATAAGTTTGTTAATCCTTTGGAAGAGTACGAAATTGTAAAAGTAGTAAATAACACAGTTGAAAGGAAGCTTAGGGAGGGGTTAGAAATATTGAAAGAAAGAGAAAAAGGGTTAGACAATTTAATTAATACTAAAATTAAATTTGATAATGAAGAAATATTTTATAACATAATTAAGAAGTAAATGATAGAGGACAGATAGATAAGATTATGAATTAAATTGCATAGTACTAATTGATGTTTTAAAATAAGGGTGTGTGACTGACCCATGTGTGTGGAGAGAAAGACGGGTAGGTTTAAAAGGAATGTACACACACACACACACACACACACACACACACACACACACACACACACACACACACACACACACACACACACACACACACACACACACACACACACACACACACACACACACACACACACACACACACACACACACACACACACACACACAAGGAATTTGCTAGAAAAATATGTAACTGAAAAAGATGGAGGGACAGGGCTCAGGGGTTGGGGAAGGGACATTGAATTATAGCTTGTTATGTGTGAGTAGGGGTGGGGTGAGATGTGGGTGAAGGGGTTTTTCAGGTTATTTGTTTCAATTCCGATCTGACGATGAGCTGTGAAGCTTGAAAGCGCTAATCGGGATAATTTTTATATAGTGGTGTGCAATAGTGATCATTCTGCTTGCAAAATCATTAGCTCTGCCTGTTCGTCAATTTCTGAAGTCATTCCTCATCTTAAAGTTCTGTTAAGGTACCTTGAAAGTTATATTGATGAAAATGAGGAAATAATACAATTGAAAACTGAATTGGAAAATGGCTTGAAAAGAAGGTTCAAGTTAGAAGATAATAAACTTTGTACACTCGCAACACTTTTAGATCCAAGGTACAAACTACAATTTTTCGAAGCAGAAAATGTGCATAAAGTGAAATCCCAGTTCTTACTAGAAGCACTAAAAAATAGTTCAAATGAAAGAAATGATTCTGAAAAAGTAAATGCAGATAATGATTCACTAAACTCTTCAATCTCTCAATCAGAAGTTAGAGTTCACCGTAATTTTTGGGAGTGTTACCAAGAAATAGTATCAAAGAAGGTTAAGGGCGACGAAAAATCTTCTTCAGCTTACGAACTTGAGGCATACTGTGCATCGCCGATAATAAACCGAAATGACGATGGTGGTGGCAACAAAATTGTACGCGATACCCTGAGATGGCACGTATTGCTAAAGTATACTTGTGTTGTCCAGCCAGCACAGTATATAGTGAGAGGGTTTACTCTGAGGCTGGAAACATTTATGAGACAGAAAGAAGTCGGCTTCTTCCTGAACGAGCCGAAAATCTGACATTTCTTCATCACAATTTACCTTTAATAAATATAGAAATTTAAATTATATAAGTATTTGAATATTTCAAATTAGTTATTACTGATGATGTTTTTGTTATTACGTATATTACACTTTAGTTTAATAACCAATATTATGACATATTCAATTAATCCCTATAATCCCTAATTATGACAGAAAAAGGTGAAAGAAGACTAAAATTAGGTGGTTACAAACTTTAATACTTATTGAGACTTAATTAAGTATAATGATTGTTCATATTTATAATTGTTAATCCAAAGGAATAAAATTATTAACAATGTTGATTTAACATAGAAGTTTATGTTTTTGAGTTTATATTAATGCTGAGATTATGTTAACTAAATGCTTACGTTGTTTTATTAAACTTATAAGTTTTAGTTTTTTATTAGTAAGCAATAACTGTAAACAAGAAATGTGACTGATTAAAATGATCATAATGGTATAAAACACATATTTTTGTCTGTGCCTTATTATATTAATTTAAAGATACAAATTTTATTAATGTAATGACATAAAAATTTGAGGCCGACTAATCAGCTTTTTTGCCGACTAGTCGCTGACTATTCGCCAACTACCTCTAATAAAACATAACCTTTACTGCCGAATACGAACACAACAATACCATAAACTTCTTAGACCTCTCCATCACAAAACTTGAACACAGGCACAAATTCAGTATATACAGAAAACCGACTACAACTGACACACTAATACACAACTCCTCCAATCACCCAATACAACACAAACTAGCTGCCTTCAGAACCATGATACATAGACTTAACAACATCCCCCTAGATGAAAAAGACTACAAAGACGAACTAAACACAATAAAATATCTAGCAGAATCTAATGGATACGACAGAACAATACTCAATAAACTCCTACACAAAACAAACAACAGACAAAGACAAAAAACAACAGATTCATAACACTAACATACATCAACAAACAAACTGAAAAAATAGCCCACAAATTCAAAAAAGCAGGATACAGAATCGCTTACAAAACAAAACTACTAACAAAACAGAACACACACACAAAGCACAAACAAATTCGATCTACCTGGTGTTTACAAACTAAATTGCTCTAATTGCAACAAAGTCTACATAGGCCAGCCAGGACGTAGCTTCAAACAAAGATACATTGAACACACAAAGGCACTCCACTCTACTACAGAATCCACCTTTGCAAACCACCTCATTGAAGCAAACCACACATACAAAAACATCGGCAATAACATGAACATTCTACATGTACACACAAAAGGCCGAAAACTAGACACTCTAGAACAATTGGAAATATACAAACACACGAAAACAAATAAAAACAACATCCTAAATGAACAGACACAATTCAAATCGCACGTATTATTCGAACATATCTCACCCCACACACACAACATCGATCTTTCGAAATTCGATTCCGTCGCCCACAACAGGACGGACAGCGCTACCAGCGGCAACCTCTGAAGAAGCTTTTTAAAAGTGAAAACTGATTCAGGTTGTAAGGTAAAACTTTATGTTTTTACTCATAAAAAACTTTGTGTTCCGAGTCGTTAATTAAATAGTGATATTTAATGATTTTTAATTTAAATATGTCCTTACTCATAAAAGCTTTGGTGATTTTATCAATAAAACTTGAAACAGAAAATGCAATTGAAGAATTTATGGAGACAATACAGAAAGAAGCTGAAGCATCCACCCAAAAATGACCAAATTATTGAAAAAATTATGGTACATGGCACCAACTGCAGTTGTATCAAGCTGGACTGAATGGGTAAATGCACCTGCAATGTGAATATTTTGTAGATTCTCAAGCTGCAGTACTTGAAACTTGGTGGTGATTTATGGTGTACCCTACAGTAAAGTCAGAAGTAATATTACAACATTGTACACTACACAAATGGCAAATGGCAAAGAAAAAAAAAGAAAAAAGCTATAGCGTTTCTAATAGCATTTTCAATTAATAAGTGATTTAAGCTTACCAAGAAGAAACATCCTCTGGACACTTGATGACACTGATTGATCTCGTGTAGCTGGTCAGCATATAGGTAAGGATTTCTCATTGGATCCGTTTTTGTTCCATAATGCATATCCACAAACTCTACCTAAAAACAAAATAAAACGTGTGTCAACACTTGCAGGTATACAAAGAAATGTCAGTTATTACTGTAGTTGCTAATTTATTAACACAAGAGTATACCGTAATTTAATAATTCATAAATAATACAATATGAATACAAACACTTTTATACAACTAAAGAAATAAAAATAAAATAGGCGCACCAGTCTATTTTAAACTGTTAATTCTGAACAGCTTATCACAACATTTACTCAAATTATCACACAGGCCTACATTGAAATGGCCCTTGCAAAAATTCCCCAACCTTTTCTACCCAGCAGATTCAGTATATCCCTTCCTGCAAATTTGTGTACATTATAACTGACATAAAGACGAATTTTTACATTGGTACTCAGGTATACGCGATTCGAATTTCAGTGATAAGACGCATAGCCCAGAATCGTTTCCTTCGTTTCACGAAGATTACAAACAAGAGAAAGAATGTGATAAAATATGGTATATTGAACATCAACTGTCAGAAGTAAATGGCTATGTTACAGATCAAACGTAACTTATACTACCAGTATGTATTTATATTTATTTTATTACAATTTGTTTTTTATTTTTATTTGTAAAATTTGGTGTATTCTCATTCACTCTTGTGGCTTACTGTTATGTTTTTATTATACGTTTCTGATGTTTTTTCACATTATTTTTTGTGGTATTACGTGTAGACCTACTCTAAATTATTTAATTGCCCCGAGTTTTGCAACTGATTTGTCTAACCAATGTTAGTTTAATGAAGAAATTTGTGTTAGTGGTTGAAATCACAAGCAGAATGATCACTGTTGCACACCACTATATAAAAATTATCCCTATTAGCGCTTTCAAGCTTCACAGCTCATCGTCAGATCGGAATAGACAGAAATTATGTGAAAACAAACCCTTCACCCCTCTCACCCCACCCTGCTCACACACAACAAGCTATAAATAAATGTCCCTTCCCCACCCCCTAAACATTGTCCCACCATCTGTACAGTTACATATTTTTCTAGCAAATTCCTTATGTTTCAGTGTTTTGTGTGTGTGTGTGTGCATCCTTTTAAACTTACCCTCTTCCTCTCCACACACGTGGGTCAGTCACACACCCTTATTTTAAAACATGCAATTAGTACTATGCAATATAATTCTTAATCTTATCTATCTGTCCTCTATCATTTACTTCTTAATTATGTTATAAAATATTTCTTCATTATCAAATTTAATTTTAATATTAATTAAATTGTCTAACCCTTTTTCTCTTTCTTTCAATATTTCTAACTCCTCTCTAAGCTTCCTTTCAACTGTGTTATTTACTACTTTTACAATTTCGTATTCTTCCAAAGGATTAACAAACTTATGGTTGTCTTCTATGAAATGTCTTGCGTATAACGAATTGGTTGCTCTATTACCTACTCCACGTTTGTGGTCAGACAACCTGCATACGAATTTTCGTCCTGTCTCACCTAGGTACACTTTGTTGCAGTCTTTACATTTTATAATTTTTCTAGTCTGTGAAAAGTATTTATTGGAAAGTAATCCAACAGCACCAACTTTTAAAAGTCAGGTTAAGATACATAAAGAATGAAAACCAATTAGACCGATTGTTTCTTTTATTAATGCACCTATTTATAAATTATCAAAGGAAGTTAGCAGAGTACTGAAAGAGAAATATGAATTTGGGACAAAATACAACATAGAGAATAATGTGAAATTGATAGAAAAATTAGAAAATATTAGAATTAATGTAAATACAAAATTGATATCACTGGATGTTAAGGACATGTTTACCAATATCACAGTAAATAAGGTTATTAAGTTAATAAACGATAATAATATGGGAGAATAGAGGTATAAAAAGCAGTTGATTAAAGTAATTAAAGAATGTGTAAATCAGAACTATTGTAGGTTTAATAACAAGTTTTATATACAGAAAAAAGGTTTACCTTTTCTGTATTCTGTATAGGAAGACCTATTATAAAGGTCTTCATTATCCCCTATTCTTGCTGAAATATACATGAATGATTTTGAAAAGTAATTAATAAGTTCCACTAAGTATAAAGACAATATAAAATTATGGTCTAGATACGTTGATGATGTATTAGTAATTTGGGAAGGAAGCATAGAAGAAGTGCATGAGTTTATAAATGAGGTAAATAATAAGGATAAAAACTTACAATTTAAAGAAGAGATAGGAGGTAGGAAAATAAATTACTTAGATTTAAACATAGAAATTAAAGATAATGAGAAACTACAGTTTGGGATATTTAGGAAAGAGTCGGATTCTGATATAATTATACCAAGAGAGTCTTACCACCCTTATAGATATAAAATGGCGGCAATCAATTCATTTTGTTACAGAGCTCAGAAGTGTTCAAAAAGAGACCGAATCAAAAGATAGGGAGTTAAAAACGATAAAGGGAATTGTAAGGAATAATAATTATAGCACCAACATAGTGGATAAAGTTATGAAAAGGGTTAACATACAAAAAGCTGAAATAGAACCAGAACTAAAGAATTATGCAGGGTCATTGACATACATAGGTTCACAGACTAGAAAAATTATAAAATGTTTTAATAAATACGGAGTAGATATAGCTATTAAAAAATGTGAAACGGTATTTGATAAGATAAGGAATAAGAATATAGAAAAAATTCCAGTATTACAGAAAAGCGGAATTTATAAATTAAAATGTAAAGACTGCAACAAAGTGTACCTAGGTGAGACAGGACGAAAATTCGTATGGAGGTTGTCTGACCACAAACGTGGAGAAGGTAATAGAACAACCAATTCGTTATATGCAAGACATTTCATAGAAGACAACCATAAGTTTGTTAATCCTTTGGAAGAATACAAAATTGTAAAAGTAGTAAATAACACAGTTGGAAGCTTAGAGAGGAGTTAGAAATATTGAAAGAAAGAGAAAAAGGGTTAGACAATTTAATTAATATTAAAATTAAATTTGATAATGAAGAAATATTTTATAACATAATTAAGAAGTAAATGATAAAGGACAGATAGATAAGATTAAGAATTATATTGCATAGTACTAATTGGATGTTTTAAAATAAGTGTGTGTGACTGACCCACGTGTGTGGAGAGGAAGAGGGTAAGTTTAAAAGGATGCGCACGCACGCACGCACAAGGAATTTGCTAGAAAAATATGTAACTGTACAGATGGTGGGACAGGGTTTAGGTGGTGGGGAGAGACATTTATTTATAGCTTGTTGTGTGTGAGCAGGGTGGGGTGAGAGGGGTGAAGGGTTGTTTTCACATAATTTCTGTCTATTCCGATCTGACGATGAGCTGTGAAGCTTGAAAGCGCTAATTGGGATAATTTTTATATAGTGGTGTGCAACAGTGATCATTCTGCTTGCAATGTTAGTTTGTTTACTAGGCCTACTAGTGAAAACTTAAATTGGTATTCCCAAAGGGAGACAGCCCTATAAATTCTCTTGTTTCTTATTTTCATTTAAACAGTAATAGTTTAATAAAGTCAGTGTAAAGTAACACTGTTAATACTTTTAGTTTCAATTTATTTCTTATAACAAATTATATAGTATAGGTTATATAATATCTTCAAATAAATACACAGCAAGTAGGTTTATTAATATATTTATAGGTTTATCTAGGTGAAAATAAACCTACTTGCAGTGTATTTATTTGAAGATATTACGTAGGAGACCTGCAGGAAACTCAAAACTAGTTACTTACAAAAGATAATATAGGTTATGTATATATATTATATAATAACAGGTATTTGTACCTGTTATTTTTTTGGAACGGTATTTTCATACCTAGTATTTTAAAATAACACTTTAGCCCACCTCTAGTTCCATGTGTACTTTAGTATGCATGTTAACCTAACAACTCCAACTTTTGGCGTCACAGGTACATATTGGACTTGCATTATTGCTAGAAACATTTTTCGTAAAAAAATATGACTGTGGAACACGATTGCAATCGTCAACAAACTATTTTATAACATACGTACATAAATTTTCACAAATTCTACTTGTCTACTAAAATTATATGCGATATTCACTACATATCGATGTAATCGCATAATCGAAATATCGAAAATGATTGCCGGTACGGTTGGCCTTGGGACAGTATGACAGATGACTGTATCAATTTGTAAATTGTATCAAGTTGGCGCCAATGACAAAGTTCAGAATTTAAATTTTGTAAAAACAAGAAGTGACCTGCTTTTATGAATAGTACTCGTACTAACGTAAAAAGGTGGCGTGGTTTAAACAGTAATTTTGGTTTACCGTAATTTTTTAAGAAAAACTTGGGGAGATTTTTGTCTCTGGGGAATTACAAAAATTTTGTGCAAGTTAGGTTAAGTGATAAAGTTTTTACCAAGTTTTAATTTTTTTGTCCATAAAAATTTAGTAAGTTATAAGGAATTTAGTAATAGAGTTAAGTTTTAGAAGCTCCAAAGTAGTATTTCTTGTCATAATTTAAATTAGAAGTTGGATATGAAAATGACAGGATTTTTAATGACTGAGCCGGTTAGTTAGGCCTATAGTTGTTATTGTGAGATTGGAATATCAATGTTTATGAAACCTTACATTATTTTATAAACAAAACTCTGCCCTATGTGTCATATATTTGATCAGCTGGTAGGCGTATATTTTAAGATTAAATAGTGAAAAATTGTAATGATGTTAAGTGTTTAGGTTTTTCTCATGTAGATAGGTTTTCATATTTGATTGATGTTAATGAAGTTCGGAGATTTATTTGTAAAAAAATATGTGAAACAGTTTAAATATTATTTGTAAATGACAGCAATTTTAATATCTATAAAAGTTCGCAACATTAAAAAAATATCAAGTTTTTCAGTAGTTGCACTTTGCTTAGCGGTGAACTGAACCTTTATTTGAATCAACAAAAGGACTTCTTTACTTTGTTAGTGATATGTAGAACTCTTTAAGTTTTTAAGTTTCATGTAGAAATAACATTATTGAGAATTATACCAGATTTCTTCTGCAAGTAGGCAATATGTATTGGTTTGCTTTATGTATGTTTTGTAGGTATAAACTGCAACATCAGAAGCTGTGATATATTTCTGATATACCTATATTATATAATATATATATCTGGTAAACACCAAGTATATAAGAAGGAATTTGATACAGGCTATTTGTCAGTGATATAGAGACTTACGTGTAAATCACGTTTTACACAACCAGTTCAGTGCAGCATAGATTTTAAGTATTTAGTAATTATTTTTTTTATCAAATCTAAAAACAGTGAATTATTAGCCATACATTAATCCATTTTGAAATTTGTGTGTTGTAGCAAAAATGGATGAATACCATAAACATAACCTTTTGAAACCAGTTATTACAAGCACCCCGTGTGGAAGAGTTGGTGGGAATATGTGGGATATGTTGAATTCAGGTATATCACCAATAGGTGACAACATATCTGATAACATAACCATTGAGAGAAAACTTCTCCCAAGGTAAGATATTCCCAGAAGTTGTACTGTGAGAGTGATGTTTAGGCCAGAATGTTGTGGCAGTACTTGTGTTGCAACAAGATGGTTTTGTTCAAGATTCATGTTCTTTAGGTTTTTAGATATTTGTGACTCTCATAACAATAAATAAGCCAATTATATGAAGATATTGTTTTCTGCATATAAGACTGACCGAACATGATTGTCAGTGTATTTTGCTTCCACATGTACAAAACATAGTACAAAAAAAAAAACAGTGTCCTAATATTCTGGTGGAACTGAAATAGCTTACAACTATGTGGTGCAAATGTTAGTTTTGTTACTGTTAATACTATCAATGTACAGTAATACCACTAGTAGGTATAGTAAGTGTCACTTAATTGAATAATTGGGAAACTGAATGAATGAAGTCAGACATTTTAGTAAATAAACTTTTCAGCTTTCCAAACTACCGTGTTGTAGCTTATTGGTAGCTGCTTTAATGGATCAACCGGCCAATTGAATCAGATTTACAAAATCTCAATCATTCCATTAAATGGCACTTAATGTAATTTTACTTCATGAGGTCTGTAAATTTATTAGTTTTAGCTTATGTATTAAAATGTTGACTATAAGTGCATGTGTTTTATTTTATTTTAGGCCAGTCCAAAGAACTTCAGTCCCAAAGCATTCAGGTCCAAACACAGGTGATGTTTTTCGTTTTATGTTAAAGTATTATTGTACTTTTCAAATTGCGTATGTAAAAAACTGATCGTAAACAAATCCGTGGAAGTGAAACATTTGAAACAGTTGTGTTCTTATAAAATGTTAGGTTCAATACGTGTAACCCAAAAATACATTTCTTCCTGTTACAGGTATACCTCCATTAAGTAACAGGAATTATTTAGCTGAATACAGAGTTTCAGCAAAGCACAGTGGTATACACTCTTCATTTCCAAGATTAGGTATGTCATAGTTTGTTGGTTTATTTTAGAATTTTAAATTGTTTCAAACCACTTATAAAGCTGCATACCAAAATGCTTTTGGTATGATGCGTGTGTGTTGTGGGTGTGGAGGGTATGTGGGTATACTTTTGCAGCAACATATTTTAGTATTGTAATTTTAAGATTTTCACAGAGATTATATAATCTGATGATGATGATAATGATGAAATTATACCAAGAACAGTCAAAGTGAGTGACAAGAATGCGAACAAACATGTAAGAAAGAAGAAAACTGCTGAATCAAATACAGTACTGTAACACATAAACAAGAATTTAAGAAAATTATGTTTCAATATGTGTTGACATTGTTGATATTACTGTGAGCTCTATTATAAATGTAAGCTAAGAATTGTAATTCTAAATTGAATGAAATATTGTAGAAAGTTGTTAATTTGAATGTCACATATACATACTGTCAATAGGCCAAACAGCATTCCAAAATGCTTTTGATATGATGTGTGTGTGTGTGTTCTGGATGTGGGGGTATACTTTTGCACCAACATATTGTTACGACGTCACAGAACAATCTACGTGTTTATCGAACGTTCCAGAGAGATCCAGTGTGTAAGCGTGTGGTGTACGTACTTGTATGTACATACGAGAAAGTTCTCGATGCCGCCAGCCGTGCGGACTGTGTCAAGACCGCAGTTAATTACGTAGTTCATACGCCCGCTACGACGCAATTAGGATCGTCTAGATATTCGACTAGCTATAAATACCGGTACTCAAACGACGTTCAGTTTAATATTAGGCGAATTTTTGACTGTGCGGTTCAAGAGTATTAGTGCGATATACTCGTATTTACAGAGCGGTTCAAGTTATTACTGTGTACGTTCAAGTAGTTATTAGTGAAGTGTTGCGTTTTATATTCGGACGGTATAATTGTAATACAATTGAGTTTTAATATTAGTGGACATTTTATTGCGTGTGAACAATTTTCATTTGATTTGTTGTAGACACTGTGTTGTTAATTACGAACTGTTTAACTGTAAAAATTAAAGGTGTGATTAGTGACTTAATTGTTGTCTTGTACTTATTTTGTTTCCACTGTACCTACGACGATCGAGTAGACCGTCGTAACAGCGGTGTCAGAACTTGGATAGAATGGTTAACAGTGTAAACAGTGGACAGTTTGTACAAGACGAGGTAATTCGTAATTAACCGGTAAACATGGATGCCAGCCAGATGATGGAAGCTTTCCAAACGCTGATGCGGCAGACACAGGAAGAAGCAGAAAGACGACAAAAAGAAGAACGAAGACAAGAAAGAGAAGAAGCAGAAGAGAGACAGAAAACCCTCCTTCTGGAAGCAGAGGAAAAACGCAAACAAGAGACGGGAGATGCAGAGAAACAACAGGAAAGAGAAGAAGCTGAGGAACGCCAGAAAGCACTAATGCTAGAAACAGAAGAAAGACAAAAAGATAAAACGGAAGCTCTCTTTGAAATTATGCAGAAACAGTTGCAAGAACATACTACCGCAGAATTGGGTCTCCTACGTGGTGACGTAGGTGAATTACGAGGTGAGCTCAATAATCAGATTACCAGAATATCTGACGTAGAAGAATCCATGTCAAATAAAATAGCTAAAGTAGAAAAATCTGTCTTCACTGTGGAAGAAGTTATGTCAACAAAAATATCTGCAGTAGAAAACTCAATGGCAAACATAGGAGAACAAATTAAAATTGAAGTTGAACATGTGCATGAAGTTTCAACCAAAACAAATTTCTGAACAGACTGTACCAGTGATAAAGACAGAAAAAGACACAGAAACTAAGTTAATAGAGAAAGTCACTTTGCCTGCAGTAGGGACAGTTCATGTCAAAGCTCCAACCTTTGACGGAAGCAGTCACTGGGCAACATACCTCCGCCAATTTGAAGCTGCTGCATGCGCAAATAATTGGATAGAGAAAGACAAGGCTGTTTCACTCGTTCTTGTATTAAAAAGGATCTGCGGCAGAATTACTACAGAAATTGCCACCTGACAGCCAGAACATCTATGCCGAGTTGATAAAAGCTCTAGAATTACGGTATGGTGATAAACATTTGCGAGATGTGTTCTGCACCCAGTTGAGAGCAAGGCGACAGCATGCCGGGGAGAGCCTTCAAGAGTTTGAAGCAAGTATCGACAGACTAATTATACTGGCCTATCCTGAAGTGCCAGAAGATTTTCGAATGAGTTTTGCGATGCAGACATTTACTGCCGGTGTCCGAGATAACGAACTACAGCAAGTGTTGTGAATGGCAAGACACCTGAACAGTGCGGACGCCCTGGTACATGCTTTGCAATTTGAGGCCGCCAAATCAGCGTCTGGTTGGACAAGTCATAAAGTGCGCGCGCTAAAAGATCGCGATGGCATAGACGATGAGGAAGAAGAACAAGGAACAGAGACTCGACGGTCGGCTCCACAGAATAAAATAAGAAAGGATGGAAGACCGAAGTGTTATAGATGTGGGAAACCTGGACATCTACAACGAGACTGTCAGGTTAGAATTCAGCAGCAGGGAAACGAGCAGTAGTCGGTACAACGGGGCGTGTGCTGACTAACTGGAGGAACGAAGCTCCTAGACAATACGCAATTTCTACACTTCAGAAAAACAGCGGGAGCTTGGTAGTTACCGGATTTGTTCAAGAAAGGCCAACCTCGATTACAGTTGACACAGGCGCAACAGTTTCTATTGTGCGCCCCGACATGGTGAAAGATCTCAAGCCAATCTGGTGCTCTTGCAGCTTGCGAACAGCTACTGGACGGCCTGTAAAAGTGTATGGAAAAGTGGAGATACACCTACGCCTCGGTAGACTTGAGTTTAATCATCAAGTACTTGTTGCAGACATTTCTTGGTGTGGACGTTATGAACGCATACGGATTTATAGTCGACTTCAAAAACAATGTCTTGAGAATCGGAGGCGAAGAGGTAATGCTATCAACAATGACGACAGCAGAAAAATGTATGGACGTCATAAACCAAGTGGCCGTAACTGTTCCACCAAACTCCGAAAAGATCATCATGGTTAGAACTGCAGTAGATACTAGGGGCAATCAGTGCTCTATATTCGAACCGCAGGTAGTCAGCACACCGGGCATACTAATTGCCAGAAGTTTAGTAAAACCTGACGGAACCGGAAATGTACCTATTAGAGTGGCGAATATTTGGATCAAGCTATCACTTTACAAAGCAATATGCTCCTAGGCAAATTGACTCCTGTGGCCTGGGTAGCCGGAATAACGCAACGAAGATCCAGTTCTTCGGATACTTCCAAATTACCAGAGGAACTGCAAGAATTATTGAACAGATCTTCTAACGACCTCTCAAGTGGTGAGGTAAAAGAACTCAGACAGTTTTTACATGAATTCAAAGATTGTTTTACAGTTCGGGGACAGTCACTGGGAAGAACCTCTCTTGTGCAACATCGCATCAATACTGGGGACACAACACCGATACGCCAACCTCCTCGAAGGCCTCCATTATCTAAACAAGAGGAAATGTCTCAGTTAGTACAGGACATGTTGACAGAGGGAGTAATCGAACCTTCGTCAAGTGCTTGGTCTTCCCCTGTAGTGCTGGTAGCGAAGAAGGATGGTGGATTGCGTTTCTGCGTAGACTACCGGAGGTTAAATGACGTTACAAAGAAAGACTGCTATCCATTACCTCGCGTTGACGATACACTCGACACGTTGTCCGGAGCACAGTGGTTTTCCACATTGGACCTGAAGAGTGGATATTGGCAAGTGGGTCTGCATCAAGAAGACAAGGAAAAGACAGCTTTCTCAACCCCAAGCGGTTTATTCCAATTTAACGTCATGCCATTTGGACTCTGTAATGCACCGGCAACATTTGAGGGATTGATGTACCTGATACTCCGAGGCCTGACATGGAAAACTTGCCTTGTTTACTTAGACGATGTCATAGTGATCGGGAAGACTTTCGAAGATCATTTGGAAAACCTTAAGGAAGTTCTAACTAGAATTCACGGTGCACAACTGAAGCTGAGCCCGAAGAAGTGTTCTCTATTCCAGAAGGAAGTACAGTATCTGGGCCATCTGGTTTCGGCATCGGGTGTTAGCATGGATCCTAATAAAGTAGACACAGTAAAAGACTGGCCAGTTCCGAAGAGTAAACACGAAGTTCGGAGTTTCCTGGGGTTATGCTCATATCACCGACATTTTGTGAAAGGCTTCGCTACTATCGCTAAACCACTACATGAGCTAATGGAAAATAAATGAAACTTCCAGTGGTCGAGAGTGTGTGACCAAGCATTTAGGACTTTGAAGATTGCATTATGTTCGCAGCCAATTCTCGCTTTTCCAGCTTCCGAAGGGAAGTACATCGTAGACAGACGCAAGCAATACTGGTCTAGGAGCAGTTTTGTCTCATGTGTAGAACGGTGAAGAACGAGTAAAGCGTATTACAGCAAGATGCTTTCTAAACCAGAGAGAAATTATTGTGTTACAAGGAGAGAGTTGTTGGCAATTGTCAGAGCTTTGGAGCACTTCCATAAATACCTCTATGGGAGAGAGTTTTCACTACATACTGACCATGCTGCGCTTGCATGGTTCTTGAGATTTAAAAATCCGGAAGGACAGTTGGCAAGGTGGCTCGAACGTCTGCAAGAGTACAACTTCAAGGTACAACATCGGCGGGGGCGCCCCATGGTAATGCAGATGGCTTATCACGAAGACCGTGCCCGGAAGACTGCCGACATTGCCACAGAAAGGAAGAACAAAACTCAAGCGAACATGTTCAAGCCATCACTGTAGATTTCCTGGCTGACGGCTGGACAACACAAGACTGTCGACAAGAACAGATGACTGATGAAGACATTGGACTGATCTTGACAGCAAAAGAGGAAGGTTGCCGCCCGGATTGGCAAGATATCTGCCATGGTACCGAAGTGCTGAAGGGCTACTGGGCACAATGGGAATCTCTCAGCCTAGAAAACGGATTGCTGAAAAGGGCTTGGGAAAGTGCAGATGGACGAGACGTGGTCATGCAGTTGATAGTTCCCCGAAGTAAAGTGCAGTCTGTTTTGAAGGAGATGCATGATGGAACATCTGGAGGCCATCTTGGCGTTAACAAAACCCTTGACAAAATACGGAAGCGATTCTATTGGCTTCATCTTCGCCATGACGTAGAGGAATGGGTTCGGATGTGTGAAATATGTGCTGCAAGCAAGGGCCCACAAACCAGAAGCAGGGGAAAAATGAGACAGTATAACATTGGACTACCTTTCGAGAGAATTGCCATAGACATTGCCGGACCATTCCCAGTTACTGACGATGGAAATCGGTACATCATGGTTGTAGGTGACTACTTTACTAAGTGGGTGGAAGCCTACGCAATTCCAAATCAGGAGGTTACCACTGTGGCGAAGCAGTTAGTTCACAACTTCTGTTGCCGTTATGGAGCCCCTATGGAAATCCATACGGATCAAGGGAGAAATTTCGAATCAGGAGTGTTTAAAGAATTATGCCGTCTACTCGGAATTCGCAAGACCAGGACAACGCCTCTGCATCCTCAGTCGGACGGAATGGTTGAGAGATTCAACAGGACACTTGAGCAGCATCTTTCGAAAGTTGTTGATGAGAACCAAACAGACTGGGACCAACATATACCACTATTCTTTATGGCGTATAAGTCATCAGTATACGACACAACCGGCATGACTCCAGCAACATTGTTGTTTGGGGAGGAGATTCGTCTTCCTGGGGACTTGATATTTGGATCACCTGAGACTCGGTCCCAAGAGCCAAAGAACTATTCCTCGCAATTAGAAAACCAACTGCGAGAAATGAATCGCTTGGTAAGAGGACGGCTGAAGATTGCCAGTGATAAAATGAAAACTCTGTATGACATTCGCAGCAATAGTGTGGGTTTCCAAGAAGGAGATCAGGTCTGGTTGTTCAATCCAAAGCGCCGTCATGGTCTCTCAACTAAACTTCAGTCTAACTGGGAAGGACCCTACACTGTGAAAAAAAAGAATTAACAATGTTGTTTATCGGATTCAACAGGAAGGACAGCGAAAGTTCAACGTCATCCACCTAGATCGCCTGGCTAAGTACAACTTTAGAGACTGTTTGCTAGTTCGGGACGAACAGGCTTAATGAGGAGGCAGTGTTACGACGTCACAGAACAATCTACGTGTTTATCGAACGTTCCAGAGAGATCCAGTGTGTAAGCGTGTGGTGTACGTACTTGTATACGAATCTACGAGAAAGTTCTCGATGTCGCCAGCCGTGCGGACTGTGTCAAGGCCGCAGTTAATTACGTAGTTCATACACCCGCTACGACGCAATTAGGAATCGTCTAGATATTTGACTAGCTATAAATACCGGTACTCAAACGACGTTCAGTTTAGTATTAGGCGAATTTTTGACTGTGCGGTTCGAGAGTATTAGTGCGATATACTCGTATTTACAGAGCGGTTCAAGTTATTACTGTGTACGTTCAAGTAGTTATTAGTGAAGTGTTGCGTTTTATATTCGGACGGTATAATTGTAATACAATTGAGTTTTAATATTAGTGGACATTTTATTGCATGTGAACAATTTTCATTTGATTTGTTGTAGACACTGTGTTGTTAATTACAAACTGGTTAACTGTAAAAATTAAAGGTGTGATTAGTGACTTAATTGTTGTCTTGTACTTATTTTGATTCCACTGTACCTACGACGATCGAGTAGACCATCGTAGCAATATTTTAGTATTGTAATTTTAAGATTTTCACAGAGATTATAGAGTCTGATGATGATGATGATGATGATGATGAAATTATACTAAGAACAGTCAAAGTGAGTGACAAGAATGCGAAAAAACCTGTAAGAAAGAAGAAAACTGCTGAATCAAATACTGTAACACATAAAAAAGAAGGTAAGAAAATTATGTTTCAATGTGTGTTGACAATGTTGATATTACTGTGAGCTCTATTATAATTGTAAGATAAGAATTGTAATTCTAAATTGAAAGAAATATTGTAGAAAGTTGATAATTTGAATGTCACATATACATACTGTCAATAGGCCAAACAGCATTCCAAAATGCTTTTGATATGATGTGTGTGTGTGTTTTCAAGATGTGGGGGTATACTTTTGCACCAACATATTTTAGTATTGTAATTTTAAGATTTTCACAGAGATGATAGAGTCTGATGATGATGAAACTATACCAAGAACAGTCAAACTGAGTGACAAGAATGCGAACAAACCTGTAAGAAAGAAGAAAACTGCTGAATCAAATACTGTAACACATATAAAAGAAGGTAAGAAAATTATGTTTCAATATGTGTTGACAATGTTGATATTATTGTGAGCTCTATTATAATTGTAAGATAAGAATTGTAATTCTAAATTGAATGAAATATTGTAGAAAGTTGATAATTTGAATGTCACATATACATACTGTCAATAGGCCAAACAGCATTCCAAAATGCTTTTGATATGATGTGTGTGTGTGTTTTCAAGATGTGGGGGTATACTTTTGCACCAACATATTTTAGTATTGTAATTTTAAGATTTTCACAGAGATGATAGAGTCTGATGATGATGAAACTATACCAAGAACAGTCAAAGTGAGTGACAAGAATGCGAGCAAATCTGTAAGAAAGAAGAAAACTGCTGAATCAAATACTGTAACACATAAAAAAGAAGGTAAGAAAATTATGTTTCAATATGTGTTGACAATGTTGATATTACTGTGAGCTCTATTATAATTGTAAGATAAGAATTGTAATTCTAAATTGAATGAAATATTGTAGAAAGTTGATAATTTGTATGTCACATATACATACTGTCAATAGGCCAAACAGCATTCCAAAATGCTTTTGATATGATGTGTGTGTGTGTGTGTGTGTGTGTGTGTGTGTGTGTGTGTGTGTGTGTGTGTGTGTGTGTGTGTATATGTTCTGGATGTGGGGGTATACTTTTGCACCAACAGATTTTAGTATTGTAATTTTAAGATTTTCACAGAGATTATGGAGTCTGATGATGATGATGATGATGATGATGATGATGATGATGAAATTATACCAAGAACAGTCAAAGTGAGTGACAAGAATGCGAGCAAACCTGTAAGAAAGAAGAAAACTGCTGAATCAAATACTGTAACACATATAAAAGAAGGTAAGAAAATTATGTTCCAATATGTGTTGACAATGTTGATATTATTGTGAGCTCTATTATAATTGTAAGCTAAGAATTGTAATTCTAAATTGAATGAAATATTGTAGAAAGTTGATAATTTGAATGTCACATATACATACTGTCAATAGGCCAAACAGCATTCCAAAATGCTTTTGATATGATGTGTGTGTGTGTGTGTGTGTGTGTGTATGTTCTGGATGTGGGGGTATACTTTTGCACCAACATATTTTAGTATTGTAATTTTAAGATTTTCACAGAGATGATAGAGTCTGATGATGATGAAACTATACCAAGAACAGTCAAAGTGAGTGACAAGAATGCGAGCAAATCTGTAAGAAAGAAGAAAACTGCTGAATCAAATACTGTAACACATAAAAAAGAAGGTAAGAAAATTATGTTTCAATATGTGTTGACAATGTTGATATTACTGTGAGCTCTATTATAATTGTAAGATAAGAATTGTAATTCTAAATTGAAAGAAATATTGTAGAAAGTTGATAATTTGAATGTCACATATACATACTGTCAATAGGCCAAACAGCATTCCAAAATGCTTTTGATATGATGTGTGTGTGTGTGTGTGTGTGTGTGTGTGTGTGTGTGTGTGTGTTCAGGATGTGGGGGTATACTTTTGCACCAACATTTTAGTATTGTAATTTTAAGATTTTCACAGAGATGATAGAGTCTGATGATGATGAAACTATACAAAGAACAGTCAAAGTGAGTGACAAGAATGCGAGCAAACCTGTAAGAAAGAAGAAAACTGCTGAATCAAATACTGTAACACATAAAAAAGAAGGTAAGAAAATTATGTTTCAATATGTGTTGACAATGTTGATATTATTGTGAGCTCTATTATAATTGTAAGCTAAGAATTGTAATTCTAAATTGAATGATATATTGTAGAAAGTTGATAATTTGAATGTCACATATACGTACTGTCAATAGTCCAAACAGCATCAGAAGTAGATTTTTTTAAAGGCATAGTTGTGCAGAAAATGATGTTTTAATTTATTTGAAATACTGTAGATTAAAAAGTTCATGTAATTTTTGATGAATTAATACTGTAGATGAAATAAATTTGATTAAAACATAAATTTGATTTTTGTAATTTTCAAATTTCCCATGCAAAAATGTCCAATTAAAAATTGTCTTTGTGATGTTCGTGCATCTGTCTGTAACTTCTGCATAAGTTTAGCCACAAATCTTGGTATTTGATAATGTAATGATTCAACAATAACAGCATAGTAGATCAGTGGGTATGGCATCTGGTTGGCACCAATCTAGAGGTTCCATATTCAGTTCTTGTGTAGAACCATAAAATCAAGGTAGGATTTTCAATCCTGAGGTTGATTTAGCCTATGAAAATGAGTATCTGTTATAACTTCCTGGAGTAATAATGGGCAGTTGAAACATAGTTAAGGCACCGCTAGCTTCCTTTATGCCATGTGTCTCAGGGTGGCATCCTACCCTACCTGCAATGGTAAGCCACCTTGGTGGTAAAACCAAGCTATTATGTATATATGATTCAACAATATAGAAAGAATACCATTTGCTCCCTCCAAAAATCTTGTATTGATAGAAGTAAAATGTGGTACATAATAATAATAATAATAATAATAATAATAATAATAATAATAATAATAATAATAATAATAATAATAAGAGGCCTAATAATAATAATAATAATAATAATAATAATAATAATTTTTACGATGGAGACTGTGGAAAACTAATGTTCGCCGCAGCAGGGTCCGCATTCCTACAGCGTGTGGGACTCGCACCCACCAAAACCACAAACCCTGTTGTCCAGGGCATGGATCTACCTTGGGACTCAGCTTTTGCAATGTTTTAAGGTGGTGCCATTTGTACTTCGTCCTGTGGACATTCATCTGTTTTAAACCTTCAGTGGGTCCATGTTACCTGTTTTCTGCTATTCTGTCAGCGGCCCAAGGAAGATCATCTTCGGTTTCCTTCTTTTGCCTTAGTACCTTCTCTATGTAGGCTGCTACCTGCTCCCAATGGTGTTCGCTCTCCAGCATTATTCTGATGATATTTTTGGGCAAGATCTATTCCACTACATTTTCCAGGGTTTGCCTCTCCTTTTACCATCTATCACAGGTGAAAATTGTATGATTCACATTGTCTAATTCCTGTTTACAGAAAATGCAGTCTGGTCTGTCTACTTTCCACATTCTATATAGGTAAGCCCAGAACAGGAATAATAATAATAATTAGAACAACAACAACAACAACAACAACAACAATAATATATGCTTATTGGTATAATGCAAATAAACATGATCAATCCATATTATTCTGTAAAAGTAAAATGTTATGTTATCAAATTTAAACACTTATATTTATGTTTTCTTTAAACATTTCCAGTTTCAAAGTGGTGGAATGTATGAAATTGTTAACATAGAGTTTAGTTAGTAAGTCTGTATCAGTTTTAGAAATGCCTAATTTCAGTTTCAGTCAGTCAGAAAGATTATTCTTGTACTTAAATTTTAAGAAAACATAAAGTCAGTACATACAAGTAATTAGGTAAAAATATTATCAAATATCTCAAGATGTTTTGCGACGTGAGTATATTTTTGCATGATTTAAAATAAAATAATTAATGAGTATTTTCATTTAAATATCAGTAACAATTATTTGTTTTATTTATATAGGTCTAATATTCAGTATGACATGTCAATATTTGTTTTTAGTTACTAGCATATTTTACACACTCTATATTTTAGGAAACATTATTCTGAATAATTGTTGTGTGGGTTAACAAGTTATATCAGTTTTCTACTTTAAAACTATAATGAAATCAACTAAACTCAGTTAATGAATTAGAAAACAAAACATATTTTGAATATATTTGTAATGATGATAATCATAAGGTCATCGATCCAAGGACTGGTAGGGTGCGGTTCACCATTTATTTCTATCTTGTGCCAAGTTCTTCACCTCCCTATAGCTCTTTCTATGGATGGTTTGTTTGACTTGTATTATGACTCTAAATGTGGCCTACCACTTGAATAGAACCTTCTGTGCTCAACAGAGCCTTCAGTGATATTTTTATTAGGTTATTATGTCTTATTATATGTCCATTCATTTTGTCTCTTCTAAGTTGGAGGTGTCTCCATAGTTTCCTGCTTATTATGACCCTTGCTAGAGCTTCCTCATTCGATACGTTTTCTGTCCATGGGATTTTAAACATTCTTAGATAGCACCAAACTTTCAACAATTTGTATTGATATTATTGCTAATTATTATGAATTTGTTATGAAATAAGTATCTGTGAGCAAATTTTGACCTAAACAAGTGACAATGAATAAAAATTCTTAAAATATTGTGATGTTGTGGATATAATGAATGCACAGTACATCCTTTCAAAACTTCTCAGAAAGCTGCCAGGTTCAATTGATTACTATTTATTCCATGTGGTCCTGTGGTGCTGGGTGTATGCACATGATGTAAAAAAAAAATACTGGTCTTTGTAGTACTAAAATCATCAACTAGATTGCGTTTGAATTCAGTTTCTTAGAAACATAAAGAATTTGGCTCATGTCATGTTATTTACTTGAGTGAACATACTTATATTAATTTAGAAGTTTGTTTTGAATTATTCAGTTGAAAATATTACAGTAGAGTAATTTTGATGTATTACGTTGTTTAAAAACATGCAAAAAGACCAGGCTGCAAGAATGTTATCAGATTTGTTCAACAAAAATGTTTACTCTGAAAAAAATTGAAAAGAATATATTTGTTTTTTACACTTACATTTTATATAGGCTTAACAGCAAAGTAATATCAGATAACACACACACACACACACACACACACACACACACACACACACACACACACACACACACACACACACACACACACACACACACACACACACACACACACACACACACACACACACACACACACACACACACACACACACACACATACACACACACACACACACGCACACTCACGCACACACACACACACACACACACACACACACACACACACACACAATAATTATAAGCTTTTATGGGTATGAAGTTGAAAGGTTTTGTTCACCTAAACATTTTAAGCTATAGCATTTCAACCTAAAGCTATAGCAAGAAGAAGAAGGAGAAGGAGGAGGAGGAGGAGGAGGAGGAGGAGGAGGAGGAGGAGGAGGATTTCAACATTGTACGGATTTCTATTCTAAACACCACTTTTTACAAAGAATTCAACATTTGAATTTTCTTGAAGTGAGTGTAGTACCCAGATTTGTATAAGCTGTGGAATTATTCTACTAATTCTTATTCTTTGTTGTTGGAACAGGCGCATACGGCCTACCCCTCTACTGCCACCTGTCTGTTGCAGTCCTGTGTGTGGACAACACTTATCCATAACTGCTTTGTATCTTCCAGAATATCTTGGGCTTTTAGGTCTTCCTTCTAGGTTACACTCTTCCTGGCGCCCTTACATATATTTATATAAGATCGTAGTTCTTTTAAACCCAGTTAACCAAGAAATGTGAATGATACATTTAATTTAAATTAATCATAGTAAATCATTTAATTACAACTAATTAACTCTTTGCATTTATTAATTTTGTTGTACATGCTGGACAACCTGTTTTGAACAGTGAGCTTGAAATGCAGAGTGGACAAACATCTTCTTTTGAGACTAAAAATTTGTATTCATTTTACACATGCACATAACAGTCTTGTACAGTGTTTCATGTTGTGTACATTAGCAGCAACAAGGCTGGTGAGAACATCAGAATCATGCAAATGCCAAATGTTGCTGTCAAGGAACAGTATGTGAGTGAACAGTTAATGTTTCTTGTGTATTTTCCTTTTTAGTCACTGTATGCTTATACTTTTAAGTAGGAGTAATTTTTTTGTTGACTCCACGAATGTCATTGGTCAAATATTATTATTAGGCCCATACTATCTAATGCCAAGTTTGATGCACGCATTATTGTAGCCCTCTTTCATTCATCAATGTCTCTATACTTTAGTCCCATGCTGGGTCTTTTCTGTTCTTTTTTTCTGTCCCCAAAGCACCTACACTTTCTTTACTGGTCTCTTATCACCCTACGCATTTGTTTAAAAAATTAAAGAAAATTGCTGGTATAATTGTTTAAACTATATTCCCTTAGTGATTTCAAAAAATGATTCCATTAGTAAGAGTAACAACAAGATCCTTCTTGGACTTCATTTATCAGCACTATATGTCTTCCTGTATGCGTCACAACACCATTCCCTTCTGGCCTCATAGACATCTTATTCTTCCAGCATTCACTTTTATCTGTTAGTTTTTGTTGGTCTTCCTCTTGCCCTGTGTCTCTCAGCTCAAATCATTCATCCGTACTATTCTCTGTACTGTGATAACTCTCATAGTCCAGTCTTATTCCCCACGTTTTATTGTTGTCCTGCGAAGGTCTGCTGATCTTCGTCGGTATCTTTCTCTTTATGACTTTCAACTTGTTTGCATCAAGCAGTGCCATAATAAGTGTCTCAGAACTGTAAATAAGTACCATCAGGTAACAAACTTAACATTTTGAAATTATCAGTTTTTCCTTTTTGAGGTGGACTAAGTAGTAATTGCTAAATAAAGGATTGCATAATTAATCATTGTACCATAAACTAGGTTTTTTTGATAATTAATTTTATATTAATTGTGACAACAGGATAGCTCAGTGGAAGAGAGCTCACTTAGTATGTTTCTAGGACTGTGCGTTTGGTTCTAGGTCAAGTCAGTCCAAACCTGTTTACCTACTACGGACATCTAGCTGAGACCTCAGTTGTTAACATTGTGACGTCTAAACATGAACACACAACAACACCTCTACCCACTCTGTAGTGTGGTTAAATGCATACTGATTGATATAATTTACCTTATAATTTCCGTCAAGTGACTTCTAGCGTAATTTGAGCTGGGTTACGCGTTTCAGGCCATATGACCCATCTTCAGACCTTCACTCCAAGCCATGCTCGTTATAAATTAAAATCCATATTAAAACAAACACACAATAAATAAATACGTAAAATACAATGAATGAACATATTATAAGCGATATAAAAACTTATTATACCCGTTTGGCCGATATAAAAACAGTCACAATCGTCGCATATAAGCTTATAAACACCGATAGGGTAGACCTTTTATCAAACGATTCCGTGAACGCGCACCACACAGCCACTTTAACAGGGTGTTAAAGGGGTGATTTTTCCCTAGAAAATATTAAATCTAATTTTACACGGCATCTAATTTCAAGCAATCATTCATATACCAATTTCAACGCTAACCTTATACCTCTACATTATTGTAGTAAGGGCCGTTACATGGATGCACTCGAAGAATTCGAGATATATAGAGGTCATAATAACCCCGATATATGTGACGACATACTCAATGATAAACTCAACTTCAGGTCCAACCCACTGTATGATATCGCGCTGCGATCGCTTAAAGATAAAACTAAATAATAGTGCCCATCGACACAGTCTTGACATGCTACACGCGGTGCACCGTGTCAGTTACTAGTACGCTTATAATATGTTCATTCATTGTATTTTACGTATTTATTTATTGTGTGTTTGTTTTAATATGGATTTTAATTTATAACGAGCTCCTTTGGAGTGAAGGTCTGAAGATGGGTCATATGGTCTGAAACGCGTAACCCAGCTCAAATTACACTAGAAGTCACTTGACGGAAATTATAACGTAAATTATATCATTATCATACAGTGACTTGGATCGCTTTGATTATGTTCATACTGATTGCCCTGGCAGTGGTGTGGTATGAGTTGTACCATGCGTAGAAGGCGCTGACCTAATATTTTAGGGAAAATGATGATGTACATTGATATTTTGATTGTAAATCAAATTAATATTTGATTGTAAGTTGCATATGTATTGTGCATAATGCTTAACCCATTGAGGACCAACATTTTTACACTGGTACTTGCGAAAAGACCCAGGCCGTCTTAGCTGTTTTTGTAGTGGCAGTGATTTTTCTTCATCCTCTTCCACGTATGAAACATATTTGGGTACAATAGGTCTTTTTTAAAGGTATAATTTTGGAATACAGAATATAGTATAGTGTAGTGTATTAATTACTATCTAAATAAAAATATTAATAAAATATTAAAATGATAATGTGCTACTTGGGCTATAAAATTGTATTCAATTCACTCCCAGTCGTTACAAAAAAATCTCTGGCACTCTAAACCGCCATAGTTGATATCCTTATATATTAGTGTAACTGTGTGGAAAAAATTAATATTCTGTCTGTAACAGAAGAAAAGATACATGATGTGTACAGATGTACTATACATGGCAAAATATATGGAGTCTGTAGCACAAAACGTAAACACTCACACAACACCAAATTTTAAATAAACTTTTCAAAATTAGAACAGTTATTTTAACAGAAACATTTATAAAACAACACTAAATAAACATAGTATTATGTTTATTCAACAATATAACTTTTAAAATTAGAAACATGATGAAAAACCAACATAAACCTAACCAGCCGTTTTTGTAGTGGCAGTGATTTTTCTTCATCCTCTTCCACATATGAAACATATTTGGCTACAATAGGTCTTCTTTAAAGGTATAATTTGGGAATACAGAATATAGTATAGTGTAGTGTATTAATTACTATCTAAATAAAATATTAAAATGATAATGTGCTACTTGGGCTATAAAATTGTATTCAATTCACTCCCTATCGTTACAACAAAATCTCTGGCACTCTAAACTGCCATAGTTGATATCCTTATATATTAATGTAACTGTGTGTAAAAAATAAATACTCTGTCTGTAACAGAAGAAAAGATACATGATGTGTACAGATGTACTATACATGGCAAAATATATGGAGTCTGTAGCGCAAAACGTAAACACTCACACAACACCAAATTTTAAATAAACTTTTCAAAATTAGAACACAGTTATTTTAACAGAAACATTTATAAAACAACACTAAATAAACGTAGTATTATGTTTATTCAACAATATAACTTTGAAAATTAGAAACATGATGAAAAACCAACATAAACCTAACCAGCCGTTTTTGTAGTGGCAGTGATTTTTCTTCATCCTCTTCCACATATGAAACATATTTGGCTACAATAGGTCTTCTTTAAAGGTATAATTTGGGAATACAGAATATAGTATAGTGTAGTGTATTAATTACTATCTAAATAAAATATTAAAATGATAATGTGCTACTTGGGCTATAAAATTGTATTCAATTCACTCCCTATCGTTACAACAAAATCTCTGGCACTCTAAACTGCCATAGTTGATATCCTTATATATTAATGTAACTGTGTGTAAAAAATAAATACTCTGTCTGTAACAGAAGAAAAGATACATGATGTGTACAGATGTACTATACATGGCAAAATATATGGAGTCTGTAGCGCAAAACGTAAACACTCACACAACACCAAATTTTAAATAAACTTTTCAAAATTAGAACACAGTTATTTTAACAGAAACATTTATAAAACAACACTAAATGAACGTAGTATTATGTTTATTCAACAATATAACTTTGAAAATTAGAAACATGATGAAAAACCAACATAAACCTAACCAGCCAGTTATGAAAAACAATACAAGAACATTGCAAATTCAATATTATGTAACTTCTAAAAAAAAGGAAATATGCTATCCGGTGGTTGGATTGAAAACTATGAATTTTTGTACCATCTGACACATTGGCAGCACTCAGAAATGATTCCTGTAAAGACAGTGGAAATTTTAAATGACGTCCGATATATCGGACGTTGGTCCTTTTCGACAAAACCAAGAGAACCGATATATTGTACGTTGGTACTCAAAGGGTTAGATAATTTAATTTATTAATTATAAATTGCTTAGCTAATTGATAAATTGTATTACAGTAGAATAAATTTATAACAGGTATTTCAGAAATAAAGCATGAATTCAGAGAAACAGAAGGTGACTCAGTCAGTGAAGTAAAAGGAAGGAAGACAATTTTTATTAAAAAGGAGAATAAACAGGATGAAGGAAATAATGTGAAGAGAACAGAAGTGAATGTTCTAATTCCAAGGAGGATTTTTGTAAAAGGTGAAGAAATAATGTTTTCAACAAATGTACTGTATATTGTTAAATTTGTACTTATTGTAAATGAGTATAAATGCTCAATTAGTCTCAGCAATATTCTGAGTTGTATGTTTAATAATATTTATTTATAAATGAGAACACACTTCTTTTGCTACTCTGAATCATTCAATTTTTATTCCTTAATTCTCTTATTATAATAATTTTCTTTTCTTCTATTAATTAGTAACAAATTTTCCTTTTTTAAGGTTCCTGCCCCATCTAGCTCTCGGATGCATGAAAAAATTTGTTATCTCAGGGTTATAACCAAATTAACAATCGTCTTCAATAAAATTATAAATTCATACAAGTTTTACGTTAATACATACATGAAGAAAAAAAGTTTTAACGTGTAGTAATTAATTGTTGTTTGTGTATGATTGTTTGGATGTGAGTTCTTGTGATTATACAAAAAGAAATCAATTCAGATAATTTTACAAACTTAATATTACACATTACAAATATAAAACTAATAAAATAATTAATAATTAGACATTAGTAATACAATTGACAAGAGAAAAAAATAAGAAAAATCTACAGGCATTGCACAAATGCAATGCACAGAGAAGGGCATTGGAAATGCTTCAATAAATCTAAAAAATATATATATTTATGTTCATTCACCAATCAGTGAATTCATTCTTCATTCACCAATTAATGAATTCATTCTTCATTTACCAATGTACAGATTATAAGTTAAATGTAGTCATATTCATAAGCGAAGTTTTATATGTGTACTACGTTATTGACAACAAAGAAGTAGTTTCTATGGAAACTCACCGGTTCCCATTTTCGATCACGCACTAGCAATCGGCCGCAAATGTGCGACACATCCTTATAAACATTTTCAATGTTAAAATAATTGTCTATTATATAGCTCATAGTTCATGAATTCTCAACATGGCGCGCTGCTGTCCCCTTTCAGTAACAGTTAAATGAAGCAAGGGATGCCATGTTCCTTGAGTTGTATACACACTACTGAATGTTTAATAAAAATTATATGAGTTCTACACTTTTGTTTGTTCAAAATAAGTTTATGTCACTCACTTTGTATATCATAGATTATGTTTATAAATGTAGTCACACTAAATGTGTTCGTTATTTAGTTTGTATTGAAGTGTTGTGTAAAACGTTGATAGTTGTCAAGATGGCTTTAGTATTAAAACGGTCTCTCCAAATTCAAAGATGTAGTTCTCCATTTTAGGATATTATTTTCAGCTTTCCTTCTTCAGGTTGGTCGAATATATATTGTTCGTTAGTTTACTGATATCTCCTATAACTTTACTTGTCTTTTTACTGCAATGTTCTTCTCTAATATTGTTTGGATTGGCAGCTGATTTAGTTTGTTCTTTTTGCATTGAACGCCCACATTCGAAAAAAAAACCTTTCTTCCTTGTAAAACCAGCTTTAGATTCATTTATAAGACGTCTTGGTTTGTTTGGTGTATTTTTCGGTCTCAGGGCTGTTTCATCCGGCTCCAGTAAATATAAGTTTTTAATATAACCTTACTTTTCCTGATTATGATTAACTAAAACTTCCGGGCTGAAAGGCCGTGGTCGAGTGCTTGATGTACTGTAGCTAAACGTTTCAGCCACACCACCGGTGGCCATCTTCAGTAGCAAAAAATGTGTTCGAATAGATGACACGCCGAACACGTCTCCCAATGAACTGGGAACAAGCAACAGTGAGTTACGGCTACGTTGCTTCTATTTATAACTTTTTGGCCGCTTAAGGTGTATCACGCGGACCAATGAGAAGCCAGCTCGTCATTCTCGATTCCGATTGGCCATGGAAAATAAACCATGCCAGACACTATTTAAGGAGATGCTTTCACCTCGGCGGTTCATACCGACGGACACATTCTTATGAATATGGATGGACTCCAGATGCAGGCGAGTGAAGTAACCCCGGACAGAAGACAACACACGGGCTTCATCAAACATCACCCGGTGATCGTCGTGGGAAAGAGCGTGTTCAGCAACTGCGGACTTTTCCGGCTGGCCCAGGCGGCAGTATCTCCTATGTTCAAAGAGGCGCGTCCTGACACTACGCTTCGTGGTGCCTATGTAGACCTGGCCACACGTACAAGGAATACTGTACACCCCGCACGACGAGAGCGGATCCCTGGTGTCTTTCACCGGTCGCAGGAACTGTTGGATCTTTTTGGTTGGCTTAAAGATCGTCCTGACGCCCCGTTTATTCAGCAACTTGCCGATGCGGTCAGTCACGCCACGGATGTAGGGCAAGACAGCAGAGCCAACAACCTCAGGCGACACCGACTCGTCCAGCCTACCAGATCTTCTCGGCCGGGCAGCTTTCCTAACCTCCGCAGCAGAATAGCCGTTGGACTGCAGTGCTTCCTCGAGATGCCGAAACTCATCTTCGAGATACCGGGGCTCACAGATTCTTTTTGCCCGGTCTACCAGAGTCTTCAGCACCGCCCTCTTCTGCCTAGGATGATGATTGGAGGACTTGTGCAGATATCTGTCGGTGTGCGTTGGCTTCCTATAAACTTTATGTCCCAAGCTGCCATCGCTCCTTTTCAGGACCAACACATCCAGAAAAGCCAATTGATCACCACTCTCACGCTCCATCGTAAACTGTATGCGCGGGTGCACAGCATTTAGATGTCCAAGGAAGCGTTCCAACTCTTCATCCCCATGGCTCCAGACCACGAAAGTGTCGTCCACATACCGCAGCCAACACTTCGGCTTCAGAGGCGCAGATGAAATTGCCAACTCTTCAAATTTCTCCATGTAAAAGTTTGCAACCACAGGGCTAAGAGGACTTCCCATTGCGACGCCATCCAACTGTTCATAGAAGCCGCCATTCCACTGGAAGTTGGTCGTTGTTAGGACCTGCCGGAACAAAGCAGTGATGTCCGCCGAGAACAGGTCACCTACATACCCCAAGACCTCCTGAACAGGGACCATGGTGAAAAGAGAGACCACATCAAAACTCACCAGCACGTCGCCAGGCTCCAGCACCAACTCCCGGATCCTCCGGAGGAAATCAGAAGAGTCCCTGACGAAAGAATCCGTCTGCCCGATGTGCGGCTTGAGCAATCCAGTGAGGTGCTTTGCCAAGTTGTACGTAGGCGAGCCAATAGCACTGACGATGGGCCTCAGCGGAACGTCTTCCTTATGGATCTTCGGTAAACCATAGAGCCGAGGGGGGAAGGGCCTCCGAACACCGGATGGCCGTCTTCACATCAGGCGCCAGAGAAGATTGCTTAACCAAAGAATCCGTTTTTCTTAGAACAGTAGTAGTCGGATCTTTGTTCAGCCTCCGATAAGTGGCCGGATCTAATAAACCTTCAATCTTCCGCTGGTAGTCTTCGGTGTTCAAGACCACAATAGCGCTCCCCTTATCCGCCGGCACAATGATAATGGAGTCATTCCTTCTCAATTCCCTCAAGGCTCGCAACTCCGCCGACAGAAGATTGCATTTTGGCGGAGCGGCCCTTCTAAGGGCCCTAGAAGCTTCCAATCGTATTTCATCTGCCTGGTCTCGGGGTAGTCCTCGGATGCCTGCCTCCACGCTCGCAACTATTTCGTCCACCGGTACTGTCTTCGGGGTAACCGCAAACTTCTCACCTTTGGCTAACACCGAGGTCTCGTGTGGTGTTAGTTGACGGTTCGAGAGATTCACAACCATCCTGTCCATCCTGTCACGATCTTGTACTCTTCCCCTGATGTTCTGGGAACCAAAACGCTCGAATTTGTCACGCTGTCTCTGGCTGGTACTGGCATAACACGCCTCGAAAGCATTATACGTGAGCCCATCCAACATCTCCCAATCATGTCGTTGGAGGGAACTGCTGAGATGTAAATGCAGCTTCAACAGGTCTTGATCATTTAGTGCCAACTCTTTCCTCGTGTGGTGTATGCGCTCACGCAGCATGGCATTTTCCGTTCTCCTGTATATCCTATTGGCCTGTGGCGTGTTAAAAATCTGTCTCTGTCGTAGGAACCTAGGAACGGTTCCCGAGTCTCTACAGCGAAGTAAAAAGGCCAAGGAACACAGCAGACTGGCTTTCTTCTTACGTAGCGTCTCCAGCTTTTTAATTTTCTTGAAAACCTCCTCCCCGTAGAGGTTCTTAATCTTAGTACGTAGGCTTTCACGGCCGGTGTCATTATGATTAACTAAAACTTCCGGGCTGAAAGGCCATGGTCGAGTGCTTGATCTACTGTAGCTAAACGTTTCGGCCACACCACCGGTGGCCATCTTCAGTAGCAAAAAAAAGCAAAAAAATTTTTTGCTACTGAAGATGGCCACCGGTGGTGTGGCCGAAACGTTTAGCTACAGTAGATCAAGCACTCGACCATGGCCTTTCAGCCCGGAAGTTTTAGTTAATCATAATGACACCGGCCGTGAAAGCCTACGTACTAAGATTAAGAACCTCTACGGGGAGGAGGTTTTCAAGAAAATTAAAAAGCTGGAGACGCTACGTAAGAAGAAAGCCAGTCTGCTGTGTTCCTTGGCCTTTTTACTTCGCTGTAGAGACTCGGGAACCGTTCCTAGGTTCCTACGACAGAGACAGATTTTTAACACGCCACAGGCCAATAGGATATACAGGAGAACGGAAAATGCCATGCTGCGTGAGCGCATACACCACACGAGGAAAGAGTTGGCACTAAATGATCAAGACCTGTTGAAGCTGCATTTACATCTCAGCAGTTCCCTCCAACGACATGATTGGGAGATGTTGGATGGGCTCACGTATAATGCTTTCGAGGCGTGTTATGCCAGTACCAGCCAGAGACAGCGTGACAAATTCGAGCGTTTTGGTTCCCAGAACATCAGGGGAAGAGTACAAGATCGTGACAGGATGGACAGGATGGTTGTGAATCTCTCGAACCGTCAACTAACACCACACGAGACCTCGGTGTTAGCCAAAGGTGAGAAGTTTGCGGTTACCCCGAAGACAGTACCGGTGGAGGAAATAGTTGCAAGCGTGGAGGCAGGCATCCGAGGACTACCCCGAGACCAGGCAGATGAAATACGATTGGAAGCTTCTAGGGCCCTTAGAAGGGCCGCTCCGCCAAAATGCAATCTTCTGTCGGCGGAGTTGCGAGCCTTGAGGGAATTGAGAAGGAATGACTCCATTATCATTGTGCCGGCGGATAAGGGGAGCGCTATTGTGGTCTTGAACACCGAAGACTACCAGCGGAAGATTGAAGGTTTATTAGATCCGGCCACTTATCGGAGGCTGAACAAAGATCCGACTACTACTGTTCTAAGAAAAACGGATTCTTTGGTTAAGCAATCTTCTCTGGCGCCTGATGTGAAGACGGCCATCCGGTGTTCGGAGGCCCTTCCCCCCTCGGCTCTATGGTTTACCGAAGATCCATAAGGAAGACGTTCCGCTGAGGCCCATCGTCAGTGCTATTGGCTCGCCTACGTACAACTTGGCAAAGCACCTCACTGGATTGCTCAAGCCGCACATCGGGCAGACGGATTCTTTCGTCAGGGACTCTTCTGATTTCCTCCGGAGGATCCGGGAGTTGGTGCTGGAGCCTGGCGACGTGCTGGTGAGTTTTGATGTGGTCTCTCTTTTCACCATGGTCCCTGTTCAGGAGGTCTTGGGGTATGTAGGTGACCTGTTCTCGGCGGACATCACTGCTTTGTTCCGGCAGGTCCTAACAATGACCTACTTCCAGTGGAATGGCGGCTTCTATGAACAGTTGGATGGCGTCGTAATGGGAAGTCCTCTTAGCCCTGTGGTTGCAAACTTCTACATGGAGAAATTTGAAGAGTTGGCAATTTCATCTGCGCCTCTGAAGCCGAAGTGTTGGCTGCGGTATGTGGACGACACTTTCGTGGTCTGGAGCCATGGGGATGAAGAGTTGGAACGCTTCCTTGGACATCTAAATGCTGTGCACCCGCGCATACAGTTTACGATGGAGCGTGAGAGTGGTGATCAATTGGCTTTTCTGGATGTGTTGGTCCTGAAAAGGACCGATGGCAGCTTGGGACATAAAGTTTATAGGAAGCCAACGCACACCGACAGATATCTGCACAAGTCCTCCAATCATCATCCTAGGCAGAAGAGGGCGGTGCTGAAGACTCTGGTAGACCAGGCAAAAAGAATCTGTGAGCCCCGGTATCTCGAAGATGAGTTTCGGCATCTCGAGGAAGCACTGCAGTCCAACGGCTATTCTGCTGCGGAGGTTAGGAGAGCTGCCCGGCCGAGAAGATCTGGTAGGCTGGACGAGTCGGTGTCGCCTGAGGTTGTTGGCTCTGCTGTCTTGCCCTACATCCGTGGCGTGACTGACCGCATCGGCAAGTTGCTGAGTAAACGGGGCGTCAGGACGATCTTTAAGCCAACCAAAAAGATCCAACAGTTCCTGCGACCGGTGAAAGAGGCCAGGGATCCGCTCTCGTCGTGCGGGGTGTACAGTACTACTTGTACGTGTGGCCAGGTCTACATAGGCACCACGAAGCGTAGTGTCCGGACGCGCTTCTCTGAACATCGGAGATACTGCCGCCTGGGCCAGCCGGAAAAGTCCGCAGTTGCTGAACACGCTCTTTCCCATGACGATCACCGGGTGATGTTTGATGAAGCCCGCGTGTTGTCTTCTGTCCGGGGTTACTTCACTCGCCTGCATCTGGAGTCCATCCATATTCATAAGAATGCGTCCGTCGCTATGAACCGCCGAGTGGTCAGAGCTGTTGGGTTGAGCGTCGTGAGACGACCCAATGGTTTCCTAGTACCGAGCCTCCGGTAGGGGCTCCTGCCTAGTGGTCCTGTCCAGACGGAATATTGTTAATTAATTTTTAGTGGTCGCTACAACGACATGCTCGTACTAGGTCGACTAGTACAGTATTTGTCGAGGCCGTTTCCAAGATTCACCTGGACGTATTCGGTACTTGCCAAGGCCAGCTATGAGTGGGTTTGTCTGGGTCCTCGCAGCTCGGACGTAAAATTTACGTGCAAGTCGCCTTGCGGTGTCATCCAAGGAGCGGACACCGAGTCCTCTTCTCAGGAGACGAGAAGAAAACCGATAGGGGACTTTGGCCGCTAGCCGAAGCCCTCTATCGAGAACGCTTTGCAACCTTCTTTTATGAACGGTTGCGAGGTAACCCCAGACGGGAAGAGCATAGGTAATGATCGGCAACAGGTACGCGTTGACAATCAACTTACCCAGCTTGCGGGTCATGGCCTTGTTGGCAAGTAGCGGAAACAGTTGCGCGAGACGAGCGGACGCTTTCTTTCGCATCGTCTCAGCGTGGGTACGCCAGGTGAGCCGACGATCTAGGTGGACACCGAGGTACTTAACTTCCCTCGACCAGGGCAGGTACGTTCTACCGAGTCTCACTCGGCCTCGCGGTTCTTTCCGGCGCTTTGTGAATAGCACCGCGGAGCTCTTGGTTTCGTTGACGGCAACTCTCCAGCTTTCCGTCCACGTCGAATACGCATCAAGTGCGCGCTGAAGTCGTGGGATAGCAAAGTCTGCGTTCCGATCGGCGGTATAGACCGCCGTGTCGTCGGCAAACAAAGCCATCTGGACTCCAGGCTCTCTGGGTGCGTCGTTGACATACACGGAGAACAGGAGAGGCCCTAGCACGCTACCTTGAGGTACCCCGGCTGTGATACGTCTCTCAGAAGAGACGTGGTCGTCTATTCGCACGCAGAAAGTCCTCTCCGTCAGAAAGCTAGCAATCAAGCGAAGGTAGCAATCTGGGAGCTGGATTTCCCGGAGCTTGAACAAGAGCCCGTCGTGCCAGACACTATCAAAGGCCTTTTCCACATCTAGGAAACAGGCGACAGTCTGCTCTTTCCGACACCCGGCGTCCGTGATGTATTCCACCAGTCTCATCAGTTGATGAGTGGTGGAATGCCCCACACGAAAGCCGAACTGTTCGGGGACCAGTACATCGAAATTTCTTAGATGATCTAGTACTCTCCGTTGTACAAGACGTTCGAGGACCTTTGACGTGGCTGACAGTAGACTAATGGGCCGGAGGTTGCCGGGACGGGAAGCGTCCTTTCCCTGCTTCGGGATCACTATAACCGTTGCCTTACGCCATTTCTGGGGAAAATAGGCCAGTCTAAGACACGCGTTGAACAGCGCGACCAAGAAAAGTACTCCTCGCTCCGGGAGTCGAGTAAGAGCGGCGTTCGAGACGCCGTCCGGGCCAGGAGCTTTTCTCGGCACGAGTTCAACGAGCCGATCTGTGACCTCTTCCCTAGTAATGGGTTCGGGCTCCGTAGTGATCGGAAGAGACAGAAAGTCTTCCACTTCGTTCTCGACTTCTTCGTCGAAGTCCCAGTCCATGGGCGGGTTAGGTGCGAACTGTCGCTCAAAACACGCGCCCAGGTACTCGGCCTTCGCCTCCGGGCGAGCCAGGATTTGACCGAAAGGTCCAGCAATGGCCGGGATGCGAGGCCGGCGCCTCTTCCCTACCAACGCCGAAGGTATCCGGTAAGGGCTACTTTCGTCCGATCCGTCCCCTGCCTGGGCCACGGCGAGTTCCCAACAGCGTCTCCGGTAGGCCTGCATTTCACGACGTAAAATGCCGGTCGCCCGGTTGTACGCTGCCTTGTCGGCCGGATCACGGGTCCGCTGCCAGCGTCTCCGGAGGCGATTTCTCTCGCAAGCGAGAGCACTCGTCTCCTCTGGGATCCGCTGCCAGTGGGGCGTGACACCAGGCTTCATCCTGGAAGACGCGTCGATCGCAGATACGACAGCCTCGTCAAACGCGGCAACTGCCTCGTCGACTTGGCGGACGGTTTCGAGTGGTCCCGCGTCTGGCAATCGGCGACTTAACGCCGGGCCATAGCGGTCCCATTCTACCACCTTCCTGACATCTCTGCGTATGACGTGCTGGGTAGCGACGTGTATCAGGATGGGGAGATGATCGGACGATAGTTCCGTTAGCGTGGACACATGGACCGGACAGTCAATTCCTTGAATCACCGGTATGTCCAAGACATCGGGAGCCGCGTTGCGTTGTGAGGGGTAGAACGTAGGTTGGGTAGGCCCAATCACTTGAATCCTGCGAGAATCGGCAAACCTGCGCAAACGTTTCCCGTTTGGGGCAGTCAAGCGACTGTTCCAATCGCGATGTTTGCAGTTCAGGTCGCCGGCCATGATGACCCTCCTGTGTGCATCGAACGCGACCGCTAGATCGGGGTGAAGGAGCTCTTTTTGCGGCGCTTTATACGCCGCGACTATCTGTACGCCGCCTAGAGTGTTTAACAACTCCACAGCGGTGCCTTCGAGGTGAGTCATTGCAGGCAAGATGACTCGGTGATGCTCGAGAGTGAGCCTCACCGCGACAGCAGTACCGCCACCAGCAGTGCCCGGCCTGTCGTTTCGATAGCACAAATAGTTGGCCAGTCGTAACCGACTCGCAGGAGTCAAGTGGGTCTCATTGAGAAGGACTACGTCGGGTTTGAGTCGGGCCAGTAATTCTTGGAGTTCCTGGATCTTGTTGGACAACCCGTTGGCGTTCCAGGAAAGAATTGAGAGATCTCGTTTGAGGACCCGACTCATAGAAAACCTACACAAGTGGCGGCTTCCACCAAGAGCATGAATCTCTCGGTTGTATCGGCAGTCTCCAAGCGGGAGCGGATGGACCTGAAGGTCTGGGCAACTTTGCGGAGGTCGAATTCCGCAAGGAAGTCTTTGACGACCTGATAGTCGTCAGGAACGGTTTTTGAGGCAGAGTGCCCGGAGACTGTTTGCGCGTAAGAGCGCCGAGGCTTGTCAATCGGGGGATTGGTGGAAGCCAGGGGTTTCTTAGGGCCAGGTGTAGCGCCTCTAGCGGAGGTGCTAGGAAGAGGGACAGATGCGATAACGTCGGTCTTCACGCGCTGCGCAGGCTGTCTGGACTGTGCGGCTGGGTTGGCAGGAGCCCGGGATCTAGCGCCACGGGGCTTACGTTGCCGCTTCTTTTTGCCTGCATTAGGGAACCGCGGGGGCGGGAGGTCAGGCGAGGCTGCTTCTAAAGCAGGGGCAGGATTCTCCGGTGCTGGGGAGGGTTGAGAATTCTCAGGCTCCACAACCGAGATGTTTGGCAGTGGCTGGTGTGTCTCACTTTGTTTAGATGCCGCGAGGTTACGGCGCTTTTTCGCCTGAGGCGGGACAGGGGCCTGGGAAGGAGCCTGAGATGGAGATGCCTGAACTACAGGTGTCTGCTTCGGGCCTTTACTACGTTTCCGTTGCCTGTTAGCAACTGCAGCGAAAGTCACGGCAGCCGTAGCAGGAGGCGCAGGGCCTGGCTGCTCGGTAGCAGGTCTAGAACCAGCTTCCGGATGCCTCGGTGGTGGCAGGCGCCCTTTCGGCTTTCGCCGCTCGAGCTCCCGCTGAAACACCGGACATGCCCGGTAGTTGGCGGGGTGACTTCCGCCGCAGTTGATGCACCTTTTGAAAGCAGGGGCATCGCAGTGTTTACTAGCGTGAGGTAGAGAGCACCTCACGCACGCCGGAGCGTTTGAACAAGTCTCTGAGTGGTGCCCGAAGCGTTGGCACTTGTAGCACTGAGGCAGAGCCCCGGGAGCGCGGCTTCTTTCCACTTTTACGCGGAAACCAAAAAGCCGCGTAAGAGAGAGTAGGCTTGCGCCTGCCTCGCTGTTCTCGACCATGATGCGAACCAGGGGAATTGGGCGCCTCGGTCCGGCGGGAGCAAATACCCGATGTACCGCGCGAACCGGATAACCCAGCTCGCGCAGCTCATCGAGGATTTCCTCGAGAGGAGAGTCCACGTCTAAGCCTCTGAGCACGAGGGACAGAGGCTTCACGTGTTTCGGGGTAAAGGTGTGGTATTGCAGGTTGGCTGATTCGACGAACGCCATGACGCTGCGGTACTCGTCCATTCCGCGGACAGCGATCTTGACAGTGTCGCCCCCAAGGAGCTTCAGGTCAACGCTGGCCGGGGAAAGTCCGGGAGCCACTATGAGTCGCCGGTAGAAACCGGTGACGTTGTTCACGCCGTGAACGAACACAGGCGGGATGCGACGAATGACCGGCGGTGCTTGGTGTCCGCGTGATACACCTTAAGCGGCCAAAAAGTTATAAATAGAAGCAACGTAGCCGTAACTCACTGTTGCTTGTTCCCAGTTCATTGGGAGACGTGTTCGGCGTGTCATCTATTCGAACACATTTTTTGCTACTGAAGATGGCCACCGGTGGTGTGGCCGAAACGTTTAGCTACAGTAGATCAAGCACTCGACCACGGCCTTTCAGCCCGGAAGTTTTAGTTAATCATAATGACACCGGCCGTGAAAGCCTACGTACTAAGATTACTTTTCCTGATTATTTTTACATAATCCCGTTTATGTTTATATTTCACTTAATTTTATATTATCACCCACACTAATGAAGTTGATTTTATTGTTATATGGTCACTTTATATAAAATACATGCCGTTCTCACCTTTTGGCCATACTAGGGTCATAACACTTTATATTTTTATCATTGTTTACACTGTGTCATTTGCACTGTTTCATTATTATTATTTATCCCTTTTCTATTCACTTATCTCACCTTGTATGTCTTTTGAATAAACACAATAATTATGAAAATAATTACCTTGTGTTTACCATAATACTATATATGAGCTAATTACAAATCCAGTCTTAAGTTAAAGACCTAGCTTGATTTTTAGGCTTGTGTTATACAAATGATTTTGCTTAACTCTAAATACATTTTTTAGTTACATACTACAACATTATTATTTACAATATTATAATAAAATATACAAAATCACTTCCCTAATCTATTGGGTAATTAGTATGTCAAAGTCACAGTCCAGTCTAGTCCTTTATTATGTCTGTTTGTAAAGTTATTTACTATGTTTGTTTACAAAGCTAATTCCTGTTTTAATTTTATTCATTCATCTGTAGAATACTTATTTTTTATTCATGGTTTATTGTTTTAGTTATTATAATTCTTCCTTATATAATTATTTTTGGTTGTTCTCATTTGATAACTCATTCTTTATTGCATTCCTCATTCAGTTACATAGTATTTATCTATTTGATTAGTTTTACTATAAATTTTGATGATTAAATTGAGTTTCCTTTTTTGTATTATCTCGTGTATTGCCTCCCTGCCAAAAATGATTATTTCTGAAAGCAAATTTATATGGTTGAGGAAATGATCATTTACATAGACTTAGTTTCTTCATAATATTTCTTCAGTGAAGCCTGGTTATATGTTCCTTTAGTCTTCTTAGTAATGGGATCCATTATTTCATAAGTATTATTTGATCTATCTTTGGTAATGATGTATCGTCCAGTATAAAGTAGTAACAGTTTCTTTGTAATTCCTTCCGTGGTACTGGGTAATTCTCTATTCCTAAGTAACACCTTCTCTCCTACTTGATATTTTATGACGTTCTGTTTTTGTTTTTTAAATTTTTGGTATTTATTCTTTTTCTTTTCTGTCTTTTCGATTATTTTGTTGTACAATCTTACACTTATACAATACCTCCTCCTCCAGTAAGTCATCTCTGATATTTTTTAAATAATCGTTTTTTATGATCGTTATCGTCTTGTCTGATGTATATAGTTTTGAAACAGTCAGTACCCAAAAGATTGGTCAAGTGATGGGCCATTATGAGTTTTCACTGCTGCCTCTCGTTTAAATTGTGGCTTTCTTCATTGGTTCTATGTTCCTGCTGATTGGGTTGGTTATTGACATGTGACTCCTGTCTCTCTTCTCGATTGTTATTTAATGCTTCATAGTCATTCATCCTTCTACTGTCTTCGATACTCCTGCTTCTTCTCATACCGTTTCTGTGATAATAATTATTCTCATTATTGTTGTCTATGTTGTAATTTTGATGTCCGTAATTATTGTCGAAGCTTCTGCGTCTTTGATAGTACTGTCTTCTAGATCTCTGTTAGTTTCTCTAGTATTGGTTCGTATATGGTTTACTCTAGGTCGGTAAGTTCGATTACTATTATTATTATCACCATGATTCTGCTGGTTGTTATTGTTATTAATATTACTATTACGATTATTATTATTACTAATATTATTGTTATTATTATTATTGTTACTACTTCCAATATAGTTATCATTTCTTTGCCGGCTTCGGTGGTAGTAGTCATGTTCATAGTTTTCCAATATGCCTGCCATGGCTTGTATGGTCTTGATTTGCCCGCAAAGTCTTGCTCTTGCAATTCCTTCTTCGTATTGGTAAGATAATTTAGTAACCAAACATTCTTCAGGTATTTTAGGCTCCAAATTCCTGGCTAAACATACCTTACCTAGGAAATATGCTGTTGGTGATTTTCCTCTAAGGGGATCATATTTGCCATTACAGATGTTATCTCTAACTATATTCTGGGTAGATTCCGACCAGTATTTGGCCTTGAATAGTGTTTTAAATTCCTGGTAATCATGAATGTCATGTCTTGTTGCAGTCCACCAGTTATCAGTCATGTCCTTGAAGTGCTCATCTAACATGCTCCTAATAGATGTCCACCTTGTTTCTCAGTGCTTGGCAATATTTTCTTCTATTCTTTCCAGGAACTCCATTGGGTTTTTCTTATAGTTCTTGAAGTTAATTACTTCTCTATTATAGGTAGGTTGTACATTAGAGACACTAAACGGCCTACTCCTAATCATCTCTAGCTCTTCTCTGATGTTTACTAATTCTTGTTGATGAGTCTCTTCTAAATTCTCTTTATTATTAATTATTTGACCTTTTAGACTATTCATGTTGGCATTAATGTCTTCAATTCTTTCTCCTACCCTTGCTTGTACTCTTTCTATGTCTTCTTAGGTTTCCTTCTGCAATGATTCTATTCTAATTATATTATCTTCTTCTACATTATTTATTCGTATGTGGACGTCTTCCTTAACTTGCTGTAGTTCCTGATTTGTCTGGTTCCACTTCTCATTAGCCTCTGAAATTTGTTGTCTTAAGTTCTTATTATTCTCCTCCTTCTGATTTTTCATTTCCCTTCTGATTTTTGTCATTTGTTCTTCTATCTTCTTACTCATTTTTTTCATTGTTATCTTCTATTTTCTTACTTAGTGTTTCTTGCAATTGCTTATTATCCTCTTTCAATATTTCCATCTTCTTACTTAATTCTTCCTTCAACTGTTGATTATTAGTTTCTGTTCTCTTGTAGTTTCTGTTCTATTATTTTCTATCTCCTTTCTTAATTGTTGGTTATCTTCTTTTAATGTTTCCATGTTTTTATTTAATGTTTCACTGGATTTATTGTTATTTTCTTTTATTGTTTCTATTGATTTATTGGTGTCTCCCGTTTTCTGGCTTAATTGTTCAAACATAACCCTCATCATTTCCTGTAGGCTTACATTCTCTGTTTGTGCTGGTCTGTCTGGTTGGTTTTCTTGTGGATCACTTGCTATCACCTCCACTTCAGGTGCTAGTTGGGCCTCCTTTTCTTCCATGTCCATTTCTGTGTCAGTTCTTTTGGTTCTCCTTCACAAAGTTCCTCTCCTCAACATTTTTTCTTTTTCTTTTGTACAATCGCCAACTAGGAATGTAAATTATAGTCTTATTCAATATTTCTCTATTTATTTTACTCTCCTTTTCCTAGCCCTCGAGTTAGTGCGCCAAATATGTTAGATTTGTACTTATTGTAAATGAGTATAAATGCTCAATTAGTCTCAGCAATATTCTGAGTTGTATGTTTAATAATATTTATTTATAAATGAGAACACACTTGTTTTGCTGCTCTGAATCATTCAATTTTTATTCCTTAATTCTCTTATTATAATAATTTTCTTTTCTTCTATTAATTAATAACAAATTTTCCTTTTTTAAGGTTCCTGCCCCATCTAGCTCTCGGATGCATGAAAAAATTTGTTATCTCACGGTTATAACCAAATTAACAATCGTCTTCAGTAAAATTATAAATTCATACAAGTTTTACGTTAATACATACATGAAGAAAAAAATTTTAATGTGTAGTAATTAATTGTTGTTTGTGTATGATTGTTTGGATGTGAGTTCTTGTGATTATACAAAAAGAAATCAATTCAGATAATTTTACAAACTTAATATTACACATTACAAATATAAAACTAATAAAATAATTAATAATTAGACATTAGTAATACAATTGACAAGAGAAAAAAATAAGAAAAATTTACAGGCATTGCACAAATGCAATGCACAGAGAAGGGCATTGGAAATGCTTCAATAAATCTAAAAAATATATATATTTATGTTCATTTACCAATCAGTGAATTCATTCTTCATTCACCAATTAATGAATTCATTCTTCATTTACCAATATACAGATTATAAGTTAAATGTAGTCGTATTCATAAGCGAAGTTTTTATGTGTACTACGTTATTGACAACAAAGAAGTAGTTTCTATGGAAACTCACTGGTTCCCATTTTCGATCACGCACCAGCAATCGGCCGCAAATGTGCGACACATCCTTCTAACATTTTCAATGTTAAAATAATTGTCTATTATATAGCTCATAGTTCATGAATTCTCAACATGGCGCGCTGCTGTCCCCTTTCAGTAACAGTTAAATGAAGCAAGGTATGCCATTTAGTTGAGTTGTATACACACTACTGAATGTTTAATAAAAATTATACGAGTTCTACACTTTTGTTTGTTCAAAATAAGTTTATGTCACTCACTTTGTATATCATAGATTATGTTTATAAATGTAGTCACACTAATGTGTTCGTTATTTAGTTTGTATTGAAGTGTTGTGTAAAACGTTGATAGTTGTCAAGATGGCTTTAGTATTAAAATGGTCTCACCAAATTCAAAAATGTAGTACTCTATTTTAGGATATTATTTTCAGCTTTCCTTCTTCAGGTTGGTCGAATATATATTGTTCGTTAGTTTATTGATATCTCCTATAACTTTACTTGTCTTTTTACTGCAATGTTCTTCTCTAATATTGTTTGGATTGGCAACTGATTTAGTTTGTTCTTTTTGAATTGAACGCTTTTACAATTCGATTAGACGAGCTCCCCTCTTGTTACACTTTGATTATTTAGTATTTGTTTAAATAAAATAAATAAATTTATTTGATTTCGGTTAAAATGACTTTATTGGTTTATGGTTCAATGTTCTCTTTTCGATAAGATGAATCAGTGTAGGTGACTTCTCACTGGAATTAGAAGTTATTTTTTAAACTTATACTTACTTGGATTGATTTTTGTAAAGCAAGGCAGATTTACAATGCTGGTTAAAATGTTTAAATTTATTTAAACCAATTCACTACCGCCACCAGTGCTGCCAACCATGGTTGCTGTCCACCTAAACTGTAACGTCTTAGTCTATGGAAATAATTTGTAGAACTCTTTGGTCAGGTAAAATTATGTTTTATTTCTCCAAAATTATTTACGAAATTAAATTACACCACATTACTGTTGTTAATCATTTTTTGTTTGTTTATTAATATTGGTTGATAGACTCTTAAAAATTCTTATTTCTCAGGGTTTGCTGTTCTGATTCTAGTTTTCGCCATTATGTTGGACGTTAATGTTTTGGTTAGATTATTTAAAAACAATGTGAGTTCTTTGAGACTGCAAGATACAACAAAACTTAAAGAATTACACTACCATAATTATTTAGTAGTAGGAGAGTGATTACATTATTGAAAAACGCCTAAATTAATAACATGAAAATCCAACATACGATTTTTCATCGACATTTGAGGTTAAAGCTGGTTTAATTGAATAAGAACCAGTTAACTTTTAAATTACTAACAACTCTTTATCATTATTAAAATAATCCGTAATGCACGGTTATAAATTCATTTCAGTGGAAAAATTAATTATCTGCTTCCTCAGGCTGGATAACAAACAAAACAGGTATTGGATACCCCTCATTAATATGGTTACACATTATTAAATATTTTGAACAATTATAAAATTAAAACACTACAACATAATTATTATACTATAGTTCAAAGTTTCTTAAAGTTCATTATTAATCAACTGATACCCCTTTATCTTTGAATGTTCTGAGGTTAATTATGACTATTATGTTCAACTATAGTTAATTCTTTTTCCATTTTTTGTTTATTAATAACTTAATAGTTGTCGTTAAACTCATTGGAATGTTTATTTTCCCATATTACAATGTCTCTTCTGTTATATTTACTGTTATTGATTAAAACAGTTAACCATTTATATAAGCAAAGTCATTTGTCTCTTTGATATATATTGTTTTTTTTTCTTTCAATAATAATTGTTAAAATTGTTAAATTAAATAAGGTCTCATGCCTTGTAATATTCCGTTGACATAATATTATTAATTGTGTTCGATAATCTGGTTATCGAAAAAAGGTCATAATTATTTTAAGTAATTATTAAGTCACTATACTTGCGTTCTTTGTCTTTTCCTGGATTGGCACTATTAATTTTTATTAATTAATAATTAATAATGATTACACTGCCTATGTGCACATACTCCGTATAAGTTCACTGCATTAATTTTTCATTTTTAAGTACCGCGACCGACGTGGCTTCCTCCTCGTTGTCTGACGATGAACTGTTCCTCTCATCGACGTCAGAATTCGGCTTCTAATGTTGGATAATGACCTCTGATTGGTCAGTTTTCGTAAATTTTATAATTATTCGGTAACTTTTTTTAAAACAGACGTGCTCATGGCGTCCTTTCGTTGGGTTTGAGAGTATTAAAAATTGGTTCGCTTATCAACACCCACAGAGTTGTACTTTATTAATTCTTAATAATTAAAATTGTTCCCTTATCTATAATCTAATCCACTTTTCATTACTGCCATTGGTCCTGTCTTTTTTAGACGAGCAATTTGATTCCCCACTCTCTATATGTCTGATTATTATTAACATAATATACTTATTAACAATTTTTGTTATCTATTTACATATAATACTTTTTATTTTATTTTAATTATTTTATTTTATTTCAATAAACATTTATGGCTACTATCTACTCATCGAATATTACTACTTTTCATTAAGTTATAGTATGGCAATTTGCTAAAATCGTCCTTTGGTAGTTGTGGCCTACCTCACCATGATCTATTGTATCTTGATAACTCACTTATAGTAATATTACTTATTTTTAATATACTATTATTGTTCACAATTGTCTTCTATGACTTCTTATAACTATTACATTGCTGTATTTGTTATGATTAATTAGTTATTGATAATAATTATTATAATTATCTTGTCTTTGACCTTTGGTCTATGACACTACCATTTACTTTTGTTTCATGTTAATATTGATTTCTAAACCATTTCTATGTTGGCCTAACCTTTCTGGGATAAGCATTACGTCTTTTGATTATCTCAGTTTTAGTCAGTAGGTGTTTTATTATACTGTACTTATACTTTACATCAGTTTATAGTTCAACACCATTGGGTGTTACATTATCTGCTTTTATTTTGTGTTAAAACTTTGTCTTTTGATCCATTATTGTTTACATAATGTTCATTACAATAGTGACAAAGTTTGACAATGTTTTGTTCTGCCCTAGGGTATTGCAATTTGCTGGTAAATCCTTAACACTTCTTGCACCTAGTTTTACATGACAGTTATATTCAATTTCCATAATTATTAGTTAATTCATGGCAATAATCATTGGGTTGCCTTCTATTAGTGGTATGACATCTCAATTATTCTACTGACATTAATCCCTTCCTCTTTCATTATCATTTTTACATGTTAATTAGATTGGTCATGGTGCAAATTCAATTCTGTCCATTTCAGCATGTTATTTTACACTCATGACGTATACAAGTCTTTCTAGATAACTAGTTTTGTTATTGGAATGATCCTCATAATCTCTAGTTTCACTTTAGTATACTACACTGTAGTTTAACAACATTTTTGTTATTACTTTTGGTAATTACAATTGACAATTGCTTGTTAGCTTAGGTTATGTGTCCCTATCTTAATTCACAACAATGGTTTTGTCTTATTATTAATTTCTACACATTTTACTTAATTTTTCAACTGTATTAGTATTATTCTTTATTTTTTATTGTCTGGTGTTTCTTTTTTGATTTTCTCAACCTTATTGTTGACTAATAGTGTTTCTTATATTCTTATACTTACATTAATCATTTAACTAATCTTTGTGATACAATTCATTTGCTATTACTTTACATTCTTAATTTATATTAATACAATTCTTAGACTCACTCTCTTCCTTATTGTTTCTCCTATCATTGTTTTACCTTTGAGTTCTGGTCATATTGTCAGGTCAGTTAGACTAATTTATTGATGGTTTGATGTCATAGTCATGTCATAGTATAGGGTTTGCATTTAGCTTTTAAAGTACCTCTTTTTCCTTCCTCATTATCAATATTTCATATTCTCATTATTGGTTTCATTCTTTATTTCTTCTTTTTGTTGATTCTATTTGGTTTTCCCTAATTGCACTGATTCTGTTACCATCCTTAATAAATATTTTGTTAAATTCTTGGATTTCGTTGTCCATGACGTGTCCTTTACTTAACTAAATATCACTATAATATTGACGACTCGGAACACTAAGTTTTTTATAAGTAAAAACGTAAAGTTTTACCTTACAGCCTAAACCGGCTTTCACCTATAGAAGGCTTCATCAGAGGCTGTCGTTAGTAGTGCTGCTCGTCTTGTTGTTGGCGACGAGATAGTGTTTCGAAAGATTGAAGCTGTGTGTGTGTGGTGAGATGTGTTCGAATAATGTGTGCGATTTGAATTGTGTCTGTTCGTTTAGGATGTCGTTTTTATTTGTTTTTGTGTGTTTGTATATTTCTAATTGTTCTAGAGTGTCTAGTTTTCGGCCTTTTGTGTGTACGTGTAGTATGTTCATGTTATTGTCGATGTTTTTATATGTGTGGTTTGCTTCAATGAGGTGGTTTGCGAAGGTAGATTCTGTAGTGGTGTGGAGTGCTTTTGTGTGTTCAATGTATCTCTGTTTGAAGCTACGTCCTGTCTGGCCTATGTAGAATTTACTGCAATTTTGAAACCAAAATATTGTTCAAATATTGTTCAAAATCAAATTGTTCAAATTGCAGTAAATTCTACATAGGCCAGACAGGACGTAGCTTCAAACAGAGATACATTGAACACACAAAAGCACTCCACACCACTACAGAATCTACCTTCGCAAACCACCTCATTGAAGCAAACCACACATATAAAAACATCGACAATAACATGAACATACTACACGTACACACAAAAGGCCGAAAACTAGACACTCTAGAACAATTAGAAATATACAAACACACAAAAACAAATAAAAACGACATCCTAAACGAACAGACACAATTCAAATCGCACGCATTATTCGAACACATCTCACCACACACACACAGCTTCAATCTTTCGAAACACTTTCTCGTCGCCAACAACAAGACGAGCAGTGCTACTAATGACAGCCTCTGATGAAGCCTTCTATAGGTGAAAGCCGGTTTAGGCTGTAAGGTAAAACTTTACGTTTTTACTTATAAAAAACTTAGTGTTCCGAGTCGTCAATATTATAGTGATATTTAAATATTTTGTTATAATTGTTTTGTATTTCTCTCCTCACTGTCCGATCTATTGGGTTATTGGTTAATCACATTACTATGTTTTCTTCTATTCTTTTTCGTCGTTACTATATTTCTTCTTCAGTTGCTTTTTCCAATTAGTTCGTGGACCGGATATAATTTTTAGTACACAATTATTCATCTCTTGGGTGTTCTAGTGTTAATTAATGAGTGTTTTATTTCTTATAGTTGGTTTCAAGGGTACGGTGAAGATATGTACTGTTACAACGCCCACACTCGAAAAAAAACCCTTCTTCCTTGTAAAACCAGCTTTAGATGTATTTATAAGAGGTCTTGGTTTGTTTGGTGTATTTTTCGGTCTCAGGGCTGTTTTATCCGCCACCAGTAAATATAAGTTTTTAATATAATCTTACTTTTCCTGATTATTTTTACATAATCCCGTTTATTTTTATCCGGTTAAAACCTGATTACAGCCGTAGCATCACCCCATAGTTTCCTGTCATAGCTTGCGTTACACACACAAACACACAAGCGCTGTATTCACGCGGGGGCAGGTGTACGCTTCTGACCCTTAGCCTGCATAATATTGTTAAAAACTGTTCATCATATACTTTCTATGCTAAATATTTACAAACATACCGCCCTGGGCAAATATGCAAATATATGTATTGTTGCATATATTCCCCAGGTGGGTTTAAATAAAATTTGACTGTTGTTTTTATTTTATTTACACACATATATATGTGTACTTTATAATTACAATTACATCTTATTATTTATATTACAATTGGTTTTTAAAACTCCTTATAAAAGTAAATATTTCTTAGCTTTATGTAAGAAACATTCCCCTTTGTGGTGGGCAACAAAATTCCTTCCCCCTCTCCAAACATACTTACATCCTGTTTTCTATTGTTGTATTGTGTTTAAAAACACACTAACCTACCATACTGTTGGAGTATTGTTCAGCGCGGTCAGTATCTCTCTCTCACTCTGTTTCCCCTCTCTCTCTATATGCGTTCCTGCATTAAAAGAATCAATTATACTGCACCAGTTATTTGTTTTTCTACTGGAAATATTTCCTCATCGATGAAGCATGATATTTGCCAATTTCTTTTTGTCTTTCAGTGTCATATACCATAAAGGTTTGTGCTCCCCGTCTTGTTTGCAGAACATAGGGAACTTCATATAATCTAAAGAACTTTTTGGCGGTGTTGTCTATTCTCTTCCCTACTGGATTACTTTGTATTAATACCATATCTCCATCTTTAAATTCCTCTAACTTGTGTGTTCGATTGAATCTCTCTACCCTCTTCATACCCTTATCTTTTATCCTATTTCTTGCTTTATCTAATTTTTGACTCATAGGTATAGGTAGATTCTGATTTTCAGGTTTACTAATGAAGTTCTTCCAAAATCTAGTTGGTTTCTGCCCTTCTCCCAATTCAATTGGTGGGTATCCAGTAGCTTCACTATAATTTTTATTAATAGATTTTTCAAAGAATGACAAGTATTCAGCCCATTTGTTATGCTGATCATGACAATATATACGCATATTGTAAGAAAACCCTGTATGCAGTCTTTACAAAAAAAGATAATAGAGAAAAAATTTTATTTCAAAAAAAAATTTTCAATAAAAAAAATTTTGTTTATGTTTTAATCAATGTCTGTAATTGTGAAATAATCCTGTTTTAATGTTCTGTTAAAAATTTTAATAATTAAGAAGGTATTTATTAATTATTGAGCACTTCTGGAAGATCTGAACCAAGTCTGGAGTTAATCAGATTAACTCCGGTCAGCAATCGATTTATGATGTTTAGTACTGGTCCAATATCTCACTGTTAATTAATATTTTCTTCTTCTTGAAGTCTCGTTGCATTAATAAATAAACCTTAAATTAGCATGTGAAATAATAATAGATACAAACAATTGAAATAAATGGATTTATTAACAAATTCAAAAAATAATCAATTTTTAATCGATTGGGAGCAATTATCGACTCCGTCTCAGGGAATAATCGATTTGTTCATACAGTGAAAAAAATTATTATAAGTATTATATAAAAAAGGTTCTTGGAGCGATTATATTAATAGTCAGAGAAGGGTAACGAGAAAGTATAACATTAACAGTTAAAGTAATTTCAATAATTATTATTTAACAATATTTAAATAATTCTGATATAATGTTTAAAAAAGTTGAATCGTCAAACCATATGTAGCTTCTGACGTCACTCGATGAGGAAGGCACAGATTCGTATTTTTTAAAGATGGCCGCTCCTAGACATGGCGAGGTTATTGGAAATGTCATTGTGTTAAAATCTCACAGTAAAATTACCTTCATAAATGTTTGGAATGTCCCCGCACTGGTGTAATCTGTCTAATAGGTTGTTTGGTGTGTTCTGAAGAAGTGTTCCGTGTATACTTGTGTTAATTATGTTATTTGATATGTGTTCACTTCTGTGGGTTAACTGCTCAAAAAGTGGTTATGATTTGTAGCGTTAATTATCACAAATATATTGTTTTACTGTTTTAAATCACTAGTATAATGAAGTTTGGTGTTAGTTTTCACTATTGTCGCTAAAGTTTCTGTAGGTTTAGTTAGAAAAGTGTTTAATTCATTTAACTCTCGCTTCACTGATATTAGTGGGTAACCGTAGTACCATTTTCTACACGGTTTTAAGGAACGTTATATTACACAACTATAGAGCTTGATATTCAACAAAAGACTAAACTAACTTCCTTCATGTTAGTCAAAATCTGGCCCAGTTAATCTTTGAAAAAGTATTGTTAAAATATTTTGATTTCCCATACACATGATACAAAATTACATTATATATGGAATTTATTTATTTTATTCGTCACCTTCATGAATTATGAACCTTATCATTGGTTTAATCATCTCATTCCTCTTAAATTGATATATTATAGTCCATATCTGTTGACATTTTGTGGAAATTACCAAATTTCTCTCTTTTTGGAAATCTAGGTTCAAAAATTGGTTTCCGCCTTCATATAATTTTTCTGCCATTTTAACTGTTATTTATACTATTATAATAAATTTTAATTAGTCATATTTCTCTTCCTTTCCTTAAATACATATAAATTGAACCTTTGAACTGGTTTTTTATGTTAATCTCTGAATTTGACATTGCTCTTTAAAATTAATTAATTTATATATTTTGAAAATTTACAATATTTTAAGGTATATTTCCTTATTATCACTTTAACTCATAGGATCATTCACAGTAGTGGTTAACTGATTTACCTTACCTAAATCTTGCTAGTTTACAGGAATTATAAGTGAATTAACTGGTTTATATGGCTTCTGTGAATTCACCACATGGCCTAGAGTTTAGAATTTTACATTTCTGTCTTTCTCAAATAAATTTAATCCTACTCCTCCTCTGACTTTACATAGTTATTATTACATGAAAATAAAATGTTTTACAAACCCATTGTGAGGTGTAGTATTTGATTAATACTAGTGTTATATAAAAAATAATAATGAACATCATTCAGCATTCTAAGATTGAACATATTGCTGACATGGTTTGAAAACATACATTTAACTCCTTTTTAATTAACACAGCATACCTACTGAAACATTATTAATGGTATGCATGCTGTTATTTGGCAAACATAATTCATTTTAAACACATATAAATCTTATTTACTAAAAATTCTTATAAACCTATTGAGTTCATGGCTGTGAACAAGTAGCCATTTTAAACAATTTAAACCTATGAACATAAATTAATGCCAGTCCTTTCTGGTCTAAACCATTATTATCTATTATCCCCTTCATCAGTAAACATGTCCACCCATACTCTAGTTATTATCATTTTTACAAATGTCTTGTAATAACAGAGTTACATTAAAATAATAAAATATTGGAAATCTTCCATTTTATTATTTTATGATGATGTGTATTATTGAATATAAAAGTTGTTATATAGTATATTGATAAGTCATAGTATCACTAACTTTAATTTCATTGTATTTCCAAAAACACTTGCACAAGTTCACTTTCACTGGTGGTTCTGATATTTTGAGTCTTATTATCTCAGACCAGACCTTTAGTAATCATGGACTGTTAAGACTTGTTTATTTCCTTTATCACACAATAGCTTTAGTTGGTTCACTTCTTATTATACTAGACAACACTTTTGATTTCTTAATAATTACATTTTTATAGGATTTTGGGATGTTATACTTTCTTTTTATTTGTCTCTATGGGTTTGGGGTTGATGGTATTTAATAATAGGTTTTATAACGGTGTTTCTTTCATACTATTTCTTCCTCTCTTCTTGTCTTCTTTATTGTCTTTCTTCTGGTCTTCCTTCTTCTTGTCTTCTTGTCTTCATTCTTCACTCTTGTCTTTCTTCTGGTCTTCCTTCTTCTTGTCTTCTTGTCTTCATTCTTCACTCTTGGGTAAACCAAGGTACTTCGTGTTATCTCGACTGATGTTTAGTTTGGAGCATCGAATTTATTTACTGATACTGACTTTGCTCTTCGCTAAAGGTTTCAGGGTATTGTTTACTTCCTGATCATAAATTTTATTCTTCCTTCTTCTTGTCTTTGGGGTATTTTGGTGTTTCACCACTCTCAAACTGATTCTCTCTTCTTGATATTGTGTTATCTAATTTGTTTACTGCTCCTAGCTTCCTGGGTAAATTCCTGATTTTATAATATGAGTTGCTTTCAATAATTTCTTTGATTTTTAACAGTGGTTTTTATATAATGTAATGAGAATTTTTGTTTTATTGTTGTTTATTCCTTTGAATTCATTCAATTTCATTCGATTTTATATTAACATATGTGGTGTAATTAATTTTTATTATTTTATATGAATTAATAAATAGTGGATTTTCTGTCACGCTACAGAATGCCCTTCTCCAGAAGTAATTTTTTCAGACTATACTTGCTTTGTCTGAAACAATTGCTTATGATAATTATTGTAGTGTTGTTATTATTCTTGACTTCCTTCCATTTTAAAAATTCTCCTATTTATATTTGAGTTTATTTCCTTCTCATTCTCACTTGATCTTCCTTGATAGTAATAGTCATCTGAGTTTCATATTTATTATTTCATTTCCATATTTCTTCTTAGTATTTTCTCCTTGGGATATTTCCTCCCTATCGTTCCCTACTTTGTGAGCTGGTTCAGTTCAGAGAGGCACTGTACGCTACTTCCTCTGCTGTCCAATACTTCACACATATTTGAGTACAGAGGCAAATCATCTCTGCTCAAAAAACATATTAATACTGCTGGAATTATCTACAGACAGATTAAAAAATTATTCAGAATAGTACACATTTGTTACTATTAAAAAAAAAAAAATATATCTTTGGGATACTTCACTTATTACTTATTATATTTCTCAGAGATTTTAATATTCCTATCTCAGGTGTTCTTCTGACTCTTTTAACTTGATGTTTCATTCATTTGATATTATGGTAGGAAGCTGTTCTATTATTACATTTTTCAACTTTTCTTATCATATAAAGCTTTTGGTTATAAATTCTTTATTACCTTTTGGTTTTTTATTATAATCTGCATTGTTTATAGTAACATATCTTTATGACATTTTTATTTTATTGCTCTGTTTTTATTATTTCCACTTGTTCTATTTTCTAGAACTTTCTACAACGGTCATTATCACAATTGACATTTAATTTATAAATCATTTTATATTAATTCGTTTAATTACATATATCTTTGATATTATTCTCACATTATTCCTGTCATGGTTATTATCCTTTCGAATGAATGTTTTTTATTAATTTTATAATGAGGTCATAATTTCTCCTCATACCACTTCAAAGTTTTATTATCTCATAATTCCACATAAGTTTTTGTATTTTATTATATTCAATCACTCAAATCGTATCACACGGTTTATTTCCTTTCGTATCCCTTTATGGAAAGTTTTTCACACTTTATTTTGAAATTAGACATGATCATATTTCTCCAGAATTATTTGTTTTAATTCTAAAGTCTGTTTCCTTTATTCATCCCATTATGATCCTTTATAAACATGGTAAATACATTTTATGCTTACCATAAATATGGTATTAAATCTTTTCTGTTTATTTCACCCAAGTGTTTTATTAATAATTGGTCGGTAAGTTGTACTTACTCTTGGTTTGGAACTTGATTTATACACAATTCACAAGTCATTCTTCTTATATTATTCCATAAAGTTTTCTCAAATAATTAGTATGTAAGGTGTTCTTACTTTTGTTTTAGAATTTTGTCGATTTCTAAATTCTTTTTCTTCTCTTTCCAAAATGTTTCTTTTAAATAATTGTATGTAATTTGGTATTACATTATTTTTAGAATTTTGAGGGTTTATTCATAAAATTTCTTCATGGATGCCTGGTTAAAGACACCCTTAACTTTATTGGAACCCATCTCCTTAATTTCGTACGTGTTGTTGTTATTGTTCTTAGAGACAATATAGGGACCAGTGTACAGAAGCAATAACTTTTTTGTTATCCCTTCTAAGGAACTGGGTAATTCCCTATTCTTTAACAACACCTTCTCTCCAACGGTATAAGTAATAATCTTACCCATGCTTTTATTGTATTTATTCCGCCGTTTCTCCTGATCTTTGGCCACCTTATTATGAAATTGAACTTTATTAAATATATACTTATGCTCTCTGGGGAACTCCAATATTTCCTCGATCTCCCGTGGGGGTTGTCTTTCGTACATGGCGGAGTAGGGGGTTATTCCTATGGCTGGATGGTATGCCAGGTTGAGGAATTCTTCAGTGGCCTCCAAGTATTCTTGCCACCTCCTCTGCTGATCGTGGCAGTACGTTCTTAATAGGCGCCCCACCTCTCGCAAGACTCTTTCGGCCGGGTTACTGCTCGGGTGGTATACCGAAGTCTTATAGGTATGAATCCCCATTGACAGTAGTGTATCCCGCCATTTCCTCCCCTTGAATTGTGTTCCGTGGTCGGTTATGATCGACACTGGTTTTCTGACGGTTGGGAAATACTGGTTGGTCAGGATGTCGAGAACTTTATTTGTAGTCGCCCGATTCGCTGGGTATAGTTTGATGTACTTGGTATAATGGTCCATTACGATGACGAGATATTTGTATCTGTGGCGGCCCCCACTGCGGGGAAATGGCCCACAGATATCCAGGAATACCTTCTCAAGTTTCGATTGAGATGTTATTGGAATCATTTGCCCTTCTCTTCTCTCGTTGTTGGTTTTTACGAGTTGGCAAATGCGACAGTTTCTTATGTACTTTCGTACCTTCCGATTTATGTCTTTGATATGGCAGCTCTCTTCCAGGGCCTTTACCACCTTTAAGGCGCCCATATGCCCATATCGAACATGATAATTGGACACTATCTCCTTTTCGATATGGGTTGGAATAATAACCTTCCATTCCTCCTTATATAAAGATGGTCTTGAAAACAGGATTCCGTTATGGATTTTATAATATTGAGAGATAGTCTCGTCACCTGCTTCCAATCTTGTTAGAATAGAGATTACTTCGGGTCAGCTTGTTGGTGTGTGCTCAGGTGTTCCAAAATTGATTGTAGACCGGCGCTGCTGCTTAGAATATGGTATACTTTAAGAATACTCTCCTTCTCTCCTTCGAACGTCTGTTTATCAATGTCTACTCTAGACAATACGTCCGCGACGACATTCTTCTTTCCGGGGATACACTCCCACTTAAGGTCATATTCTTGCAGCAACAGTATCCACCGTGTTAACCTTCCATGGCTTAACTTACATCTCTTCAGGAAAGATATAGACTTATGGTCTGTCCGGACGGTAACGGAATAAGCAAGAATATACGTGCGGAACTTTCCACACGCGAACACGACACTCAATAATTCCTTTTCTGTAACGTGGTAGTTCTTCTCACATTGATTCAATGCTCTACTGGCAAAGCAGATCACCAGATGTTCGCCCTCCTCATCCTCCTGATATAAGGTAGTGCCGAGGCTGATGTCACTGGCATCGCAATTAAGAAAGAAAGGTTTGCTAAAATCCGGATGGCGAAGTATGATGGGTTCAAGGAATTTTTATTTTATTAATGATAAGATATTGTATTGTTCATTACCCCAGATCCATTTATTTTTGGATGACAGTTGCGGCTGAAATCTGGCAGTCAGTTCTGAGTACTTTTCCTGGAACTTGCGGTAGTAATTACAGAGTCCCAGGAACGACTGTAACTGCCTTCGATTCTTAGGTGTAGGTAAGTTCTGAATCGCTTCGACTTTTTCAGCTGACGGTGAGATTCCCTGATCATTCAAGATGAACCCCAAGAATTGTATTTCCTTAGCGATAAAATGAGATTTTGCTAATTTTAGCATAATATTATTTGCCGCTAGTTTCTGTAATACGTGTTCCACACGGTAGCAGTGTTCCTCCCAAGTTTCTGAGGACACTAGCAAGTCATCGACGTATACGGTGGTGAACTGTAGTGCTTCTTGGCCAAGTATCTGGTCCATGCAGTGCACAAAGACTGCGACGAAATTTACCAGTCCGAAGGCCAACCTCTTAAACTGGTAGTTCCGCCCCTCGAATATAAAGGCCAGATACTGGCGACTCTGTGGATGTAATTCCACCTGCCAGTACCCGCACACCGTATCCCAGGTACTAAAGTACTTGGTGCCGTGGAACCGTTTTAAAATCTCCTCAATCTCACCGGGCGAAGTTCTGTCATTTATGATCATTTTATTTATTTCGCGCGCATCTAAACACAAACGGACTTGTCCGTTTTTCTTAGGAATAGCCACTATAGGACTTGTATATGGGGATTGGCTACTCTCTATAATGTCACGGTTAATCATTTGCTCTATTTCAGCTCTTACTGCTTGATTTCGTGATTGCGCGATGGGGTAAGACTTCCGGTTAAAGTCCACTGTGTCTCAGAACTGTAGAGTACACTGGAAGTTTTTCACTTTACCGGGCTCATCAGAAAAGACTGATTTATATTTGTTATAGATGTTGATTAATTTGTTCGCTTGGTTTAAGGTTAATTTTTCGCCAGTTATACCGCTCCGGAAATCCCTGATCTCCTGGATTTTTTGTGACCATAAATCTTCATTGGAGGTGTCGTCTATTCTTTGTTCAATTATAGATGTTGGATGGATGTAGTTAATTTTGCGGATTTGCTGGTGGATACTATCGGGAATGACTTGGTCACTACCCACCAAGTTCGCCGTCCAAGTATGTCCGTTGGTAAACAGCGACAATTTTTCAGTTCTCAGATCAATGATGGCGGAATTCCTCCTGAGCACATCACACCCGACCAGTATATTAAACGGCAGACCGCTCGCCACCAAGAATTCCATATCAATTGCTATACCACAGCTCATCACACTGGCGGAGACTTGCCTACGTATTGTTTTATTTTGTCAGCCGGTTGCACCCAACAAAATAATATTATTCAACGGCAACGTTGGTAAAGTTCTCCTGCACTCTTGCTGTATCCTCTCCAACTCCGTTGTACTTATGATTGACATGTTTGAACCAGTATCGATCATCAACTTAGCTGGGATGCCTTCTACCTCTGCGTTGACATGTATTATTTCGTTATTAAAGTTATTGGTGGGATTACTGTTATCCTCTTCCAATAACTCATGTCGGATGTCCTTTAGGTAGTTGCACCCTATGACTGTGATACGATTATTATTATATATACTATTACACTCATTATTATGATTATACCCAGTATTTAGGAGCAGTAACGGGTTCTGGCGATTTATTACTGCCTGTGCCCGTTTAAAGGCTCGACATCGTTGTTCCTTTGTGCCATACTAGTTGAAGCATCATTTGGGATGCTTAGAGTGGGCCCCTGTCGATCTATCCTATAGTCTTCCGGTCGTTCGTGGTTAGACCTCCATTCAGCATCGTCTAAACTAGTACTCCTTCTCGTCGGATAGAACCTTGGTTGGTCCCGTTCTAGGCTCCTCCGCCTGTCTTCATATCCATGGTAGCTGTTTCTTCGATTGTTGTTGTTGTATCTTCGCTGTCGATCATCTGTGGCTCGTATGAAATTCACTCGTGGGCGGGGAAACCTATTATTAACGGGATTACCATTATTTGGACCCGCACGATTATTATTATTATGGTAACAATCATTACCATAATTGGGGCTTCTCTGACTATTTTGGTTATGAGGGTAGGGATTTCGGTTACCCTGATAACCATTAGATGGTCGACTCGGGTTCGCATTGTTTGGACTTGTATTATTATTATTATTTTGATTAGTAGTGCTAAAGTTATTATTATTGTTAAAACTATTATTCTGCGGGTATGCCCGGCCTCCTTGGTACCCAGTGTTTTTGTTGTTCGTACCCTGGTTGTTGTTTGGATACGTCCTTGGTTCGGGCCCATCATTTCTTCTACGGCTCTGTCGGTAGTAGTCTTCGTTTTCGTAGTTTTCGAGGAGTTCGGTCATGGCCTGGATTGTTTTTATTTGGCTGCCTCTCCTCGCTCGTATGACTTCCTCGTCATAGTGGTATGACAATTTATTTATTAGGCACTCCTCAGGTATGGCCGGTTCTAAATGCTTGGCCATACATACCTTGCCGAGGAAATATGCTGTCATCGAACCACCGACTTGTGGTTTGTAGTGGCCGTGGCATATATTGTCTCTTATCAAGTTTTGAGTCGTCTCCGACCAGTATTTCGCCTTGAAGAGGCTCTTAAATTGCTGATAACTTTCGATGTCGCTCCGGTTGGCTATCCACCAATGGTCATTCACCTCCCGAAACGACTTGTCTAGGATTTCTCTGTTCTGGACCCATCGGTTCCCTCTGTGTTTTTCTAGGTACTCCTCTATGCGTGCCAAGAACTCCATGGGCTTCCATTTATACTGCCGGAAATTAAGCCACTCTCTATTTTCGGACATTGAGAAATGATTGTAACCAGTTGGTCTGTTCCTTATCAATTCAATTTCCTCCTGGCTCTGACGCACTTGTCCTGTGATGTTCGTCATAGCGGCTTCCACGCCGTTGCATCTTTCGGTTACATGTGTCCGCACTTTATTCATTTCTTCCAGGGCAAATTTCTTGTTTTCTTCCAGTTTCGTTTCCTGTTTTCCTTGACATGTGTCATCTCTTTATGTATTACCTCCCGGACTTCCAGCACTTCGTTTTCTGTCTGACGACATCTTTCATCCACTTCCCTGATCTGGTGGTTAACAACCACGACTTCCTGTTCTAACTTCTTTACGATGGATTTCTTTGTCTCTGTTATCCTTTTATTTAACTCTTCTTTTGCCAACTCTATTCTCTCGTCTACCTTATTCATGCTCTCCTGGTTGACTTCCCTTAGTTCTTCTCTTAACCTTTGATTATTCTCGTCCATCTTCTCCTCCATTTTCTGATTATTTTCCTCCAACTTTTCTCTCAGTTGCTGATTGTCGCTTTCCATTTTCCTACTTGTTTCCTCCATTTTCTCTTCCATCTTCTTACTCAAAGATTGATTGTCTTCTTTCAGATCTTCCATCTTCTTATTCAAATTCTTACTGGTTTCCTCAGTCCTCTTGTTGGTATTTCCTATGCTTTTATTTATTCCACCCAAATCTTCCTTTGTGGACTGGCTGTTGTCATCCATTTTCTTGTTAGTGGAATCCATTTTCTTGTTCATGGATTTGATTTCTCCCATCATTTGTCTGAGCATTTCCTGTATGTTACTATCCTCTGCTCGTGATGGTTTCTCCTTCTCTGGGACATTGACTTCCCCCGTCTGCGTGGTTACTTCGGGCTGTTCCTCTGGTGGTACGGGTTGTTTCGGTTCCACCTGGGCCACTAACACTTCTGGATCTTCAACGGGTGTTGCCTCCTTATCGCCCATGTCCACTTCCTTTTCGGCCTCTGCCGCCCTCTTCTTCGAAGTAGCTCGTCTTTGGATTTTTCTCTCTGTTTCTATAAATTAATCGCTGCCAGGCTTAAATTATCAAGCCCTCTAAGTTGGACGCCACTTTGTAAGGAAACCCTGTATGCGGTCTTTACAAAAAAAGATAATAGAGAAAAAATTTTATTTCAAAAAAAAATTTTCAATAAAAAAAATTTTGTTTATGTTTTAATCAATGTCTGTAATTGTGAAATAATCCTGTTTTAATGTTCTGTTAAAAATTTTAATAATTAAGAAGGTATTTATTAATTATTGAGCACTTCTGGAAGATCTGAACCAAGTCTGGAGTTAATCAGATTAACTCCGGTCAGCAATCGATTTATGATGTTTAGTACTGGTCCAATATCTCACTGTTAATTAATATTTTCTTCTTCTTGAAGTCTCGTTGCATTAATAAATACACCTTAAATTAGCATGTGAAATAATAATAGATACAAACAATTGAAATAAATGGATTTATTAACAAATTCAAAAAATAATCGATTTTTAATCGATTGGGAGCAATTATCGACTCCGTCTCAGGGAATAATCGATTTGTTCATACAGTGAAAAAAATTATTATAAGTATTATGTAAAAAAGGTTCTTGGAGCGATTATATTAATAGTCAGAGAAGGGTAACGAGAAAGTATAACATTAACAATTAAATAATTTCAATAATTATTATTTAACAATATTTAAATAATTCTGATATAATGTTTAAAAAAGTTGAATCGTCAAACCATATGTAGCTTCTGACGTCACTCGATGAGGAAGGCACAGATTCGTATTTTTTAAAGATGGCCGCTCCTAGACATGGCGAGGTTATTGGAAATGTCGGTGTGTTAAAATCTCACAGTAAAATTACCTTCATAAATGTTTGAAATGTCCCCGCACTGGTGTAATCTGTCTAATAGGTTGTTTGGTGTGTTCTGAAGAAGTGTTCCGTGTATACTTGTGTTAATTATGTTATTTGATATGTGTTCACTTCTGTGGGTTAACTGCTCAAAAAGTGGTTATGATTTGTAGCGTTAATTATCACAAATATATTGTTTTACTGTTTTAAATCACTAGTATAATGAAGTTTGGTGTTAGTTTTCACTATTGTCGCTAAAGTTTCTGTAGGTTTAGTTAGAAAAGTGTTTAATTCATTTAACTCTTGCTTCACTGATATTAGTGGGTAACCGTAGTACCATTTTCTACACGGTTTTAAGGAACGTTATATTACACAACTATAGAGCTTGATATTCAACAAAAGACTAAACTAACTTCCTTCATGTTAGTCAAAATCTGGCCCAGTTAATCTTTGAAAAAGTATTGTTAAAATATTTTGATTTCCCATACACATGATACAAAATTACATTATATATGGAATTTATTTATTTTATTCGTCACCTTCATGAATTATGAACCTTATCATTGGTTTAATCATCTCATTCCTCTTAAATTGATATATTATAGTCCATATCTGTTGACATTTTGTGGAAATTACCAAATTTCTCTCTTTTTGGAAATCTAGGTTCAAAAATTGGTTTCCGCCTTCATATAATTTTTCTGCCATTTTAACTGTTATTTATACTATTATAATAAATTTTAATTAGTCATATTTCTCTTCCTTTCCTTAAATACATATAAATTGAACCTTTGAACTGGTTTTTTATGTTAATCTCTGAATTTGACATTGCTCTTTAAAATTAATTAATTTATATATTTTGAAAATTTACAATATTTTAAGGTATATTTCCTTATTATCACTTTAACTCATAGGATCATTCACAGTAGTGGTTAACTGATTTACCTTACCTAAATCTTGCTAGTTTACAGGAATTATAAGTGAATTAACTGGTTTATATGGCTTCTGTGAATTCACCACATGGCCTAGAGTTTAGAATTTTACATTTCTGTCTTTCTCAAATAAATTTAATCCTACTCCTCCTCTGACTTTACATAGTTATTATTACATGAAAATAAAACGTTTTACAAACCCATTGTGAGGTGTAGTATTTGATTAATACTAGTGTTATATAAAAAATAATAATGAACATCATTCAGCATTCTAAGATTGAACATATTGCTGACATGGTTTGAAAACATACATTTAACTCCTTTTTAATTAACACAGCATACCTACTGAAACATTATTAATGGTATGCATGCTGTTATTTGGCAAACATAATTCATTTTAAACACATATAAATCTTATTTACTAAAAATTCTTATAAACCTATTGAGTTCATGGCTGTGAACAAGTAGCCATTTTAAACAATTTAAACCTATGAACATAAATTAATGCCAGTCCTTTCTGGTCTAAACCATTATTATCTATTATCCCCTTCATCAGTAAACATGTCCACCCATACTCTAGTTATTATCATTTTTACAAATGTCTTGTAATAACAGAGTTACTAAATATCACTATAATATTGATGACTCGGAACACAAAGTTTTTTATAAGTAAAAACGTAAAGTTTTACCTTACAGCCTAAACCGGCTTTCACCTATAGAAGGCTTCATCAGAGCCTCTGATGAAGCCTTCTATAGGTGAAAGCCGGTTTAGGCTGTAAGGTAAAACTTTACGTTTTTACTTATAAAAAACTTTGTGTTCCGAGTCGTCAATATTATGGTGATATTTAGTTAAGTAACGGACACGTCATGGACAACGAAATCCAAGAATTTAACAGAGTTACATTAAAATAATAAAATATTGGAAATCTTCCATTTTATTATTTTATGATGATGTGTATTATTGAATATAAAAGTTGTTATATAGTATATTGATAAGTCATAGTATCACTAACTTTAATTTTATTGTATTTCCAAAAACACTTGCACAAGTTCACTTTCACTGGTGGTTCTGATATTTTGAGTCTTATTATCTCAGACCAGACCTTTAGTAATCATGGACTGTTAAGACTTGTTTATTTCCTTTATCACACAATAGCTTTAGTTGGTTCACTTCTTATTATACTAGACAACACTTTTGATTTCTTAATAATTACATTTTTATAGGATTTTGGGATGTTATACTTTCTTTTTATTTGTCTCTATGGGTTTGGGGTTGATGGTATTTAATAATAGGTTTTATAACGGTGTTTCTTTCATACTATTTCTTCCTCTCTTCTTGTCTTCTTTATTGTCTTTCTTCTGGTCTTCCTTCTTCTTGTCTTCATTCTTCACTCTTGTCTTTCTTCTGGTCTTCCTTCTTCTTGTCTTCTTGTCTTCATTCTTCACTCTTGGGTAAACCAAGGTACTTCGTGTTATCTCGACTGATGTTTAGTTTGGAGCATCGAATTTATTTACTGATACTGACTTTGCTCTTCGCTAAAGGTTTCAGGGTATTGTTTACTTCCTGATCATAAATTTTATTCTTCCTTCTTCTTGTCTTTGGGGTATTTTGGTGTTTCACCACTCTCAAACTGATTCTCTCTTCTTGATATTGTGTTATCTAATTTGTTTACTGCTCCTAGCTTCCTGGGTAAATTCCTGATTTTATAATATGAGTTGCTTTCAATAATTTCTTTGATTTTTAACAGTGGTTTTTACATAATGTAATGAGAATTTTTGTTTTATTGTTGTTTATTCCTTTGAATTCATTCAATTTCATTCGATTTTGTATTAACATATGTGGTGTAATTAATTTTTATTATTTTATATGAATTAATAAATAGTGGATTTTCTGTCACGCTACAATATACTTGCCCAATTCTTTATTAACACGTTCGGCAAGGTTACCCTGAGGATGCCTAATTGATGTGAGCATGGGTTTTATTCCTTGCTGCGTTAACGTTTCAGACCATAGCTTATTCCTAAGTTGTTTGGCTTGATCCGTAATTATCTTCTTTATGTGACCATATGTGGGTACATACCTTTGCAGTATTATCTTCAGAACAGTCTTTGTGGTGGGTCGCATAATAGCGTATAACTGGACAGCCTTGGTAAACACATCTAACACATCTACACATAGAATAATGTGCCTAACACCCCGACTTGATCGTGGCAGCGGACCCAAGAAGTCCAGAGCTAACAACTCCCCTTTCTCCTTTTCTCTGATGCTTTGCATAGATACATAGGTATGTAAATTTGGATGTCTAGTGGTCTGGCAATCATGACACCTTTTCACGACGCCTTTAATTCTCCTATACATATTATTGATGGTGAAATCTTCTCTCAAAGTCCAGTAACATTTTAATGCTGACGCATGAGCTACACTTTCATGACATGGTGTAATTAACTGTTGTAACATTTCTGGTGATATCATTACTTTCCAGTCTTGGTCCATTAATTTAAATAGTATGTTATTTTCAACTGCATACTTATTGTGAGATGGTTGTTGTTTTGATTGCTGAAGCTTTGGATCTTTATCTTGCTCTCTTGCTAAGTTCTGGAGTAGCTGTTTTACTTCTTTGCTTGCTTTATACTGGATATGCAGTAATTTCAAATCTTTATCATTGGAGAAATGAGTCTCTTCTTTCTTCAACGTGACATATCGACTTAGTGTATCAGCTGTCTTGTTGTCGGTTCCTCTGCAGTATTTAATGGTAAAAGAATATTTTTCTATGGCCAGAATCCATCTCATCAGTCTCGCACGTGTGATTCTGCACCTCAGTAAGAATGATAGAGCTTGGTGATCAGTGTGGATTTCAAAGTGGGTTCCATAGATGTAGTATCGGAATTGTTTCACTGCATATACGATGGCCAATATTTCCTTCTCCAAAGTACAGTAATGTTTCTCTGCACCTTTGAACACTCTGCTTGTGTAGGCAATCACTCAAAGTTCTCCTTTTGAATCTTCTTGGTAGAGTACACTCCCTATTGCATAGCCGCTGGCGTCCGAGTAGATGATGTACTTTCCTTCACGTTGTGGATGGTGTAGCATATTATTTTCCACAAACAGTCCCTTGACCTTGTTGAATGCATCGGTGTGATGTTGTTCCCACTTCCACTTCACTTTCTTCCTTGTAAGCTCCAATAGTGGTTTGATTTCTTCTGCATATAATGGTGAAAATCGTCTATAGTATCCCGTTAGACCTAGGAATGCTCTTAACCCTTTCACATTTCTCAGTATTGGGAACTTGTGATACTGCTTATTTTGCATGGATCTGGACGTATACCTTCCTCAGATACAATATGACCCAAAAATTTTATAGACGATTGCATAAATTCACATTTATCTAAATTTAATGAGATGCGAGCTTGTCGGAACTTCTCAAAAATAGTGCGTAAATTGATTATATGTTCTGATGTTTTCGATATGACCAATATGTCATCAACAAAAATCTTGGTGTAGGTTCTACTTCCGGACCTAATGCAATTTATAAACATTTTACAATGGCTGCTAGGGTTGTGCTTAGACCGAAAGGTACTACCTTATGCTGGTAGCATTTATTTTTATACAGAAATGCAGTATATTTTCTATCGCTTTCTCGAATGGGAATCTGCCAAAAACTAGAGGTTAAATCGAGTTTAGTTAAATACTTAGCTCCTTTGCACTTTGTGAACAACTCATCTGCCGAGGGTGCACAGTCAAAATTCTTTTCTATGACGCTATTCAAATTCCTCATGTCCAAACATAGTCGAATTTCATCATTCTTCTTTTTCACCACAACCAACGGGTTTAAGAAGTTACTGTTTGATCATTCTATGATGTCATTATCCAGCATTCTTCTGATTTCTTTCTTGACTTGCTCCTCATACTTCATTGGAATTGGGTATGTCCTCCTCACGAATTTTGACGGATCTGTGACATTGATGCGATGTTCATATACATTTGTTTGTGTAGGCAGTTCACTAAATATGTCTGTATACTCTTTAATTAAGATGTCTATTTGTTCTACTCCTTGTTGTTCATCATTGTTTTCTTCGCTACGATGTTTATCATTTGCATAGGTTACTGAAGGTCTGGAGATAGGTACCGGTTCATTTATATTTGATGACTGATCTTCAGTTACATTCAATTTAATATTTTGTGTGACATTATTCAGAGTGCACGTTATCGTTTGATCTGCTATATTTATTACAGCCTTCATTTTATTTAAAGCATCTATTCCTAATATACAGTGACGGACTAGTTTATTTACTACTAACATAGGTAATTCATATTGTACATTCCCACACATTATATTCGCAAATATTTGTTGCTTAACTCGTTCCCTGGTACGATTAGCAGTGGTTGTGTAAAATTCATTAACAGATAGAGTGGGTGTCGATTTAAAATATTGTTTGTTGCTGTGTAGCCATGTCTTATTAACAACAGATATTTTACTTCCTGTGTCGATCAATGCCTGCACTTTACAGTGGTTGATGTATACAGTAACAGTTGGACAGTGATTACATTCGCTCACACGTCTTGCAGTTGTATCCGGTGCAGTTATGTCGGCGTACAAATCAGGTGGAAATAAGCTGTTCATTCCTACTTCATGTGATGGTCAACTTTGGTTTAAGGTAGACGGTATTGGCGGTGTCGGCTTCTGAACTATTGTTTGTACATTCCGTGTATATGGCTTGGTAAATTTCTTATTCGAATTTGGCCAGGTGTATCCACCCTTCTTATTACTTCCCTCTGTTTTATTCTCGACATTGCGCTCTTCTCTTCTAAACTTTCTCTCCCCGAAGTTCTCAGCATGCCTTCTCTCGTCTTGGACATTAGTTTTATTTCTGTAATCGGTGTGAAACATGTGTTCGGACTGCGTGAGTAAAATTAATAAATCTTCAACAGTTTTAATTCCTTGTGTGTAAATAGCTAATCTAATATCTCTGTGGAAGTGATGTTCTAATTTAAGTACCAATTCGTGTTGTGTAAATGTGGGTCTCAAATGTTTACTTCTTTCGACGAGTTGAATGACATACTCCTCTAAGGTAAGTCTACCATTATGTTGATATTTACCATATTCCAATTGGTCTCGTACTTGTCTTTGTGTGTGAATATTCCAATAGCGGCCTTCAAACGATTCTTTAAATTGTTCATATGTAGTTAAATTATCTCTGACAATAGTATACCATCGTGCAGCACAATCTTGAAAATGCTTACTAACAAAGTCAATTTTATCTTTGTCAGTTATAGGGTTATTTATTAATTCCATTTCCCGTTCACAATTTAATAAAAATTCAACTGGGTTCTCTGTTTTCAAACCTTTGAATATTAGTTTGGTCCGTTCCTCTATCTGTGTTGGATACATCATCATCATGTGCCGGTCGTCTCTTGCTCTCCATTCTCAGACGTTCTACTTCTCCATGTAGATCTTCCTTAAGTGTGTTCATTTCACCTGAGTAGTCCTTGGTGGATTTTGCAGACTACTACAGCAGTTTCCAACGTCGTCGTTCTGGCTTCTAATTCCTGTGTTTTATTAATGTTTTCTCGGATTTGTTCACTAACTGTTTTTATCCTCACATCTTGTTCCTGCTTTGAAACTCTAAACTTTTCATTCCAGTGTTCAGCTAATTGTTTAATACCTTCTTTTAATTCTTTCAACCATTCTGTTTTCTGATCTTTAAACCTATTCTATATCTTTAAAGCTTGTTCGTTTAGTGACTGTTCTACTCTAGTTTCTAATATTTATATTCTGGTATTAGTTTCTTCGAGTTTTGTAGTCAACTGTTCTTTAAGGTTATTGAATTCGGCTTTAACTTCTTCTTTATTCTTCGCTAATTCAGTTTTAAATTCTACGCTACTCTTTTGTATTTGTTTATTAGTTTTCGCTAATTCAGCTTTAACTTCGTCTTTATTTTTAGCTAATTCAGCTTTAACTTCCTCCTTATTGTTTTTTAATTCTTCATTATTCTTTTGCTTTTGTTCCTGGAGACTTCTAAACATAGCCTCAATATCATCTCCTTTCTGCGGTGTAGCCATTTTGTTAAATTTAAATTCGTGTTATTATTAATTATTATTGGTAAACCACGACTCTATTGGTTTTTATTTAATATTGTTTATTTATGTTTATTATTATTATAAATTATCCCATACCAACAATTTCTGTCCTCTTTCAGTTTTGTTGAGCGCCAGTTGTGAAATACACAACAATATTACAATTACAGTACAATAATATTAATAACAATAATAATAATACACTTATTAATTATGAACATATACGATAATTTACATATATCGGGCCGCACTTTGGGCACACCAATTTATTATGCAACGTTCCAAGTATTTCAAAATTTGCACAAATACATTACCATGTACTCAACGCAACTATAAAGTGTATTACACCGGCCAGGTCGCAGGATTTTTTATTCTCGTGTCAAGTATATGTAGTTGCACAATAATTAAATAATTTTCAAAGAGGAATGAGATGTTGTTGACATGAAATAATTAATTAAAACTTTTTCAAAATAATCATACTAAGATTTATTAATGTTAATTGAAAATATTCAAATATTAAAATTTCAAATCTTTGATAAATAACATATTCTCTTTTATACGTTTACATAAAGTACCATATAACCTTCTGTGCTATTCATGACATATTAAAATAAATAACCGTATAATCTTACTAGCTAAACAGACATGTTAAACAAATTATCTTAACTCTTTTTATTTCAGTGTGTCTGACGTTTACTCAAATTTTAAAATAATAATACCAACTCGTATACAAACAAAAAAATATTAACTCAAGAATAAAATTACTTGTTGCTATAAACAAAAATAAAATAATAACATTTACTTTCAACCTATTATTTAATTCTACTTAGTATTTCAACCTATTATTTATTCACCCAGATTTTAACATATAGCAGAAGGTTAGTATTTTTTTTTTAATTTTCTTATTCAATTAAATTATTTACTTTACTACTATTTAAATTTAAAACTTTTAAGTCTTTATTGTTCATGTATCATTTTATTTTTTGAAAGTTCTTTTCACAAAAAAAAATATAATTGTTTATTCATCACCTGCGTACATCTGCCGTTACAGTTGCACGTGCGTGTGTGTGTGTGTCCTGAATCCTGAGAATTTGATGATGATGATGCTGATTATGCTGATGCTGTGTTCTCTGTCTCTACGGGTTGTTGTTTGTGATGGTCCAGATTTCCTCCATACGTCTTGGTGTGTGTGGTCCTGATCGATTGGCAGACCGGCAGCGTGACGTTGTGTGAAGATTTCTTGAGTCTGAGACCGCCCCAAAATTGCTGGTGGCATTTATACTGGACGGCGATCTGACATGTCCAGGACTGTTTTCGACCTGTTAGATGTTGTCACTATTGTGCAAAGCGTCCTTTTAATTACAAATCACTTTTTGGTTCATTTTCGCGATTTTGTAAATATACTCGTAGCACGAGCGATATAATCGTTTGCGTAATTTGTTCCTGGTCACTCACATATAACACACTTATTAATTACTATTTAATTACAATATTAATTAACATTAAATTATACAGCCTCCTTATTATTACACATTTTGCAATAATTTTTATATCACCATATTCATTAAAAATTCCTTAATGTAATGGTGTCTTTATAATTTGGATAAGTCTTCGTTCGCAGGTTTAAAACGATTAGTTTATTTTTATCTGGTTAAAACCTGATTACAGCCGTAGCATCACCCCATATATTCCTGTTGTAGCTTGTGTTACGCACACAAACACACAAGCGCTGTATTCATGCGGGGGCAGGTGTACGCTTCTGACAATCCTTAGCCTGCATAATATTGTTAAAAACTGTTCATCATATACTTTCTATGCTAAATATTTACAAACATACCGCCCTGGGAAAATATGCAAATATATGTATTGTTGCAATATATATATATATAGTAACAAAACCAAATGTTGAAAAAAGAATTATAAATATATGCATGAAACCCTATCCAGAGAGGGAACAAGAAATCATAATTAATAGCCAATTAAAGGAAAATACCAAGTTTTGAGAAATCAGTAAAGAACCAAATATAACTAAATAAAAACAACCTTTGACTTATTTAATATCATCAAGACACCCAGAAATTACCCAGTAGAATAGGGCAGTAAAGAAACCAAAATTAAATAAAGAAACCTAGTAGGCCTAAATAACTTGCCATGAATAACCCAACCAAACCCAATAAAGAGTACCTATTCATAAAATAAAATTGTATTAAACAAAATTGTATAGGCCTATAATCAAGGAAAGAAAAAGGGACACAACCCCTTACAGTGATAAAAGTGACATAATAATAAATAGTGACACAAACTACATTTAAAGAGTATGCTATTTATTTTTTTTTATAAAAAGTGTTTTGTTATTATTAACAACCAGTAAAAATGGTTTATCATAGAGACAATAGTTTAAAAGTATGAATAAATTAAAGCTGTCAAAAACAAGTATTATTATTAAGAGTTTTGTTATATGTTATAAGAGTTTATGTTATTAGTTAATTAATTTAAATATATTTATCTCATGGAGTCAAGGTAGAACTTACAATCAACCATAACAAATTGTTCCTTCATATATCAGAGAAATTCATTAATTACTAAGGTTTTACAGGTATAACCCATGGCATGTTTAGTACCAAATTGTTTATAATTATATAATTAATAATCATATAAACATTGCATGTATCATTAGGATATAATAATAAAATTATATATTAAAAGCAATTTGTAAAATGTAAAGTATTAATGGGTATGATCATATAACACTTAACCTGCACATAAATGGCCAATCAAAATTTAAGAAGTTTTGATCAGTTCAGTGACTAAAAAAGAAGAAATGACACTTAATTGTTAATTGTGATGGAGAACAGTTTAATAGTGCTTGCCGAGGTGTTATAAAAAATGAAAATCTAAAATACGAAACCATTTTGTGAAAGAAAATTTGTATGACCACCACTGAAGATAAATAATTACTTAACTACAATCATCTCACTAACCAGGAACACACACCACAAAGAAAATATCAAGAATAAACAAGGAGACGTTTAGCGAATATCGCCTAGATGTGTAACGTATAATTCGACTTAATAACTGACAATATTTTTTATCCAAAAACGAACAACCATTAGATTACACTCTAATTCACACTAACACTAATCACTAGTGAACATAAACAAGTGAAAACAAATTCCATATCTAAAAGAATCAGTGGTTACAAGGAAACATTTATTTTGACACATTTAGTAAACTTCAATTATTATCTGACACGGACGACGGCAGCCATGATGATGACGTCACTCTAACCAGCATGCTTTGTACGAAGCGTATTGAATCTCATCAGACATTGTATGTTATTTCTTATTTAATTTTGTAATTTTTTAGATTATAAGTACTAGAAAGATTTGTAAAGGTACTCTATATTGTTATTTATCATGTAATGGAACTTTTCGTAGCAGCCACAAGAATTCCCACGAAATATATTAAACCTATTTTATTATTCACTCCTGAGATAAATATCGATTGTTACTAACGTGTGTATCGAATGAAAATTTCTATCAATTGGAACTCAAATTACAGAGATTAAACAATTATGTTAATAAATCATATCCATGCGTTATTATTTCATGAACATAAGATATTATCAGCATTTGTTTTATAATTACCAAGACTAAGAAGACGTCGGGGAGTCGTTGGAATTACACAAACTACAAAACCAAGATTAACCTCAAAGAATAGGGTTAAGCCTAATATCGAAGGTGACTTGAGAATTGTTTGGGACGACTCGACCGCTATTTTTGAATTATATTGGAAGTTTTAACTGCTGAATTGGAATAATAATAATTCTGATTATTAAACCAAGGCAGAATAATTCATTTCTTAACGTATATATTAAATCACGTTACAAAACACGCAACATTAATAATTCACGATCAACTGATACACTATTTACAACTTTTTATTACAACTTAAAATTTACAAAGCATAACACGGGAAAATTACTATAACACGGGATACACGTTCAGTAACAATATATATATATATATATATATATATATATATATATATTGTAACATAACAAAATGTTACCTAACCTAAACGTATACTGTCAGATTTTATAAGGACAGAACAATAATGTAAATAGGGAATATAGTGATAAGAATAAACAAGAAGAGAGGAATCAAGAAAGAAGAAAGAAGCAGAAGTGCCACATGAAACAGTAAACACAAATACTGTTTGACACTACAACCAGACAATGACTAACACAAACTGATGGACAGAGTAAATTTACATTAAGCTGTCAATCAAGTCAGTAGATAGTGTAAACAGAATGTGATATGTAAATAAAAAGTGAATCAATAAGGATCTGAATACTGTGAAATCAGAATTAGCATTTTGCTGATAATAAATTTAACCATGACTAGTAAATTATGAATGCCAAAAACTAAAATTAGCAATGGCTACAAAGTGAGAACAGAGATATATTTCAATATCAAATATACTTATGAGAAAGAAAAACCATTTGTAAGAGGGAATCTTATACGAATAAGGTACCTCAACAAATTACCGAATTGTGAACCAGTAAATGTTGTTAAGGCAAAATTCCAATATAAACGGTATGTCTTAACAAGGCCTAGACCAAACAATAATCAGTAAGTTTATTATTGAGAGGTAACGTAAGTGTAAATTAAATACACAGAACAATTGTTATGCTCCAACATAGCAAAAAACATTATTAAAATGATATATTTAATCATAATTCAATTTTTAAGTAGTAGAATAGAACGAGTTAGTGTAAAACGAAATGTCATAGTAATAAGAATCGCTCATTACAATGTATAAAGTTAAGGTGTATTCATAATGTTCAGTAATCGAAGGTCAGTACAGAGTTAATCGTGTTCCCACATAAACGTTTGAGTAATAAAATGCTATGTGAACACAAACAATATTAATCAAAGTGTATAATAGTCGATTCAGGTAAACAGGCGACAGTGCGGAGTAGTGTACCTGAACATTGTTTAGGTAGCAATGTCAGTAAAAGTGAAATTAACTCGGTATCAAACTATGTCAAATTAAAGGGGACAAAATGATCTTTAATTTGATGATGATATCGACCCAATCGCAACTGTATTAAGTGCGTGAAAGGTGTTAGCATCATTTACAAAATATGCATCAGAAATTTGTTTACTAATACCAACAACATTGAAAGCTATCTGTCATCTCAGAGTTTGGCAGTTAAAAAACCGTTATTAACGGCTATAAAGACAATACGTCATACTCATCACACCTGCAAAACCAATCACAAAATTAGTTAGTAATTAACATTTTTGCCTAAGGCCGATCGAAGAAGAGGGTATATAAGAGAATGTAACCGATTCTCATCAGACACTTATCAACTTCATACAGCACGGAACATGTGCTCGCCATCTCAATATTTTTAATATCTGTTAGCGTCATCAACATAACACATCGAAGGAAATAGCTCAACACCAAACTACAATTACTTCAAATTATTCTACAGAGAACCATAGTGATTATGTGCAGTATTATTTCAATTTAGTGCGGGAAAATAATGAACAGAAGTAATTAAATAATATTATTCACGATCCATTAAGTTAGAAGCGGATCGAAATACTCTGTTCTTGTGCGTGTGCAGTGGAAACGATAATCACTATAATCCGATTATCAAGGTGCTAAATGAGTTTTAATTAAATAATTAAAACCAAAAGGTAACAGTGCAACCATTATTCATTTTTTTCTCCGAGCGCCATAACCTGTACGTTTTTATACACTGATCTGTACTGACGCAAACCACAGAAACATTTCAATATTACACCATGTCTCAATTTATTTTATGAATTTGTCATTATTAATTAAGCTGAATGTTAGTTATAAGTGTTCTCAAATTATAAACTTTGTAAATCAGAAATCAAGCGTGACGAACGCACAACCTATCAAATAGGTTATTTTTATTTGTGTACTTTACAAAAGTAACGTCAAAGGCATTATTAATTAATTTTATATCAGAAAATCATTAGCGATTGTGTAGGCATGACTTTCTTTTTTGTGTCTCAAAGAACTCATATCTGAGATTTTAATAATATTACTGTTAAAAATAAACAACATCTGGACTTAGCCAGATTTACCACTCATGTTCTGAGCAAGCCTTATAGGGTATATAATAACTTATTTACAATTGTACATCATTGTATGTTTTAATTATATTTGTTTTGAATTCTCTATCAAGGGTATGAATAAAACCCATTATTAACAGCATAACTCGACTTAATTTATTTCTAACAGATAGTTAAATATTTTATTTAGAAGACTCAAACAACCTTCAGTTGTGATTAAATATCTTGGAATAGCATTGCCATAAAGGTAATAAACAATTATTTAAAATTTTTTAAATCATTCAGTGATTCTATTTGTGGGTTTTACACGGGATTTTCCCAAAATAAATCCGTGTGGCGCCCACTAACAAACAAGGCAATCTAACCTTGCAACTAAAGTGAGTTGGTTTTTGTAAACTGAGTTGACAGCTTATTGAACTTCTAGAAAACACGACCAGGTACGTGAAAGTATATTATGTTTATTATATTGTCCAGACATTACTAGACATAACGTACTTAGACTATTATCGACCTGGAGGAGAAGTTTCACAGCCAGTATCAACAAGACAACCATCATCATCAAGCGACCAACTATAATTCTTTACTGTTAATCTTAAGCAAACCTAGTATTTAAATATTACCAACACAACTATTTTATTTGTTTGATTTAAGGGAATTCTTTTCAGACAATTATAATTACACAATTGTAAACACACTTTGAGTAACCTCGAATGTTACATTTTAAATTGCTTTACAACATTAGTAACCTTCAATTAGAAACAACTACAAACCTTAATACATGTCAAACCAATACATCAAACATAATCAATTTTTATTTAAATACGATTCATATATATTTGAGTTTGGTTACAAATTGGCTAGCCCAACAGTGTGGCTTTTTAAACATAAACATAATTTTATTTAACAACCAAAAACCGTTTATTATATTACAATATATATACTTATTTTGTTTTTTGTGCGATGATTTCATACCATGCATGTTCAGGATTTTAAAAATGTTTTGTAAATCCTCAACTTTTCCACTGTGTTATGTGTAGCATCTGAAGTTTTGGCAGCTTGCAGCCTCCACTATCCTGTGTATAATTTTTTCAAGTTTAAGGGTATATTCCTTATGTCATTCATGAAAATAATAAAGACAGTTGGACTCATGATACATCATTTTATTCTTTCCAGAACATCAGATTCTATTGATTTCATATGTGTAAGAATAATTTCATTATTTACTGTACAAACTTGTTTGCACATACATTATTATGGTACATTTTGACATTGTTACAGGACCAAGTGCGTCAAGCAATGAAGTTGTTGAAATAAAACAACCAGTAGTGAATCTTGTTAGACATAAACCAGTATTACAGCCTCTAAAGAGGAACACAGAAAACAGCCTACCACCAACAAGAGAAACGTTTAAGAAAGAAAGTAAGGTTATAAATTACACGTAAACTGTACACATTGATAGAATGCTTTTATGTATAAACTATATATTCAGTAACCAAAAGACAATAATCCAAACAGCATTAACAAGTACGTTTTTTTTTAGAGAGTTTATTATTTGTAATGGGTCAAATTGGAAGGTTTTTTATTTTTTATTAATCTTGGTTTTGATTTTGTTAAAAGTGTACAATTTACTTCATATATGGGGGCTACCACAGTTTAATTTTATATTAACATAGATCACCCATTCAATCACTTTTAAATTGCCAGACTTCACCTGTAAGGAGCCTCCAGTACAGCAATGCAACATACATACAGCCAGTCAAAACAATTGCCAGACGCATTGCACAATCACATAGCAGCAGCCTTGTGACTCAGCCTACAGTGTGTCATCAGAGTGTGCAGTTTGGTATCAGAGAGTAAGCAGCAGCAGACAATAGCATTGTGAATTTAAAACAGGGGCCTCGGTTTTACAAGATAGGCCGTTAAAACAAATTTGGCCTATCCTAGAAAGTGTGAAACAGTCATTAAAAAGTAACAGTGTACAAACAAAAAGTTTGCAGCAGTTCGTCCCAAGGAATACCGGCCGGTGCATCTCGAAGGGGTTAGCTCTTCTCAAAATTTAAAAAAATGTGGCAGTAAAAGTGAATCAATCTTTTTAAAACAGTGGCAGTGATGCGGGAATAACTACAGAACAACAACATCCATATTTGTTATTTTTTTGTTTATTTTTCGGGACGAGTACAAACTTAACACGGGGCGGCCACGAGGTCACGGATGAACGTGTTGCAGGCGGGGATTTTATATAATGTATTATATTAATCAATTAGGGTAACGGGGGTTGTTTTTTAAGAATGTGAGAGTGTGTGAGCAGCTGGGCTATCTTCTTAGACGTAAGTAATATTATGTAAGGCTATTAAATAAGATGTATAAACAAGAGTTACCCAACCTTTAAAAACATGTAAGACAATTTATTTGGAAAACAAAGTTATAAAATCGCACTATTTGATTATTAAACAAAATTAATTTCTCTTCCAAAATGTATTGTGTAAGTTATTCACGTAACCTTGAAAATTGCGCGTGTATCCCAAAGTACGTATGAGACCCTGGACCCAAGAACTCGCAAACGGTAAGTGTAAGTTTTTTTATTATGGTATGGTTTACTAAGCTATTTAAATGGTAATAAATAGGTAATTTCACAGTTGTCGCAGCCGAAAGGGACAGTTTTTATAAGTTAAAATTTGATGTAAAAACCATACCTACGATTAAGATACAAGCGCAATTGAGAGGTTAAGTGAAAGACGTAAAGTTACGTAAAATAAATAAAAAATATTTGTTCAGACAGATAAGAAATAAATTACATATTTAAAAATATAATCATGGAAAATACAGAGAACGGAGTCGATTTGTCCGACTCGACTGTGATAAGCGAAATAGCTGAATTAAATGAATCAGCTGTGATGAGTAGTCCTGAAATACATTCAACACCGAATGTAGGTCAAGACGATAAAAACATGAATGTGCATAACCCAAATGAAAAAGATAATACAGAGGATTCAGGGATTCAAGCAACCCCGACCTCAACAAAATGTAACAAATTAGACGATGATATAATGAGTATATTAAGAACCATATCAATGGACATTCATGTACAGAATAACAAATTTAACGAATTAAATAGTCGCTTTGACAATAATGACATAAAATTAGATAAATTTGATAGTCGTTTTGACAATAATGACATAAAATTAGACAGACAAAATAATCGTTTTGATGAAATTAAGACTGAATTCAATTGCAAATTTGATGCACTCAAAATTGATATTGAGGAGGTAAAAACAAAATGCGAAAATAGTTGTAATGAGTTGAAACGAGATATTGAGAGAGTAGTAGAATCAGTAGGAGAACAGAGTAAAAGTAAAAATAATAATGACAGTAAGAAATTAACAAGTGAGAACAATAATGTTGAAAATGAGAATATAATTAAAAAGGTGGTAGTAGAGAGTAAGATAAATAGTAACAATAATATTGAGAATGGTAATGTGACTGAAAGGGTGGTATCAGAAAGCGATACGTTGAAAATAGATAGTGAAACAGTGAGTGAGAGAGAGAAAGTTATATGTAATAACGAAGTTGTAATCAGTGTTGATGAATTAGAAAAAGAATGGAAAGAAAGAGTAGATGAATGTGTAGGGCAGGGGGTAAAATTTCCCCTTATTTGTGATGAACCAGAGTGTTCAAAAGTGTTATTTTTGGGCAAGAGACCCTTATTAGTGAAAGATTTGAATTGTTTAATTTTGCTGAATAATTTTGTACCCTCTGTGTGGAATGATAAAAGTGCGATATGGTGTTATGATGATGAAAGATGTTTTGAGAGAGAGTTGTGCGTTGATAAAGAAGTAGAATTATATAAACTAATGAGAGATTATAATGAGTTGAAAGAGATGCTAAATGATTTGAAGTACTTACCTGTTAAATTAGAGAGGGAAGATTATTTTGATAATACATGTCTAAATAATAATAATTTACTTTATGAAGAAAAAATAACTGAGTTGATAACGAATATTACTGATGGAGACTTAACCAATGTACTTAATGTTGACTTGTTGAATGATTATGTGGATAAAATGGATGAGTTTAGTTTGTATGGTTACCACACACAAAACAGTCATTTGTGTGGTAATAAAATTGAAAATTGCTATGTGAAACCCCGATTAATTTTTGACGATGGAGGTTGAGCCTTAAATTCACAATTGAACAATTTCAAATATGTTAATATATGGTAATGACCTAGCTGATTTTGATATTGAAGTGTGATATAACTGAATAATTATTGATGAAGAATTGTAAATATATGTGTAGTGAAATTAATTGTGTGCATTATAAAATGTTAGATAAACAAGGTATGTATGTAGCCGAAATTGTGATGACAAAAATAATATTAATATTTTGCATTTTAAAACAAAATAATACATTGAATCCTGTAATTAAATATAACTAAACCACTATAATAAACCTATAGTTAAATAATTATAAATAACTATGAATAACATAAAACAGTAAGTGGTAGCGGATAGGTGTTCCCCACTTGTCCCAGTGGGGTTCGTCTATTTCAGGGACGCGCCCCTGCCCACGCGAGCCTTGGTTTTCTCCATGTACCCTTATTTCCGGAGGAAGCTTTGTCCCTACCTTTAGTCCTAGTTCTTGACCTTGTAATAATCCTTATCTCTTTTATCTTCCCGATTTCCCTAACCCTCCCCTTAGAGTAAAAACATAAACAATGATTCTGTACAAGTATAACATATAACCTATGTACAGGTAATTAAGAAAAAATAATAAGTATAAATATTACAATAAGTATAATATCAAGTAAGTAAATAATTTTGGAAAATATTCTAAAGTAAACTTATGTAACCAAAGGGTTTAATTATTATTTTTGTGGTACCTGCTACGTTAGGTTTTGAGTAGGGGATAATGGTATTAAGAATGTGATTGTGGAGGAATTTAAAGCGAGATCAGAACTAATGATGTAATGTGTGTAAAATTTATTGAAATATTAAGAAAAACTGAACCATTTAATCACGTAGAATCATTTTGAAAATGGTAATTAGTCATGGAAACTGTTTTAAATAAATAAATAATTTAAAAGGGTCAATTTTATTAATGAATAAAAAATATAACTGATCTAAACTGGAATAAAAATGTAAGAGACAAATATATTATCTAGAAGATTTATAAAACTTGAAAAGTGTAGCAAGCAGGTATGGCAATATATGATGCAACTAGAATGTTTAGATTATGAATGCTGAAACTGAGCATGTTTATAACTGTTGTTTATGAAAACGAGTCTAGCACACAACTGTGTTCATGTAAACAGTAAGCAGGTGTGTTGGAGTGGTATGTTGTGACTAATGCCTACAGACATACTTGGTGACCATAACAAAACTCTATTGTGACATAAAAGAATTAAAGAAAATTTTTGATAAAATAATAATGAGGTAATCATTGTAACTCAGAGTTTGAGACAGTAAAAAAAAAACCCATTAAACCATTAAATTAATCAAATTAATAGAAACAAGGCTTTTAACAATGAACTTAAATTGTTTAAAAAAAAAATTGTGTAACAAAATAAAAACTTGTTGTCAATACCAGAAGTGGGGATGATTTTGGGGGGTAGATTGGTGCTCAATGAAGTGACAGAACAATGGAGCGTGGAACTGCAAATGTAGAAAGTTTAATTTTCAATTGTTAATAAATTAATTAGCTATTAAGTGGCTATTGTGGGGGTTGCCTGTGCTCTCGCTAATAGCGAAATGGGTTGGGGGTAACAGTGAGTGTTACCTCCATCGGAGGCCAAAAGGGCGATAAATGTGCGGCACACCTTATCAGTGTAAATTAAAGTGTACACACTGCCAACTACCGTGTCGCACATAGTAGTGATGTGTAACAGGCAATTAAATTAAAGTTAGATTTCCTCGACTTTTCGGGCGGTTACTGTCTTACCAGCACTAACCGTGGTTTTGGCTAGCGGCCAGCTATGGTCATACCAAGTCCCTTGACCATAGCTGACTTGAAATTGGTATATATTTGAAATTCAATGGGGGGACATTAGAGGAAATCTCCGGAACTAGGGAACAGCGGCTGCCACTCTGTTCGAGGAGGAACAGCAAGCCAGGTGGCAGATCCGTTTTAAGGGTGTATGAGTATATAACAAGAACATGATGATGTTCACTAAATTTAAAACTTAACAGCGGAAGCAGAGACACGGAGAGGTAAAACCTGCTCCAAAATATACAGTCTCTGTGGAAGCGAAAGGGCGAGACAGTCCTCCATAATCTGAAATAGTGTGTGTGGCTGGGAGGTGACGCAAAGGAGTCACGAATTTAAAATTCTATGACGTAAAAGTTTTTTGCTTATTCAAGGTTTAACCCAATCAAAAATGCTTGTGCTCTGTCCACATAATTATATGCTCAGACTCGTAAATTAAGGTGTTCATGCTATAATTTTAAGTGTATTATTTTATTGTTGTCTATTAGATAAGCATTGATAAGTATATGTAATTTTATTATGTGTGTATTTGTTTAAGCCAATAAGTAAATCGTCTGGCAGGTTAACATAAGCATCAGAATCAGAAAAAAGGGGAAACAATGAGGTGAGAAGGGAGAATAAATAAAAATAAATATGTATATTCCATGTAATTTGTTCAATTTTGAGATGTGTTTTTATTATGTTAGGATATCAGCTGATCAGCAATAATGTCACTGGTATATTGGTTTGTAAATGTTACAAGTAATTAATGTTTAGTGTACTACAGATATTTGGAAGTAAAGATAAAAAGAATATGAGAGATAAAATGACAATAATTTATGCAAATTAATAAAAGATAATTCATGGGTGATAAATGTTTTATGGGACACGTAGACCTGTCCCAATTGAATTCCAAGTGAAGTTGAAATAGATGAATATGATGTAATGTTGTTTTCGAGTTAATGTAATGTAACAGAGTTTTGTGAAGTATAGATGTTGACACAGTAGTAATGGAGAAATTGTATAGTTTTGAATGATATATTTATGTTTATAATTAATGAGATTATTTTGTTGTATTTGCAGTAACGTAATGAGATTGAGATTTTTGGGGATGGCAATTTTGTATTAGAGGGTAGTGTAATGTAGGAGTCCGCAACAAGGGTTGGGACGGGATAGGAATAGATTTTAGTGGGGAAGGGCCGCCTTAGGTAAAATCCAGGGGCCAAATAAGGGAATTGAGTTTTGGTAGGGGAAACACGTATCCTATGTACAAAGGGTTAGAGAGTATTTTTTTTATATATGTAGAGAAGGTAGCGATTTGTGTTAAATGGTAAGTTGGGGTTTAGAGTGTCCTGATTAGTAGATATTTTGACAGAGATGGGTGTCATGGTAATTGAAGTTGATTAATATTAGAGTCAGAGGGAGAAAGTTTATATATGTATAGAGATCTAATACAGTAAATGAGAATAAATAATTTACATCACCCACAGTAGATTAAAGTAAGATTGTTGAAAAGAAAGAGAGATTCATGATAAAGAATATAAAATTGTTTATTTTTTTCAACCAGTGACAGAATTTTGATAAAATTGGAAAATAATGTAAAATTAAGAATTGCTTGTTTTAAATAAATTAAATGTCAATCTGTTTATTATCTATATTAATATTTTGTTTGTTTTAAATATTTTGTGTTATTACGTTTTGTATTTCAAGTTAGGATATTACAGATGTTCAAAGTGTTTTCAGAAATCATACATAACATATGTACGTCAAGGGTTTTGGACTTGACCTAGTTACGATCAGCTGATGAGGTCATACACCTACTAAGCTTGTATAGTAGGAATCCAATTTTAATTTGTTTGTTTGATTAACTCAAACCAATATTTGGATAATTTTAATAAATGTTATTTAATAAATAAATGTAATAAAATTTTTTTAATGAATAAATTTAATTTGTTTTGAATTTTAAAATTTTGAAAATTTTAATTTTTTTGAAAAAAAAAAAAAACTTGATTTTTCGCCTGCCAGCGAGTGAATATTTTTGAGTAATGATTGTTTTCTTATGTGTGTATTAACCATGTTTCTTTTATTGTGCTGTGTTGTATTGGTAGACTATAAGTGATTCTCCATGTTAGAATAGATGTGTTTATATTCGTAGAAATGTCTAGTTTGTCATGTTAAAGAAAAAAGAGAAAAAGAGGAAGAGAATTTTTTGATAAACGATTAAGTTTTGAATTTTGATTTTTCTAAATTTTTGATAAATTTTAAAAGCAATTTTTCCACTTTTAATGTGTTATGGTAATATGTAATGTGAGTATGTGTGAGCCCAGTATTTGCTAAAGGCAGCCCAGCTTGCAAAAAGGGGGAACATATCGGTGGAGGAGCTGGAATAATTTTAGCCAGGGATTGAGGATTTTCGGGGGTAGTATGTTAAAAGGCGAGGTGCGCTGTGGGGCGAGTCTGATCGATTTCTCGGTGTTGGGATCTCTAACGGAGAAGTCCAGTGATCTCGTTCAGATGAGTCTATGGTCGCTGAGCCAGGGGGGTCGTGTACCCATGAGAGTAAGAACCAGGGGGTTGTTGGCACCAGTTCCTCACCGGTCCTCTTCGGGGTTATCGATGAGATTTCTTCTGTCGTGGACAGCAGAATTCTCATCGAGGGGGTATTGTAATGGGTCAAATTGGAAGGTTTTTTATTTTTTATTAATCTTGGTTTTGATTTTGTTAAAAGTGTACAATTTACTTCATATATGGGGGCTACCACAGTTTAATTTTATATTAACATAGATCACCCATTCAATCACTTTTAAATTGCCAGACTTCACCTGTAAGGAGCCTCCAGTACAGCAATGCAACATACATACAGCCAGTCAAAACAATTGCCAGACGCATTGCACAATCACATAGCAGCAGCCTTGTGACCCAGCCTACAGTGTGTCATCAGAGTGTGCAGTTTGGTATCAGAGAGTAAGCAGCAGCAGACAATAGCATTGTGAATTTAAAACAGGGGCCTCGGTTTTACAAGATAGGCCGTTAAAACAAATTTGGCCTATCCTAGAAAGTGTGAAACAGTCATTAAAAAGTAACAGTGTACAAACAAAAAGTTTGCAGCAGTTCGTCCCAAGGAATACCGGCCGGTGCATCTCGAAGGGGTTAGCTCTTCTCAAAATTTAAAAAAATGTGGCAGTAAAAGTGAATCAATCTTTTTAAAACAGTGGCAGTGATGCGGGAATAACTACAGAACAACAACATCCATATTTGTTATTTTTTTGTTTATTTTTCGGGACGAGTACAAACTTAACACGGGGCGGCCACGAGGTCACGGATGAACGTGTTGCAGGCGGGGATTTTATATAATGTATTATATTAATCAATTAGGGTAACGGGGGTTGTTTTTTAAGAATGTGAGAGTGTGTGAGCAGCTGGGCTATCTTCTTAGACGTAAGTAATATTATGTAAGGCTATTAAATAAGATGTATAAACAAGAGTTACCCAACCTTTAAAAACATGTAAGACAATTTATTTGGAAAACAAAGTTATAAAATCGCACTATTTGATTATTAAACAAAATTAATTTCTCTTCCAAAATGTATTGTGTAAGTTATTCACGTAACCTTGAAAATTGCGCGTGTATCCCAAAGTACGTATGAGACCCTGGACCCAAGAACTCGCAAACGGTAAGTGTAAGTTTTTTTATTATGGTATGGTTTACTAAGCTATTTAAATGGTAATAAATAAGTAATTTCACATATTGTATGATTTATTTTAAATGTGCATTCTTTTCTAGCTTGTGTGATAGTCTAGTTATTCCAACTTTGTCGTATTTACTTGCAATACTGCTACTTGTCATGTTCCGGATGAAGCTTTTCAGTGTTTCCACCATTTCAAGTCCTAAACCACGACCTGAGTCTAGTTATGTCTGCAGATATCACTGTGTGAAATTACTTATTTATTACCATTTAAATAGCTTAGTAAACCATACCATAATAAAAAAACTTACACTTACCGTTTGCGAGTTCTTGGGTCCAGGGTCTCATACGTACTTTGGGATACACGCGCAATTTTCAAGGTTACGTGAATAACTTACACAATACATTTTGGAAGAGAAATTAATTTTGTTTAATAATCAAATAGTGCGATTTTATAACTTTGTTTTCCAAATAAATTGTCTTACATGTTTTTAAAGGTTGGGTAACTCTTGTTTATACATCTTATTTAATAGCCTTACATAATATTACTTACGTCTAAGAAGATAGCCCAGCTGCTCACACACTCTCACATTCTTAAAAAACAACCCCCGTTACCCTAATTGATTAATATAATGCATTATATAAAATCCCCGCCTGCAACACGTTCATCCGTGACCTCGTGGCCGCCCCGTGTTAAGTTTGTAATCGTCCCGAAAAATAAACCAAAAAAATAACAAATATGGATGTTGTTGTTCTGTAGTTATTCCCGCCTCACTGCCACTGTTTTAAAAAGATTGATTCACTTTTACTGCCACATTTTTTTAAATTTTGAGAAGAGCTAACCCCTTCGAGATGCACCGGCCGGTACTCCTTGGGACGAACTGCTGCAAACTTTTTATTTGTACACTGTTACTTTTTAATGACTGTTCCACACTTTCTAAGATAGGCCAAATTTGTTTTAACGACCTATCTTGTAAACCCGAGGCCCCTGTTTTAAATTCACAATTCTGTTGTCGGCTGCTGCTTACTCTCTGATACCAAACTGCACACACTGATGACACACTGTAGACTGTGTCACAAGGCTGCTGCTATGTGATTGTGCAATGCGTCTGGCAATTGTTTTGACTGGCTGTATGTATGTTGCATTGCTGTACTGGAGGCTCCTTACAGGTGAAGTCTGGCAATTTAAAAGTGATTGAATGGGTGATCTATGTTAATATAAAATTAAACTGTGGTAGCCCCCATATATGAAATGAATTGTACACTTTTAACAAAATCAAAACCAAGATTAATAAAAAATAAAAAACCTTCTAATTTGACCCATTACAACTGAATCATGTACATTTTTTGCATACAACTGTTGGCACCATGTATTTTATACAACTGGTGTTGTATATTATCTTGGCCAGGCAGTCTAGGTGGATGACCTTGAACAACATCATTAATTCTCATTTCACAAAGTAAGGGCCTTCCCAGTCAGTTTTAAGTTTCAGGGAATAACCATGACAGCACTTTGTGTTGTACAACCTGACTTTGCCTTCTTCTTCGAAACCCTCATTATTGCTGTGAATGTCATACTGAATTTTTATTTTGTCACTGGCTATCTTTAACCGTCCTCTTATCAAATGATTAATTTCTTGCAGTGTTCTTTAATTGTGAAGAATAGTTTTGTGGCTCTTGGAATTGAGTCTTGGGTGATCTGAAAATCAAGTTCCCAGGAAGACGAACCTCTTGTCCAAACACTAGGTTTGCTGGAGTCATGTTGGGTGTGTCGTGAACTGATGAGTTATATGCTGTTAAGAATAATGGTATACGCTGGTACCAGTCTGGTTCTTGTCAACAACCTCTTGCGTAAAGTGCTCTTTAGCAACTTCTCCCCAGTGCATTTCCTTTAAGTCAGGAACAAGCAAGAGCCTTTCCTCAATGACCATAGTAGGTTTTCCAATCACCTTTTATGTCTACTAGTTCTTCTGTTTCTGCATCCAACATCAAGGGTTCCTCTTTTCTGCACGTGTTGACTCCTTTTTCGGCCACTGTAACCTTGATCCAGTGGTTGGTTGATCCATCATTTCGGCCAAGGAAAACGTTATCTTCTCTTGGCCAACTCTCAGGACATTCTCTCTTAAGTTCACAGTGAATCCATAGGCATCATAATGTCTGTGCCAAGAATCACTTCATCAACAATATCTGCAATGATGAGCATTTGGTGATTAAGCTTGTGGAGATGTAGGCATATACGAACATCTACCTTTCCTAATATTTTGATGGGGCTTCCAGTCACAGTGTGTATGGTACAAGAGCTAAATTGAGACTGGTGATTGGTGACTAAGTCACGACATATATTGTCAACTGTAAATGATGTTAGTTTACCTTCTGCAAATCCATTAGCGATCAATTTTCAAGATGTCCGCAATTCACACATATGTAACGCTTCAGTCTTCTGTGTCTCTCCCATAGTTCAAATCACTGTGGCACTCTTGACCCTTTGAATTGTTTGTCTTGAATTATTTCTTTTCTGCCCCCATTGTAACTGCAATGTGATACTGGAATCTTCTGACTGCACAGTGTGGTGACAAACTGGTAAATGGTAAACTCATTAATTTAGAAGGATGCTGACTTGACAGCTTTAAACTCAAGGGCATGAACAAGAGCTTCTGAGCTATTTCGGTGCATTGCCATTCATAACACTTTCTGAAGTTCACAGTCTCTGATGCCATTAATAAATAACTGCATTGCAAAGCTCATTCAAAAATCCTCTGGTGCTTCACTTTTTGTCTTTATCCAATGATTTGCTTATGCAATGGCTTCAAATTGCTGAAGACATCACCCAGTGAGTACTTCCACGAAAGTTGGCCTTGACATGAACTGCCCCAACTGGAGGGAAAGACTGTCTCCAATAACTTCCCAGCTGTGTAACATACAAAGTGGTTGGTATGATGATGGGAGCTCTGGGTCACCTTTTTTCTTGCTGGTCAGCACCAGGCATGCTGTCTTCCAACGAGTGCAGAACACCCCCGATGTCAACCACCATTGTACATCTTCAGTAACAACTCTGACTTCTGATGAAAGAGTGTCTTCAGAACCTCACTGGGGATTCTGTTGGGGCTTGGAGCTTGTATGTCCTTTATTGTCCTGACTGTTAGCTCATGTTGTACAGTGGGAACAGAATAAATGACACCAATGGCGCTACAGCCCAAGTCGGGCCCTGGCCTCCACCAATCTCCACCTCCAATCTACTCTATCCATTGCAGCCCACCTCCGGTTTCTTATCCCCATGTCCCTCACGTCCTCTGCAACGCCATCTTCCCACCTCTTCCTCGGTCTGCCTCTAGGTCTCGTTGACACCAATGACATCACCAATTATAACTTCAGTGAGACACAACAACAGTTAGAAATCGTTAAAGGTACCCTTATATAATAATTCAAGTTAAATTTGTTAAACACTCAACAATAAATGTCACCTTATTACAGTTATGCATTAATTATCACAGTAATCACTTTCCATTAATCCACAAGTCACAATAACAATAATCTGAACCTCATTCTAATATCACTGGTCTAAAACTGAACTGGGCCACTTCAAAATCCATATTTATACCACAGCCGTGCTTTATAGTGACATAGTGGGCCTCGACGCCAGTAGAGTAGCCGAGTAACATCTGGAAGGGGCATCTCAAACACTCCAGAGTGTTACATAATTCTGCTGTTAAAGGCATCATTTAGTCACTCAGCAATCCGGTACTATCTGTTTCCTCAGTGTAGCAGTATTTTGTTTCATTATTCAGGTGTGATCCTGTACATTTGTTAAATTTGAACTTAAGAATCTGAACTAACTTGGGCTCAATTAAATCAAGATTCTACTACTTCTCCAATCATGTCTTTATGTGAGATTCAGCATCATGGTGACTTTGACATTTTGTCAATAATTTAGTTTGGATCTTGTTATTTTATTATTAATACACGTGTAAATACATAAAAATGCTTATGCAAGTGAAGCTAAAAAAATTATTTGTGTCTTTCATCACAGATGAAACTAACAACACTGAAGCCACAGAAGTTCAAACAACGACACAACAGTATAAATCTCGTAAACGGAAACACAAGGTGAACAGTTTAATGAGTAATGACTCGGACACTTCAGACCCAGTCAAGCCAAAAGGTAAAGCGCATTTAGTTTAACAGTTATTTTTAATTGAGTTTTTGTATGATTGTGTTTAAAATTTAACAATTGATTCTTAATTGAGGATATTTTTTAGCAGCAGCTGTGATTGTACAATACAGTACTTTAGAAAGTTGTACAAAATAAAATTACTGAAATTATTGAAGTATCTGTGTATCTTGTGTGTATCCCTTTAATAGTATTTAAAGTTGAAATTACAAAATAAGATACAGTAATAAAGAATGGCATTTAGGCATTTTCAGGATAAAATGTGAGGACTGTGGTGTGCATCAGTGAAGTGGGAGATTGATGAAATGGCATGTAAGGAAATAAACTAAGGGGTAGAAAGTTAAGAATGAGAAATTGTAAAACAATGGAAGAGACTGTAAAAGCTCAGCTAACATTCAAACATATTGTGGTAATGAATATAAGTTTGTTGTGTTTAAAAAACTACTAATGTGGTATAAGGTTGGTGAGGTGATGTTGGTAGTATTGGTTTTGTGGGGATAAAGAGGAGAATTGTGTTAGAGTGAAATTAAGCAAGAGGAGGAGAGGACTAGTGTTGGCAACTTTCAGTAGTGACGTGATAATGTTTTCACCTCTGTAATGTGTAGTTTCTATTGGTTCAGTAAGTATATTTTTGAGTTACTGCTAAAAGCAAATGTCAGCATATCAAATATATGCATTTATGCTTATGCTTTTGTTACAGATGGATCAAGCATTGAAGTAATCCAAGTAATGGCAAGGAGACTGTGTAAAATACTTAAACCTACACATGAGATGAACAGCTTAATGAGTATCGAATCAACAGTTTCTAAATTGGAGGAAGATAGTCATCAAATAGGTATGAACTTAATTCATTGCATTGTAAGTTATAATTTTGGTTTGATGTTTAAATTGTATGAGGTATTACTTCAAGTTAATTATCTAACATTCAAACATGCAGTAGTGTGTTCATGTTCACCTGTAAAAAACATCTACTTGGATGACTGAGCTAAAGAAATTTCACTGTACAACATGTTCTGCAACAGTATCAGAATAATTTAGTTTGGATCTTGTTATTTTATTATTAGTACATGTGTACACACATAAAAATGTTTATGCAAGTGAAGTTAAAAAAATTATTCATGTCTTTCATCACAGATGAGACTAGCAACACTGAAGCCACAGAAGTTCAAACAACAACACAACAGTATACATCTCGTAAATGCAAACAAAAGGTGAACAGTTTAATGAGTAACGACTCGGACATTCCAGACCCAGTCAAGCCAAAAGGTAAAGTGCAATTATTTTAACAGTCATTTTAATTGAGTTTTTGTATGATTGTGTTTAAACTTGAACAAGTGATTCTTAATTGAGGATGTTTTTTAGCAGCAGTTGTGATTCTGCAATACTTTAGAAAGTTGTACAGAATAAAATTTCTGAAATTATTGAAGTATCTGTGTATCTTGTATGTATCCCTTTAACAGTATTTAAAATTGAAATTAAAAAATAAGATACAGTAATAAAGAATGGCATTTAGGCATTTACGGGATAAAATGTGAGGACTGTGGTGTACATCAGTGAATTGGGAGATTGATGAAATGGGATTTAAGGAAATGCACAGTTTGTAGTTATGTGGAAACATTTGAGTAGTATATGGATAGGAAATAAACTGAAGGGCAGAGAGTTAAGAATGAGAAATTGTAAAACAATGGAAGAGACTGTAAAAGCTCAGTTGACATTCAAAGATATTTTGACAATGAATATACGTTTGTTGTGTTTTAAAAAACTACTAACATGGTATAAGGTTGGTGAGGTGATGTTGATGATATTGGTTTTGTGGGGATAAAGAGAATTGTGTTAGAGTGAGACTAAGCAAGAGGAAGAGAGGACTAGTGTTGTCCATTTTCAGTAGTGACGTGATAATGCTTTCACCTCTGTAATGTGTAGTTTCTATTGGTTCAGTATGTATATTACTTCCATATTCCTTAAGGAATGGAAGTATGGTGATGGCAAAAAAAATCGTGTTCGAGATTATTGCAGATTCTGATTCTACTACACTCAAAACATGAAAAAAAGTCGTTTTCTGAAAAGTGTCTGTGTGTGTGTCTGTCTGTCTGTGTGTCTGTAGATTTTTTTTCTATGGCAAACGATAACTGCCGCAAATTCAAACAGAATCAAATAATGTTTCGCATACAGCCCTGAATTGTAGAGTTCTCAAGACCTATTGTTTTCGGTGAAGATCGGTTAAGGGAAAGGGGTAGTTTACCTGTAACATTTTATGTTTTAACAAGGGTATTTCCTATGGCAAACGATAACAGCCGCAAATTCAAACAGAATCAAAAGATTATTTGCATACAGCCCTAAATTGTAGAGTTCTCAAGACCTATTGTTTTTGGTGAAGATCGGTTAAGGGAAAGGGGTAGTTTACCTACAACGTTTTTTTAACAAGGGTATTTTCTATGGCAAACGATAACAGCCGCAAATTCAAACAGAATCAAATAATTTTCTGCATACAGCCCTGATTTGTAGAGTACTCAAGACCTATTGTTTTTGGTGAAGATCGGTTGAGGGGAAGGGGTAGTTTACCAGCAACGTTTTTTATCAAGCGTATTTTCTATGGCAAACGATAACTGCCACAAATTCAAACAGAATCAAATAATTTTTTGCATACGTCCCTGAATTGTAGAGGTCTCAAGGACTTTCGATTTTGGTGAAGATCGGTTAAGGAGAAGGGGTAGTTTACCTGCAACCTTTTGCGTTTTAACAAGAGTAAAGTACATGAAAATTTATTTAAACTTTTTGAAACAATGGTAATTGTTAAAAATAAAATAATTTTGTTGCCAGGCAATAAAATTATAATTTTTTCATTTTAATGTAAATCTGAACGTAGTATAAAGTAAAGTCGGTGCGTTTTCTCTCTGTGTTTTAAATCGCTAATCTCAGGAAGTACTGAACGTATTTTATTCAAGTTTTCGCCAATAGATAGAGTGTCTATCGAGGAACATTTATGTGTATAATTAATACATATATGTTGTACATTAGCTTAGCTATCACGGTTTATGTCAAGTAAGTGGTATAGTTTACATCTTATATATAAAAATGAATGTTTCTTTGTTTGTCCCGTGTGCGTTCCTATACCATTCATCCGATTGCGATGAAACTTCGGTGAGTTGTTGTGCGCACGTCCGCGAAGGTTTCTTCCACATCTCCTCCTAAACCACTGTACCGATTTCAACCAAACTTGGCACAAATATTTTACGCAACGGGAGAACCAACATAGGATAGGTGTTTTTTCGATGGGGTCCTTTTGGGGGTTCTTTGGGGTCTTCCACATCGCCTCCTAAACCACTGGACCGATTTCAACCAAACTTGGCATAAATATTTTACGCAATGGGAGAACCAACATAGGACAGGTGTTTTTTCGATACGATCCTCTGGGGGGTCCTTTGCGGTCTTAGAAAACTATTAGATCTGGTTACTATGGCAACCCAATAGAATAGATTCTGTTCTAAATATATTATCGCATTAAATTGAAGACCACGCGAACGAAGTTGTGGGCAACAGCTATTTATTTTTAAGAAGCCTACTTTAATTAAACTTTAATAATTAAACTAACATTTTCATTACGTACAACGTGAAACTCCATAGCGAAGCACGGGTATTCTGCTAGTCATGTATAAGAGAAAATATATTGTGCGTGGCAGGCAAGCATATCTCAGTTGTGTACTGTTTACGTTTCCATTTTATTATTATCACTACCGCAATAAAAAGGCAGGGAACACACACACACACACACACACACACACACACACACACACACACACACACACACACAATTCGCGTTATTTCTGGCCTCATTCATGTTTATTTTCTTACATTTGCATGGTTTTTAAATGGAAAGTGCAGAACCCATACCAACATAACGCATGCAAGCCGAAAAAGTGTCCAGCGTGGATAGCGATTTGCTTCCTGTGGATCGCTGGGCAGTGTAACTGCACGTGTTTACAGAGGAACGATTCATAGACAGACTTTTCGTCTTTAGGGAATGAACCCTCTGCAAGATGCTGAGGGTCCATGAGTGACTTCGGAGCGCTCCTTCTTTTCCGTGTGTTTGTTCTGTGAAACGTACACTGTAGATTCGCAGATTTATTCTAAGCAACGCTCAATAGGAAATGTTGAAAATTTTTGTCCACGGTGAACCCTCATACACACTAAACCTGCTCTGATGTTTTAATTTCGGACATCATAATATTAAAACTTTGGAAACTTGAGCACTACTTAATGGAGATCAATCATTAACTTATACAAGCCATTAATTTTACGCATATTTTTTATATATATGTGTACAACGTTATCGGCAACAAAGAAATAGTTTTTGTTAAAATTCCTTCCCAGGATATTTGGCCGTAGTCCAATGTTTTCTACAAAACCAGACGTTTCGGCAATGCCATTGACTTCCATCATCAGTGAAAATCGAGTGTGATAACGTGAGGTGGTATATGTTAGTGACCACAGTACTGTGGTTGAGGCTGAAGCAGTAAGTAGAAAGAAGTAGTTTCTATGGTAATATTTCATTTCGAAAATGATTTTAAATATAAATCTTTGAATATGGAAGTCATGTATGGTTCTCCATACCGATATTTTTGAGTTACTGCTAAAAGCAAATATCAGCATATCAGATATATGCATTTATGTGTATGCTTTTGTTACAGATGAATCAAGCATTGAAGTAATCCAAGTAATGGGGAGGAGACGGTGTAAAATACTTAAACCTACACATGAGACGACCAGCTTAAAGTGTATGGAATCAACAGTTTCTACATTGGAGGAAGATAGTCATCAAAGAGGTATAAACTTTATTCATAGTAACTTATAATTTTGGTTTGATGTTTAAATTGTATGAGGTATTACTTCAAGTTAATTATCTAACATTCAAACATGCAATAGAGTGTTGATAACTCATCTGTCAAAACCACCTATTTGGATGACTGATCTAAAGAAAAATTCGCTGTAAAACATGTCCTGCAACAGTATCAGAATTCGAGTTTAGAATAAATTGTTTGTCTTTGTTGAGTGGTAGAAGCTGATCAAATGAAAGAAAGTGTTTTGTTTTTATTAAAAATTGAATTCGAAAGACTGCTGTGTTGTTATTAGATGCTAGAAAAAAAGATTTGAAAACAGATGGGAAAATTTGTGTTATGTCAAGTGGATGTAAAGCCAGTTGAAAACTAAAGGGTAGATGTATGTGTATGTATATATATTATAACATGATAAATGTGTGACGTGTTGTAATGTTTTCTGTGTTTAATGAGCACCTACCTGCTGTCCGTTCTTGCGGCTTCTTCCGACTATGGGCGTGTGGATTTGTGATTTGAATTCGCAAGTAGGTTAACTCAAGTGTACAACAACGAAACGCTAATCTTGTTATAGTTATTGTGAAGAGTTTTGTGAGGTTGGTAGGCTCCGTAGTACAGCAATAAAAATACAGTGTTGTGTAATAAAATCGGGGTTTATTATACTAATCACACATAAGAATGAAAAAACTTATAGTTACAACAATTCTTACGAACTAAAACAGTAAATAGAAACTGGTATGATGTTTTCTGAATGGTTACTATTATTCAGCAAATGAGCTTGTTATTTCAAATTATATTAATTGTAATTTTCTTGATTTCAAAGAAGTTAGTTTTAAATAATTTAATTTATGGATTTAATTTAATTTAATTTAATTTGCAATGACTTTAAAATGATTTTAATTACTGTAAAATGCTTGTAAATATTCTGAAATAAACTAGCCGTGAATCTAGTTCAACGTGCCTTTATTCACTAGTGATTTGACTCACGTATACTGCAGTATAAGTAATTAATTAATTCTCTAATAAGATTTGTATAGCGCTTTTCTTTTTATCTGTATCTAATTCTTAGCTAGGGCTTATTAGTTACTCATACATGCTATACAGATTATCACAATAGAATATTTCTTATTAATTTAGAGTCTTTGATTTATCGGCATCTGAATTATTAGTTTTACAATGATTTTTAAAAAAGAAAGGAAAAATTGATCTTTTGAGAAGTGAATAATTTGATTTTGACTTCCCTGGTTCAGAAGATGATGTGGAGATGCTCTGGAAATCCCTCGCTGTCCTGATGCAATCTGCTAGAGACGACGATCTACTGAGCGTACTGGATTTTGGCGATGAGTTCGGGAATCAGCAACACTCTGCTCCTTCTGCAACTGGTGATGGTTTTACGTCTGTAGTTTTAGCTGCTACAACTGCGTCAGGCTCCTCGTTCGATTCACGTTTCACTCCAGCGTGTGTGTCTCATTACGGGTCGTCGCTCTGCTCGTCAGTTCTTCAGCTCGTACCTTGGTGATAGACGGCCTCTTCTGTCGTACTCTTGAAGTAACATTTATTGTTATAGATAAATGCTGTATATTTTCGGTCCTGTTCGTTCAGCGGAATCTGCCAGAAGCTTGCTGTCAGATCTAACTTCGTGAGGTATCTAGCTCCTTCACATTTTATGAAAAGGTCTTCCGCTGTTGGCGCGCAGTCGAATTCCTTTTCTGCCAAGTTGTTTAGATTCCACATGTCCAGGCAGAGTCGTATTTCTCCAGACTTCTTGCGGACTACGAGGAGTGGGTTGAGGAAGTTGCTATTAGATCTTTCTATGATGTGTTCCTCCACCATCCACTGTATCTCTTGCTGGACCTCGGCTTGGTACTTTATAGGTACTTGGTAGATCCTTCTTATGAACTTCTCCGGTTCTACGATGTTTATCTTATGTTCATAGACTGACGTGATTGAATGTTCCTCACTGAAGATATCGCTGAACTCTTCTTGAAGCGATGACAATCTCCGTTCAGTTTGGGAATCTAAGGTCGGTTCCCTCTGTTCACCCTTTTCATAATTAATTACATGTTTTGGAGGCCGCGTAATTTTAATTGGGTCACCGTGCTCTTGTATTTGTGTGTGTGTGTGTTCAAATTGAAAGTGTAACTAATGTTGTTAATGTTACATTTTAACAGGTGTTCGCTAGTGTTGATCTCCGCGCGTATTTGCTGTAATACGTCTACTCCCAATAATACATCGCATATCAAATTTTTTATACCTACTACGCACACCTCAAATTGCACGTTTTGTACCATGATTGTTAGATAATATTGCGTGTCAATTTTTTATTTAGTATCTGTAGCTGTGCGTATGTAGAATTGATTTATTGGAAGCGACGGGACTGTACGAAAATATTTTTTGTTCGCACGTAGGAATCTTTCGCTTACGCCGGAAACAACACTGCCTGTGTCCAATAACACTTGCGTGGGAACACCGTTTACATAGGCATGCAATACCGGACACGCCGCGCTCACTGGCCTTTGTTGCGCGGTACCGGATTCTAGCAACGGATCCCTGACATCCGGTGGGAACACATTATTAACAGGCATATAAATTACATCATCAAAAGTACACTTTTTACACAACATATTATTCTTATTTCTAACATTCTTATATCTACGTATTTTTGCAGGGCTTATTGCGCGTCCTTCTTGGAGGCGCCCTTTGGCAAGTTTTTTGCAGATTGATGGCATTTTGGTTTTTCGATCTCTAACGTTTTGTGTTTCGCTCTCTTGCGCGGTCGTATCGTTTTTCGATATATCGACTGTCTGAATTGTTCTCATTGGGGTCCCATCGTTGCCTTTATTTTGCATTTTCGGCCTACCGATATTTGGCTTACCTTTATAGTCAAAGGGTTTATTTGGCGGTTTTGGCGGTGTATGGGGTGGAGTCGCACTAGTACTGGGTCTTTGACAGGTTGGGTATGGTATGGTACCCGTCTATTTTGACCGTCGTTATTTCGGCTAAAATCCGGATTATATCTCCAACCTCCTAAATCAAAAACGGTTTCACTTTGCGACACTAAAATAAGCAATTCGTCTACCGTGCGTATCCCTTGTGTAAACACGGCTACACGTATATTATGGTTGAAGTGATATGCTAATTTAGTGACAATGTCGATCTCAGAAAACGCAGGTATTAAATGCTTAGCGCGCTCAACTTGTTGTATGATATAATTTTCGGGCGTTATACCGTGCTTTCTCTCATAACGTCCATATTCGAGTTCGTTTCGTAGAAGTCTCTGTGTGTGTGAATTCCAATACCGGCTTTTGAACTTCTGTTTGAATTCCGCGTATGTGGTAATTTTATCACGTACAATATTATACCATTTTCGCGCAGAATCACGCATCGCGTTAACTATCCATTGTATGCGATCTTGATCATCCAATCGTGAACCTACTCTCGCCATTTCCCTTTCACATGTTAACAAGAATTTGATCGGGTTTTCATTATTTTCCCCTGTGAAATATACTCGATTCTTTTCATCGGCTTGTCCCTGTACTAAGATATGAGGAGCGGATCTCCTACGTACTTCCTGTCGTACTTTTAATATCTCATCATTAAGTGCTTGCAATACACTCTCTTTATTCGAATCTATATTGGAACGCGTCTACTATCGAAGCGTCAAGCCTATCGACACGCCGTTGTGTTTCCGTCGCGTCTGCTTGGATTCTTACTTTGAGTGTATCAACTTTTTTTGCAACCTCCGCAGTTTGTTTTTCACACCTACCGATGAGTTCTTTGAATCGGCCCTCCATACGCGTAACTTGTTCAATAAACGATTTCTGCATCGTGGTCTCAAAAACCTTGAACCGTTCGTTTATTTTCGTTTCTACCGTATGAACTTTTTCTCCGATTTCGGTGACTTTAGCGGTCAATTCTTTATTACTTTGTCTGATTTCGGTAACTTTAGCATCTAAATTTTTCACGCTTTCATCGATTTTCGCGGTCGTTTCTTTATTACTTTGTTTTATTTCCGCATTTATATCCGCGTTACTGTGTTCTAGTGCCTCGGTTAAACTTGATTTTTGCGCGTCTATTTTAGCCGTTAATTCCGCGATATTGAGTTCAGCTTTGGCTGCACTTTGTTCAAATTTCGCATCTATTTTAGCTGTTAATTCCGCGGTTGTCTGTTTCATTTCCGCGTTCATTTGCTCAGCTTTAGCCGCGTTTTGTTTCATTTCTTGCAATAATTGTTTAAGCATTTTTTCGGTATCCATTTTTACACAGTAGTTTCAAACACTTCACTGCTGTACTACTACCAATTCACAAAACTTTCTTTGGGGATTGTTAGAGTTGGACGCCAGCTGTTTTACTAGTTAAAACAGCAAAATTTGTTTTAACGTAAATTGAATTGAATTTAATTTTAATTCGATTTTTGACCCCCCACATTTATAACATGATAAATGTCGTTTTGAACACAGATTTAATATAATTTAAATTTGTCGAGCCCCACGATCTTGGAGCGCCATTTATAACACGATAAATGTGTGACGTGTTGTAATGTTTTCTGTGTTTAATGAGCACCTACCTGCTGTCCGTTCTTGCGGCTTCTTCCGACTATGGGCGTGTGGATTTGTGATTTGAATTCGCAAGTAGGTTAACTCAAGTGTACAACAACGAAACGCTAATCTTGTTATAGTTATTGTGAAGAGTTTTGTGAGGTTGGTAGGCTCCGTAGTACAGCAATAAAAATACAGTGTTGGGTAATAAAATCAGGGTTTATTATACTAATCACACATAAGAATGAAAAAACTTATAGTTACAACAATTCTTACGAACTAAAACAGTAAGTAGAAACTGGTATGATGTTTTCTGAATGGTTACTATTATTCAGCAAATGAGCTTGTTATTTCAAATTATATTAATTGTAATTTTCTTGATTTCAAAGAAGTTAGTTTTAAATAATTTAATTTATGGATTTAATTTAATTTAATTTAATTTGCAATGACTTTAAAATGATTTTAATTACTGTAAAATGCTTGTAAATATTCTGAAATAAACTAGCCGTGAATCTAGTTCAACATGCCTTTATTCACTAGTGATTTGACTCACGTATACTGCAGTATAAGTAATTAATTAATTCTCTAATAAGATTTGTATAGCGCTTTTCTTTTTATCTGTATCTAATTCTTAGCTAGGGCTTATTAGTTACTCATACATGCTATACAGATTATCACAATAGAATATTTCTTATTAATTTAGAGTCTTTGATTTATCGGCATCTGAATTATTAGTTTTACAATGATTTTTAAAAAAGAAAGGAAAAATTGATCTTTTGAGAAGTGAATAATTTGATTTTGACTTCCCTGGTTCAGAAGATGATGTGGAGATGCTCCGGAAATCCCTCGCTGTCCTGATGCAATCTGCTAGAGACAACGATCTACTGAGCGTACTGGATTTTGGCGATGAGTTCGGGAATCAGCAACACTCTGCTCCTTCTGCAACTGGTGATGGTTTTACGTCTGTAGTTTTAGCTGCTAGAACTGCTCAGGCTCCTCGTTCGATTCACGTTTCACTCCAGCGTGTGTGTCTCGTTACGGGTTGTCTCTCTGCTCGTCAGTTCTTCAGCTCGTACCTTGGTGATAGACGGCCTCTTCTGTCGTACTGTTGAAGTGGTTTCTTGTAGTATAGTTGATCTCTTGCGTGCGTACGCAATACATATGTATTGCGCGATATGCTTATTTGTTGATAAGTAAGAGTATCTTGAATAAACGATATTATTACAAGTCGTTACAGTTGATCTGTTGAACAAGATGATCGTAATAATGCGTGTTGACGCCTCGAGTCTTCACAGATGTATCTTCACAGATGTGTGTTACTAAGATGATTGAAGATGTACGTGTGTTCCTCTTGAGTACTGGCAGTCGAGTGTTCTATCAGCCGAAAACTCTGCGTTAGTTCCAATTTCTTTGAATGATTTGATTGGCTGACACACTCTCCTTTCTACTTGAATTTTGAGTCACCTCATTCCATGAGAACGAAACTAATTCCCACAGTCTGATAATTAATATTATTTTTAATATTCTTAACACACCGGATTTTAATTGTCGGTGCGGATGTCCGGTCGCAATTTATATTGCGATTATCGTCTTAGCTGCAAGCCAAGTTATGCTAATTCTAAAATATACATTTGGTTGTTAATTCTTATGACTATTACATATTAAAAGCTCTTCTGTGTAGCTCAATTACTAAGGAAGTTATTAACATAAAATCAATTATCTCTGTTAATGTTTAATTATATTAAATAAAATTCGCACACCTTATTATTAATATTTCGGCAAACATTTTGGCTATTTTGGATTTTTCCTAAATTTACCGGTTTCCGAAATATTAATAATTGAAAATTTGGGCGTGTCCTTTATTTGTTATTGTGTGTGTGGTTACGTAACGGCAGCTGGCGTTGCCGTGTGAGCCTGTACAATGCGTTAAGATGCACGCTACATCATAAGAGTTGAGTTTCAATGCTTTAAATTTATTTAAACATTGATATAGTAAACCCTTTACATATAACTCCAAATCAATGAGATTTGGTCACGTTATAATATATATATATATATATATATATATATATATATATATATATATATATATATATATTGTAACTAGACCCTTTCTGTGTGGCTATAATTTGTCTGTCCCACTGTTTGGGCTAGCCACTTGGTCACCAGACTGCTGTATGCCGGTTGTTACAAAAGAATAAAAATAAAATGGAAATTTCAATAATAATAGAATTTCCAAACAATAAAATAATTTTGTTAATGTTTATAGAGGTATGTATACAAGATAAATCTGTTTTTTAAAAGATTCTGGTAAAATTTTAATAACAGGTAGGTATTTATTGACCGTCGAGCACTTCTTGAAGATTTGCACCAAGTCTGGAGTTAAATAGATTAACTCCAGGTAATAATCGATTGGTGACTTTCCTTACTGGTCCAATATCTTGTTCAAAATAGAATATATTCTTCTCACTTAATACCTTCAGCCTTATAAATACCCTTAAATTACCCTGTGAAATAAGTACAGATACAAAATAATGGAAATATAAAGATTTATTGACAATTTTAAATAAATAATCGATATTTTATCGATGGAGAGCAATTATCGACTCTGTCTCAGGAATTATCGATTGTGTCATACAGAACAAAATTTTATGTTATATTATATTAAAAGACAGGTTCTTTGAGCGATTAGGATTAATAGTCAGAGAAGGGTGACGAGAAAGTATAACATTAACAATTAACACATAAATACAATAATTACTATTTAATAGTATTTAAATAATTCAGGTTATGATATTAGAATAAATGTTTTGTCGAACCAATGAAGACTGATGTGACGTCAGTGACTACGATGTAGTAGGCAGGTTTCGTTTTCAAGATGGCCGCTCCTTGGGTTGGTCGTGGCTATTGCATATGCGTCGAGTCAGAAAATTACTATAAAATTACCTTCATCAAGGTCTAAAATGTCCCCGCACTGGTGTAATATGTCTGTTAATCTATTTGGTGTATTCTGGTGTAGTGTTCTGTGTAAACTTGCGTTAGTTAGTTTATTTTCTATTTGTTCAACTACTACGGTTAAGTTTTCAAGTTACGGTTAGGTTTGTAGAGTGAATCAGTTGTAATATAATGTTTTACTGTTTACTGTCACTCGTATAGTGAAGTTAGAGGTTTGTTTTCACTATTGTCGTGAATGTTTTTATAGTATGTAATGGGTCAAATTAGAAGGTTTTTTATTTTTTATTAATCTTGGTTTGGTTTTGTTAAAAGTGTACAATTCATTTCATATATGGGGGCTACCACAGTTTAATTTTATATTAACATAGATCACCCATTCAATCACTTTTAAATTGCCAGACTTCACCTGTAAGGAGCCTCCAGTACAGCAATGCAACATACATACAGCCAGTCAAAACAATTGCCAGACGCATTGCACAATCACATAGCAGCAGCCTTGTGACACAGTCTACAGTGTGTCATCAGAGTGTGCAGTTTGGTATCAGAGAGTAAGTAGCACCAGACAATAGAATTGTGAATTTAAAACAGGGGCCTCGGTTTTACAAGATAGGCCGTTAAAACAAATTTGGCCTATCGTAGAAAGCGTGAAACAGTCATTAAAAAGTAACAGTGTACAAACAAAAAGTTTGCAGCAGTTCGTCCCAAGGAGTACCGGCCGGTGCATCTCGAAGGGGTTAGCTCTTCTCAAAATTTAAAAAAAATGTGGCAGTAAAAGTGAATCAATCTTTTTAAAACAGTGGCAGTGATGCGGGAATAACTACAGAACAACAACATCCATATTTGTTATTTTTTTGTTTATTTTTCGGGACGATTACAAACTTAACACGGGGCGGCCACGAGGTCACGGATGAACGTGTTGCAGGCGGGGATTTTATATAATGCATTATATTAATCAATTAGGGTAACGGGGGTTGTTTTTTAAGAATGTGAGAGTGTGTGAGCAGCTGGGCTATCTTCTTAGACGTAAGTAATATTGTGTAAGGCTATTAAATAAGATGTATAAACAAGAGTTACCCAACCTTTAAAAACATGTAAGACAATTTATTTGGAAAACAAAGTTATAAAATCGCACTATTTGATTATTAAACAAAATTAATTTCTCTTCCAAAATGTATTGTGTAAGTTATTCACGTAACCTTGAAAATTGCGCGTGTATCCCAAAGTACGTATGAGACCCTGGACCCAAGAACTCGCAACCGGTAAGTGTAAGTTTTTTTTATTATGGTATGGTTTACTAAGCTATTTAAATGGTAATAAATAAGTAATTTCACAGTTGTCGCAGCCGAAAGGGACAGTTTTTATAAGTTAAAATTTGATGTAAAAACCATACCTACGATTAAGATACAAGCGCAATTGAGAGGTTAAGTGAAAGACGTAAAGTTACGTAAAATAAATAAAAAATATTTGTTCAGACAGATAAGAAATAAATTACATATTTAAAAATATAATCATGGAAAATACAGAGAACGGAGTCAATTTGTCCGACTCGACTGTGATAAGCGAAATAGCTGAATTAAATGAATCAGCTGTGATGAGTAGTCCTGAAATACATTCAACACCGAATGTAGGTCAAGACGATAAAAATATGAATGTAAATAACACAAATGAAAAAGATAATACAGAGGACTCGGGGATTCAAGCAACCCCGACCTCAACAAAATGTAACAAATTAGACGATGATATAATGAGTATATTAAGAACCATATCAATGGACATTCATGTACAGAATAACAAATTTAACGAATTAAATAGTCGCTTTGACAATAATGACATAAAATTAGATAAATTTGATAGTCGTTTTGACAATAATGACATAAAATTAGACAGACAAAATAATCGTTTTGATGAAATTAAGACCGAATTCAATTGCAAATTTGATGCACTCAAATTTGGTATTGATGAGGTAAAAACGAAATGCGAAAATAGTTGTAATGAATTGAAACGAGATATTGAGAGAATAGTAGAGTCAGTAGAACAGAGTAAAAGTAAAAATAATAATGATAGTAAACAAGTAACTAGTGAGAAAAATAATGTTGAAAATGAGAATATAATTAAAAATGTGGTAGTAGAGAGTAAGATAACAAATAGTAACAATGATATTGAAAATGGTATTGTAATTGAAAAGGTGGTATCAGAAAGTGATACGTTGAAAATAGATAGTGAAACAGTGAGTGAGAGAGAGAAAGTTATATGTAGTAACGAAGTTGTAATCAGTGTTGTTGAATTAGAAAAAGAATGGAAAGAAAGAGTAGATGAATGTGTAGAGCAGAGGGTAAAATTTCCCCTTATTTGTGATGAACCAGAGTGTTCAAAAGTGTTATTTTTGGGTAAGAGACCCTTATTAATGAAAGATTTGAGTTGTTTAATTTTGTTGAATAATTTTGTACCCTCTGCATGGAATGAGAGAGAAAGTGTGATATGGCATTATGATGAGAGAGATTTAAATGGAGAGATAGAATTATATAAACTAATGAGAGATTATAATGAGTTGAAAGAGATGTTAGTTGACATGAAACACTTACCTGTTAAAATAGAGAGTGAAGATTATTTTGATAATACATGTTTAAATAATAATAATTTACTTTATGAAGAAAAAATAACTGACTTGATGACGAATATTACTGATGGAGACCTAACCAATGTACTTAATGTTGACTTGTTTAATGATTATGTGGATAAAATAAATCAATTTAGTTTGTATGGTTACAACACACAAAACAGTCATTTGTGTGCTGATAGAATTGAACGATGTTATGTAGAACCAAGGTTGATTTGGAACGATGGAGGTTGAACAATTAAAACAATAAAAGACAGTATAAATATTTTGTTTTAATGGTTCTGACATGGCAAATCTGGACAAATGAAGTGCGGAAAAAATTGAATAATAAATAAGAGTTTGTAAATAATATAGTGAATTCATTTGTGTGTATTAAACGTTAAGTAAACAATGTGTGCACGTAAGATGATTGTTGTAATAATAATATTGAAATATATGCAAGTTAAATAAATAATTTAAAAAGGCCACTTTTATTAATGAATCAAAAATATATCTGATCCGAATTGGAATAAAAATGTAAGAGACAAATATGTTATCTAAAAGATTTATAAAACTTGAAAAGTGTAGCAAGCAGATATGTCAGTATATGTTGCAACCAAAGTGTTTAGTCTATGATAGCTGAAACGGAGAATGTTTATAACTGTTGTTTATGAAAACAAGTCTGGCACACAACTGTGTTTATATAAACAGTAAACAGGTGTGTTGGAGTGGTATGTTGTGACTAATGCCTACAGACATACTTGGTGACCATAACAAAACCCTATTGTGACATAAAAGAATTGAAATTAAAATTTTCACAGACAAAATAATAATGAGGTAATTATTGCAAGTTAGAGTTTAAGACATTAAAAAAAAAACCTGCTCCAAAATATACCGTCTCTGTGGAAGCGAAAGGGCGAGACAGTCCTCCATAATCTGAAATAGTGTGTGTGGCTGGGAGGTGACGTAAAGGAGTCACGAATTTAAAATTTTATGACGTAAAAGTTTTGCTTATTCAAGGTTTAATCCAATCAAAAATGCTTGTGCTCTGTCCACATAATTATATGCTCAGACTCGTAAATTAAGGTGTTCATGCTATAATTTTAAGTGTATTATTTTATTGTTGTCTATTAGATAAGCATTGATAAGAATATGTAATTTTATTAGGTGTGTATTTGTTTAAGCCAATAAGTAAATCGTCTGGCAGGTTAACATAAGCATCAGAATCAGAAAAAAGGGGAAACAATGAGGTGAGAAGTGAGAATAAATAAAAATAAATATGTATATTCCATGTAATTTGTTCAATTTTGAGATGTGTTTTTATTATGTTAGGATATCAGCTGATCAGCAATAACGTCACTGGTATATTGATTTGTAAATGTTACAAGTAATTAATGTTTCACGTATTACAGATATTTTGAAGGAAAGATAAAAAGAATATGAGAAATAAAATAACAATAATTTATGCAAATTAATAAAAGATAATTCATGGGTGATAAATGTTTTATGGGACAAGTAGACCTGTCCAAATTGACTGAAAAGTTGAATTTGAAATGATGGAGATGAATATAATGTAATGTTGTTTTTGAGTTGATGTGATATAACAGAATTTTGTGAAATATAGATGTTGACACAGTTGTAATGGAGAATAATGGTAGAGTTCTGAATGATATATTTATGTTTATAATTAATGAGGTTATTTTGTGTATTTGTAGTGAGGTAATGAGATTGAGATTTTTGGGGAAGGCAATTTTGTATTAGAGGGTAGTGTAATGTAGGAGTCCGCAACAAGGGTTGGGACAGGATAGGGATAGATTTTAGTGGGGAAGGGGCCGCCTTAGGTAAAGACCAGGGGCCAAATAAGGGAATTGAGTTTTTTGGGTAGGGGAAACGCGTATCCTATATACAAAGGGTTAGAGAGTATTTTATATGGGAGAAGGCGGTGATTTGTGTTCAATGGTAAGTTGGGGTTTAGAGTGTCCTGATATTTTTGGTAGAGATGGGTGTCATGGTAATTGAAGTTGATTAATATTAGAGTCAGAGGGAGAAAGTTTATATGTGTATACAGATCTAGTAATACAGTAAAAAAAAAAAAAAAATGAGAATAAATGAGTTACAACACCCACAGTAATGTAGAATTAAACTGTTAACTAAAGAGAGGAATTTATAATAAAGAATATAAAATTGTTTATTTTTTTCAACCAGTGACAGAAATTTTAATAGAATTGAAAATGATGTAAAGTCAAGAATTGTTTATTTTAAATAATTTAAATGTCAACTTGATTATTATATTAATATTTTGTTCATTTTAAAGATGTTTTGTTATTATGTTTTGTATTTCAAGGTAGGATATTGCAAATGTTCAGTGTGTTTTCAGAACTTATATATAACATATGTAGGTCAAGGATCTTGGACTTGACCTAGTTACGATCAGCTGATGAGGTCAGACACCTACTAAGCCTGTATAGTAGGAATCCAATTTTAATTTGTTTGTTTGATTAATTCAAACCAATATTTGAATAGTTTTAATATATGTTGTTTAATAAATAAATTTAATAAAATTTTTTTTATGAATAAATTTAAATTTTTTTGAATTTTTAAATTTTGAAAATCTTAAATTTTTTTTGGAAAAAAAAACATGATTTTTCGCCTGCCAGCGAATGAATATGTTAGATAATGATTCTTTTATTATGTGTGCATTAACCATGTTTATTTTATTGTATTGCATTGTATTGGTAGAATATAAGTGGTTCTCATGTTAGAGTAAGGATGTGTTTATATTATGAGAAATGTCTAGGTTAAGTCATTTGAAACAAAAAATTAGAAAAAACAAGGAAGAGAATTTTTTAGTAAAAGATTTTTTTTGAATTAAAAATTTTTTAAATTTATAATAAATTTTAAAAGAAAATTTTTATTTTAATGTGTTAGGGTATCATGTAACGTGAGTGTGTGTGAGCCCAGTATCTGCTAAAGGCAGCCCAGCTTGCAAAAAGGGGAACCATATCGGCGGAGGAGCTGGGATAATTTTAGCCAGGGATTGAGGATTTTTGGGGGTAGCGTGTTAGAAGGCGAGGCGCGCTGTGGTGCGAGTCTGATCGATTTCTCGGTGTTGGGATCTCTGACGGAGAAGTCCAGTGATCTCGTTCGGATGAGTCCATGGTCGCTGAGCCAGGGGGGTCATGTACCCATGAGAGTAAGAACCAGGGGGTTGTTGGCACCAGTTCCTCACCGGTCCTCTTCGGGGTTTTGTCGATGAGATTTCTTCTGTCGTGAACAGCAGAATTCTCATCGAGGGGGTATTGTAATGGGTCAAATTAGAAGGTTTTTTATTTTTTATTAATCTTGGTTTTGATTTTGTTAAAAGTGTACAATTCATTTCATATATGGGGGCTACCACAGTTTAATTTTATATTAACATAGATCACCCATTCAATCACTTTTAAATTGCCAGACTTCACCTGTAAGGAGCCTCCAGTACAGCAATGCAACATACATACAGCCAGTCAAAACAATTGCCAGACGCATTGCACAATCACATAGCAACAGCCTTGTGACACAGTCTACAGTGTGTCATCAGAGTGTGCAGTTTGGTATCAGAGAGTAAGTAGCACCAGACAATAGAATTGTGAATTTAAAACAGGGGCCTTGGTTTTACAAGATAGGCCGTTAAAACAAATTTGGCCTATCGTAGAAAGCGTGAAACAGTCATTAAAAAGTAACAGTGTACAAACAAAAAGTTTGCAGCAGTTCGTCCCAAGGAGTACCGGCCGGTGCATCTCGAAGGGGTTAGCTCTTCTCAAAATTTAAAAAAAATGTGGCAGTAAAAGTGAATCAATCTTTTTAAAACAGTGGCAGTGATGCGGGAATAACTACAGAACAACAACATCCATATTTGTTATTTTTTTGTTTATTTTTCGGGACGATTACAAACTTAACACGGGGCGGCCACGAGGTCACGGATGAACCTGTTGCAGGCGGGGATTTTATATAATGCATTATATTAATCAATTAGGGTAACGGGGGTTGTTTTTTAAGAATGTGAGAGTGTGTGAGCAGCTGGGCTATCTTCTTAGACGTAAGTAATATTGTGTAAGGCTATTAAATAAGATGTATAAACAAGAGTTACCCAACCTTTAAAACATGTAAGACAATTTATTTGGAAAACAAAGTTATAAAATCGCACTATTTGATTATTAAACAAAATTAATTTCTCTTCCAAAATGTATTGTGTAAGTTATTCACGTAACCTTGAAAATTGCGCGTGTATCCCAAAGTACGTATGAGACCCTGGACCCAAGAACTCGCAACCGGTAAGTGTAAGTTTTTTTTATTATGGTATGGTTTACTAAGCTATTTAAATGGTAATAAATAAGTAATTTCACAGTTGTCGCAGCCGAAAGGGACAGTTTTTATAAGTTAAAATTTGATGTAAAAACCATACCTACGATTAAGATACAAGCGCAATTGAGAGGTTAAGTGAAAGACGTAAAGTCACGTAAAATAAATAAAAAATATTTGTTCAGACAGATAAGAAATAAATTACATATTTAAAAATATAATCATGGAAAATACAGAGAACGGAGTCGATTTGTCCGACTCGACTGTGATAAGCGAAATAGTTGAATTAAATGAATCAGCTGTGATGAGTAGTCCTGAAATACATTCAACACCGAATGTAGGTCAAGACGATAAAAATATGAATGTAAATAACACAAATGAAAAAGATAATACAGAGGACTCGGGGATTCAAGCAACCCCGACCTCAACAAAATGTAACAAATTAGACGATGATATAATGAGTATATTAAGAACCATATCAATGGACATTCATGTACAGAATAACAAATTTAACGAATTAAATAGTCGCTTTGACAATAATGACATAAAATTAGATAAATTTGATAGTCGTTTTGACAATAATGACATAAAATTAGACAGACAAAATAATCGTTTTGATGAAATTAAGACCGAATTCAATTGCAAATTTGATGCACTCAAATTTGGTATTGATGAGGTAAAAACGAAATGCGAAAATAGTTGTAATGAATTGAAACGAGATATTGAGAGAATAGTAGAGTCAGTAGAACAGAGTAAAAGTAAAAATAATAATGATAGTAAACAAGTAACTAGTGAGAAAAATAATGTTGAAAATGAGAATATAATTAAAAATGTGGTAGTAGAGAGTAAGATAACAAATAGTAACAATGATATTGAAAATGGTATTGTAATTGAAAAGGTGGTATCAGAAAGTGATACGTTGAAAATAGATAGTGAAACAGTGAGTGAGAGAGAGAAAGTTATATGTAGTAACGAAGTTGTAATCAGTGTTGTTGAATTAGAAAAAGAATGGAAAGAAAGAGTAGATGAATGTGTAGAGCAGAGGGTAAAATTTCCCCTTATTTGTGATGAACCAGAGTGTTCAAAAGTGTTATTTTTGGGTAAGAGACCCTTATTAATGAAAGATTTGAGTTGTTTAATTTTGTTGAATAATTTTGTACCCTCTGCATGGAATGAGAGAGAAAGTGTGATATGGCATTATGATGAGAGAGATTTAAATGGAGAGATAGAATTATATAAACTAATGAGAGATTATAATGAGTTGAAAGAGATGTTAGTTGACATGAAACACTTACCTGTTAAAATAGAGAGTGAAGATTATTTTGATAATACATGTTTAAATAATAATAATTTACTTTATGAAGAAAAAATAACTGACTTGATGACGAATATTACTGATGGAGACCTAACCAATGTACTTAATGTTGACTTGTTTAATGATTATGTGGATAAAATAAATCAATTTAGTTTGTATGGTTACAACACACAAAACAGTCATTTGTGTGCTGATAGAATTGAACGATGTTATGTAGAACCAAGGTTGATTTGGAACGATGGAGGTTGAACAATTAAAACAATAAAAGACAGTATAAATATTTTGTTTTAATGGTTCTGACATGGCAAATCTGGACAAATGAAGTGCGGAAAAAATTGAATAATAAATAAGAGTTTGTAAATAATATAGTGAATTCATTTGTGTGTATTAAACGTTAAGTAAACAATGTGTGCACGTAAGATGATTGTTGTAATAATAATATTGAAATATATGCAAGTTAAATAAATAATTTAAAAAGGCCACTTTTATTAATGAATCAAAAATATATCTGATCCGAATTGGAATAAAAATGTAAGAGACAAATATGTTATCTAAAAGATTTATAAAACTTGAAAAGTGTAGCAAGCAGATATGTCAGTATATGTTGCAACCAAAGTGTTTAGTCTATGATAGCTGAAACGGAGAATGTTTATAACTGTTGTTTATGAAAACAAGTCTGGCACACAACTGTGTTTATATAAACAGTAAACAGGTGTGTTGGAGTGGTATGTTGTGACTAATGCCTACAGACATACTTGGTGACCATAACAAAACCCTATTGTGACATAAAAGAATTGAAATTAAAATTTTCACAGACAAAATAATAATGCGGTAATTATTGCAAGTTAGAGTTTAAGACATTAAAAAAAAAAACCTGCTCCAAAATATACCGTCTCTGTGGAAGCGAAAGGGCGAGACAGTCCTCCATAATCTGAAATAGTGTGTGTGGCTGGGAGGTGACGTAAAGGAGTCACGAATTTAAAATTTTATGACGTAAAAGTTTTGCTTATTCAAGGTTTAATCCAATCAAAAATGCTTGTGCTCTGTCCACATAATTATATGCTCAGACTCGTAAATTAAGGTGTTCATGCTATAATTTTAAGTGTATTATTTTATTGTTGTCTATTAGATAAGCATTGATAAGAATATGTAATTTTATTAGGTGTGTATTTGTTTAAGCCAATAAGTAAATCGTCTGGCAGGTTAACATAAGCATCAGAATCAGAAAAAAGGGGAAACAATGAGGTGAGAAGTGAGAATAAATAAAAATAAATATGTATATTCCATGTAATTTGTTCAATTTTGAGATGTGTTTTTATTATGTTAGGATATCAGCTGATCAGCAATAACGTCACTGGTATATTGATTTGTAAATGTTACAAGTAATTAATGTTTCACGTATTACAGATATTTTGAAGGAAAGATAAAAAGAATATGAGAAATAAAATAACAATAATTTATGCAAATTAATAAAAGATAATTCATGGGTGATAAATGTTTTATGGGACAAGTAGACCTGTCCAAATTGACTGAAAAGTTGAATTTGAAATGATGGAGATGAATATAATGTAATGTTGTTTTTGAGTTGATGTGATATAACAGAATTTTGTGAAATATAGATGTTGACACAGTTGTAATGGAGAATAATGGTAGAGTTCTGAATGATATATTTATGTTTATAATTAATGAGGTTATTTTGTGTATTTGTAGTGAGGTAATGAGATTGAGATTTTTGGGGAAGGCAATTTTGTATTAGAGGGTAGTGTAATGTAGGAGTCCGCAACAAGGGTTGGGACAGGATAGGGATAGATTTTAGTGGGGAAGGGGCCGCCTTAGGTAAAGACCAGGGGCCAAATAAGGGAATTGAGTTTTTTGGGTAGGGGAAACGCGTATCCTATATACAAAGGGTTAGAGAGTATTTTATATGGGAGAAGGCGGTGATTTGTGTTCAATGGTAAGTTGGGGTTTAGAGTGTCCTGATTAGTAGATATTTTTGGTAGAGATGGGTGTCATGGTAATTGAAGTTGATTAATATTAGAGTCAGAGGGAGAAAGTTTATATGTGTATACAGATCTAGTAATACAGTAAAAAAAAAAAAAAAGAGAATAAATGAGTTACAACACCCACAGTAATGTAGAATTAAACTGTTAACTAAAGAGAGGAATTTATAATAAAGAATATAAAATTGTTTATTTTTTTCAACCAGTGACAGAAATTTTAATAGAATTGAAAATGATGTAAAGTCAAGAATTGTTTATTTTAAATAATTTAAATGTCAACTTGATTATTATATTAATATTTTGTTCATTTTAAAGATGTTTTGTTATTATGTTTTGTATTTCAAGGTAGGATATTGCAAATGTTCAGTGTGTTTTCAGAACTTATATATAACATATGTAGGTCAAGGATCTTGGACTTGACCTAGTTACGATCAGCTGATGAGGTCAGACACCTACTAAGCCTGTATAGTAGGAATCCAATTTTAATTTGTTTGTTTGATTAATTCAAACCAATATTTGAATAGTTTTAATATATGTTGTTTAATAAATAAATTTAATAAAATTTTTTTTATGAATAAATTTAAATTTTTTTGAATTTTTAAATTTTGAAAATCTTAAATTTTTTTTGGAAAAAAAAACATGATTTTTCGCCTGCCAGCGAATGAATATGTTAGATAATGATTCTTTTATTATGTGTGCATTAACCATGTTTATTTTATTGTATTGCATTGTATTGGTAGAATATAAGTGGTTCTCATGTTAGAGTAAGGATGTGTTTATATTATGAGAAATGTCTAATGGGTCAAATTAGAAGGTTTTTTATTTTTTATTAATCTTGGTTTTGATTTTGTTAAAAGTGTACAATTCATTTCATATATGGGGGCTACCACAGTTTAATTTTATATTAACATAGATCACCCATTCAATCACTTTTAAATTGCCAGACTTCACCTGTAAGGAGCCTCCAGTACAGCAATGCAACATACATACAGCCAGTCAAAACAATTGCCAGACGCATTGCACAATCACATAGCAGCAGCCTTGTGACACAGTCTACAGTGTGTCATCAGAGTGTGCAGTTTGGTATCAGAGAGTAAGTAGCACCAGACAATAGAATTGTGAATTTAAAACAGGGGCCTCGGTTTTACAAGATAGGCCGTTAAAACAAATTTGGCCTATTGTAGAAAGCGTGAAACAGTCATTAAAAAGTAACAGTGTACAAACAAAAAGTTTGCAGCAGTTCGTCCCAAGGAGTACCGGCCGGTGCATCTCGAAGGGGTTAGCTCTTCTCAAAATTTAAAAAAAATGTGGCAGTAAAAGTGAATCAATCTTTTTAAAACAGTGGCAGTGATGCGGGAATAACTACAGAACAACAACATCCATATTTGTTATTTTTTTGTTTATTTTTCGGGACGATTACAAACTTAACACGGGGCGGCCACGAGGTCACGGATGAACGTGTTGCAGGCGGGGATTTTATATAATGCATTATATTAATCAATTAGGGTAACGGGGGTTGTTTTTTAAGAATGTGAGAGTGTGTGAGCAGCTGGGCTATCTTCTTAGACGTAAGTAATATTGTGTAAGGCTATTAAATAAGATGTATAAACAAGAGTTACCCAACCTTTAAAAACATGTAAGACAATTTATTTGGAAAACAAAGTTATAAAATCGCACTATTTGATTATTAAACAAAATTAATTTCTCTTCCAAAATGTATTGTGTAAGTTATTCACGTAACCTTGAAAATTGCGCGTGTATCCCAAAGTACGTATGAGACCCTGGACCCAAGAACTCGCAACCGGTAAGTGTAAGTTTTTTTTTATTATGGTATGGTTTACTAAGCTATTTAAATGGTAATAAATAGGTAATTTCACAAGTATTGGCTTCAACAAGTGTCTAATTTGTCTAACTCCCGTTCACTGATTTCAATGGCTAAACGTTAGCATCATGTTCGACTCGATTTTAAGAACGTTTTTGTCACACACCTATTCAGCTTGATATTCAACAAAAGACTAATTAACTTGGTCATAAATCTTGCCCAGTTAATCCTTGAAAAAGTATTGTTAACATTTTTCGACTTCATACACATTAGAAAATATTACATTATATATGGAATTTTTCTATTTTATTCCTTACTTTTATGAATTACTAATCTTATTATTAGTTTAGTCATCTTATTCCCTCTAAATTGATGTATTATAGTCCATATCTGTAGACATTTTGTGGAAATTAACAAATTTTGTTCACACTTTGGAAATATAGGCTCAAAATTGGATTTCCGTCTTTATACAAAATTCCTTCCATTTTAAATATTATTAATACTATTATAATAAATTTTAATTAGTCATATTTCTCTTCCTTTCCTTAAATACATATAAATTACACCTTTGAACTGGTTTTTTGTGTTAATTTGTAGATTTGATATTGCTCTCTAAAATTAATTAATTTATATATTTTGACAATTTACAAAATGTTAAGGTATATTTCCTTATTGTCATTTTAATTCATAGGATCATTCCTAGTAGTAGTTAATTGTGTTATCTTGTATAAATCTGGGTAGTTTACAGGATGTATAAGTGAATTATATTATTTTATACTGGTTCTCTGATTTCACCAAATGGCCTAGATTTTAGAATTTTATATTTCTTTCTTTCGCAAATAATTTAAACTTAATTCCTCCTCTGACTTTACATAATTACAATTATATGAAAATAACATGATCTATAACTTATTGTTTTGTGTAGTAGTTAATTAACACTACAGTTATTAAAATAATTAATTATGAACATTGTTTAGTAATCTGCACAATTTAACATATTGCAGATACAGCTTAAACATATCTCTTTTAACTATTTTTAATCTAACATAGCATACCTTTTAGTACATTATTACTGGTATGCAGGTTATTATTTATCAAACATAATTCTTTTTTAAAACACATAACATAAATCTTATTTTCTAATAAACCTTACAAATACATTTATTTAACACATTGATTTTAGGATTGTGAAATAACAGTCTATTTAAACATGTTACACTTATTCATACTATATTAGTACCAGTCCTTTTTGGTTTAAATCATTATTATTGTGATCCCCCACATCAGCAAACACCAACTCCCATACTTTATTTATTATCATTTTTTATAAATGTCTTGTAAATAAAGATTTACATTAAAATAATGAAATACTGGAAACCTTGCATTTTATTATTTTATTATGCTGTTTATTATTAGACTTTAAAGTTGTGATATAGCATACTACTAAGTTATAGTATCACCAACTTTAAGTTTATTGCATTTTTTTTTAAAAAACACTTATACAAATTCACTTTCACTGTTGGTTCTGATATTCTGAGTCTTATTATCTCAGACCAGACCTTTAGTCATCATGGACCGTTAAGACTAGTTTATTTTCTTTATTACACAATAGCTTTAGCCGGTGCACTTCTTATAACGCTATACAACACTTTAGTTTTCTCAATAATTACATTTTTATTAGATTTTGGGTATGTTATACTTTCTTTGGCATAGTTTTTGTGGGTTTGGGATTGATAGTAGTTTATATAATAATAGGTTTTACTATGGTGTTTCTTTCATACTATGTCTTCCTCTCCTCCTGTCTTCCTTCTTGTCCTTCTTCCTATCTTCCTTCTGGTATTCATTCTTGTCCCTCTTCTAGTTTTCATTCTTGTCCCTCGTCTAGTCTTCACTCTTCTGGTCTTCTTACCTCATTCTTGGGTAAACCAAGGTACTTGGTGTTATCACGACTGAGGTTTAGTTTGGAGTATTTAATTTCTTCACTGAACTGATTTTATTCTTCTATACAGGTTTCAGGGTATTGTTTTCTTCCTGTTCACAAACTTTATTCTTCCCTCTTCTTGTTTTTAGGGTATTTTGGTATTCACCACTCTTTGATTGAGTCTCTTTTTTCGGGATATTGTCTTATGTAACTAGTTTACTGCTCTGAGCTTCCTGGGTAACTTACTGGTATTGTACTATGAGTTGATGAGTTGCTTCAATACTTTCTTTGGTTTCTTTTAACAGTGGTTTTGATATATTATGTAGTGAGGATTTTTATCTTATTGTGTTTCATTCCTCTGATTTATTTAAATGTCATTCAATATTATTACAACATTTGTTGATGTAATTAAACTTTATGATTTCATATGACTTGAAATGTAGTGGATTTTCTGTCATGCTACAGAATGCCTTTCTCCAGAAGTAATTTTTTCAGACTATACTTGCTTTGTCTGAAACAATTGCTTATGATAATTATTCAAAGTTTGTTATTATTTTGGACTTCCTTCCATTTTAAAGTTCTCTTATTTATATCTGAGTTTATATCACTCTCACTTGATCTTCCTTGATAGTAATAGTCTTCTGAGTTTCATATTTATTATTTCATTTTTATATTTCTTCTTAGTATTTTCTCCTTGGGATATTTTCTCCCTATCGTTCCCTACTTTGTGAGCTGGTTCAGTTCAGAGAGGCACTGTACGCTACTTTCCTCTGCTGTCCAATACTTCACACATATTTGAGTACAGAGGCAAATCATCTCTGCTCAAAAAACATATTAATCCTGCTGGAATTATCATCAGACAGATTAAAAAAAATTATTCAGAATAGTACACATTTGTTACTATTTAAAAAATATCTTTGGGATACTTCACTTATTACTTATTATACTTCTCAGAGATTTTAATATTTCTATCTCAGTTGTTCATCTGACTTATTATCTGGATGTTTCTTTCATTTGATATTATGGTAGGAAGCTCTTCTATTATTACCTTTTTATACTTTTATTATCATATAAATCTTTTGGTTATAAATTCTTTATTACCTTCTGGTTTTTTCATTATAATCTGCATTATTTGTAGTAGCATATCTTTATGACATTTTTAGACTGTTTCTTGGTTCTTAAAATTTCCACTTGTTCTATTTTCTAGAATTTTTTATAACTGTCATTATCATAATTGTCATTTAATTTATAAATCATTTTATATTAATTCATTTAATTACATACATTTTTGACATTATTTTCACATTATTCCGGTCATTGCGATTATACTTGCAAATGCTGGTTTTTTTATTAATTTCATTATGAGGTGTTATTTTCTCCTCATACCACTTAAAGTTTCATTCTCTCATAATTCCAAAGAAGTTTTTGTACTTTATTTTATTCAATCACTTAAATCGTATTAAAGAATTTTTCTTTTTTATTTCCTTCAACAACATTTTACGGAAAGGTTTTCACTCTTCATATTGAACTTAGACATGATTAAACTGTCTAGTATTATTTGTTTTAATTCTAAATCTGTTTCCTCTTATTCATCCCATTATGATCCTTTGTTACCATGGTAATTATCTTCTATGCTTACCATAAATCTGGTAGGAAATCTCATCAGTTTATCACACCATATTGTTTTATTTATTATTGGTTGGTAAGTTGTACTTATACTTGGTTTGGGAAACTTGATTTATTCATAATTCAAAATTCATTCTTCTTATGTTATTCTATACAGTTTTCTCAAATAATTTGTATGTAAGGTGGGCTTATATGTTTTTTGGCTGTTTTTATTTTTCTAAATTCTCTTGGTATTATTGTCAAAATGTTTCTCTTCAAATAAATATTTAGTAAACTGTCCTTATTTGTTTTTTGACCTTAGATGGTTTTATTTCTAAATTCTCTCCTTCTTTATTATTATATTATAGCCATAAAGTTTTTCTTAGATAATTGGTATGTAAGGTGATCTCACGGATGTTTAGAATCTTGTGGTTTTAAACTCTAATTCTTCTTCTTCTATCATCGCCATAAAGTTTTTCTTAAATAATTGGTATGTAAGGTGATCTCATTTATGTTTAAAATTTTGTTGACTTATTTCAAACTCTTCTTATATTATTCTTCTTTTCAAATAATTTCTTTCAAATAATCTTTATGTAAGATTGGCTTACATGTATTTTAGAATTTTGGGGTTTTTATGTTTTTAAACTTCTTCTCTTCTATTCTAGCCATAAAGTTTTTTCACATTTTCTTGGTATGTAAGGTGAACTTACATTTTTTTAGAATTTAGAGGTTTTTTTAATCATAAAATTTCTTCATGGATGCCTGGTTAAAAACACCCTTGACTTTACTTGAACTTATTTCTTTGATTTCGTAGGTGTTGTTGTTATTGTCTTTTGATACGATATAGGGACCAGTATACAGGAGCAATAACTTTTTTGTTATCCCTTCTAGGGAACTGGGTAATTCCCTATTCTTCAACAACATTTTACGGAAAGGTTTTTACTCTTCATATTGAACTTAGACATGATTAAACTGTCTAGAATTATTTGTTTTAATTCTAATTCTGTTTCCTCTTATTCATCCCATTATGATCCTTTGTTACCATGGTAATTATCTTCTATGCTTACCATAAATCTGGTAGGAAATCTCATCAGTTTATCACACCATAGTGTTTTATTTATAATTGGTTGGTAAGTTGTACTTATACTTGGTTTGTGAAACTTGATTTATTCATAATTCAAAATTCATTCTTCTTATGTTATTCTATAAAGTTTTCTCAAATAATTTGTATGTAAGGTGGGCTTATATGTTTTTTGGCTGGTTTTATTTTTCTAAGCTCTCTTGGTATTATTGTCAAAATGTTTCTCTTCAAATAAATATTTAGTAAACTGTCCTTATTTGTTTTTTGACCTTAGATGGTTTTATTTCTAAATTCTCTCCTTCTTTATTATTATATTATAGCCATAAAGTTTTTCTTAGATAATTGGTATGTAAGGTGATCTCACGGATGTTTAGAATCTTGTGGTTTTAAACTCTAATTCTTCTTCTTCTATCATCGCCATAAAGTTTTTCTTAAATAATTGGTATGTAAGGTGATCTCATTTATGTTTAAAATTTTGTTGACTTATTTCAAACTCTTCTTATATTATTCTTCTTTTCAAATAATTTCTTTCAAATAATCATTATGTAAGATTGGCTTACATGTATTTTAGAATTTTGGGGTTTTTATGTTTTTAAACTTCTTCTCTTCTTTTCTAGCCATAAAGTTTTTTCACATTTTCTTGGTATGTAAGGTGAACTTACATTTTTTTAGAATTTAGAGGATTTAATCATAAAATTTCTTCATGGATGCCTCGTTAAAAACACCCTTGACTTTACTTGAACTTATTTCCTTGATTTCGTAGGTGTTGTTGTTATTGTCTTTTGATACGATATAGGGACCAGTATACAGGAGCAATAACTTTTTTGTTATCCCTTCTAGGGAACTGGGTAATTCCCTATTCTTCAACAACACCTTCTCTCCAATGGTATAATGAATAACCTTACCCATGCATTTATTGTATTTGTTCCGCCGTTTCTCCTGATCTTCGGCCACCTTATTACAAAATTGAATTTTATTGAATTTATATTTATGTTCTCTTGGGAACTCCAAGATGTCTGCAATTTCTCTAGGGGGTTGTCTCTCGTACATTGCGGAGTATGGGGTTATTCCTATGGCTGGATGGTAGGCCAGGTTGAGGAATTCTTCAGTGGCCTCCAAGTATTCTTGCCACCTTCTCTGCTGATCATGGCAATATGTTCTTAATAGGCGCCCTACCTCTCGTAAGACTCTTTCGGCCGGGTTACTGCTTGGGTGGTATACGGATGTCTTGTATGTGTGAACCCCCATGGATAGCAGTGTATGCCGCCATCTCCTCCCCTTGAATTGCGTTCCGTGGTCGGTTATGATCGATACCGGTCTTCCGACGGTTGGGAAGTACTGGTCGATCAGGATATTAAGAACTTTCTTCGTAGTCGCCCGATTTGCTGGGTATAGCTTTACGAACTTAGTGTAATGGTCCATAATGATGACGATATATCTGTATCGGTGGCGGCCTCCACTGCGGGGAAATGGTCCGCAGATATCCAGGAATACTTTCTCAAGTTTGAACTGTGATGTTATTGGAATCATCTGCCCTTCTCTTTTCTCGTTATTAGTTTTTACGAGTTGGCAGATGCGACAGTTTCTAATATACCTCCGTACCTTCCGATTGATGTCCTTTATATAACAGTTTTCTTCCAGGGCCTTTACCACCTTTAAAGCGCCCATATGCCCATATCGAACATGATAACTGATCACTACCTCTTTCTCGATATGGGTTGGAATTATTACCTTCCATTCCTCCTTAAATAATGATGGTTTGGAAAACAGGATTCCCTTATGTATAGTATAATATCGGGATATGGTCTCATCTCCTGCTTCCAATCTTGAGATAATATTAATTAATTTCGGGTCAGCTTGTTGGTGTGTGCTTAGTTGTTCTAGAACTGATTGTAGACCGGCACTGCTGCTGAGAATATGGTACACCTTCAGAATACTCTCCTTCTCCCCCTCGAACGTCTGCTTGTCAATGTCAACTCTAGACAATACGTCCGCGACGACATTCTTCCTTCCGGGGATATACTCCCACTTAAGGTCGTACTCTTGCAGCAATAGTATCCACCGCGTTAACCTTCCATGGCTCAGCTTACATCTCTTAAGGAATGAGATAGATTTATGGTCTGTCCGGACGGTGACGGGATAACCAAGAATATACGTACGGAACTTTCCGCACGCGAACACGACACTCAATAACTCCTTCTCTGTCACATGATAGTTTTTCTCACTCTGGTTCAGAGCTCTGCTGGCAAAACAGATTACAAGATGCTCGCCCTCCTCATCCTCTTGATATAAAGTAGTGCCAAGGCTGATGTCACTGGCATCGCAATTAAGAAAGAAAGGCTTGTTAAAATCTGGGTGACGGAGTATAATATGTTTAAGAAATTTTTGTTTTATGAGAGTCAATATGTTTTGTTGTTCATTACCCCAGATCCATTTATTTTTTGATGACAGTTGCGGCTGGAATCTGGCAGTCAGTTCGGAGTACTTTTCCTGGAACTTGCGGTAGTAGTTACAGAGTCCCAGGAACGATTGTAACTGCCTTCGATTCTTTGGTGTAGGAAAGTTCTGAATTGCTTCGACTTTTTCAGCCGACGGTGAGATTCCCTTATCATTTAATATGAAGCCCAAGAATTGTATCTCTTTAGCAATAAAATGAGACTTTGCTAACTTCAGAGTAATATTGTTTGCTGCTAGCTTCTGTAAGACATGTTCCACACGGTAGCAGTGTTCCTCCCAAGTTTCTGAGGACACTAGCAAGTCATCGACGTATACGGTGGTGAATTTTAGTGCTTCTTGGCCAAGTATCTGATCCATGCAGTGCACAAAGACTGCGACTGAGTTTACCAGTCCGAAGGGCAACCTCTTAAACTGGTAGTTCCGCCCTTCGAATATAAAGGCCAGATACTGGCGACTCTGTGGATGTAATTCCACCTGCCAGTATCCGCACACCGTATCCCAGGTAGTGAAGTATTTGGTACCGTGGAACCGTTTTAAGATCTCCTCAATCTCACCGGGCGAAGTCCTGTCATTTATGATCATTTTATTTATTTCGCGCGCATCTAAACATAAACGGACTTGTCTGTTTTTCTTAGGAATAGCCACGATAGGACTTGTGTAAGGGGAATGGCTACGCTCTATAATGTCACGGTTAATCATTTGCTCTATTTCAGCTCTTACTGCCTGCTTTCGTGATTGCGCTATGGGGTAAGACTTCCGGTTAAAGTCTACAGTGTCTCGGAATTGTAGAGTACACTGGAAATTCTTCACTTTACCGGGCTCATCAGAAAAGACTGATTTGTATTTATTGTATATATCGATTAATTTGTTCGCTTGGTTTGTTGTTAAACCTTCGCCAGTTGTACCGCTCCGGAAATCCCTGATCTCCTGGATTTTTTGCGACCATAAATCCTCATTGGATGTGTCGTCTATTCTCTGTTCAATTATGGATGTTGGTTGGATGTAATTGATTTTTCGGATTTGCTGATGGATACTATCGGGAACGACTTGGTCACTACCCACCAAGTTCGCCGTCCAAGTATGTCCGCTAGAAAACAGTGATAATGTTTCAGTTCTTAGGTCAATGATGGCGGAATTTCTCCTAAGCACATCACACCCGACCAGTATATTAAATGGCAGACCGCTCGCCACCAAGAATTCCATGTCTATCGCTATACCACAGCTCATCACACTGGCGGAGACTTGTCTACGTATAGTTTTGTTTTGTCGGCCGGTTGCTCCCAACAAAACAATATTATTCAATGGCAATGTTGGTAAAGTTCTCCCGCACTCTTGCTGTATCCTCTCCAGTTCCGTCGTATTTATTATTGATACGTTTGACCCAGTATCGATCATTAACTTGGTTGGGATGCCTTCTACCTTGGCGTCAACATGTATAATTTCATTATTGAAATTATTGGTGGGACTCCTGTTATCCTCGTCCAATAACTCCTGTCTGATGTCCTTCAGGTAGTTGCACCCGATGATGGTAATACGATTGTGATTATTTACGATATTGCACTCATTCTCATTATCATACCCAGTAGTCAGAAGCAGTAATGGGTTCTGGTTATTTCTTACTGCCTGTGCCCGTTTAAAGGCTCGGCATCATTGTTTCTTTGAGCCATATTATTGGATGCCTCATTCGGGATGCTCAGAGTGGTCACTTGCCGATCTGTTCTATGGTCTTCCGGTCGTTCATGGTGCGACCTTTGTTCAGTGTTGTCCAAACTATTACTCCTACGCGCCGGATAGTACCTCGGTTGGTCCCGTTCTAGGCTCCTCCGCCTTTCTTCGTATCTTCGGTAACTGTTCCCTCTATGGTGGTTGAAACCTCGCTGTCTTCCATCTGTGGCCCGTATGAAGTTCACTCTTGGGCGAGGAAACCTATTATTACTAAAATTACTATTATTGGGACCCACACGATTAGCATTATTATGGTAAGGACTATTACCATAATTGGGGCTTCTCTGACTATTTACGTTACCAGGGTTGGGATTGCGGTTACCCTGATAACCATTAGAGGGTCGATTCGGGTTTTGCTGGTTTGAACCCGTATTATTACTGTCATTGTAATTGGTATTACTTATATTATTTCCATTATTATAATTGCTATTTCGCGGGTATGTCCGAACTCCTTGGTACCCAGTATTTATGTGGTTCGCACCCTGATTATTGTTCAGGTACGTCCTTGGTTCGGGCCCATCACTTCTCCTACGACTCTGCCTGTAGTAATCTTCGTTTTCATAATTCTCCAGGAGTTCGGTCATTGCCTGGATGGTTTTTATCTGGCTGCCCCTCCTAGCGCGAATCACCTCCTCATCATAATGGTAAGACAGCTTGTTTATTAAGCATTCCTCCGGTATGGCTGGTTCTAAGTGCTTGGCCATACACACTTTGCCGAGGAAATACGCTGTCATTGAGCTGCCGACTTGTGGTTGGTAGCGGCCGTGGCAGATATTATCTCTGATGAGATTCTGCGTGGTCTCTGACCAGTACTTGGCTTTGAACATGCTCTTGAACTGTTCATAGTTATTGATGTCGCTCCGGTTTGCCATCCACCAATGGTCATTCACCTCCCGAAACGACTCGTCAAGGATCTCTCTATTCTGGACCCATCGGTTCCCTCGGTGTTTCTCGATGTACTTCTCTATTCGTGCCAAGAACTCCATTGGCTTCCGTTTGTATTGTCGGAAATTCAGCCATTCTCGGTTCTCTGACATGGGGAAACTGTGATATCCCGATGGTCTGTTTCTGATTGACTCTATCTCCTCCTGGCTCTGACGCATCTGTCCGGTTATGTTTACCATGGCGGCTTCCACGCCGTCGCATCTTTCTGTTACTTGGGTCCTTACTTTATTTACTTCCTCCCGAGCAAATTTCTTGGTCTCCTCTATTTTTGTTTTATGCTGTTCTTGGACCTGAGTAATTTCCTTTGTTATCACTTCACGGACTTCCAGCACTTCGTTTTCTGTTAGCCGACATCTTTCGTCTACTTCTCGGATCTGCTGGTTAACAACCACAACTTCCTGTTCTAATTTCTTTACTATTGATTTCTTAGTCTCTGTTATCTTTTTATTTAATTCCTCTTTGGCTAACTCAATCCTCTCGTCTAACTTATTCATATTCTCTTGGTTCGCTTCTCTTAATTCTTCTCTCAGCAGTAAATTGTCCTCTCTCAATTCTTCCCTTAATTGTTGGTTGTCATTTTCTATTTTCCTACTGGTTTCTTCCATTTTCTCTTCTAAATTCTTATTGTTTTCTTCCATTTTCCTTTCCATCTTCTTACTCAAATTTTTACTGGTTTCTTCGATCCTCTTATTGGTATTCTCTATCTTACGGCCCAATTCTTCCTTTGTGGATCGGTTATCTTCCTTCAGATCCTCTAGTTTTTCATTTAATGAATGGTTGTTTTCCTTCAGATCCTCTAGTCTTTCATTTAATGAATGGTTATCTTCCTTCCTTTCCTTACTGTTTTCGTCCATCTTTTTGTTAGTGGAATCCAGTTTGTTATTCAAGTCTTCACTCAATTTATTACCCATATCCATTATCATTTTTCTTATGGCCTCCTGGAAATTAACCTCCCCTATTGGTGTCGGCACTTCAGGTTGTATCCCTGGCGGTACGGGTTGTTTATCTTCCACCGGGGGTAGTAACACTTCCGGATCTTCAACAGGTGTTGCCTCTTTATCCCCCATGTCAATCTCTTTTTCGGCCTCTGCCGCCCTCTTTTTCGATGTAGCTCGTCTCTGCATCTTTCTGCTGTCTATCAATCAATCGCTGCCAAGCTTAGATTATTAAGCCCTCTAAGTTGGACGCCACTTTGTAACTAGACCCTTTCTGTGTGGCTATAATTTGTCTGTCCCACTGTTTGGGCTAGCCACTTGGTCACCAGACCGCTGTATGCCGGTTGTTACAAAAGAATAAAAATAAAATGGAAATTTCAATAATAATAGAATTTCCAAACAATAAAATAATTTTGTTAATGTTTATAGAGGTATGTATACAAGATAAATCTGTTTTTTAAAAGATTCTGGTAAAATTTTAATAACAGGTAGGTATTTATTGACCGTCGAGCACTTCTTGAAGATTTGCACCAAGTCTGGAGTTAAATAGATTAACTCCAGGTAATAATCGATTGGTGACTTTCCTTACTGGTCCAATATCTTGTTCAAAATAGAATATATTCTTCTCACTTAATACCTTCAGCCTTATAAATACCCTTAAATTACCCTGTGAAATAAGTACAGATACAAAATAATGGAAATATAAAGATTTATTGACAATTTTAAATAAATAATCGATATTTTATCGATGGAGAGCAATTATCGACTGTCTCAGGAATTATCGATTGTGTCATACAGAACAAAATTTTATGTTATATTAAAAGACAGGTTCTTTGAGCGATTAGGATTAATAGTCAGAGAAGGGTGACGAGAAAGTATAACATTAACAATTAACACATAAATACAATAATTACTATTTAATAGTATTTAAATAATTCAGGTTATGATATTAGAATAAATGTTTTGTCGAACCAATGAAGACTGATGTGACGTCAGTGACTACGATGTAGTAGGCAGGTTTCGTTTTCAAGATGGCCGCTCCTTGGGTTGGTCGTGGCTATTGCATATGCGTCGAGTCAGAAAATTACTATAAAATTACCTTCATCAAGGTCTAAAATGTCCCCGCACTGGTGTAATATGTCTGTTAATCTATTTGGTGTATTCTGGTGAAGTGTTCTGTGTAAACTTGCGTTAGTTAGTTTATTTTCTATTTGTTCAACTACTACGGTTAAGTTTTCAAGTTACGGTTAGGTTTGTAGAGTGAATCAGTTGTAATATAATGTTTTACTGTTTACTGTCACTCGTATAGTGAAGTTAGAGGTTTGTTTTCACTATTGTCGTGAATGTTTTTATAGTGTTGGCTTCAAAAAGTGTCTAATTTGTCTAACTCCCGTTCACTGATTTCAATGGCTAAACGTTAGCATCATGTTCGACTCGATTTTAAGAACGTTTTTGTCACACACCTATTCAGCTTGATATTCAACAAAAGACTAATTAACTTGGTCATAAATCTTGCCCAGTTAATCCTTGAAAAAGTATTGTTAACATTTTTCGACTTCATACACATTAGAAAATATTACATTATATATGGAATTTTTCTATTTTATTCCTTACTTTTATGAATTACTAATCTTATTATTAGTTTAATCATCTTATTCCCTCTAAATTGATGTATTATAGTCCATATCTGTAGACATTTTGTGGAAATTAACAAATTTTGTTCACACTTTGGAAATATAGGCTCAAAATTGGATTTCCGTCTTTATACAAAATTCCTTTCATTTTAAATATTATTAATACTATTATAATAAATTTTAATTAGTCATATTTCTCTTCCTTTCCTTAAATACATATAAATTACACCTTTGAACTGGTTTTTTGTGTTAATTTGTAGATTTGATATTGCTCTCTAAAATTAATTAATTTATATATTTTGACAATTTACAAAATGTTAAGGTATATTTCCTTATTGTCATTTTAATTCATAGGATCATTCCTAGTAGTAGTTAATTGTGTTATCTTATATAAATCTGGGTAGTTTACAGGATGTATAAGTGAATTATATTATTTTATACTGGTTCTCTGATTTCACCAAATGGCCTAGATTTTAGAATTTTATATTTCTTTCTTTCTCAAATAATTTAAACTTAATTCCTCCTCTGACTTTACATAATTACAATTATATGAAAATAACATGATCTATAACTTATTGTTTTGTGTAGTAGTTAATTAACACTACAGTTATTAAAATAATTAATTATGAACATTGTTTAGTAATCTGCACAATTTAACATATTGCAGATACAGCTTAAACATATCTCTTTTAACTATTTTTAATCTAACATAGCATACCTTTTAGTACATTATTACTGGTATGCAGGTTATTATTTATCAAACATAATTCTTTTTTAAAACACAACATAAATCTTATTTTCTAATAAACCTTACAAATACATTTATTTAACACATTGATTTTAGGATTGTGAAATAACAGTCTATTTAAACATGTTACGCTTATTCATACTATATTAGTACCAGTCCTTTTTGGTTTAAATCATTATTATTGTGATCCCCCACATCAGCAAACACCAACTCCCATACTTTATTTATTATCATTTTTTATAAATGTCTTGTAAATAAAGATTTACATTAAAATAATAAAATACTGGAAACCTTGCATTTTATTATTTTATTATGCTGTTTATTATTAGACTTTAAAGTTGTGATATAGCATACTACTAAGTTATAGTATCACCAACTTTAAGTTTATTGCATTTTTTTTTAAAAAACACTTATACAAATTCACTTTCACTGTTGGTTCTGATATTCTGAGTCTTATTATCTCAGACCAGACCTTTAGTCATCATGGACCGTTAAGACTAGTTTATTTTCTTTATTACACAATAGCTTTAGCCGGTGCACTTCTTATAACGCTATACAACACTTTAGTTTTCTCAATAATTACATTTTTATTAGATTTTGGGTATGTTATACTTTCTTTGGCATAGTTTTTGTGGGTTTGGGATTGATAGTAGTTTATATAATAATAGGTTTTACTACGGTGTTTCTTTCATACTATGTCTTCCTCTCCTCCTGTCTTCCTTCTTGTCCTTCTTACTATCTTCCTTCTGGTATTCATTCTTGTCCCTCTTCTAGTTTTCATTCTTGTCCCTCGTCTAGTCTTCACTCTTCTGGTCTTCTTACCTCATTCTTGGGTAAACCAAGGTACTTGGTGTTATCACGACTGAGGTTTAGTTTGGAGTATTTAATTTCTTCACTGAACTGATTTTATTCTTCTATACAGGTTTCAGGGTATTGTTTTCTTCCTGTTCACAAACTTTATTCTTCCCTCTTCTTGTTTTTAGGGTATTTTGGTATTCACCACTCTTTGATTGAGTCTCTTTTTTCGGGATATTGTCTTATGTAACTAGTTTACTGCTCTGAGCTTCCTGGGTAACTTACTGGTATTGTACTATGAGTTGATGAGTTGCTTCAATACTTTCTTTGGTTTCTTTTAACAGTGGTTTTGATATATTATGTAGTGAGGATTTTTATCTTATTGTGTTTCATTCCTCTGATTTATTTAAATGTCATTCAATATTATTACAACATTTGTTGATGTAATTAAACTTTATGATTTCATATGACTTGAAATGTAGTGGATTTTCTGTCACGCTACAATATATATATATATTATAGGGTGAAGTCAGGCCTATGAGAATGACAACATCACTGATGAGGCAGATGCCAGACATTTACATGTCGCTGAAAACTGGCAATCCTTTCCTTTCAGTCCAATTTGTTCATGTCATTTTTGGTCCGATGTCCATATGTCTGGGTTTTCCCTGCTTTTCAGTCTCCTGTGCTCTACTCAATAAAATGATGTGTCTATATCAATGATTTCGCAAATGCTTTCTATACCTCTTGGTATTCTGATTTGTTACATGCTTTTCCTGTTTATATACACATTTACACATTTATTGTATATATTTTGTATTTTTACACACGGATGTACACACACGCATGTGCACGCATACGCGCGCACACACACACACACACACACGCATGTATGTGTGTGTGTATATATAGAAGCATGTATAGAAACAGATGCATCTGACTTATTGTGTAACAAATGTTCAAGAACCATATAGTAATGGAGCATCATCAGTATTAGTAAATGAAACAATTAGACAGGAATATAATACACAAAAGAAAACAGATCTGTCTGATAAAAAAAATCCATCTGTTCAAAGAGGTAAAACATTGAGTCAGATGTTTGCATTCATGTTTTTACAGCATATTTATGTTTTTAAAAATTTAAAGAAAGAACAGATTGATTCAGATTTCATGCTTAAAATTAATTTGTTACAGTGGCAATGTGTATTACAATTTTTGTTTAGGTTTCTTCTAAAATAGTCTTCTCCTTTGACGAAAAAAGTAGATTTTGTAATTATAAGTCTAACAGTTGAATAAAGAGAAGACAAGTACAGAACTTTCAAAATGTCCATCCGTTATCAGTTTGAAGTAACCTGAAGTCTTTTAGTCAAGTAAATCAGATTTTGTCACATCCATAGCAGTAGAATGACCCAAAATTATATGTGTGCGTTTATGTTTATGTATACTGTAACGTGTTATTTCACGAAACATAAAACTAATAGCAGTACTAACCAAAAGATAATTTACTGACGGTGACAAACTATGGCTGACAATGACCCAACCCAATTCATTGGCAGAGGGAAGGATATAATAGAATAAATAACATAATAACCATATGACAACCCCTTTTTAAACAATAATAATATAGCAAATATAATAATGAAAGTACAAAGCTATAGCCAGAAGTATAATGTAAAATCACCAATAAATAAATGTAAAATGAGTAATATTAAATAATATTGTTAATAGAATAGGAAGTGAATAAATCCTCCATATAAAAAAATACCCAATATTAATGATAAGGTAAGTTGTGTGGTGAAATCAAGGTGAAGAAAAGAAAGAAAAATAGTGAGTAATAAGATTAAAGTGCATAACCGAACTAAGGAAATTATACTAACTGATATTACAGCAGTATTAACAATGTGTAAAATAAATAATAAGTAATGTTTGTGTAATAAAGTGATGGATTTATAATGTGGAAAACTAAGGCATAATAGGCCTATCGAAGTGGAATAAGTAGAATTAATAGTCATGTTTTAAATTAAGAAAATACTAGTTAAGTAATATTTATAGTTATCTGTTCATGGTAAAAGGAATATATATAAGAGTAAAAAAGAATGTTAAGTGAATGCTAGTTGATGAGAGTAGGAAGGTATGCCATGTATTAAAAAATAGCATGTGCATAGCATGTTAGAAGGGATAGTATTATGTTTTGAAAATGATTAAGAATCATTAAATGTTACATGTTAATTTGTTGTAGTTATGTTTAAAATAGTTCTGTTCCATGAAACTCATGAAATATGTTATAATAACTGTATAAAGAAAGTCAGGTGCTCTAGGCCTAATGAGACTGGAGTGAAAAAACAGTAATTTGTAAAATTTAATATAATAGCAATAGTAAGTAAGAACAAAATGTAGGTAATACTATTAAAATTGATAATATAAATTTAAGGACACCTAGTGTATATCAAAAGAACCAGTTATAAAATAATTAATATAAAAACAAAATTGTTAAAATAGTAAATCAGTAAATAATACTGAACAGAAACTAGTCATGTTTGGTTTCTAATTAAATTATAAAAGAAATGCAATGCAATAATGTTATTATCTTTAGGAATTCAAAGTAGTATAAGAATGTTATGCTAATTTAAAAAAATATTTGTTAATTTTGTAAAATTTCATTAGCAAAATCTAACAATGTAAGCAATATTTTCCACCAATAGGAATATGAGGCTGGCTACCTTGACAACCAAACATTAACAGAAAAAACCGTTAGTCCATTTTTAGATTCAGAGCAGGGCAGATCAAAAATTATATGCAGCTCAATATAATAATTTAAAAGTAATAAATCAAATAGAAATGAAATTGTAATAAACACTAATGAGATGAGGAATAATAATAGTATGACAAGAAGAGATTTAATAGCCAGACTTATTTAAAATCGAAAGAAAAATCTACTTAATAAATTATAAAAGAAAAACGAACTCAGATTGAGACAAATCAGATGTAAAGGAATGTGATGAGTATAAATTAACTTAACTACTAAATGCAAAAGGACTAATCTACATTGTGACACTTTTTTTACTCAGTAATAAACTTTATATAAACACTCACTTAAGGAATAAACTAGGAACAATCAGTTAATATCTTTATTAACTTTTTAATTTATGGTTATCAATTTATTGGACATTGGAGTCTTTTTCTAAAACGAAATCTTAACGTATTCAACAACTTTGAACCAACACTTGTAATATAACCTAAGAAGTAATTTATTAAGAACTGTATAATATTTAAGTTTGTTTTATGTGAAGTTTAGTACTTTCTAAAGACCTTTTGTTCATTTTGTCTGTAATCACAAGAACCCAGCAAACTTAGAAGTAATTAAAATAAAACATAACAGATTAACCAGCAAACCCTGAAAACTGTGAAGAGTTGCCAACCGCTGAGCATATAAAAAACGAAAGTTGGAGCAAAAATATGTTATAAAAATTATTTCATTTTTGTTTTAAAAAGGAAATTAATAAAAAACACTAGAAAACAATACCGTATTGCTTATTATTAATTGTATCTTCAACTTATGTTAATATTACTAACAATTTATTCATTCATATAGCCAAGGTGGAATTTTTTTTTTTACCAAATGTAGAGGTTGGTAACCCCTATTTTTTTGGAACGAAAATTCGAATTGACAACCAGACCAAGGTGAGTCGAATTAAAGTGAAATAAGAGAAAAGAAGAATTAAATAAGAAGATTCCTTTTAATTGTTTTGGAAAAATAAAACAATTTGGCACCTTAAATCAGGAAACTAACAACAAATAACATCAGCGAATTAAAGTAAGGTAATAGATTGGCAAAGCAAGGTAAGGCTTCAGCGGGTACAAATCAGAAGGAGTGAAACAAATTGACGCCAACAACTTGTGGCTTAATTGGGGACGACAAAAACTTATTGTAACAATACGTATGTGAATTTATGTCTTGTGTTACAGATGAATTTCCATTTGTAACAGATCTACATTTCTGATGCTGTAAGACGGATCTTCTGATACAATAATATATGAGCAAAAATATATTTGATTATTTATTATACAAATTCCAACTCTCCCCATTTTTTTAATAAAATGATGTGCTCCATATCAGTGATTTTGCAGAAGTTTTCCATAACTCTTTATTGATATCCATTAACACTAACAAACTTTACACTTTATACTGTTCTTTACACTATGTACATTGTTGCTTCACTGTTCAACCTCTACTCGGATGGTATATTTGGGAAAGCACTGTGTATACAAGTGGGAATGAAGGTTAACATAGAACCAATAAGTGCAATAAGATATGCAGGGGAGACTATAATTGAAGAAAACAAACTCATTATAGTTGTTGAAGAGATGGGTAACATTAGTGAAACAAAATTAACATTCTTCAGTAATCCAAAGAATGAAACAGGTGGTTTAAAACTCAAATACAAACTAATCCATGAAGTAAGCAAAACAGAATACCTTGGCTGCTGGATTACAGATAACCTTGACCCTGGTCTGACCATATAGAAGTAGCATGAACCACTTTCAAGAGAATGAAGTCACTGTTCCACAGTGATGCTCTAAATTTAAAACTCGAACAGTGTATGGTAGAGGATCCTTTATGTACGAGGTGTGTTAAAAAAGAATCGGACCTTTTTTTTCATCAAATGATCAAATGAAGCAGGGGCGTTGACCTTGAGTACAGGCATGCAGTGATCCCTAGCGTGCAAACGCTGACTGCCGCCATCCCGTTACGAGTCAGTCGCTGTCTGGCTGCATGTCAGTAAGTACGTGTATTGACTGCCCGTCGGATTTCATTTATTATAAAATGACAGAAAAACTTAAGCAGTGGTACTGCATTAAATTGACTGCACATCAGTGGACAGTGAACCATGTTCTGGCAGGCCCTCAACAAGCCGTAATGATGAAATCATTGACCATGAGCAAACTGTAGTCATGGAGGACCGTCAAATTACCGTCCAATAGATGGCAGCAGAGGTGGGAATAAGCATTGGTTCAGTACATTCTACTTTGACCGAAAATCTGGCTATGTGAAGAGTGTCTGCAAAATTTGTGCCAAAGCTATTAACGATGGAGCAGAAGGTACTCCGTTTAGAAGTTTTGCAGGATAGTGTAAAAACTGAGCCAAGCTTCCTCAACACTGTGGTCACTGGCAATAAGACGTTGGTGTATGGGTATGATCCCGAAACCAAAGGTCAGTCTTCATAATGGAAACATTCATCATCCCCGCGGCTGAAAAAAGCAAGACAAGTGCGCAGCAAAATCAAAGTCATGCTGATTGTGTTTTTTGATTCATGTGGGATGGTGCATCATGAGTATGCACCACAAGGTCAAACAATTGCCAAAGAATACTATTTAGAGGTTATGAGTCACCGCCGTGATGCTGTGCGGCGCAAAAGGCCAGACCTGTGGACAGTGGATACTTGGCAACTCCATCACGACAACACACCTGACCATTCTTCTCATCTAATTCAGACGTTTTTGGCAAAACACTACACTCCTCAACTACGCCACCCTCCCTACTCTCATGACATGGGTCCCTGTGATTTTTGGTTATTTCTTAAGTTGAAAATGTCACTGAAGGGGACCCGATTTGAGTCAAGAGAAGACATTATACAAAATATGACGAGACAGCTGTACTCCGTACCAAAAGATGACTTCCAAACATGTTTCCAAAAGTGGCAGAACCGCTGGAAGAAGTGTGTGTAATCTAAAGGGGAGTACTTTGAAGGAGATAAATGTTTAAAACCTGCAGATAAATAAATGTATTTTTCCTGAGCAAAGGTCTGATACTTTTTGAAGACACCTCGTATGCTTCTATATGGAGTTGAGTCTTGGAGTCTAAAACAGGCCACAGTCAAATGGCTGAAAGCTCAAGAAATGTGGCTGTATAGAAGAATGCTGAAAATCTCGGGGGTCCAGCATGTCATAGTGAAAGGTATTGAGATGAGAAAACTGTGGAAAGGAACTAATGGCAATCATTGAATGTAGGAAGATTTCTTATGTGGGAACACTCGTGTGGTGAGAAGTGCAGGTCTGACAGTTTATTGTGAATGGCAAAATTCCTGGACAACGGAGTAGATGGAGAAGCCAAACAACCTTGATATCACATCAGAGTGCGGACTGGAGCAAGAAGTATTAAGCAGCTCTGACAGCTAGAAGAACATTGTCACACTATCTGTAGTGATTGTCAATGTCTGCAGGGGACCGGGCGAGGCACATCGAAGAAGAACTTTACACAGGCGATTTAATCTTCAGAAAAATCTCTCACACACACGCGCGTGCGCGCGCACGCACGCACGCATGTGCACATATAGAAGTATGTTTAGAAACAGTTGTCTGACTTATTTTGTTACAGATGTTCATCAAGCTTCTATTAAAGTAGCATCGTCAGCATTGGAGAATGGAATGAGTAGACAGAGATACAATACACGAAAGAAAACAGATCCATCTGACTCAAAAAAGCCACCTACTCAAGAAGGTAGGACATTGTGGATCAAATTTTTGTGTATTAAAATTTTTGCTTGAAATATTAAATTGTTTTGTGTATTAAAACAAAATTAAGTTTTGAAATAGGTATTGTTGTGCTAAAAGTCCTGTAGGAACAGTAAAGAAACATATCATTTCAGAATTGAAAAATTATCAAAGTTACTGAATAAACTATAGGATTTGACAATGATAATAGAATATTTTGCCACGCTTCTGTGCAGTTTCTTAGAGAAAACAACTATAGATGTTAATTATCTGTCCAACAACCCTGTAAAAATAAATTAAGTACAGTACTGAGCTTTTTCAATTGTCCATCTGTTATCAGTTTGACGGAATCATAAGCCTTGTAGCCAAAAACAAAATGTTTGTTACACTCATACCAATAGACGACCGGAAATTATATGTTTAAAAGGAATAAATCCCAAATGTTGAGTACCAAGCCACGTGTTGTTCAATCAAATATATTGGAACTTACCGTCTGCGGCTTTTCAGAAACAGCGTCTTTATAAAATTTACATGTTTCGGGACCCTTGTCCCATCATCAGAATTAAAAGTAATTGTGTATCATTTAAATTTGATACACTTGTCAAACACTTAAAATATTAAAATCCAATATAAAATAACTTAATATAACATAATAATATAATATTTACAGCGAGTACGAAGGTTACCGATGTACATCGTATGACAACCGACCGCGCACTAATTTACGTCTCGCTCCCACCACGACAGTAGCGCAAGGCAGTGTTGTACAATACATTTGACTTGAAGACCAATTTATCATTTAAAACATGCGGCTTGGTACCAGTATTATTGTGTGCTTTATAAATGTCGTACTCTTCAAGAGCGTTCAAATATTGCCCTTTCTTACATATGTGAAGGGATTTCAAATTAGTTTTAAAATTAGTGTAGCTGTGATTTTCGGAAATGAGGTGTTCTGCAAATTTTGACTTGATATTGTCCAAACTGTGAAAATGTGTAGGCGGCCTATGTTCTATAAATCTTTTTAAAAAACCACGTCCTGTCTGGCCCACATAAAAAGCGTCGCAATCGTCACATATCAATTTGTAAACACCATTTTTGTGTTCAAGGCTGGTGGTTCTGCGGACACGAAGATTATTCATAATACTATTAGTGGTCTTATAAGTGACCTTGATATTACTGGTTTTACCAAAAATTGACCCAAAGATCTGTGGCATAAGGTATGTGTACAGTGTTGCAATATATTTGCGTGTTGTATTTTCGCGTGTTTTACGTCCGTTAATGTTGCTATGTCCTTTCTTATGTTTTCGAAGGATGTTATTCACCATATTGACATCATAACCATTAGCGACAGCAATGTGTTTAATGGTGTCTAACTCCTCACGGTATTCTTTATCACCGAGGGGCAAAGATAAAAGTCTATAAATCATACTATGGAAGGCAGCTAATGTTTGTGATAAAGGATGAAACGACTTAGCATGTATTACAATGTCAGTCGTGGGTTTTCTATATATGTCAAATTGCAACTTTTTATTATTATTGTCCTTAGCAACAGTTAAATCTAGAAAATTCAGTTTACCATTTTCTTCACTTTCAAGCGTGAACTGCATTTTGTTATTGATATTATTCAAATGATTATGTAAATTATTAATTTGTCTTTGTGTACCTTTGTATATTAAAAAGGTATCATCAACATACCTGCCGTAAAATATTACGTTACTCCTGTGTTTGTTATTAGTAAGAATGAATGAATTTTCGAAATTATTTAGGTATATATCTGCAAGAAGACCTGAAAGTGGAGAACCCATTGCTAACCCATTTTATTGCCTGAAAAATTGATTATTGTGGGTAAAGTAATTTTGATCAAGAACTAACTCCAAAATGTGCATCAATTTATTTATATTATTAATATCCAATTTATTAGTATTAATAAGGTTAGTCCTAAGTATACTCAAGGTCTCCGCTACTGGTATATTCGTATACAAATCCACAATATCAAAGGAAATAAGTTTGTGGGTCGGTTCAACTATTAAATTTTTAACTTTATTCACAAAGTCAACGCTATTAATTAGACTATGATCATTAATTATTTGTATATTGTGTTTTATTATGGTGACTAACTTTTTAGCTGTTTTATACCCCGGAGCAGTGGTGAAATTTACTAACGGTCTCAAGGGGATAGCATCCTTGTGGAGTTTGGGTAATCCTGTTAAAACGGGTGCTTTTGAATTTAATGGTTTTAAAGATCTTCTTGTTTGTTCATCAAACAAATGGGTGCATCTGTTTATACATTGATTTAATTGTTTTACATAATTTTCTGTTGGGTCCGAATTTAGTAAATCAATGCTGTTGTTAATAATGAAATTTTGTATTTTATTGTTATAATCTTCACTGTCCATATTACTGTGAAGATTATGGACAGTATTATGGATAATACTGTGGTTATTATTGTCTGACGCCCATAAGCAGCGTTGCTTCACAGCTGGACAATCTTTCTTGCAGTTTAAAGATGAGGGTGAAGCCCTGTTTATAAGAATAGTCACTGGTGATGAAACATTGATTCATCATTCAACTCCTGAAAGCAAGCGCCAGAGTATGGTGTGACAAAAAAAGGAGAGAAAACTCCCTAAAAACCCAAAGTGATTGAGACGGTAGGAGTGATGGCACAGTTTTTTGGGACTGCTGTGGAGTATTGCTGATTGATTATGTGCCATGTGGAATGACAATAAATGCAGCGCGGTACTGTGACATGCTGACCAGACTTCGTCGCGCTATTCAGAACAAACGGCGGGGGCTTTTGTCATGCAAAGTTTTGCTCCTTCATGACAACGCCCGACCACATGCTGCTCATGCAACAGGCGAGCTTCTCGCCAACTTCCGATGGGTGATTTTTGAGCATCCTCCGTACTCTCCAGACCTTCTCCAAGTGACTACCATCTGTTTCCGGAGCTCAAACATCATCTAGGCTGTCAGTGCTTCGCCAATGACGACGAAGTGATAAAGGAGGTGGATAACTGGTTTCAGAATTCGGCGGCAGATTGGTATGAAGCTGGAATAAAGAAACTGTTACCTAGGTACCAGAAATGCTTGGAAAGGGATGGAAATTATGTAGAATAAGTACTTGTTTACAATTTTTTGTTCTTTTTAAATTATTTTAAAAATTTTTCCTTGATAAAGGAAACTTACTTTTTGGATATCTCTCGTACTATATTTGCAGTATAGCAAATTTGACTGCAATATGTTAAACACAGGCTGAGTTTGTTTCTTACATGGGGAAGCATAGAAGGACTGGGTCCCCTTAAGTGGTCACTCGAAATCTGTATCAATAATAGCCGGATCACACCAATTAGCTGTGTGCCATTTTTGTACTATTACCTATTACAGTAGTATGCATATGGATTTCAAAGGGGAAATACTGCTGTTGCTTTCACTGTGTTGAAGAAAGCAGGCTAATAGAAACAGAATTTTTTGGTTCATCAGAAAATTAAAACAAGAGTCATTTTAACTTACTGTATTATGTGTTGAGAATGTATGATGATAGATTTTTTAATCTTATTTTGGAATGAGCAAAAATGTATTTGATTATTTTTTACACAAATTTGTAAACAGTATACAATGTAATAACATAACTGTAAGGAAAAGTATACAAACTGAGGAGTGTCTCACACTCTATCAAAGCACTTGATCAATGCAGTGGAACGTGGCAGAGTTAATAATAGTTCCAAAGGCTGGAAAACCACCAAATAATAAAGCATAATATCACCTGATATCATTGCTACCGATCATCTCCAAGATATTTGAGAAGTTGCTTTTAAAGCAGCTCAGATCTTTAGTTGAGGAGAAAAATTTGATTCCCACCCGTCAGTTCGGATTCCAAAATAAATATTCAACAATTGATCAAGTACATAGAATTACCAATATCTTTGAGAAGGCACTAGGAGAAAAACAAGTTTGCTCCACAATATTGTGGATGTAGCACAGGCCTTTGATAGTCTGGCATTGTGGGTTGGAGTACAAATTGGAGAGACATTTACCAGAACATTTCAGTAAGTTATTGAAATCCTATATTTCAGGCCTGCCTGAAATATCTGCAGATATTTCTGAGTAAAACGCAAGGACTGTTATTCTGAATTAAAAGAAATCATAGCTGGTGTTCCAGAAGGGAGCGTATTAGGATCAGTTCTATACCTGCTGTATATGAATAATATACCAAACTGTGAAGAGGTCGTAATTGCTACCTTTGCTGATGACACTGCCATTACTGCAGAAGGTAATGGCATTGAAGAAGCAACTGAGGAACTACAAACTGCTACTGAAAAAGTCAATTTTTGGACTAAAAGATGGCGGATAAAACTAAATGAAGGCAAGTCAGTGCACTTTAATTTCACCAGTAGGAAAATTAATTACCTGCCTGTGGTTATCAACAAACAAGTGATACCACATGAAAACAGTGCAGAGTACTTAGGCATGACATTAGATGCCAAGTTACGCAGGAAGGAAGAAATAAAAAAGAAAAGAACTGTACTTGATCAGAAATTCAGAAAAATGTACTGGCTCTTTGGGCGACATTCGGAGTTATCTGCACACAATAAACTATCGGTATAGAAACAATTAGATAGTTAAAAGAACTGTAAATTTCATGGGTTCGAGGAACTAGGAAATGACAACAAATAATAATAATAATAATAATAATAATAATATGCAAATTCTGTAGCATACACTTTGATTAAAGTAGAAGTATTCCTGTTATGTGCAGGGTAGCACCAAACACAACACAATAAATCCAGAGGAAAGGGAATGGTGTGTTAAATGGTGAATGAGAAATTATAGCTGTCCACTTTGTAATAATATATTGTAACGTGATGTTCCTTCCCATTACATAAAGAAATAAATACCAAATAATCAAAATAATATAGAAAAGAGTAAAACCCATTATAAAATAACCAAAAAGTACAATACTATTAAAGAATGAACCAATGTACTTTAGGTTAAGGAAGTGTTAGATATAAGAATATGTAACTAAACCACATCAGTGAAATGTTAACTAGTGATAACACAAGAAACTAAGTGTGTTTCCTTTTCTTTTAATATCACCAGTAAAATGCAAATATAAAGCATGTGAGAAACTAGTGTACAATGGGAATTTATATTCCAAATCCCCAAAACCTATAGGCCAATAACTATGTACAAGGTAAGGGGATGGCATAAGTGAGAACAAAACAATAATGAAAAAGATATAAAAACAATGTGAACTGAATAAAATATTCGTATTTAATGTTAATTAATAGTATAGTTTTAGTATGATTTGTGTTTTAGTTACTTGTATGTTCAATCAAACTTAGAGCCATGTAGGCCTGAAAGTACACTAAGAAGATAAGATATAATTTGTTCTGTTAATTTATTGTTATATAACATTAAGTTGGTTCTCATAGTTATTAAGGTTATTAATGTAACAACTTAACTGTTAAAAGGGTTCTTAGTAAATCAGTCAGAAAAGGTAACTGTAATTAGAAATGATTGTAAACTTGTTCATGAAACTAATATCAGTACATAGGCAAATATCAAAACCCATTACTATTGTAAATAAATAGTAAACAAGGGGATAAAATAATGTAAAGCCAGGCAATATTGTAAAATGAACAAATAGGTTATCTATTACAATTGTAATCATATTTTTTGGAAGTAATCAAGGGGTTTACTCGATAATTTTAGACTGGTTCAATTGTATTAAAGAACTATGGCCTAAAAAACATTAAAAAAGATCAAATTACATAATACATTATCAAACCACTGTTAAAGTAATGAAATGAGCAAGAATTGTTAATTCAATGTTTTCTTTTTATATAATAACTACAACTTAGTAGACAATTAAAGAAATTTAGAATAATTCTATATAAGTCAAATGACTAAAAAAGCCTATAAGCAGAGTCTTTTGTAAAAGGACTCTTAATATTGAGGCTAATGATATAATATCTAATATCAAATTGTTCAGAATAAAATAAGGAATTTAACTAAGTAGACTGAAACTACTTTAGTTTATCAAATTATAAAATACTCTCGAGTCCCTGTTCGGGGCTAATGAAACTATATAAATCTATTCAATATTAAACTCTTACTTTAGGGTTCTTTTCCAAGGTTCTACAGACGAAAACTGCTGCAGAAAAGGTTATTTGGATTGAAGTTTCGAAATAATTGCTCTAACACCAATTTTTGTATTCTAAAACAACTAGCTTTCTTTAATGCAATATTTGCTTTCACTCTATTTTTACATTACATTTTCAATACAAAAAAATAAGGCATGAATACTTAATCAATTGGTTTAAACTCATATGAAAATGACTTAGCAATAACGCAATTTAAAAATAACTTGACCAGCACTTTGCAACGCTCTCTCACTCATACTCTTTTATTTTTTTCTTTTAAAACCCCGTGATTAAAACTCTGTGTTTTTATTTAATTTCTGTATTTATGGAATAGTTCTGATAGGGTTATGTAGAGTACTTAACAATCCATGGCGTTAATCAGTTCCATCACCACCTCGTGTTGTTGGCTGTTTCTGGTCACAAAAGTTATTTCCCCAGTTCACGAACTTTCACACTACCGCAACATACTCCGTCTTATTTAATTCACCATAGTTTACGATTTCGTTACACTTTTACAAATTTTTTTGTCGGCCGACTTTTGTTTTAAACAGTTGCTCGAGCTTTTACGTTTTTAATTATTTGACCGCCCGCCATAAGTTGCAGTGGAACACTTTTTTACATTTTTATTAGATAGGCCCTTTTTGCTTTAGGCCTATTTTGCACGCCCGAGGCCATGGTTTTTGATTAGCGAACTGTATGCTACTCTTTACTGTCTGTTACTGACACTATGGTGACAATCTGCATACTGTAATTCACAAAGACTGCTGCTGGGGCTATTACGTAATACGTCTAGTCTGGCAGTCTAGACATCAGTTGTTTATGCTAACAATGTGTTGCACTGGGGCACCTCACAGGTGGATACTGACAATTAAATATTAAAACTGGATTGAAATTAAAACTGTTGTAGCCCACAATTCTGTACCGTTATAATTAAGTAAAATTATATTATAACTAGAGAGTAAATTAGACTGGGAGGTGAAGGGTCACTTTATTTAGAACAAACACAGCCCCATGACTCAAGAGTTCATTCCAATGAACCAATCAGAATTTGACAAAACTGGTCAAATCCGTTTGAATGAGGAAGAAATGAAAAGAGGTGATTGTTAGACATCAAGACGAGTGGGTCAGCTCTGTACAGAAAAAACTACAATGTCAAATCATCAGATCTAAGTGAAATAAATAAAAATATATGTTGAGAAGAAACCAGCCGAAAAATAAGAAAAAATAATACTAATATGAATTTGAAGATATAATAATTCCTTAAATCAAGAACGCAAAAGAAAACGTAAAGTATGATTTGAAAGTGAACATTCCTATATACGTTTGGTAAGCAGAACTCTCTAACCTAAAGCACTGTTATTCTAACACCACACTATAATAAACTCACAACACCATTTCAATTATAATATAATGAAGAAAAAGTGATTAACATTATTATAACTGTGGACACTCAAGTTAAGAATCATTTATTTAAGGGAAAGTGACAAAAACTATTAACATAAAATTTGAGGTGTGACATGGCCGCCATTTTCTCAAACTGATCCAGGTTCCAATGAAGATGGACTGACGCCATCTTTAAACTTTGGTCATATAAACGTATAATTAATGTTGTATATCTCCTAACAAGAAAATCAAATATTTATGTGTTAATAACTAAGAATTTATTTGTAAGTATTGTACTTTTTAGAAAAATTTCCTTTCTGACTTTTTAGTAACAGTTCAAAGAACCCGAATCAATTATATTAATTTTATTTAAATTACATTTGTTTACAATCGATCTGAGATTGAGGAGTCGAGCCAGGAATCACAATATCGACCCGAGAGTATTAATTGCTCAATTTGCATTAAATGAGATCAATTAATTGCGTTTTATTTATAAAAATAAGTAAGTTAGAAGAATTTCAGGTATAGAAGAAGGAACACTTGCGAAGAATAACATCAGCTGGGCGAAACGAAGAAGTAGGTAATTCTTATATTACGGATCGATTGTCAAATCGACGCAGCTAACACAAAACATTTCTTCAAATTAAATTCTACTCCACGATTGAGATTAAGAGAGTAAGAAATAATTAAATGTGGATGGTTATTAAAAATTTAACCCGAACCCTAATTAAAAATAAAATAAACAAAAATAAAAAATAAAATTTAAAATATAAATTAACCCAATAAAGACGAAGTTAATTAACGGTAATACATACAAACGTCCTATTACAAAGTGACACAACCAACGTGTGGTAATTGAAAACATACGTAAACGTTATATTACAATATTTACTTTATGTTAATCAAGCATTAATTTAGATTATAGCAACTTTCTTTCTTTACCGCTACAGACTAAAAGAATAATTTTTAACCTGCTATGACTAAGGTGTTTATTCCTCTTTCCCATAAATTTATATACCACTTTTCAGGATCCCCAGGTATAGGTTGTATAACTTGCTAAATGCATACGTAGCCATGACATTATGAGAAACGTATACTATTGTCAACAGCTCTGATTCAATTTCTACTCCTGCATCATTTAGGAGAGATGAGTCACATAAGGTATTGCATACCATACAATGGATGTGCACTTTATAGCAGGTAGGAAGGAGAGGCCAAACATTGAGTTTCTGGTACCATTAAACCGGAACATATTAGCTAAAGAAGAGTAAAAAAAAATGGTTAGGATATGCTTATTACTTGTCTACTTTGCCACTAGATTAGTTGACCTGTACAGAGGAGCATCTTTCTCATACATGTGTCAGAATGGAAGAACTCTATGTTACAACAATGGCTAAGAAGGTGAACAAAAGCAGGAGGAAGAAGAAGTGAAACACTGATCTCGGAAAAGATTGGAAACAATAGACAGGGTATCTAACACTTGAAGTGGAGTTGATGGCAAACAATATTTTTGTTGATAAATTTAGTTGTTAATGTTATTTGAATTTTAGAAGTAGATCCATATAGGAAAATGAACTTTTTTTAAATCACAGAATCTGATTTCGTGTGAAGGTGGAAAACGAATACAGGCATAAATGAGATATATATTTTTGTTCAAGAGCATGTTTTGTATATATGTGTCTCTGTACTGTTTATGTATATGACTATTGTGTATACACATTTCACATGTATTTGTGCTCATACACACAGACATGGTTACTTTAAATCATTTGAAGAAACTTTTATACTTATCTTATAACTATTGTGTTTCAGATACTGGTGAACATATTCGTAAAGGGGTATCATTGGCATTAGCGAGTGGAACGATTAGACAGAAATACAATACACGAAACAAAACAGATCCTTCTGAGTCAAAAAAGATGCCTCATACTAAAGGTACAAATACATTGTGGAGTGAATAAAGACTGGTAGTCACTGGTAGTGATTGGTTGTGTATTGTATGTGTAGATGTTTTGAGCTAATTGAGACTTGTATATGAATGTAATGAGGTGGCATTTGTATAGTTTGTGTGTACTATAGTTTTCTTGATTTATAAACTAACTGTGCATTTGTATGATGTTTGAGGACTGCTGCTTCTTGCCTGCCACTAGCTTGAGCTCTCTGTCAGTGAGTATAATCCTCTCATGTTGTGCTTACTTCAACTCTCCATAGGCCTTTGGCATCTGTGGTTTTTCTTCCCTTCTTTGTTTTCCTGTCTTACTCTCCTGCATACTCAATATTGTCTTTACATCCCATCTTATCCTATCTTCTTACCGGCCATATTCCTTTCTTTCTTGCATTCAGAATATTTCAAGGCATATTATGTTTTTATCTGTCAGTTCTTATTATGAGTTAAATCTTGTGCAGTTTTCTCAGGTTATATACCTCAACAGGATAGGTTTTCTTCACTGTTTGTATATAACATGATTTCTTCATACCAACCTGTTTTTATTTCCCCTTTTTGGCTCAATGTGCACTTCTTCATAAATTTTCTCTTAAACACGTTCTGTTGTTCTGCTGATTTGTTGTCAGTAATTAAATGTGTGTTTCACTTCTGCAGTTACAGTTTGGCAGATAATAATCATTGTACAGGTAGTATAATCCTTCTAATCTGAAATATTAATATGAGTATGTGTGTGCACATATGTGCATGTGTGTGTGATTTTAGTGTGCACGCACACACACACACACACACACACACACACACACACACACACACATACACACACACACACACACACACACACACAAAACTTGTTCATAGAGAAAGTAGAAACATTTGTATTTGACTCATGAATACTGTATTTTGCTTCAGATGTTGGTGAACCTGGTGCTAAAAAGAAAGAGGTACCTTTGGCCACAGGGAATGAAACATGTAAACTGGTGTATAAACTACAGAAGAAAACAAATTCAATGGAGTCAAAAAAGATGCATCTTGAAGAAGGTAGGGTCCACTGTGCACTGAAATGGATTGGATGGTGTCTCTCTGTACGTTTAGTTTGTGTGTGTGTGCCGCCCTTAGGCAGTATAAATTTTCCGCCTTCCCACAAATCTCTGTTGTGGGGTGGGGGTGCGTTTACGGGTTTAATTCAATCCTTCAGATTTTCAGTTACCCTAAAATTTGTTCTTTATATAATGTTTCCCTCTCAATTTTCCTTAATGCATTTCTATAGAACAATTTACATAACATACTAGAAAGAGTACAACAAGACATTAAATTACTGAAGCCGTGTTTATTCCAAAACATTTTAAGTGAAGTTAAAAACATAACAATTTAATACAATTTTGTGTGCAAGTTGGTACAAAATTAAAAATATAAAGAGAGTTGTAATATTAGTCTTTGAAATACTTTAACCTTAAGTCTTTGAATGTAAACGAATTAATAGTTAAATAATCAATTAATATAATGCAAGTATCGCATAGATAATGCATGTAAATGTAGTTATGAAAACACGATGTAGACTACTTTATAAACATATTCAGGGACGGACTGGCCAGGTCGGCTGGTCGGCGATCGCCAAGGGTTCCAGGCCCTGAGGAGGCGCAGGGGGCCCCCGAGCCATGAAAAATTTATTTCGAGAAAAACGAGAAACATATATATATATATTGTAACGCATCAAAATTATCGTTACATAAATATAATATCAAATACCCAGAATGAAAATCTACCATGAACATATCTAAGCCAATATAGCCAAACACACCAACAAAATGAAAAAACAACACTAAAATGTAAGAGTCAATCGTATATCCATGGATAAATAATGTTGAAGAAAATAAGCACCGTAGAAGGAAGAAATTATAATTGAATAAATCATCAGTATTATCACAAGAGGAAGAGTGAACCAAGCAACTACGTCAGCAACCAGGACCCAATAGATCCAATAAGTGAGGGAAATATCCAATAAGTGAGGGAAAATATCCAATAAGTGAGGGAAATCTATATATAAGAAGAGGAAGAATATATAATAAATAATGAAAATATTTAATAATGAACAAGAAAATGACATTACCAGTGTGAAGAAGACACGATAAATAAGGAAAGTATTTAATAAATGAAGAAAATACCCGGAAAATAAGAAGATAATACTACCAGTATGAAGAGTACCAAATAAGTGAGTAATGATCCCCAACAAGGAAGAACCTGAAGGAAAACAAAGTGACCAAGAACAAAGTATTAACAATATAATAAGCAGCCACAGACAATAATAGTGAGTTACTTACAGTGAATTGATTAATACCAAAATACCACGATTTCAAACAAACTAACACAAACAATAAAAGCGTAGTGTTTATAGAAAGTGAAAATAATAAGTAATAACAAAGATATACAACAATCTCAAATAAACAACACAGACAAAAAGTGTAGTATTAATGAGACAAAACGTATAATAAAGTAAAACATTATAAATATCACAAGTGAACTGAAATTCAGTACAAAAAATAATTGCTCAATTATGAAAATAAATGGAACTATTTACCAGTAAATACCATGACTGACATTAAATATAGAATCTTTACAAAATCATACATCTAAATATCAGGAGAGTGAAAAGTAAAGTCAATACAGAATGTAATTCGTAGTATATAAGAAATAAGACAGCATGTATTAGATGAAAGAACAATCAACCCAAACCAAGTGTAAACACCCAATATGTATGTCAATAACCAGTTAGAATTAGATAACAATATGTGAACAAATAGTATATAATAGAAGTAAAATAAAGAAAACCATTGTACTAGATAATAGTAATAATCATCATAGTAAATATATATGGAAATATGCAAGAAACTAAACTAATACATATAAGCATTGTTGTCATTCAGTAGTATACACATAACCTCAACTGAACAGAATCTGCAACACAGAATCATAAATAACAATTAGAAAAACACTGACAAAAGTATTTACATGATGCAACAACCAAACTAGAATAAATAATAAACAGAATAAACCCAGTATGAACTAAGGAACACAAATATGTACCATATATTGTTTAAACCAATCATAGCCAAATTACCAAACCACAGGGTGACTGACAGAATTACATAAAAAACTCAGTTAAAACTAATCAGGATGAGGAAAATAGCATAACAGTAGTTACAAGAATACTCAATACCTCTTTGAGAACCATTAACAAACATTAAATACATGAATTTATGCAATAATAATAATAAACAATAATACATGTCAGATGGAACTAGATGTAAATAACAATCCAACAGAAAATTGTGAATAAGTAGCACAGCAGGGAATATTAAATACCCAAGATAAGCTATAGACAAAGTCTAAAGACAAGTTAATGGATGAAAATACATCCCTGATACGAAACTAATAATAAAACAAGAGTGTCAATATGACAGGACACATAACATGGTGTAATAAAACCATTCAATGTAAATAAACGAAGCTATATTAATAAATACAAAGCTGCACAAAAGGTGTAGTATCATTTGATGTACAAACCAAGGACAAAAGAATTGTGTTAGAATGATATATATGTTAGAACTGATAAGGAATAATGCAAGGATATTTAAGGCCTACTCGCCTGAAAATGCATTATGGTATATTGTAAATATTTAGTATTTAAGGAATAGTTGATAAGATATAATGACTTTAACTATTAACAGTTAGTGATATAAGTATCATGTAATACTATAAAGTGGAAAAAACTTATATTTAAATAAGAACCACAAAAAGTGCATCGACGGAAGGGTAAATAAGTTAATCATGGACGGAATTAGTGCTTGAGTGGACTCAAAATAAAGAGCAGAGCATCCGAAATAACGTGATACCCTTAGTTTCCAAATTAGAGATGTATTAACAAAGTTATAAACGATTATAATTTTTCAATCAACTTCAAAAGAATTGATAGCGTCACTTTTGTACTCTCAAACCCAAAACCAGATGTTTGGAAATAAAATTTCTTAATTTATTATGACGTTTGGATACGAGATTAATCGATTTCCAGCCAATAAGAAACGCTGATTTCAGCAGACGCCGATTGAGGCAGCGAAAGAGAGCATTATTAAGAAACTGATCATCAACGCCGGCAGAACGTCTCTTCAATGAGAGTATTTTTTTAAAATGTGCGCGTTCCCCAGTTAGTAAACAATTGCATCTAACCTAACTTATGTGTTAATAACCTTAAACATGTGAAGTGTAACCAGTGATATAAAATAGTGAAACATACCATTGCCAGTGTATAATATCGGCAATGATGAGTGAAATAATAAGAGAGTATTTAGAATTAGCGACATTTTAATGAATTTTAAATGATTATCAAATAATAAATTTTTGTGTTGATATCACGTTAGTCAAGTACATTTATATGTGACTAACCTCAATAATGATTATTAATTAACAAATTATTGAACAAAAGTTCTCAGTTTTATTTATTATATAAAATATTATTAATTTTAAAAAAGAGTTGCAAATTAAATTACTACTTAACCAATACTGATGTATTTGACTATAACTATAACGAAGGACAATTCGATTATCAACAATAATTGAGAACTGTCAATAAGGTTAATGAACAATAACTGTATCATTAACGAATATTATGTATAATTATAAGATTTTAATGAAGTCAATTTAAATATTCTTAATAATTAACCTAGAGGAATTATCACTCTAACCTACCTGTTATTAAAAGGTACACAGATAATGCAGTGCTGTGCTTTCAAATCAAGAAAGCCTAAATATTCTTAATTGCACTGAGATGATAAATTAATCATTATATTTTATTCTTTATAACCATTAAAGGAATTTAATTCCGATACACAACAATTTTAATCGTATCACACATACTATACCATAACCTGCAAAGTTGATAGCAGGCGTGCCTGATACGATAGTTTCCAATATTATAATTAAACTTTTTTCTAATTTTGTAATCACTCTCCATAATACGTTATTGTCGTATTTAAGCATTTTTATAGCAAGTATCTTGTATACTAAAAGAATTCACGATTTTTGGTAAATATAAATAAAACTCTAACCAAATCAGGTTAGAATAGTACGATATAAAGAATCAGTGTTACCAGCCCTGAGCTTTAAGAATCTCTGTAACGAGTTAAATTGTTTTTGATGTTTTATGAAATGTTTTAAAAGGTTTTAAATGAAATTTAATCATTGTTAATAAATTACCATTTTACTTATAATCGAGTCAGTCCATCATTTCAAGGCAGATTATAATAACAACAATAACAGAGCATTTATTTTACAAAGTGGCAGTACGGCGAACAAGCGGCCAAGATTTGAATAATTTCAAAACAGTATCACATATACAGAACAACTTTATTTACTTTATATCCACATATACACTAGTGGTAAATGTTTTTTGAACCGTGTTGTGTATTACTTTTAGTGTATTACAGGAAGAGAGGATCTACTTTGGAAGGTTGACACCAGTAAGTAAGTGGTAAGTGACAGGTAAACTAACCAGTGCTTCGAGAAGAGAATTTGAACATTTTTTTTTCAGCTTTCTAAACCTTTTTGAGACATGATTATTATTTATAATCAATAATAATCATTATAAATCTAACATCTAAAACATATATACTCATTGTATTACAACGTGATGAATCCAACGTGCAGAAGATCGAAATACACATCTATACTCATCTAACTCGTCTAGTTATAGAGTGGCGCCCAACCTTCGAGCATCGAATTAGGTCAATTATACTCAACTAAATAAATAAATATCATATATTTTTAAAATTAATTCGAGTGGTAGTTACAATACTAGACTACAAAAATGATAAGAAGAGCGACTTCCAAGAAGCGAGTGGTGGAAGCCGAAAAAGAAAGTAGAATGGAGGAGGAAGAAGCAACATCGGCCGAAGATATAGAGGAAATTCCAACCATAGTGGAACCTAGACAACCCGAACAGGTGGAGGAACTTCAGCAACCAGAAAACCAACCGGAAGTAAACCAACCTGAGAAACCAACGCAAACGGAGAACATGACGATGCAAGAAATGTTCAGGCGAATGATGGAGACTTCAGCAACCAGAAAACCAACCGGAAGTAAACCAACCTGAGAAACCAACGCAAACAGAGAACATGACGATGCAAGAAATGTTCAGGCGAATGATGGAGAATATTATGAATTAAAAGAAAATAGTAATCAGACGAATAAGAAAATAGAAGACGGCCAGAAAAAAATGGAAGAAACTTTAGACAAAACCAATAAGAAAATTGATGAATTAAAAGAAAATAGTAACCAGACTAATAAGAATATTGATGATTTAAATAAACAAATTGACAAGAAAATCGAAGCAATCCAACTCGATAACCAGAAAATATGGCAACAGATGGCCGATAACAGCAGAAGGACGGAAGATATTGCCAAGACAACCATCGAGACAGTGAATAAAAAGATGGAAGAAAATAAGGAGGCAACGGAGGAAAAGGTGGAGACGGCAGTGACAGAAATCAGAAAAGAGATTTCTGAAGTACAAAAAGATTGTGAACAAAATAAACGAGAAATAACACAGACGAAGGAGGACTTCAACGCCAGAATAAACACAATTGAAGAAGTCCGAATGAAACAAATGGAATCAGTCAAAATCAGACAAGCAGACCTGGCACTAACGCATACAACCCTGGGAGAGAAATGCGAAGCATTGAACATAACCGTGAACGCAGTAAAAGACCAGGTAAACAGTGATAAAGAACGGCTGACCGAACAACAGCAACGAGAGTTTAACAACCTTCGGGATGAAATAAACACAAGAAGAACATACCCAATTACGATGGCAGGAATACCACACCTAGACAGCCGGGAAAGCATTGACTTCAGGACATACAAGAAGAACCCGATAGAATTCCTGGAGAGGGTAGACGAGGCATTAACCAGAAATCGAGAAAGTCGGTGGACAATAATAAAGGGGATGCTGGACGAGTATTTCAAGAACGTCCACGATAACTGGTGGACGGCGACCAGGCATGAAGTACAAAACTATGCAGCGTTCAAGGCGGCCTTCAAACAAAATACTGGTCTGAATCAACGCAAAATATTGTCTGGGATAACATTAGTAATGGGAAGTATGATTACAATAACGGATTATCGATGACCGCTTACTTCCTAGGTAAAATATGCCTTGCAAGAAATCTCGAGCCCGTCATACCGGAAGAGTGCCTAGTAACCAAATTGGCATACCATTTCCATGAGGGGGTCTCACAAGCTAGGTTAACTGGACAAATCAAAACGATTCAAGCGATGTCTGCACTCCTGGAAAATCACGAGCAGGAGAGGTACTATCAAAGAAAACGTCAGAGACCAGGACCCTATTATGACCGGAGTGGACCCGGTAATACTTACAATAACAATAACAATGATAGGCCCAACTACCGGGGAAATTCAAATAACCCGAACAGGTATAATAACGACCAGAATCCGCGGGCGAATAATACTAATAACAATAATAACAGTGGCCGTGACAATGATACCTCAAGGCCAAATAACTATAACAATAATAATAACAATTACCAGCCAAATAACAACAATAATAATTACAGACCAAATAATTATTACTGGCCTAATAATAGCGGCAATTACCGGCCAAACAATGGGAATAATAACAATAACAACAATTATCGAAGGGTACATTATGCCCATGCTAGTCATGATAACAATGGGAGACAATATTACCAAGGTCGCCGAAGTTACCATGGACATAACAGCAGAAGCAGCAGCGACGGTGAGAGGCAAGAATCCGGGTATAATACAAGCAGGAGCCGTAGCAGTGAAGACACTCAGCGGGGACCAGACCATGGAAATGGCTATCATTCTGGAAACCGGCCAGAGCCACGAGAGCAGAACGCATCCAACACGACAGACAGGAATCCCGAAGATGGTGACCTGCATTTAAACGGACAACGGCAGTGAAAACTTAAGAACACCCTCACTGAACCGATCTATTGGGTCTAACGTAGCAATAAATAATAAGAAATCAATTACAATCATTCGAACCAATTACTTGAAGGATATCAGAAAAGATTTGTTAAAAAAAAAGTACAATAATGTTAACGAAACAATTAATAATGAAATAGCCTACGTAGCAGTACAAGTCAATGGAATACCTACAACTGCAATGATTGACACTGGAGTAAACGTCTCGCTGATAGACAAAGTCGAACTGAATCGAATCCAGGCTGAAAATAAGACCATAATACTAACATTGCCAATCAACAATATAACATTAATTGGAGCGACAGGTCGACAGAACAAGACCATACGGAACCAAGTTCAACTAGAAATATCCAGCTATGGTGAAACAATCCCTATGATCTTTTTGGTAGCAAGCGGGCTACCTTTCAACTTATTAATTGGCTGCGACATATTAAGAAGATATGCGGCCGTAATCGACATGAGCAGAGCCAAAGTATCTCTAAGCTCAAGTGATATTAAATGGACGGCGGAATTGATTGGAAGCAGAGAAGCCCATCCCGACCGTGTAATATATTGTATAAGAGAAATTTATAATCATAGGAGACAAACAGCAATAGATAGGATACATCACCAAGACGAGGGAGACACCTTGTGGACAGAAAAATTAGATGAAATAAGAAAGTTCCAGTCAGCCAGAGTCGACAGAAATTTAACTGATGACCAGATAGCAGAATTGATCAACATATATAATCAATACAGACATGTGTTTTCAGACACACCAGGGAAAGTGAAGAACTTCCAGTGTGAAATAAAATTCAAGGATCAAGCAGAGTTAAAGAGGAAGTCATACCACATAGCCTTTTCTTTAAAAGAAGCAGTACGTCAGGAAATACAACGGTTAATTGAAGACGACATTATTGAACTTAGTAACTCCCCATACACAAATCCAATCGTGGCGGTACCAAAGAAGAATGGCACAGTAAGTATATGCCTAGACGCCAGGGAGATTAATAAAACAATAATCAATGACAGGACATCGCCTGGAGAAATTGATGAGATCCTCAAGAAATTTCGTGGAATAAAATATATCAGTATATGGGACACCGTTTGTGGATATTGGCAGGTGGAATTACACCCCAATAGCAGAAAGTATATGGCCTTTATTTTTGAAGGGCGTAACTATCAATTCAAAAGGTTACCCTTTGGCCTAGTAAATTCCATAGCTGTATTTGTTAAATGTATGGATGATATTTTATGACAAGATACACTTCAATTTACAACAGTGTATGTCGATGATCTGCTCATCACCTCTGACAATTGGGAGGAACACTGCACAAGAGTGGAACAAGTATTGAGGAACTAGATGAAAATAACATCACACTCAAACTAGAAAAATCCAAACTGATAGCTGATGAGGTACAATTTCTTGGATTTAATCTATCTGAAACAGGCATAACACCATCCCAAGAAAAAATGGAAGCTATACAGCGTTTTCCCACACCCAAGAACAAGAAACAACTACAATCGTTTCTTGGTATATGTAATTACTACAGAAAATTCCAATGTAATTACTCAGAAATAACTTCCAAGTTCTCACAACAACTTTCGTCCAAAGATAAGTGGAAATGGGGACCCGAACAGGACACCACATTCCAAACGATAAAGGAGAAATTTCTAAACACGGTAATGCTACACCACCCAAACTTTAATAAAGCCTTTTTTATGAACTGTGATGCCAGTGATGTAAGTCTTGGATCCATCTTATACCAGGAAGATGAGGAAGGCAATCACCTTGTAATCAGTTTTGCCAGTAGAACACTTAATAAATGTGAACGTAATTACCATACAACGGAGAAGGAACTCCTCAGCATAGTGTTTGCATGTGAGAAATTCCGAACATACGTTTTAGGATACCAGCTGACAGTAAGAACGGACCACAAATCAATTTCATTTTTAAGGAACTGCCGATTAAAACATGGATGGCTAACAAGGTGGACATTGACACTACAAGAGTATAACATCCAATGGGAGTATGTTCCTGGAAAAAGCAACATTGCAGCAGATGTATTATCCAGGGTTAACATCCAGGACCAAACGTTCGAAGGAGAGAAGGAGACCATTGCCAAGGTATACCACATATTAAAGGACAAAACAGAACTAGCAAACATCATAGCTGACCTTAAACTGCAACAACAAAACGATATCAAAATTAAGGACATATTGCAGAGATTAGTGGAACAAGATGATAAAATTACTCCTTATTATTGTGTGCATGACAACTTACTATTCATAAAAACCAGACAATCAGATAACCAGTGGAAGATCCTAGTACCAAGAAACATAGAGATGGAAATTACCGTGGACTATCACATCAGGTATGGACACATGGGAGCCATAAAAGTGGTTAAAGCATTAGAAGAACATGTGTATTTCAGAGACATGAATCGAAGAGTAGGAAACCATATCAAGCACTGTCATCTGTGCCAACTGGTAAAATGCAATAATGAGAAAAAAGAGGGAGTCATGATACCTATTACCTCTGCTGAGAAATTGGAGAAAGTGTTTGTAGATATTTGCGGACCATTTCCGCGTAGTGGCGGAAGGCATCAATATAAATTTATAATAATAATTTTTGACCACTACACCATATTTACCAAGCTCTACGCCATAAATAGAGCCACCACAAACAAACTATTGGAAGTAATAATACAAAAATATATCCCAGAAGTTGGAAAACCTAAGTCCATAATCACTGATCATGGGACACAGTTCAGAGGAAGGAAATGGAAGGATATATTACTGAATCATGGTGTCAAAACATACAAAACCTCTGTATACCATCCAAACAGCAACCCTGCTGAAAGAGTCCTAAGAGAGGTGGGAAGAATATTTATCCCCAGCTGAAGATTTTATCAACTTAGCATATCATCAGTCAACAAATGAAACACCATACACAGCTATGTTTGAAAAGAGACCACCCAGAGAAATAATCGAGATGGTCAACTTTCCTCAAGGAAATGAGTACAAGTTTAATCAAGTAAAATTCTATAATAATGCAGTGGAACGAGCAGAAAAGCTCAGAATTAAATATAAAAAATTACAACCTAAAATCATTACATACAAAGTGGGAGACAAAGTGTTATTGAGAAACAGAGAACTCCCAAGTGCTATTGAAGGAATTGCCAAGAAATTACTACTGCTTTACACGGGCCCATATACTGTGACAAAAGATAACATGAATAACACATATGAAATACAAGATCCAGTGACAAAAAGAATAAAGGGAAATTACAACCAAACTTCACTGAAACAATATATTGAAGTCTGACTAACATGAAGAGCCTGAATATTATTTTGAAAAATACTTAGTGATAATATTAACTTTGCAAATGATAATAATGAATATGAAAATGAGTGTTAACAAACTGCTAATATAATATAATATAATAATGTGTACATAAAAAGAAAGAAGAATAATATATGAGAAGGACACCTAAGAACTTTGACACATAAAAATATAAAACTTTCTAGAGCCAGTCAACATGTAATTACCAGCTTACCCGTACATACATAAAAAGAAAGAAGAATACTATACGAGACAGACACATACCATCCACGGCATGAATTAATATCTTCAAGAGCCAGTCAACATGTAAATAACAGCTTACCCGTACATACATAAAAGAAAGAAGAATAATATACGAGAAGGACACATACCATCTATGGCATAATGAAAATATAAAACTTCCAAGAGCCAGTCAACATGTAATTACCAGCTTACCCGTACATACATACAAAAGAAGAATAATGTACGAGAAAGACACCTTCCAACCATGGCATAATAAAAAATAATTTCCAAGAGCCAGTCAACATGTGAATACCAACTTACCCGTACATAAAAGAGAAAGATAATCTACGATGAGATTGCAAAAAGAAGGAGGGAGACAAAAGTGAATGAATTTCATTATAAAATGTATATACAATACATGAGGCATGAAACCAAAACCAAGTGAGAGCCTATTAAGTGAAATATGACACAGATATGTGGGTAAAGAAGATACAGAAGAATATAAAGTGATATAAAGTGGACTACCAAAAGAAAGATTAATTGATACCGAAGAATAATGAACAATACCATACGAAGGAAGACAATCAAGAGAAAATACCAATGAAGAACTGTAAACAGAATTATCCTAGAGAAAAATATGAAGATTAAGTTAAGATGAATCAAGAAGAGAAGAATATAATTAAATATAAACCGCAAGTGCGTGAAGTAATCCCAAGAATGTTTATTATTAGTCAGAAGATTGACTACTTTTATATTATATGATATGAATTGACTGAAAAAGGTTTTAAAAGGTTTTAAATGAAATTTAATTATTGTTAATAAATTACCATTTTACTTATAATCGAGTCAGTCCGTCATTTCAAGGTAGATTATAATAACAATAATAACAGAGCATTTATTTTACAAAGTGGCAGTACGGCGAACAAGTGGCCAAGATTTGAATAATTTCGAAACAGTATCACATATACAGAACAACTTTATTTACTTTATATCCACAAATACACTAGTGGTAAATGTTTTATGAACCGTGTTGTGTATTACTTTTAGTGTATTACAGGAAGAGAGGATCTACTTTGGAAGGTTGACACCAGTAAGTAAGTGGTAAGTGACAGGTAAACTAACCAGTGCTTCGAGAAGAGAATTTGAACATTTTTTTTTCAGCTTTCTAAACCTTTTTGAGACATTGTAAATCAATAATAATCATTATAAATCTAACATCTAAAACATATATACTCATTGTATTACAATGTGACGAATCCAACGTGCAGAAGATCGAAATACACATATATACTCATCTATTTGTTGTATTACAATATATATATATATTGGTCAGATTAGAAGTGATCACTTCTCAGCTTTGTTAGGCTATATACAGCCTATTTAGTATTTACTAATGGAGGAAAGTGAAAGAGATTATTGTAGAGGCACACCGTGCGGCAACTGACTGACGCAACGAATAGGCTCTTGTCTTTTTTGTTTGAATGTCATTGCAGGATTCTGGGCTGGGGAATCTACGTCAAGATTCAAAAGGGGGCCCATGGCATAAACTTGCAGGAGGGCCCGGTTAAAAAAGTTACACTACTGGGGCTCTAGATTGGTGGGACGGAGTGACAGTAGAGCGGGTGCCGAGCTCAAGGGGGGTCCACCGCCGTAATACACTGTGGAATATTTTTAATTGGGATGTTATATAGATTTGTAGGGTATACATGTTCTTTACAGTAGAAACATTTATAGTATGTAATTGTGGCTTTAAAGATGGTTATGTTAAAGTCTAAATAATCAAATAAACTGTCCTGTATGTTTTGTATTAAAACGTTCACTTACGTAAATGCTGTGCATACCATGTATCTATAATGAGTAAATAAATAATTTAAAAAATGTATACGCAGACAAATACGCGCGTCTGCGTTTGTGTGTGTATTTGCAGGGGGCCCCTTGACTGCTTCTAGCCGAGGGCCCCCAGGGATGCCAGTCCTCCCCTGAACATATTAGAAGTAAATGAGCTATTCTCTTTATGTACTAAGCCTAGTTACTTAACAATATATATTTTTAAAAGTTTCTTATATTGGGATGGAATAGAGCGGCATTTACAACATCTTGAGGTATAAAAACAACATAACATCTGTCAAATTTCAACTTTCCAAAGTTTGGCGCCCCTCAAATTTTGCCGCCTGTAGGCAATTGCCTACTTTGCCTATGCATAAATCCGCCACTGTGTGTGTGTGTGTGTATGTGTGTGTGTGTGTTGTGGGAGGTGTTGAAACATATAGCAACCGTTTTTACAACAATCAACCACATCCACACACACCTCAGAATCTTTTAAAAACTTTGAACTATGTAAGCCTTTGAAGTTTATTTATTTGTAGTTTAGCTAGTAAGTTATTGGACCAGTGCTAATGTGATGACTGAAACTGCAAGGAACAATATGAAACTAGTGCATTCTAGAATTTTCATTTAACAAATGTAACATATTTGGTATTACTGACAGCTAAGTAGTACAGTAGTTAACTTAATGTCAGCTCTTTAATATCTATATAAATGGCTTGGTCAAATGAGTGAAAGTGGTTGAAGGAATACAGACGTGCATGTTTGCCGATGACGTGCTCAGCTGGGCCAGGGGATCAAACAAGAAAGGACAGGACATCACTCTACAAAAGAACATGAACAAAGCCCTCCTCTGCCTGCAAAGGTGGGCAGAAGAAAACAACATGCAGATTAATACAGAAAAGTCTGTTTACCAGTACTTCTCATTGAAACATAGAAACCCTGACTTTTCACTAAAAGTAGGCGAGAACTTCCTACAGAAATCTGAAAATACTCGTTACCTGGGTGTTAACCTGGATAATAAGCTTAACTGGACACACCACATTGACAGCATAAGTAAGAAAGTAAACAAACGAACAAACCTTATAAAACGTCTCACCGGAGTATCACGGGGATGTTCACAAGAAGTTCTAAACATGACGTATAGAACATACATCAAGCCAGTAATAACTTATGGCAGTGAAGGAACCATCACAAGCACTACTGCAAATGAAGGCAGACTAGAACGTTTGCAGACCAACATCCTAAGACTCATCACAGGTGGCGTCAAATCAACTCCAGTTACAGCATTACAACTATATACAGGCACCAAACCAATAACAGAGGAAATTAAGCAACAGGCAGCACTGCTAAACCTCAGAATTAAATCACTACCTGAGAAGTCATGGGTTCATGAGAGGATGGAACCACAGAGACTCAAAACGCAAAAGATCTGGCTAAACCAAAGTAGCAACTACCTTCAATACCACAGCATACCAACAGCAGTTAATAAAGTGATCCCCTTGGAAAATCCACTCAACTTTCATAGGTATGAAGTACATCTCAGTCTGATAGAAGATGTTAAGAAGAAGACAAGATCTCCAGAAGAACTAAAACAGATAATGCTAACAACCATCAATGAGAGATTTCTGGAGGAAAACTGGCTATGTGTATACACTGATGGATCCTTGCTGGATAAAGTGGGTTGTGTTGGAGCAGGAGTGTTCTCCTCATTGTTTTCTCACTACATTGCAGTGGGACAAAATAAATCAAGTTATGACGCTGAAGTAGAGGCTATCAAAGTGGCATTGCAAAACCTCATTTGGAGGCCAAATTCCTTTTCAAAAGCTGTCCTTTTAGTGGACTCTAAGTCTGCCATCCAGGCAACATTCTCTAATACAGGAGCAGCATCCAGGAGCACACTGGAAGCAAGACGACTCACCAGGCAGCTTACAGCACTTAACAAGGAGATAGTTATTCAGTGGATCCCATCTCACATAGGCATCTCGGGAAATGAGACAGCGGACACCTTGGCAAAGCGAGGGACAATGCTCTACCACCGGGAAAGTACCCATGACTTCAGCACCCTAAGAAGACTGATGACAAGGATAACAAACTCTCGCTTCCTGGAAGAAGCAAGAAACATATCAGAAAGAAAAACATGGTCAGGGATTGAACAGTTATGGAATAACAAATGTAGAAAACCCAGGAAGGAAGCAGTTGCCAACTTTAGACTGGAAACTGGCCATGACTGTCTCTCAGCGCATCTCTACAAATTAAAAATTTCCACCACAGAAGAATGTGTATTGTGCTGGAGAGAATACTCAAAAATGAACAAAAATCATCTATTGGAGTGTGTGAAGCTGAACCAGGAAATGCAAGAACTTACTTACTTACTAGCCATCGCCCACCCTTGGCTGTTGAGCTATTAGGCGACGCGCTGACCAGTAGCGTCTGGCTTTGGCGATCTCGGTGTCCTCGTTGGGCGGGGTGTGGTCCAAGGCCGGGCAGTCTTTCAGATGGTCGGCGTCCATCGTTGCGTGGCCGCACAGCTGGCACTCAGGGGTTGGCAGCGCATGGAGGTGGTGCAGATGTGAAGCGAGATAGTCGTGTCCGGTTTTTAGTCGGAAGTTGGCGACACACACTGCACGAGGGAGGTTGGGATTGATTGGACCGTCGGTGACGAGGCTTTCCCATTTTTTACCGGCGGCCGCCTCAGACAGTCTTCGCTTATTCCATATGCTGACGGTGGAGTTTATTTGAGCTTTGGAAGATTGTAGGGACTGCGGGCGGGTAGGCTGGGGTAGGGTTGTGCCTTGCTTGGCCAGTTTATCGGCCTCCTCGTTGCCCCAGATGTTGACATGACTGGGTATCCATTGGAGTTTTAGGATCCACCCTCGGCTCGCCAGGGTCTCCAGTTTCCTTCTACAGTCGATAGTCCTTTGGCAGTCGGTTTGAGAGTTCTGTGATGGACTGCGTATTGTGGCCTGCGAGTTGACTAGGAGCACGGCTTTTGAAGGGGGAGTGATTTTTTCCAGTTCATCAACGGCAGCGTGAACTGCTTCGATTTCCCCATCGTAGTTACTAAGGGGGCTGCCCACGGCTAAGTGTCCTTGGAAAAGGCGGCTATAGTACCCAGCTCCTGTTTTTCCATTGCCCGGAATTGATGAGCCGTCAGTGTAGATATGGATCCACTCTTGCTCGGGATAATCTTCGGGGATGGTTTGCAAAGCTGATTGCTTTAGTTCTAAATCTGTGGATGCATGTTTAGGTGCTGAGTGGTTCTTAAGATGGTAGCTGGCTTGGGGTAAGAGACTGAAGAAGTCCTGATGGGTATTCAGCGGCACTGTTTCTGTGAGGGCAATATCATATTTTTCGGCGATGTTTTTGTACATGGTTAATGGGGTTATTTGTGTCTTTAGCCTGGGAGTAGGTTGTCGGTAGTCGTTCCATAGACGCTTGTAGACACGCCTGGAGCGCTCCCAGAATCGCAGTGCTGACCTTTCTCTTTATGACTGTAATGGTTCTATCTGGGTTTGTGCCTCCATGGCCTCGATGGGGGTGGATTTTGCAGCGCCTGTTATTACTCTTAGGGCTGTATTTTGTGCGAGATCGAGTTTGTTTTGTACGCTGGCACTTGCTGTGACGGTGACTTCGCTTCCATATTCTAGCATGGGTCTAATATATGCTTTATAGGTAGTCTTTAGGACATCTTGGTTAGCTCCCCACTTAGTGGCTGTCAATCTCTTTAGTAGTCGTGTTCTTTTTAAAGCCTTTCCGTGCTTTGGTCCACATGAGGTTTCCACGTTAAGCGCCTATCCAATTGTACTCCCAGGTATTTAGAAATGGCGCTTTTTTCCAGCGCTGTCCCGCTATAAAATAGGCTAATTGGCGGTACTTTTGTAGAGAGTGAGAACAGTTGAAAGGTGGTTTTGCCAGAATTTACTGTCATTGCGTTTTACTTTGCCCACATCTCGAGTTTTATTAAGGCCTCGTTCAGGCACGCCTCAAGTGACAGTGTTTCCACTGGTTGCCCAGATGAGAAGGTCGTCCGCATAGAGGAGCGCTTTGACGCCTGGCACACTTCTTACTGCTTCGAGAATGTCGTCGATCATGATATTAAACAGTGAGCAGCTCAGCACTGCTCCTTGGGCTAGTCCTTGCTGTTGGATGCGAAATTTCGATGTGCAATTTGAATATCGGACTCGGATTTGTCTTTGGGACAAAAACGACTTAATCCATTTGAATAGTTTGCCAGATATTCCGTGTATGGCCAGCTTATGGATGAGCATGGGTTTCCATACCGTATCATATGCAGCTTTTATATCGACTAGCACTGCTAACGTTGACATTTTCCTGTGGAACCTGTCTTTGACGTGTTGTGTGAAATTGATTACGTGATCCATCGTGCTGCGGTGTCTGCGGAATCCGGCTTGGGCGTGGTCAACAATTTGTTTAGCCTCAACTAGTTGATTCAAACGGTTTGTGATCATCTTTTCTGCTAGTTTACACAGGACGCTCGTCAGGGAGATAGGCCTGTAGCTTTCTGCTGAGTCTGCTTGTTTTCCCTTTTTTAGGATAGGGATGATTTCGGCCTTCTTCCATATGTGAGGCATGTGTTTTTCCCATGTCAAATTGATGGCGGCTAGCACGGTTTTCTTGGCTGTATTGCCCATGTGTGTGAGGAATTCGGGGAAAATTTCATCCACACCAGCAGACTTCTTTTCTTTGGTTTGCACAAGGGCATTTTCTAGCTCAACAATAGTAAATGGATCATAGGAGAGGTCTTGGGTTTTATTATCTAAACATGTGGCCGAGGGTCGTTTTAGCAGAGTTCTGGCTATGGCTTTATCTCCGTGTGCTCGGCTTATATTTGCATAGTGCTTGCATAAGGCATTGGCGATGTCCGAGGGATCGGTGAGTGGGCGGTTGGCACAGAGCAATGGTTGTTGTGCCTTTGGTGGGTTGTCGTTATTAAACCGTGAGATATATTTGTGGGCTTGGGTGCCGTTATTCCTAAAGTCAAATTTGGCTATAAAAGTCTTGAAGGCAGAGCGCTTAGCACTCTTTATTTCTGCATGCAGCCTGGCTTGGTGTCTCCTGAGGGAGATGAGGTCTTCAGTTGCTCTCGTCCGTTCGGCTGTGCGGTGGCAGTGGTCTCGTTTTCCCTTCAAGTAGGACAGAGTAGAGTTCCAAAAGGGTTGGAATTTTTTTTCCTGTCCACGGGGTATACATTGGAGAGCACAGTCGAGCAATGTTTTATTTACCGCCTCAATAGTCTTCTCAGGAGAGTCTGATACTAACGTGAGGGAAAGAGCTTCATCTGTAAGTGTGCGGAATTTCGCCCAATTTGCCTTCTTAAAATTCCAGCACGGGGCCCTGCAGTTACTGTAGGGTGTCCTTGTAGTAAGTGACGTGACTAGGAGGGCACTATGGCCATGCTCGCCGGCGTCGTCAAGTAATCTGACTTTTGTTTTGTCGGAGATGTGCGGGTGGGTGATGACTAAATCTGGCCTTGACGTTTGACCCGTAAAGGAAAGGAAAGTTGGAAGTGTTTCCAAAACATCCAATTGGTTATTGTCGATTAACTCCTCCAGGCATTTTCCAGATGCAGTACGTCTTGAGTATCCCCATCTTGGTGACTGACTATTAAAGTCTCCGACAATTATGCTATTTGCCTGTATTGTCCTCTCAATCACTTCTAAAGAGGGTACGTTGCCGGGTGGGTTGTACAGATTTATTACACTAAAGTGTTGCTTGTTTTTCAATGCCTCGACCAGGACGGCCTCCAACTTGTCATCCACTTCCATTTCATGCAGAACTTGTAGTTTTTTTGTTAGGTTATTTTTAACACCAATTAGGATGCCAGAGGCGATCTGTCTCGATCTCTTCATCATAGTAACGGTGTAGCCGTTCGTCTGATAATAATCAGGGGTTTCAGTAGCAGCTCCTGCTTCAACAATAAAAAATAGATCCACGTCTAAGTGGTTGACGTTTCGTTTGAATTGCAAAAATTTTACATCATTGAGGCCTCCTGCATTCCAATAAATAATACGGAGGCTAGTGTCAGAGTTCTTAAAAGAGCTGTTTTGTGTTTGTGTGAGGTTTTTTGAAGCCATCTTCATTTTAGTCAGCGCGTTGAAAGGTGAACCTCGTGTTGATCATTTAGATTACGCAGGGGGCACCTTGTGCAGGCGATCAACTTCACCCCCCTTGGAAATGCAAGAACTCAGAAATTACAGTGGTTTTTATTGGGAAGCTCGGTACCAAATGGGTTAAATGTACCAAGGGGGAGCCATTGGAAAACAACAACAACAACTTTATGTCAGCTGCCCAGTACGTTTCTTGGATGGATAAAAAAGTTGGAGAAGTAAAATGTTTGTCTAGAAGGAATGTTTAGTGGAATTATCTAATGTCTATCGGATTGAATGTTCTCTGAAGTTGAGAAAACATCTTGTTTCTTCACTTTTGGGAACTCACATATCCTTCCGTTACAGTATAGAAAGTAGGTATTGAGTTTTGGTATGTGTAAGATGGCTAGTTTTAACTCCCCATAAGTTCATGGTTATGAAAAAAACCATTATCTTACTATACAGGTTGTTTCAATAAGGACTTTACAACTTTAAAAGCATACAGATTTTTTTTGAGATAAGTTACAGAATCGAGTGAGGTGCCATTTTAAAGGAAAACACATCAAGTTTGACTCATGTAGTGCCATCATAGCAAAGTACTGAACGCAGTCACCAGAAGTGCTGGCATTGTTGCAGTTCAAAATGGTTACTTTTGCTAGTGGTGAATGATCTCACTATACGTTTTGGTTTCACAAAACAAGCTGCAACTACAATTTTGATACCCAGTATGGTAAGGATCTTCTAAACAGGCCTACAGTTTACTCTTAGCACAAAATTTTGAGACTAGTTGTTCTGTACAACATGAATAATTATCAGGTCACCCCTTAGTTTGTGGAGATGCTGCTATGGAACAAGTCAGGGAGAGCTTTACCTGTAGCACTAAGAAATCAATATGACATGTAATCTTGTGAGACTGGCATACCACATGTGACCATTTGGGGTATATTACAAAACGTTTGCACTTGAAGCCCCACAAGCTTGCCATGGTACAAAAAATGACCAATTTAGGTAGAGTCGCACATCAGCAATTCTATCAGGAAACGTTGGATTGAGTAGATAATGATATACTCCTTGACAGCATAATGTTTAGCGATGAGTTGACATTTCATGTCAGCAGCAAGGTGAACACCCACAACTGCTGAATTTAGAATAGCAAAATCCATGTGCTTCTTTGGAGCATATTCATGACGGCCCATCATGTTTTTTTGGCCATTAAAAATTTAAATCGAATGGCCCATTCTTTCTAAGGGAAAACCCATAGATGGTATTGTATATCTGTATATGCTTTAAAAATTTCTCATTCCACAATTAGATAAATATGATCACAGATGATCACCTTCACTTGTAGCAAGATGGGGTACCACTTCACTATGTATGTAAGTCTGGGATTTCCTTGAAACTGATTCCGAGGTCTGTAGATAGGCCATGCAGGCCCAGTTGCATGTATTGGTTCAAATTTGGCAAGAAATTGACTTCAGGTGGGATGTCTGGCAAATACAAATGTTAATCACATGAAATGAAAATGACAGTTTATGTTTGATGTGTTGCCTTTAAAATGACACCTAACCGATTCTGTAAGTTGTCTCAATAAATTTCTATGTAGGTACTTCTAAAGTTGTTAAGTTCTTATTGAAACACTCTGTCGGCCAATATATAAAACTGAATAAGTCCTTTATGACAGATTATAAGAATAAGAATCATTTACATAAGAATTTTTCTTTAAATATGGTTAACAAAAATTTATTTATTTTTTATAGAAAAAGTTATTTGCTATTAACAACCATATCAAATAAACAGAATGTTAAAAAAGTTTATCATATGGTAAGATTATTATTTTTCTTCAAATTATGGTAGATCTTATTTATTTATATTTACACACAGTTTGGAATTGTAACTTAAATGGTAAAGATTTTTTTTGACAAAGCTGTAGCGGGTCAAATTTTGGGTATTTTTATTTTTAACCGTTTGGGGCATTATTATATTTTTAGTCATTTCGGTTTCGGGCGGGTTTGTATAAAATAATGTAAAAATGTATTATTGTGCAACGTATTTGTCCGTATAACAGACCAGTGTTGAGAAACAGTTGGAAACAAAGCGAAACGCAATCAGTGGTGTAACACGGCTGAAGAATTCACCTCCACAAAATTCTGAGAACTTTGTACCTGTGTGTGGCAGCGCACATACGCAACTGCTCAATCACGCTCAAAGGACGCTCTAGCAAAAAACCAAGATGGCTAGAGAGAATAATATTTGTCGTCTTCTTCAAGATCCCCCGGAAATGCTGTTTTAAGTCCGGCCCACTTAAATGACATCAGCAGAGCAGAAGCCAATATTGTCCTCTGGTCACACACATATGCCAGCTATAATCTATGCATAAACTGGATATGCCGCAGCAAGTCAACTGTATACGACGACGAAAACATCATGGCATGGAGGAACAACTTCCATGCGGGAACAGGTAGTTGTACCTGTTACACACATTAGTCAGAGACGCCATATAGTCCACGAGGTACAGAGTACCGCTACAGACGCTTACAGTTTCGTTGCGGACCCGGTTGGTCGATTTTCGTAAATGTAATTAATTCAAGAAGACCGACCGGGATCCGAGGAGATAATCAACGCATCTTAGTTACAAAATGGTTGCAAGTGCGAATCGCAAACAGTTAAATTACGGACATTGGAATCGAATCGGGACAAAACACGTGTTCGGCCGGCCACGCGGTAGTGAACAGTTGTAAAACAATAAAGGAGTTTGTAAAATATAATAACAAGGGGTAAAGTATTAACTTGTGTGAAAGCGTGTGTAAGCAGATTGGGCTGTCTTGAATAATATTTAAATATATAACCGAAATCTATTATCTATAAACGTATATGTGAAAATTTGCTTTTTTATGTCCTTGTTTTACTTAATTAAAATCATTTAGTTTACTTTAAAACAATGTGTTAGTCTAAGTTATTTCGTCATTACCACTTTCTCATTTCTGTGTTGCGAAATTCGTCTAACGGACCGGAATCTTCTGAGTTATTAATTGGGTGGGTCAGATTGCAAAATTGTCCGTTTTATTAAGGTAAAGTGTAAAGGTCTCCATATCTGTCCTTCAAAGATATAGGTGGCGACTCTGGGCTTCTGATAAAATTTCCGCAGCAGGTAAGTAGTTTAAGTCCTGGTAGTGGATCTTATTTATTTTATATTTCGGCCTATTTTTTAACGTCACACTGGCTCTCGCTGCCAGGATTCTCGTTTAATTATAATTTTATACGAGATAGACCTATTTTAATACACAGAAAATAGGATGTGGTAATGACGAATGTATAAAAATTTTATCGTACAGAATTAAGTAGGTTAGGTTTGTGTTATGAGTTAAGTACCAGATAAAAAATGGCAAAAAATAACGAAGCCAGCTTCGCTGATGATAAAATAGAAAGTATAGCGACACCTGTCCAAAGTAAACAAGAGGTAGATAAAGATGACAAAATTATGAATATGTTGCAATTAATTTTGGAGCAACAAAGTATTAAATTTGAAATACAAAATCATAATTTTAATGAGTTAAAAAATGAAATACAAGAAATGAATAAATGTATAGAAAGTACTGATGAAACGATAAGAACTAATTTGAATAAATTAGAACAAAGTGTAGAGCGAATGGAAGTACAGGTGATGAATGCAATGCTAGATAATGTGTTGACAAGTAATAACGATGATAATACAAATAAAAATGTGGTGTTAGAAAATGATGGTGTAGATGTTGAGAGTGATAACGTAATGGTAGAAAGAGTAGAAGTTGATAATGAAATGTTAATGTGTGTTAGTGAGTTGGAGAGAGAGAGGAGAAATAATGTTGTGGTAGAGTGGGGACAGAGGGCAAATTTTCCCTTTATTATTTATGATGTTTATGATGATTTATTGAGTCCACAAGTGTTGTGGTTGAAGGGCAAGAGTCCCGTATTGGTAGATGAATTGAGGTGTTTATTTTTGTGGAGTAATTGTGTACCCTCTGTCCGGAATAATTGTGAGAGTGTGATGTGGTGTTATGAAGAGAGAGAGGTAAATAGAGAATGGTATGTAACAGAATTGTATAATTTGAATAGAAAGTATGATGAATGGAAAGAAGGCTTAGAAATATATTTGAATAATAATGATTACAATGATTTGATAAAAATAATTAGACCGATAGCGAATGAATGTAATGACGGAGACTTAACAAAACTACCTAACGTAGACTGGTTTAATGAGTATTCTGGTAAAATGAGTGAATTTGGTTGTTCTGGTTATGACACACAAAGTGACCATTTGTTTGTAAATAAAAAGCAACAGTGTTATCTAAAACCAAGATTAATTTTTGACGATGGTGGCTGAACTAGAATATCAGTGTGTAGACCTTGTTAGATATTGTAAATTTTTGGTAATGACCTTGCTGATTTGGACATCTGAAGTGAGATACACTTGAACAATTTTGACGTATATTTTGTAAATAATATTAAATTCATTTGTGTGTATTGTGAAATGTAATGTGTATATGTTTTAGAAAATGTTGTATTAATAATAATAATATTATTAATATTTTTGCACTCTAATTAAATAACAAAATAATTACGAAGACAATAGTTAATGATTTGTAGAATGTTGATAATAATGGAAATATGTTATTTTAATAATCAAATGAATATTTAATTTTAATAATAAATTGAATTAAATAAGTGGAGATGTGTAGATAGTGTGATTGAATATTATGTGTTTGAATTTTATAAGGTAATTAAATTGTTTGGTGAGATTTTGATTTAATAATAATTAATAAGTAAATAAATGGTAAATGGTTTATTTTGTGGAACATAATGATTAAAAATATGTTAATAATAAACTTAGAATTTTTGAAAATCTGATTACAACACAGGATAAATTCATCATGATGATAAATAAAAAGAGTTAATGAAAAATTTTAAATAATAATGCTTATAAATTTTTATATAAATTATTTAAAAGAGAATTGTTTGTGTGAGGTATGCTAATAATCCAGGTTTATTGCTATTCGTAAAATAAGGTTCATACTATAATTTTAAAGGTATCATTTTATTGTTGTGTGTTAGATATAGTTGTTGACAAAATGTATTTTTGTTATGTGTATTTTTTTCTCGAAGCCAATAATTAGCCGCCTGGCAGGCAATCAACATAATAGAAGTAAGTGTTGATAATGTATTACATGTAATTGTCCAATTTTGAATGGTATTCATGGTGTTTTTATTATGTTAGGATATCAGCTGATCAGCAATACCATGTCACTGGTATATTGGTTTATGAATGTTACAAGTAATTAATGTTTAGTGTACTACAGGTATTTTAAAGTAAAAATAAAATAATTTATGCAAATTAATAAAAGATAATTCATGGGTGATAAATGTTTTATGGGACATGCAGACCTGTCCAAGTTGAATTGAAAGTTGAATATGAAAGGATGGAGATGAATATAATGTAATGTTGTTTTTGAGTTGAGGTGATATAACAGGATTTTGTGAAATATAGATGTTGACACAGTGGTAATGGAGACTTTATGTAGATTTTGAATGATATATTGTTGTTTTTATAGTTAATGAGGTTATTTTGTGTATTTGTAGTAATGAAATGAGTTTGAGAATTTTGGGGATGGCAATTTTGTATTAGGGGGTAGTGTATTTGGGGAGTCCGCAACAAGGGTTGGGACGGGATAGGGACCGATTGGCGCCGGAAAGGGTTACCTAGGGGGAGTCCAGGGACCAACATAAGGGGATGAGTTTTGGGAAGGAAACACGTATCCTATGTACAAAGGGTTGGAGAGTATTTTTTTATATATGTAGAGAAGGCGGCGAAGTGAGTTAAATGGTAAGTTGTGGATTAGAGTGGCTTGATTAGTAGATAATTTTGATAGAGATGGGTGTCTTGGGAGTTGCAGTTGATAAATATTAGAGTCAGAGGGAGGAAGTTTATATAGGTATAGAAATCTAATACAGAAAAACGAGAATAAATGATTTACATCACCCACAGTATATTAAAGTAAGATTGTTGAAAAGAAAGAGAGATTCATGATAAAGAATATGCAATTGTTTAGTTTTTTAAACCAGTGACAGAATTTTGATAGAAGTGAAAATAATGTAAAGTCAAGAAGTGTTTGTTTTAAATAATTTAAATGTCAATCTGTTTATTATTTATATTAATATTTTGTTTATTTTAAATATTTTATGTTATTATGTTTGTATTTCAAGGTAGGATATTACAGATATTTAAAGTGTTTTCAGAAATCATACATAACATATGTAGGTCAAGGGTTTTGGACTTGACCTAGTTATGATCAGCTGATGAGGTCATACACAGACTAAGCTTGTAGAGTAGGAATTCAATTTTAATTTGTTTGCTTGATTAATTCAAACCAATATTTGAATAATTTTAATAAATGTTATTTAATAAATAAATTTAATAAATATTTAATGAATAATTTTTTTTGAGTTTTAAAATTTTGAAAATTTTAAATTTTTTTTGAAAAAAAAAAAAAAATTTTTTTTTTTTGATTTTCCGCCTGCCAGCGAGTGAATATGTTAGATAATTATTATTTTGTTGTGTATGTATTAATGATGTTTCTTTTATTGTATTGCTTTATATTGGTAGGCTATAAATTGTTCTCATGCTAGAGTAAGGATGTATTTGTATTAATAGGAATGTTTAGGTTAAGTCATTGAAACAAAAATTAGAAAAAAGAGGAAGAGAATTTTTTGGTAAAAGATTTTTTTGAATATTGAATTTTTTGAATTTATAATAAATTTTAAAAGGAAGTTTTTATTTTAATGTGTTATGATAATATGTAATGTTAATGTGTGTGAGCCCAGTATCTGCTAAAGGCAGCCCTGCTTGCAAAAAGGGGAAACATATCGGCGGAGGAGCTGGGATAATTTTAGCCCGGGATTGAGGATTTGTGGGGGTAGCATGTTAGAAGGCAAGGTGGGCTGTGGTGCGAGTCTGATCGATTTCTCGGTGTTGGGATCTCTTACGGAGAAGTCCAGTGATCTCGTTCAGATGAGTCCATGGTCGCTGAGCCAGGGGGGTCGTGTACCCATGCAGATTATGAACCAGGGGGTTGTTGGCACCAGTTCCTCACCGGTCCTCTTCGGGGTTTATCGATGAGATTTCTTCTGTCGTGGACAGCAGAATTCTCATCGAGGGGGTATTGTAGCGGGTCAAATTTTGGGTATTTTTATTTTTAACCGTTTGGGGCATTATTATATTTTTAGTCATTTCGGTTTCGGGCGGGTTTGTATAAAATAATGTAAAAATGTATTATTGTGCAACGTATTTGTCCGTATAACAGACCAGTGTTGAGAAACAGTTGGAAACAAAGCGAAACGCAATCAGTGGTGTAACACGGCTGAAGAATTCACCTCCACAAAATTCTGAGAACTTTGTACCTGTGTGTGGCAGCGCACATACGCAACTGCTCAATCACGCTCAAAGGACGCTCTAGCAAAAAACCAAGATGGCTAGAGAGAATAATATTTGTCGTCTTCTTCAAGATCCCCCGGAAATGCTGTTTTAAGTCCGGCCCACTTAAATGACATCAGCAGAGCAGAAGCCAATATTGTCCTCTGGTCACACACATATGCCAGCTATAATCTATGCATAAACTGGATATGCCGCAGCAAGTCAACTGTATACGACGACGAAAACATCATGGCATGGAGGAACAACTTCCATGCGGGAACAGGTAGTTGTACCTGTTACACACATTAGTCAGAGACGCCATATAGTCCACGAGGTACAGAGTACCGCTACAGACGCTTACAGTTTCGTTGCGGACCCGGTTGGTCGATTTTCGTAAATGTAATTAATTCAAGAAGACCGACCGGGATCCGAGGAGATAATCAACGCATCTTAGTTACAAAATGGTTGCAAGTGCGAATCGCAAACAGTTAAATTACGGACATTGGAATCGAATCGGGACAAAACACGTGTTCGGCCGGCCACGCGGTAGTGAACAGTTGTAAAACAATAAAGGAGTTTGTAAAATATAATAACAAGGGGTAAAGTATTAACTTGTGTGAAAGCGTGTGTAAGCAGATTGGGCTGTCTTGAATAATATTTAAATATATAACCGAAATCTATTATCTATAAACGTATATGTGAAAATTTGCTTTTTTATGTCCTTGTTTTACTTAATTAAAATCATTTAGTTTACTTTAAAACAATGTGTTAGTCTAAGTTATTTCGTCATTACCACTTTCTCATTTCTGTGTTGCGAAATTCGTCTAACGGACCGGAATCTTCTGAGTTATTAATTGGGTGGGTCAGATTGCAAAATTGTCCGTTTTATTAAGGTAAAGTGTAAAGGTCTCCATATCTGTCCTTCAAAGATATAGGTGGCGACTCTGGGCTTCTGATAAAATTTCTGCAGCAGGTAAGTAGTTTAAGTCCTGGTAGTGGATCTTATTTATTTTATATTTCGGCCTATTTTTTAACGTCACAAAGCAACATTAAAATGTTTGTAAACAAGTAAATTTTGTAGAAATAAAAAATTAGAAAAATCATTTCCCAGTCGATCGTAATATAATGCCAGTGTTACATGAATCTAAATTTGTATTACTTTAGGGTTTTTTATTTACTGAGGTATTTGTATTTTTAATTTTCAAGACAAATACGTAAATTATTTTTTACTAAACACTTCCTAAACCAGCATTTTTGAAGTGATTATCTGTATAAAATTAATGTTGTTTTTACTTTGTATTTATTATCAACACCTCCAGATTTGGGTTGTAAATTAAAGTAAATAAAATAATAGCCAGCTCAGTTATATCATAAAGGACTAAATTGTATAATTTCGTGACAGGCAGATAAAGTCACGGTTAAGACATTATTATGTTATTAACGTAAAGCATCAGCTTGATGACACTGTGAGCTAGGCACACATTTAACATGTGTTGGCAGTACTGCTGTCACTTGCTCAGGATTACTTAGGACGTCACAGTAGTGAGTAAAAATAATAAATGAAATTTTTGCATATCAATAACTTTATATAATTGTATGCATATTGTTAGTTATTTATTTATTATTAATAAAGAATAAGTATAAACTTGGTGTTCAACAGATTGTTAAGCATAGAATAAAATTTTCGATTAATTTTAATACGAGATTTTGTGGATGGTCTGCACACTTGTCAAAAAGTTTTTGGTGGTTTGCTAGGAAGGAAAATTTGAAAAGCGTTGTCTTAAACTGTAGAATTTAAAGAAAACTATTAAGAAAGGTAAATTAGAGCTGATCTAGTATCAATTTGTTCAGTTTCTATCTTATCATACTACAAAAACAAAAAAATTAAAAAATGTGCACAAAGCAAAGAGAACTTTAACATTTATTGAAAATTTAGTTTCTTTGTATGTAAGTAAAAAAGAACTTTGTATAACGTGGCTGTAAAAAACTTTTGTAAAACCAAAAATTAAAGGCTTTAAAATTACTTGGTGTTAAAATGCAAAAAAAAAACAGGTTTCACTTTGTTTAATAAAACGTTTTTAAAGACCAGTGATAGGACAAAGAGAATGCTGTCACTCCTGTGATACTCTCCTGTTCCCAGTCAGATTTTGTACCAAATACAATATTAACAAAAAGGTTGGTGGGAACAGTTATGCTTCAAGATGCTAATTTTTAAGTATATTGATGATATAGTACCTTTTATCGTCGTATTTAATTAATAAAGTTGTGTTATTGGTTATAATCACAAACAGAAATAACAGTGTTGCACACCACTATAAATAAAAATTCCTGATTAACGCTTCCAAGCTTCACAGCTGGGAAATATCTGATGAAAGCGCTAATCATGAATTTTTACTTATAAGGTGTGCAATAGTGTTACTTCTGTTTTGCCATCATAGTTAAGTGTTAGAATAGGAGTAAAAAGGAATTAAAAACCGATTTCTTTGCTAATAACATAAAATAACAATTTTTAAATAACGACTGTCAAATTGCTACTGAACATGTTCTTATTAAAATAATGTTTATAACAAACATCTGGGGTCAAATAATGAGTAACAAAAATAGCAGTAATGCAACATTAGATATACTTTTACGCCGTAATCTGAATTGGTTTCAGAGTATATTATTTCTACTTTTGAAGAAGCCGTATTTCATAAAAATGAAGGTGTGGCAATGGCTAGATGTGTTACTGCTTCAGACTTCACTGCTGGATATGTGGAAATAGACAGACAGAGGCGTTTTACCAGCAAAACTACCAATGTGGTTAGTATAAGATTACACATCTAGTGAGCATAATGCATGTCTAAAACAAAATCTAATAATTTCTGATGCAAAGGAGACTGAAATTTTGATTTTGTTTTTCAGCTGTTTCATGTTCTTGATGGTAATCCTGAAGTAACTATTAACAAAACTAGAAAATGCGTTAAACCTGGAACGTTTGTGTACATACCACCAGGTAAGATATTTGTTTTAGTAGGAATTAGAAGGAATAGTTGTAATTATCATCATCTTCTCTCGAGCGTTAGGCCCATAGCTTGTTATATCCTCTAGCCATGGTTCAGCTCACACTACACACTGCATGAGAGAAACTAGTCTGGTTTTAACCATGTGCAGTGACACATTGCACACTGCAGTTCTAGTTTTTAGATTCAAATTTTCTTAGATTTGTCTCAATATGGTATTACTTAATATGTGTATGTATGTTTAATTTTAATGTTAAAAAATAATTGGGGAATGTCACTTATAATCCTTGTGTATGGGCATCATTTTGCATAATATTCAGCTAGATTCTAGATTCCAGTCGTTATCATTTGGGGAAGTTAGTGGCACCTTAGGGGGTACTACTATGATATTGCCATACTCTTATACCACATGGGTCTAAAGTGGCTCTACACCCAGGCCCGGATTTCCCACTAGGCACACTAGGCACGTGCCTAGGGGCGGCAGGCTCGGGGGCGGCACATGGTGAAAAATTATTTGTTAAAATTTCATGTTTTCGGTTTTTTAATTACAGTATTTGTATTGGGCACTTGCATTATGGCTAAATTGAAGAAAGTGGTTTTGAAATAACCTTTAATTATATCACTGCAATAGCTCTTCATATGTATTTGTGTACAGCTATCTCTAACTGTTCAGCAGAACGTACGTTTTCTGTTTCAAAAAGAATTAAATCATGTGTTAGATCCACAATGAATGAGGAAAAACTCAACTCACTCTCAATCCTGCATGATGAGGCAGAACTTTTAAACAGTGAACAAATGAACTTTGAAGCCCTTATTGAAGAATTTTCACTGATCAAAGCAAGACGAAAGCCGATGTAAAATCAAGCCATTTGTGTAATTTGGGATCTTATTCGATCACTCTTAAATTATTTGTTCTATTTATCCAATTTACATTACTTTCATTGATTTTACTATGTTTGATGATAAAACCAAACCATATAGGTCTATAAATAAACCTATAAAAAGAAAGTAGGCCTACGTATATTACTTGTTATAAAACTAATCTATGTGTTACTAAAGTGTACACGTAAATAAATATTGATAAAAGTTAAAAAAATGAAGTCTTTTTCACAATTCCATCACATTTCCCTTTTATATTTAAGATCGAATGTGATATTTGCAATAGAGATAGTTGAAATGACTGTTTTCAGCAACTTTTTTTCAGCAGTCAAGGAGAATTGAATAATAGAAGTTACTTGTTGTGGGGGGGGGGAGAGGCTAACAATAGTGCCTAGGGGCGTCAGGACACCTAAATCTGGGCCTGTCTATACCCTGTCAATGTTTATAATGTTTCAGAAATTTCTAGTGTGGGTGGCTGATATGGGTGTCAAACACACTGCTTATTCACTAGCCACAATCCTGACCTTCTCTGCCTGAAGGGGTTGTATTCACAGATTCACAGCTATCCCACTTGATATGATGCAGGGTGAACAGTGTACAAAGTAGAATCAATAAGTTCTGAGACTGATTTCGTAGCACACAAAGAGGATGGCATGGTGATGCACGTAGACTGGTTATTAACATTAGTTATCATGCTGAATGATGTTATTCTGTGAACATCAGGTGCTGTGCTAGACGAATTTCTGATATCATGTGCAAGGGCACATTTGTGATTTAAGTATGGACTGCAAACTGAAGCAGAAAGCTTAAAAACAAATTCTATGTCTAAAAAGTTGGTAAAACTGGAATAAAAAGCTTTGAAATGATTAGGTAGGCTTATAGCAATGAAACGATTATTTATGTGAGGTGTTTTATCACTGGAAAGAAAAGAGAGATCAGGGCGATCTTTATTGAGCACAACCCCAGAAAATGTTGACAATATTAGGGAAGTTATATACGAGGATTGGTGAGTAACCTTTCAATTAGAGATAATGTCAATATCTTGTATGGCAAGTGATCCACATGTATGATCTGAATATGCACCATGTTGCTGCATTGTGCCCGAGGTTCTGACTGCCAAACAGCTTCTGCAGACTGTGTTGAAAGGCACACTATGTTCAACTCTGTCAGGATCCTTGTCAAGAGGTCATGGGTGTCAACCAGACCGTCATGCTGAGGATCATTACTGGGGATAGGCTATAGATAGAGAATTGTGAGAAAAGTGGCTCGAGGATGATATATGAAATGACCAACGATGATATATGGAATGATCTATGGAGATTGGAAAACAGAAAACGGGGAATGTTGTAGACCTATATTTAGTGCATGTGTGTGTGCCACAATGAATGGATATTATAAAAAGACGGCTAGTACCTCCCTCAATTCTAATGTAATATAATTAAAAGAATACTCTTGAAGTACTGTTGTTACGATTTTTAACACACACATTGTATGTACCTTTTGTGTAATCTGGTCACGTCTGTATGTCTGTAATGGTTACACTATATGTTGTTGTATTACATAAAATAATTATTAATATAAAATTAATATAAAAGTTACACTGTTTTAAAGTTGTGTGATATTATTTAAGATTTACTTGGGCACCATATTGAATCTAAATGCCAATGCCATAAATTTATTTTAATAATAAAAAACTAATCTGTTTTGGTTGTTTTGAACTATTAATTATAATATAACTGAAATCGTGTTGATCGTGTTGATAATTCACTTGTTATGTATTACAAGGTTTAAATCTGGTTGGGACCGCTGAAGTTCGGCGTTGTATAACGTCTCCTGTAAAGACATTATAACCTCGGGAACCAGTTTAATTGTTCGCTGTTAATTAAACTAGCTGCCGTAGTTAGTAAAATTTACTTACCAACAAATTATGACAATGTATATATCAGGATTTTGTCCAAGGTTACATAAATTTATTCACTCTCTGGATATTAGCGAAAACATCTCTTTATTCTTATATTTTAACTAAGTATATAAAAGTAATAGCTTTAATGGTCATCCTTTTGTTTTTTACTTACTTTACTTTACTTTTAAAAGAAAATTCTTATAAATTCTGCATTAAATATTCTTTAAATTTTTACTCTTAGTATCTCAAAATCATACAGCTGTGTATTATATCAATTACCACGGATCCGGGCTTTAACTTTGCGATATTCTAACATATCTCAACATCATCCAAACTATTTGAAGAATAGTCTGATGTAATTTTCAGAATTACTTTAGCTTTAAACATCATCAGGTTATTACTATAGCATTACAGAAATTACAAACATTTATATGCTAATCTTTAAGTTATCTAAAAGTCTTTACAATAAACTTTACTGTTCTTTTTGTTGCGGTTTTTTAAAAAACAAGTTATGCACAGAAGTTATGGTTTAATGTCACCTGAATATAACGTGAGTCTGCGGTGGGTGTTCGAGATGATCCTCTTCAGTAGGTCTTCTTGGGTGTAGTTCGTTGTTCATCTGGATCCTCCATTTAGTTGGTTGTTTCCGAATTGTAGTCTAGGTCATGATGGTTGGATTCTGCTACTTGAAGTTCGTACGGTTGTTGTAGTAACTTTTCTCCTGGTGTTGGTTGTTCACTTTTTACATTTTATTTGTTCTTATTTTAGCAGCACTGATGTGTACTTTTACATGGTAAGGAACATATCTTACCACTTACTGTTCGTAAAGAGATGTGTCGGCTAAGTTTTTTTTTTTATATTATTAATATTTCCTCCACGTACTACATTACTAGTTTTTGAGTTTTACTAACGCTACATTGGATTAAATAGATTAGAAGGACTAACGTCTTGTTACATCGTTGTTTAGCGACAGACACATAAGTGTAACTTTACAACACATTGTCGAGCTGCTTACATGTCGAAGATTCTCCGGCGACTGGGGCTAGTTTAGCGGCAGGGAGTCTGTAAGCTGGTGCGGTTTACGCGCTGAGAGAAAAGTAGTTCGTTCCTTTATTATTATTAATTGTCCATTAATTAACTAGTATAAATTATGTTACCTTTAGGAGTTAGATATTTCCTTTATTATTAATACGTCTTTTATTTAATTAGAAGAATTATTAGTTTTCGCTTAATAACATTGTACTTTGCATGTTCGTACTGGACTTTTTGCACGTTGATACAGGTATCTAGGTACAGATAAGGGTGGATTATACTCTCACTTGTTATAAGAACAAAAAATTAATTTGTGCTATTTAAATAATTTTTAAATCGTCACAGTTGCCAACTTAATTGTTTGAGTGGCTTTAAAAATCCAACTCTCATAAATAAGAAAAATTAATTTAAGTTTCTGAAATGATACGTTAGACGTTTTTAAATTAACATACAATTCATTTATTTGTTTCGTTAATGATATTTTCTCAATTTGAACACAACTAAACAATGTTTACTTAATGAACAATTGTCCTGGCTTTCACTCTTAACTCAGCAGTTGGCAAGATTGATTTTAAAATACATTTGTTTATATTTTTCTCTCAGAGGTGAGTTCTTTGGACATACAAGATAAAACTCAAATGCCACAAATTACGATGCTTTACAATTAATCTTCTATTAGGTTAGACACCATTAATAACTTATAACTAATAACAATTGGTTGTTCGTCTTTGCCGAACTTTGAGGTTAATTACGGTTAAGTATAATGATCATTTCCAGCATAGAATTCAATTAATGAATCATTAAAAAGGTGTTAACAATAGTTACTTGTGGTGATATTATTGTATGGTGATGCAGTACATAGGTGTATACAAGTGAATGTAGTTCTAACAATAATACAATAATAATATAATTATGTTCAATTATTTTTCACTCTACTCCCTTGTTAATAATCCTTACTGATTATTTTCACTTCACTTTCTATCTCACTTAATTGCCCATGAAATTTCCACTGTTCACTAATAACACATAATACGCATTCGATGTGCCGACTTTGTTTACTCGCACACCTAACCTCGTTACGTACTGGTCCGCCCTGCTGATTTAAATTATACTGTTATTTGATGACTTCACTCGCTTCCGTATTTAATTAAACTGTATACTTGTTTACTGTTAGCTTTAAGTAAACCTCACTACTTCTTCTGCTGATAATTACTTTTAGGTTATAATTTTGATATTGAGCGGCGTGGATCTTGCTTCTGAATAGTCCGAAAGAAATTGAAAAACTGTTGCTTGCGCCTCGAGCGTTTTCTTTGTATAGTACTCACGGTTGTCGCCGAATTCACTTCTGAACATAATTTTTGATTGGTCGAAAATGATGTAATGTCACATGACATTACGTCATTTTGCGGGCGTTATTACATCATTTTACTTAAACTGATGATTTTGGCGTGGGTTGACGTTTTTGTTAGTATTACCTCTTCGATTCTAAATTCACAGAATTTTATATACAAAACGTTGATAATGTTTAACATACAAAATGTTGATAATTAACTTAAGTTTCTCCTTTATTCTAATTACAAAGTTTATTATTTTATTAGCATCGTATTGTTTGCTTCCTGCTGGTTAATTTAAGTCCAATAGTGGCCAGCTTTAATACATTATTAATTAATAAAACAAATCTTAATGATGGCCTATGCTAATGCATAGTTTTACATTGAGTGTTTTTTGTTACAATCTGTAGTTTATTTTCATGTGTATAGTATCGTATTTAATTAATAATTACTTTTAAGAACATTCAATAAAATTATAATCCTTAATTTAATAAAATCTGTAAAATGCTGTAGCTACTCAGTTCAACATTGATGATTCTTATAACTAATTTGCCCTATTATAATGAAATGGCAGTTAATTCTACTTTTAAACAATTTATGCAAAAACTATTACTTGTTATCAACTTTTATTACAAGTTTGGTGATAGGACACCCTTTAGATTTTACAATTAATTAAATTTACTATATCCAGTATAGTCATGACTCTCTAGTTCACATGTCTGTCTATTTGATAATACTTTCTTATGAGTTTCCATTCATTTTAAGGTTAACTCTATCTTACTCTATGTACATTAGTTCCTTCTTTATACATGGTATATTGATTGTCATAAGTGTTATGACTTATTATGTCATTATTCTTTTATCTAGTATAGGCATTTTGCTGTATGGCATTGATTTCTGTCTAATCATATTATTTTCTACTCAAATACAGTAATTTTAGTTGGTATGTGACTCTTAGTCATTATTCAGTTCTATTATCATTCTTTTGTTTACAAGGTGAGCTACTTTACTTCCTCTTTTGTAACTTTATTATTATTTAATAAACAAAATTAAACTCCCTTCACCTCATATTTGAATACATTGTTTTATAAAATTAACATGTTTATGATATACTTATAACATAACATTCTTCACATTACTTGTCTCTTTATACATTATTTATTCATAAAAAATATAAATTCGATATATTCAGTGTTTTATCTTTAATCAGTAATTATAATGCCTTGGCATACCCTTCCTTCAAGGTTAGGTTATCAATTCTTATTCCTACTTGCTTAATCTTAAGCAATTATCATTAAGTTTCTTACATTTTCAATTATCATTGTTTATCAAATATTTCATTTAATACATATAATTATGATCATTATTCTTCAATTTATTTATTATAATAACTATTCTTATTTCATTTCTCAGCTAATATGCTTGTCATATGACTTGTTATTTTCAAGTATAAATCATTTTATATATTATTTATTTATGATATTTCCTTTGTCATTCTTTATATATTTTCACTTAATAACCTATTGGGTAACTAGTATTTGTCATTTTATTTAATGTGTTGTCTTATTATGCTGCTTGTAGACTTCCTTCTGTCCATGATTTGTTACTAATCTTCTTCATCTGTTCAAAGCTCCTAGGTTTATTTAATATCATTCCTCATTTTTATATTTTAATCGCTTCCATTAATTCACAATCCTTAACTAATTTTATATTTTTCATGAGTATATTTGTATGGAACATTTTGTTATGTTACAATAGCACACTCACTTTTGACACTTTGAGGATATGTGCCAGTTGACCCTGACAATTTATATCGTTCCTATGTAGTTCTGTTCACATAAATGTGCCTTAGCACATTTTAATTGAAAAATTGATCTTTGTTTTGTTTTGGGTTTAGAAACATGCTTTAAATTATTTGATAAGAAAATTACAAAATTCTTATTTTAAAGTGCCGCAGGGAACTTTATGGTAGCCAGGATTTTAAATCAGAAAACTTTCAGAGTATGTATGAATATCACTATAGAGCTGTCAGACGTAATGAGACTGCTAGATAGTCTATATGACAAGCTGTGATCCTCTCATGGACAACCTTCGTATGTATGTAAAGTGTGTATTCAATGTTCAACTGCATTAAGTTTAATTGGGGATTCCACACAGTTTAGTATACGTGTACATTGAATGTTCAAGTAAGAGGATGAACCTTTTGTTTCCTGTTTACTACCGTTTTTTGTGTTTGTTGTTTCAGATGCCTTGTATCATATAAAGAATTCCCATTCCAAAAGAGCTCGCTTAATGTATACAAAAATAGGCAGTGACAACGGTGGAGACTTGTCAGACTGTGTGAAAGAAAACAAACCTACACAGCAAAAAATAAATAAATGAGAACTATTGAAGAATATCATCTTGAAACTGAAGAAGTACAAAGCATCATTTAAAAGACAGTAGACTTTAAAATCACCTTAAAGTTATTTATTGAAAGATGGAGTGCCTTATAATGAATTTAAACATTTATTGTGTTCTGTGTATTAAATTGTTAATTTTTGTATTTATCAATATATTTATATGCTTTGCAAGTTTATTAGAAAATATACATTGAATGTTTATAAACAGCATATTCATTTTTATTATGAAATATGTTTGAAAGGTAAGATAGGAAGACTTTAAAACTTGTAAAATATTTATTTACATATTTTTAACAGAAAGTTTCTGAAATGTGTGTGAACACACACACACACACAAACACACACACACACACACACACACACACACACACACACACACACACACACACACACACACACACACACACACACACACACACACACACACACACACACACACACACACACACACACACACACAATCATAGCAGTTTTCAGCATTTACTAAGCCTGAGAACTGCCTTTTGAGAAGTATGCTGCCAGTCCTTTGAAGTACATCATGACTTCACCCGTCACCTATCATTGTCATTGAAGTTTCTTCAAACTACTTGTTTCCTCAGGTAAAGAAACATGTGAAATCACTAGGTACGAGGCTTTAGGTAGATGCTCCAAAAATATCCCATTTTCAACTACTGAGCATTGCAAAACTGACACACATAGTAAAGAGCCAATCATTGTCATGGAAGAAGCACAAACCACTTCATTTGTATGTTCTAGTTTGTGTTCATAATTTCATGACTTATAGTCTTAGATACTTCACAAATTAATTAATATAATTCTCTTATCATTAACTGTTCTCTTATCAGTATAAATGTTTTTGTCAATTTTGTGAAGATCATACAGATTAAAGAGCCACTTGTTTGTTTGGCATGAATACCAACCGTTTCTTCCAAAAAATCTCGATGTACTACTACTTTGTAACATTTTGTCAAATTGTAAAGAAACCATAAACAGCTATGATTAGTCTATGAATTTCTATCAGGCTTGTACCTTTTTTGAACTTGATCAGGTTGTCTTTGTATATTCAGTTCTTTTTTTTAATTGTGTTTGTCTACAAATTTATGATGTCATCTTAAAATTCTCTCGGGAGGAGGCGGCTTCCCATGTTGAAACTGCACTTTCAGCATATATTGTCATCTGTCATAAGAGGTATGGGGTCTGAGTGAATGTCTGTGATGATTTGTCTGTCTCCCAACATTCATACAGTTTGATTTGATTTTGTTTGTACTGTACATGTAGAGTTCATGGGTGAATAAGTTGAATCTTGTTATCAGAGTTAGTTTAATTTTTGTGCTCAGAGAATGATTTGATATCATTTAATTTAGTTTGTGTGAAGTAATAATAGATGTATAAACAATGAAGTGCACATTCGAAGATGGCTACTTCATTCAGCGGACATAAATAGATCTGTATACAGTATTATTATGTTATGTATGACATCAGCAAGTAATTTTGACAAGAACTTAAAGCTGATGTTTATAACCCAAAAAATAATGGTTTACAGGGAAAAGAGTTGCTTATTAGTTGAAAATTTGTTAATTTGGGTAATACAAGGGGTAACCCAAAAATAAGGTCTCCATATTTTTTTAAAATAGAAAAAAACATTTATTTTCAAAACCTTTTACATGTTGTGAAGCATAACAACACACTATTTTTCAACATAATAGCCGTTATGTTCAATTTATTTTTCGAGCTGCTGTGCAGGATTAGTATGCCAGTGTCATAGAAGCTCGCCACCAATTCATTGAGATAGCGTTTGACTTCTTCTTTCACCTCGTCATCGTTGTCGAATCGCATTCCATCCATATGTTCTTTCAAATGTGTAAACAAATGATAGTCACTGGCTGCCAAGTCTGGACTATAGGGGGGGTGGGTGGAGATAATGTCCCTTTCAAATTGATTCAGAAGATCGATGGTTATGCGGGCGACATGAGGGCGAGCACAGTCGTGAAGAATGGGCCACTCCCTTGCTGAGCATTCCTCTTCTCCCGTTCTGAATTGCCCGTTTGAGTTTTTTGAGTGTCTCACAATATGCGTATGCATTTTTTGTGGTCCCAATAACCATGAAATCGATCAACAATACCCCCTTCCGATTCCAAAACACAGTCTCCATGATCTTGCTAGCAGACTGTGTTGTAACGGGACAAACTATTGGGATTTATTTCTTCTAAAATAAATGTAAAATGTAATGGCGACTCAAGCTGAACAACATTTGAATCATAAACGCTGGGCAGTTTTTTTACACATTGCAGTCAGTGCGGTTCCAAGCCAAGCCGTACGTAGGTGTTGTTGTTGCACAAAAGCAATTAACGAGTCTGAGAATGTGAAAGCTATCAGCGAGGGGGCGTATTCGCGCGTACGCGCGCATGATGTGACACTGTGAACAGCTTGAAAAACACGTACGAAACATTCTTTCGCGCCCAGTGGGCAGAAAACAAAGAACTCAACGCAGTAAAATCCGCCTCAGTCGCAATTACTCTCTAAAACTGGCCGGTCGTAAAGAACAGTTCCGGAACTGTTATGCGGGCCCGCAACTCAAACAAAATGTGATTTTAAAACCGAGCGTATAATTTAAAACGGAACATGATTATCCAGTGAGTAATTAAATAATTAAAGTAACAGTTCAGATAAAAGATGGTGCGACTAATATGTGCGGAATGATGGAAGGTACTACGGAACATTGGACTCTTTCGTAAAGCCAGATCAGTAACCAGAGTGGTATATCAACTTCAAAATTATGTTCTTTTAGAGTACGCTGTTTACCATTAAATGAAATTGAGATCTCAAATGGGCATGGGGCATATGTATGAATGCGAGCGTGAATAAAAATAATAAAAATGATAAAATAAGAAGCGCTGGTTTGGGTTAATTAAATTTTGATGGTAGTGTTAAAATGTTATTTTATCTATAAAGTTATATATAAGAAAAATTAAGTTTTTGTCTGAATAATTTTTCATTTTGATATGCAAAAAATTGTTAAGAATTATGGGAATTGAAAGGGATATAAAAACAAAAAATGATCAATAAAATTTTAATTGTTTAGTAAACAAAAAATAAAAATGATCGTTATTATTCAAATAACCAGTTCTGATTTTCCCGTTTGCTGATTCGAACCCTGGCGAGTGAAATCTTAGGTTGGCAGATAACAACATGGCGTCTACAGAGCCTAAATGCATAGTAAATAAACAAAACCGATTTATGAAATTATATATAAAAAGGTAAGTAAAATCACAATTGGCGCTTCCGAACAGTGACTTTATAAATTATTTATATAAATACAGCCTACTGGGAGGAGCAGAATGGTTATTTGAACTAAATAAGGTATGTAAGTAAGAAGGTTATGTTATAAATTTTATATTATGTTTTTATGATGGTAGAGATATAAAGCAACAGTTTAAAAGAAACAGAATTTTTTTTTTCTCTTTAAAATGGCAAAAAATAATGAAAATATCAGCTTCACTGTAGATGGAAGCCAGTTGAATAAAAAATAATGAGTGAAGGAATTGTTCACTCAACACCAGTCACAAGTAAAAGAACTGAAGAGAACGAAATAGTAAAAATGATGCAAACACTTTTTACTTCCATATTCCTTAAGGAATGGAAGTATGGTGATGGCAAAAAAAATCGTGTTCGAGATTATTGCAGATTCTGATTCTACTACACTCAAAACATGAAAAAAAGTCGTTTTCCGAAAAGTGTCTGTGTGTGTGTCTGTCTGTGTGTCTGTCTGTAGATTTTTTTTCTATGGCAAACGATAACTGCCGCAAATTCAAACAGAATCAAATAATTTTTTGCATACAGCCCTGATTTGTAGAGTACTCGCGACCTATTGTTTTTGGTGAAGATCGGTTGAGGGAAAGGGGTAGTTTACCTGCAACGGTTTTTTTTTATCAAGGGAAATTTTTTTTTTTTGGCAAACGATAACAGCTGCAAATTCAATCAGAATCAAATAATGTTTCGCATACAGCCCTGAATTGTAGAGTTCTCAAGACCTATTGTTTTTGGTGAAGATCGGTTAAGGGAAAGGGGTAGTTTACCTGTAACGTTTTATGTTTTAACAAGGGTATTTCCTATGGCAAACGATAACAGCCGCAAATTCAAACAGAATCAAAAGATTATTTGCATACAGCCCTAAATTGTAGACTTCTCAAGACCTATTGTTTTTGGTGAAGATCGGTTAAGGGACAGGGGTAATTTACCTACAACGTTTTTTTAACAAGGGTATTTTCTATGGCAAACGATAACAGCCGCAAGTTCAAACAGAATCAAATAATTTTCTGCATACAGCCCTGATTTGTAGAGTACTCAAGACCTATTGTTTTTGGTGAAGATCGGTTGAGGGGAAGGGGTAGTTTACCTGCAACCTTTTACGTTTTAACAAGAGTAAAGTACTTGAAAATTTATTTAAACTTTTTGAAACAATGGTAATTGTTGAAAATAAAATAATTTTGTTGCCAGGTAACAAAAATAAAGTCATTTTGATTATAAAATATAAATATTTACAAGAAAAGAATTTTCAGTTTTCAAAATTTAAATATATTTTTATAAAACAATGGGTTCTTCATTGAGGTGGGGACTTGACGACAGTGACAGGGCTTTCCACCAAATTCAGCAGAGTGACAGGTAGGCCCAACTCTGATTGGCTCCTCAGATTTCCCCAGCGTTAGTAGGTTCTATGAAAATATTTTATTTCAAAAATGATTTTAAATATAAATCTTAGATATGTTTTATAAATCTCATGTTTTATGTTTTAACATGGGTAATTTTTTATATGACAAACCATAACTGCCGTAAATTCAAACAGAATCAAATAATTTTTTACATATGTGCCTGAGCTATAGAGAACTCAATGTCTGTAGATTTTGGTGAAGATCGGTTATGGGGAAAGGGCAGTTTACCTGAAACATTTTTTGTTGTACCATGAGTAAAGTACTTAATTTTGATAAAGTATCCTGATAAGATCTTAATAATCCACTGTAGAAACATAGAGTGTCAATGAGAGTTTTTATGCTTCGGCATAAAACCTCTCATTGAGGGGGTTTTGTAATGGGACAAACTATTGGGATTTATTTCTTCTAAAATAAATGTAAAATGTAATGGCCACTCAAGCTGAACAACATTTGAATCATAAACGCTGGAGAGTTTTTTTACACCTTGCAGTCAGTGCGGTTCCAAGCCAAGCCATACGTAGGTGTTGTTGTTGCACAAAAGCAATTATTGAGTCTGAGAATGTGAAAGCTATCAGCGAGGGGGGCGTATTCGCGCGCATGGTGTGACACTGTGAACAGCTTGAAAAACACGTACGAAACATTCTTTCGCGCCCAGTGGGCAGAAAACGAAGAACTCAACGCAGTAAAATCCGCCTCAGTCGCAATTACTCTCTAAAACTGGCCGGTCGTAAAGAACAGTTCCGGAACTGTTATGCGGGCCCGCAACTCAAACAAAATGTGATTTTAAAACCGAGTGTATAATTTAAAACGGAACATGATTATCCAGTGAGTAATTAAATAATTAAAGTAACAGTTCAGATAAAAGATGGTGTGACTAATATGTGCGGAGTGATGGAAGGTACTACGGAACATTGGACTCTTTTGTAAAGCCAGATCAGTAACCAGAGTGGTATATCAACTTCAAAATTATGTTCTTTTAGAGTACGCTGTTTACCATTAAATGAAATTGAGATATCAAATGGGCATGGGGCATATGTTTGAATGCGAGCGTGAATAAAAATAATAAAAATGATAAAATAAGAAGCGCTGGTTTGGGTTAATTAAATTTTGATGGTAGTTTTAAAATGTTATTTTATCTATAAAGTTATATATAAGAAAAATTAAGTTTTTGTCTGAATAATTTTTCATTTTGATATGCACAAAATTGTTAAGAATTATTGGAATTGAAAGGAATATAAAAACAAAAAATGATCAATAAAATTTGTTATTGCTTAGTAAACAAAAAATAAAAATGTTCGTTATTATTCAAATAACCAGTTCTGATTTTCCCGTTCGCTGATTCGAACCCTGGCGAGTGAAATCTTAGGTTGGCAGATAACAACATGGCGTCTACAGAGCCTAAATGCATAGTAAATAAACAAAACCGATTTATGAAATTATATAAAAAGGTAAGTATTAGCACAGTGTTTGTTAGAATTTTCGTGGCCTTGACAAAGTTGAATGCCGCCACTCATGTGATTGTCGTTTGTATTCAGGTGTGAAGTGGTGAACCCATATTTCGTCACCTGTGACAATGGAATTCAAAAAGTCGTCTCTTTCGTCCGCATAGCAGTCAAGAAATTCACGGGCAGCTTTGACGCGTTGCCATTTGTGGTCTTCTGTGAGCATTCGCGGGACCCACCTTGTGCACACCTTCTGATATCCCAACTTTTCTGACAAAGTCCTCTGAGTGGTGGATTTTGAAACTTCAGGAGCAAACAAGTGAGCTCGTGGATAGCGATCCTTCGATCTTCACGCACGATTTCTTCAACTTTCCTGATAGTCTTGTCTGACACTGACGGTCTCCCGCTTCTTTCTTCATCACGAATTTCTGTACGACCAGCTTTAAACTCTCTACACCATTTCTGGACGTTTTTGACATCCATACACCCGCCCCATACACTTCAGTCAACTGTCTGTGAATTTCAATAGGTTGAACACCTTTTGCGTTGAGAAATCGATTGACTTCGCGAAGTCCACACTTGGCGGAAACAGCGATGAGGAGCTCCATTGATAATGGCTGCCAAGCCAAGACTAATCGATCTAGCGAGGTCGGCGACCGCTTGTTGGAAACAGGGGTGATGGCTGAATACAGCAGTGGTGCCAACTGCCACCCAAACAATTTTCCTGTGGCTCTAGCGCTTTGGAGACCTTATTTTTGGGTTATCCCTCGTAAATTGCTTAATAACTGGTGTCAACTGTATATTAGTATTTTCCCTCAATACTGAACAAGATGAATAATGATAAGGGATTTCATTTTATGATTTTCAACTGTATCTTCTCATAGTGCAGAATGCCATATACTGTATAATATGAGCTGGTGACCGTGGGATCTTTTATCTACAGTAGCATTTTTGTTTTAAAGGATGTAAACTACACATAAATTGTGTAAATTTGACATGGCAGCAAAAGAGAAAATGTACTTAATTATCCCTAAAGGCAAAGCTTTGTCTCTGTAGCCATCTCTTGCAGAGTCCTTTTCACATCCATATACGAGCTATATCCCAAGTGTATGATCAGATTTTCCATGTATGACAAATTAGGGCCCTAAAGTTTTACACCCAGAGCTTTCCTTCAAGAGTGTTTTACAGAAAGGTGTCATGCCAGAGTGTATGCTCCAAAAAACCTTTCTCTCCTAATGGTTGTAGCATTCAGCTAAGCCCTTTTCTCCAGAAGTTTAATTAAAATTACCTCATTACTCTTCTGCTCCAGTCAGCTTGTTTGGGTAAATCCTCTTCAAAACCACGTTAAGAGAAAATATATAGGGAAGATAATATAAAAATAAATCCTGCAGTTTTTATAAAACACAGACTGTCAGTTTATATACAGATTTTGTGTCTGTCCTCCTTTGCCACAGATGAGAAACTGGGAAGGTTGATTTGTTCTTCAAGATCTGCAGCCTCATCATCTTCATGTAATCAACTAATCTTTCCTGCACTGACATGGTGCTGGTGTTTGTGGTAATTAGATAATGTCAAGACCATGGATTAGAATTACAGAGGGTTAACTATCTAGAGGACTCTGCAATGTCACATTCACATATTTGTTAAGACAATTGGACTCATCTTGGTTTACTTAATATTCTTGCTACCTTGATCAAGTTTTGGGGGTAGCTGAATTACTAGCAATACAACCTGCCTATTTCTATATTCTCATATAGGCTTCTGTGGCCAGTGTCCATTATGGTATTAAAACAGTGTTTCAACCACATAAGAAGCTGGCACAATTTTGAAAACCAGTCAAAGACAGAATCCCGTTTAACACTGAAGGTATCTACAAAATTCCATACAGTTGTGGAAAGGTTTACATTTGCCAGATGGGCCACCTGATTTCCACAAGAATCTAAGAACATGTCAGACATACGAAGAACGGAGCAGTTGAAAAGTCGGCAATTGCTGAGCAATCCGCCTTAACTAATCACATAGTAAACTTCAATAATGCATCTGTAGTAAGGTCGTGTAATAGGTATTATGGCAGATTGGTCTTAGAATCAATAGAAATTAACAAACACAAGGATAACAGAGAAACAGCCACGCTCAGCATGACTTGGTACCCTTTACTTTCTGGTTTGACTGTACGTGGGTTGACTGACCACAAAAATAATGCATATGGCGTAATACCTACAGGGGAGGGTCTACTTACCGGACCACCCACCGCCACTTCTACACTATATAACTGAGTTCACTTGCCAGTCTTTCCGTCACTTAAACCTGAGGATACTCATTGTAATATGAGTGAAACGTTGTTATACAAGATATTTTTGACGCAGTCCATACTGGAAGAAGACTTCAAAAACATAACTATCTATTTTTTTAAATTTTTATCTTGTAAACTACTTACATCTTCTATACTCCTGCTATAAGTAAAGCAGAAATTTATACAATTACCATCAATTTATATACACTTATATGACTATCTAACTAGCCCCATTAATTTTCTGTATACAGCTCTAGATTCAGGTAACATTAGCGTTCAGTTTTCAGTTAGCATCTAGACTCAGGATTTTGTTTGTCAGTGTACAGTTGATACGGTTTTGTACGTTTTGTAACTTTGTATTTCATAATTTTGTGTTGTAAATTTAACTCTGTATAGTTTAATTATACTCCAGGAGGTTGTTTTGGTATAATTTAATGCTGTATTATTTGAAATGATAATGCAACTTTTCAGCATTTACCAATAAAAATGGGAAATTTCCTGCTAACAGATATTGTTTAGGTTCGTGGATAGTAAAATGTAAAAAAAAAATATGGTTACTAAACATTTCTGGTTGATAGGGACTAGACACCAGACAGCTTAAGTGGACTATTATGTGACATATTTCCTTGTTCTGCAGTTAGGAGAATCAAGTGGTATTCCTGTGATGAACAGACTTGAGAATTTATGTCACCCCTGTGGGCTTGCTGTTTTGTTAATCGTGATAACTTCTCTTAGTTAACTGTATCCATGATTTAGTTCAGTCCACGACCATGGGCAGAGCACTGTAAATAGATGACTTTTGGACTCTCTTTATACCATATGCCTGTGGAACAAGTCCTACCTTGCATGGAAAAGAAACTTGACAAGGCTTTTCCTTCATTGTAAAACAACAGACTTAGGCTCTTTCAGATATTTAATGTTTGTTAGACTTCAAAATGATAAACAGGCTTATGACTTGTGGCATGTGAAGTTGGATCATGCGTGTATTTGGGAAGTGGTAAGTACAATGATTTAAATGTTGGTGACTAGAAATTTATCAGTTTGGCCCGTTTTACTCCACAAGTCATCTTAAAGATACTGCTGAACACTGTAAGTGATTTTATTTGTGATTGTTGGGTTTTGTTGGGAAAAGTTGATATTCTGTGGTATCTAAATAGTTATCAAATTTTATAAGTAATCCAAAAGTGTTACAAAGAAGCTGTCTATTGCTGATATTTTGTGAGATGTGAGCAAACCATTAACATGAACAAAGACTTTAAGCTAGAATGAAGGCTGTCAATGCTACATGCATTTTGCAAGGTTATGTCTCTGTTTTTATCTTCAGAGTGAGCATAGATGGGGCTGTTTTTTCAGTCTATTGTCATAGTATGTGTCTCACGTCTGTCTTCTGGGCATAATACAACATTGGTTAGATATCCTTCTGGCAGGCGATCAATAAGGAAAATTTGAAGCAAATTTGTTTTACACAGTTTCTCTCCTTTCTTTTGTAAAGAGACAGCAAAGTAATTGTGTAGAAGTTAGACATTTGATTGGATCACCATACCTACTCATATGGCTAACATTATCTGAAAAGCCACCCAAATTTTTATGCTATCATATTGCAGCCATCTGGGATTTGAAAATTTGTCACTTTTCACGTTTTCTTTTTTTTTGTACGCAGTCTGTTTCTAAGATACCCACAGTCTACTGGACTGGACTAATCATTGACAAGTGTCTGAATAAGGTTTCATGTACCACACATCACCAGCTGGCACTTAACAAGACTTGATATTTCAGGTCGTAGCTGTGCTTTTGAGTCAATAATGTACCGTTCAGTTGACAGATATTACACAGCCACTCAAAGTATAGGGGAGCTATACTTGATACGCCTTAACTAAAATGATTTTTGACCCATACTATGGGGGGGGGGGCATGCCCGTCGCCTGCTCGTATGCTGCGTCCCGAGCTTCAAGTAGAGCTCCTGCCATAGGGACCATAGATGGGCTGGATATTGGGTGTGGCCTGCTACCGGCTGTGGGTTTTCAATTAATTATTTAATTAATTGAGGGTGAGAGTATGCCGACACCGGGTCCAAGATTCACCTGGCACAGATGGTAATGACCAAGGGTGGTAATGAGGTGGTTGCCCTAAAATCGGGTGGTGCGGCGATAGAATTTTTGGGACAGTGTCCGTATAGTGGCGCCCAGGGAACGGACACGCAGGGCTTCACGGATGCTTTTATTAGATGTCAGGTAGTGGGCTTTGCATGCACGCCCAGCGCAATCCACGGTCAAGGAGAGACTGAAGCTTTTGCGTATGGGTCTTGGCCAAGTAGCCCCATACGGGGATCGTGTAGGAAGCCATTGGCACCACATAGGTGGAGACAATTTTTAACCATTGTGCACTGAAAAAAGTGATGAAACAGTTTAGTGCAGTTCAGTTACTTTTTTGTACACAATTTAAAACAATTATTTTTGTTTATGTTGACAAATATTTGAAAAAATTATTGGTTGTTTGCAAATTGTTTGATAATTATCAATTATCAAATTGTTTGCAACACAATTGTATAGGGAGTTCTTGTAATACATGAATCACAACCGTGACCTGTGTTTGGTATATAACACAGAATGTAGTACTTTTGTTGTGTAGTTCCAGTAAAATTATATTTTTTAATTAAATCTATATTTTACATTGAGATCAATTAATGATACTGTCTGTCTTTTGAAAGGCAATAGGTTTTTGAATTGATGTATTGATTAGAGACGTAGAGAAGAGGTGTCTAGCGATACTCTTTCTACCAGTGGGTTCTTGTCCCTCCCTTTCTTGTGGTACCCAGCTGACCCTTAATTATTTTCTTGCATATTTTGGGATGTAAAAGAATTGCTTCCATACTACAAGAACTATGGACAAAAGATATGGGTATGCTACGTTGATGTGAGTAGTCAGTAGGTATACGTGACATTCCATATCTGTTTAACAATAGCTGATGCTTGCAAATTCTTGCCCTACTGTCCTTTAGCCATATAGAATTTTCTTATCAACATTAAACCAGGCGCGGATCCACAGAGGGGGAAAGGGTGGAAATTTCCCTCCCAAAAAGTTTACTACACAGGAAAGTTTTGTTGCTTTGTGATTGTGAATACGATTTAAAATGTATATCACATTATGTAGGTTTACGGATTTACTCTAACATTACTTTAAATTGTACCTTACCACAGTGCTTAATTTTTGTTTGTACATAATTTAAATGAGTAGTGTTTATTTTAAACTGAATGTAAATATTATTAAAAGAACAATGTATTAACAGATACAAATGTGAATTAATACGTGTACTCTAATAATTCTATTATGTTGATAATAACAAACTATTTTATCGTGACTCGTTACTATCATTTATACTTTAGACCGTACGTTAAAATGCTCTAACATCTCAAAAGCCTCCCCGAAGTCAACCCTTTCCTCCCACAAAATTGTCTGCTGGATCCGCCCCTGATTAAACACATGATTTTGCATGCTGTACATGTATAAAGACACCACCAGGCAACTGGCATTTGTAGCCAGTTCAGAGTTCTGTATATGATACCAGTGATTATGGCATGTTATTATTACAATGCTGTGAACATGTGGTGTTGATTACAGTGTTACCAACAGCACACTGTAGTCAACACTGCTGACAGAAGACAGATAGTATTAGTAAAAGTAATAAGTGAACGTGTCAAGTGGTTAACTGTTTATTTCCGTTGTGGAGTATTGTATTTACCTCGGTGACCTGTTTTGTTAATTGTGTACAGTCTGTTTCATATACATAGTATACAGTAAAACCTTGATATAACGCTCTTCTGTGGACTGGCCAAAAAGCGCTTTATATCGAGGGTCACTTTATATAAAGGTCCCAAGTTTAACTATTTAATTTGCTGGGACTGTGAAAAATGAGCTTTACATCGAGGGTTGCATTATATCACAGGGGTGTTAATCAAGGTTCCACTGTACATATAAGAAGACCTATCACAGGCCAAATTAAGGACCGCTGATTCCACCATAGCGTGGGCAACAAAACCTGAAGTGCGTACTTCATATTGCCATATTGATATAATTGTAATAAATAATCAGTTACAATTGTGTGCTAAATTTAATTGTACAAATACAGTAGATCTGGTCGCAAGAATTAGAAGGAAGACAAATTACATTTCATAATTACGTTCCTACCGAATTATTCAATGAAAACTAAAATGTTTTGCTAATGGTACGATGCTCTTTGCTTTAGAAAAATAATGGAATTAAGTGCATTATGTGGCTAAAGATAATGCGTATATAGTCACAAAAAGCAAAAAGGACGATGGATTCATTGAATTTACAAAACCTATGTGTATAACCTTTTCTTGATATAAAAATGGTAACTTATGTGCCTATTTGGTGCGGAAATATGTGTATTTTTACGTTTATAAAATAAACGTAAGTATTTATGCACGTGCGTGCGTGCGCGCACATGCACACACACACACACACACACACACACACACACTATAAATTGTAATAATTACATAAATTATATTATAATTGTAATTATATAAGTGTGTGTGTGTGTGTGTGTGTGTGTGTGTGTGTGTGTGTGTGTGTGTGTGTGTGTGTGTGTGTGTGTGTGTGTGTGTGAATATATAATATAAATAAATATAATATATATAATATATAATATAAATATTTACTATAATGTATAAATTAAATATAATCTTATTATTATGTATATAATAGTATGTCACTAAGATATTATTTATATAAATATGTATATTTATGTAAATTATTATTTGTATAATTTTCAAAACATTAAACGAAATTTTAGCATTTCTGACATTTATTTCACAACTCGCTTTTAAACGCAAAGTAGAGGAATACGAGTGTATGTAATATAGAACTTTAACAATTTTATGCAGTTTGCATAGGCTAAATAATGCCCTATTTCAGGAATGTATGTTAATTTTATTCTGAATGGATGGTTTTTAAATAAAGTTTCTAATGAGGAATGAGAACGCTGTTTTTGGTTGAGTTCTGAACCACGCAGTGGTCCACAATGGGTGAAGATGGATAGTTAGTAAGACCTTTCGGTTGGGAAGTAGGAATTCCGCGCTCATAATGGGTCAAAGTGCCTCAAACCAGCTTAGAAAATATCTCTAGAGGCCGGGTCATGAGAGAAAGCAGAGGGAAGGAGTCACTCACGAAAGGCGGTGCTAGGCACACCTAAACGCACATGGTGTTGCCAGGAGGGATGGATTGAAGATAGTTTAAGGAGGGTCATCGAGCAGCACTCAGAGGCTTTGTGGTTTTGGTGGTGGGGCTTCGTCTGTACTAGTGTGGCGAAGATGGGGCTAAGGAGAGTTGGAGGCACGAGTAAATAGTTGGCGGGCAAGGGAGCCTCCTTCATAGTCTCATTGTGGATGAACCAGGGAGTTTGGAGATGTAGCAGAGGGTCCGAGATTGGAATGATTCCATTCGAGCAGCAATGTCCAGCTGAAGCAGGGGGGAGGGAAAGAGCAGATATATTGAGAGTTTAGTGCGCACTGGCATTAGCCCTCGATTGGAAAGAAAGGGGAATACTTTGCCTCTGAAGCATAGGAGGCGGTAAAGAGTGATGACCCTTTTCGATAAGATTGGGCTTTCGTTTGGGGAGAGGGGCCTGGTTGGGTTGGGTTATGAGAAACGTGAAGAGAATCTACTTACATAGATTTGATGAGACCTTGACGCTCAATAAATGCTGGTGGCTGGCGCTTACACATGCTGAAATCCGACCAATCAGATCACAGTGCGTAGCGCACATTGCGGAAACAAACTGGAACAACTGTGAACAGTTATAAATAGAGGTGTGCTTATTTGCATGTTGTCCCTTAATATGACTACAGATGGCATATCAAACGTTATTTATTAATTTGCTGTTTATCTTCACTCCAAACTCTTGTTTGTGTAAGGCTATTTTTACATGATTTGCCTGAGGATACGTTAGACATTCTTGTTTAACGCCTCACTGGATCTGACATTCGTTCATGATTCTTCTGTAAACCCGGACAACTTGCCCTTTATTGCTAGTATAAGTTCTCTGTGATTTGTACATCTGTATTGTCAAAACTGTGTTTCTTCTTGCTTTGATAAATATTTTATGTTGTGCCCTATAAAAGGTTTATTCATAGAGATATAATAGTAGATAGATTTAATAGAAGTAAATATTCACATACTTTTGGGGGAAGCTGAAGACTGAAAGCCCGCTCCTTGGATCTGACATTGAACTTAAGTAATTCCAATGTAATATGCGTTTAGAGTTGAGGAAGCTGTATGACGTGTGTTATATGCAGCAGTGCAGTCACCTGTTGGGGGACAAACAAACCTTCAGTGAGAAGAAAAGCTTCGGGGGGAGGGGGGAAGTTCCATACTAAACAGTCTGCTGTGAAGCTATTGTGAACACCAAATACCTAAAAGCGTGTCAGGTTTTGAGGAAAAATCTACTGTCTATCCACTGGTGATGTTACACTGAACTTTCTTCTTTAGGATAGTAACACATTCCTTTCAGAATACAAAAACATTTTATGTTAATAACCAGGGGCATATTTACGAACGAGACCAGACTCCACCAGAGGGTGAAAAAGTTGACAAAGTTTTTTAATCTCTTAATTTGTAGGCGGTTTTATTATTTTTTCAGCTGTGCACGCTGATGTAGTAGTAACTTAAAAAAAAAAAATATACGCAGCATTAGCGTGTACATTTGAAATATGAAATATAGGAAAATGAATTTAGTCAAAGAAGTATCTTATAAACAATGTTTATTTTTATTGTGTTACTACTGTTTACTTAAATGGGACTGATTTGAGGATATCACACGTTTTCAGCCACTTTGAAGATAGTAATGTTGATTAGTCTTAACTTGTTTTTTCTTTTGTATCTACTCGACTCATCTCAGACCCCCCCCCAAGGCCAAATTTTAAAAATATCACTGTTAATAATGTTGCCCAGCAGGGATTTTGGGGAAGTGATATTTGCTACCCGGACAGGCAACAGGGGTAAGACTTCTCCACTTTACAAGCTCACGATACAGTCCCCAGAAGCGCTGGCTACACAGGCAGGCACGTTAGACGATCTAGAGATCCCCATCCTCTTCTCGATAGGACCCAGACGTCAACGTGAATGCTGAACCCATGCTTTGTGTTTATGAGCTGCTTAGATTCAGCCAAAGAACGCTTTGCTTCGGCGCTCCGGAAGGCAGTGTATGTCAACATATCGGTTTCGGAAAAAGAAAATATCGGCATGCAGACCGTACATGACTTCCATGTTCTAAGATTTACATTTAGGCCTAAATCATTTCGAATGAAATATTTCCATAGAAACTACTTCTTACTTCAGAAGTACTGTAATCACTAATGTATACCACCTCACGTTAGCGCACTCTATTTTCACTGATGATGGCAGTCGATGGCACTACCGAAACATCTGATTTTGCAGAAAAGATTGGACCACGGTCAAACAGCCCGGGAAGGAATTTTAACAACAAACTACTTCTTTATTGCCGATAACGTAGTGCACATAAAAAATTACCCCTCCCCTTCAACTACCCTTTCATCTACCTTTCTACACTGGATTATTATAACCTTCTTTTCAGGATACTTTATTTATCAAAATTATGTACTTTCCCCTTGTTAAAACATAAAACGTTGCAGGTAAACTAACCCTTCCCCTTAACTGATCTTCACCAAAATCAATAGGCCTTGAGTCCTCTACAAGTCAGGCACATGTGCAAAAAATTATCTGATTCTATTTGAATTTGCGGCAGTTAATCGTTCGCCATAGAAAACATTCTACACACAGACATTTTTCGGAAAATTACTTTTCTTCATGTTTTGAGGGCAGTACAATCAGAATCAGCCCTCCCGAACACGATTTTTTTCGCCATCACCATACTTCCATTTCCTTATGGAACATGGAAATAAAAAGACCCTGACAGTAGCTCTCACTCTCCCCTGTGTGGTACAGAGAAAGGACAAATGAACAGAGAACAATCGGCATAGAATGATCAAGGAAACTCGTAGGTCTACGCCTGTGACAAGTACAGAAGACACTCGTAACTTAATAAATTGTTAGCTACACAAATTAATGCTCACGATAAGGACAACGCGTTTTGTAATCTCTTCTAGAAGAAAGTATAATACTTGTTGTACGAGTCGCGACTGAAAAAAAGACGTTTTATTAATTTTAATTAAATCATTCAGAGGACGGGCTGGGGTTTTTAATGAGCGAAGTAGGCTAAACTTTGAGCGCAAGGTGGCGTTGGCGTTATAATGAAGCTTCTTCATTAGTAATGTTGCAAACTTTAAATTAGAGAAAAGCCATTTTTATACAGGCTGGGAAAGTTCGCGGCGGTAAAATTGTCGTTGTTAATGGTATTAAGTGTTGCGAGAAGAGAATTTATGATGATTAAATTTTCACCGCACTTATTATAATCATGTCGAATAACATTTTTAATGGGTGGAAACAGGTAGCTCAGAGGTAGGTGACGTTTGAGACTCGCTGTCCAGTCGAATCACAGGCAAACTATTGTCATGCAGCGACGGGCAAAACAAAATAAAACAATTAATTATGTTGTATACATAACATGACTGCGTATTGTGTTGAATACACAGTGGAACGTGATGGTGTAGTGACCAATAATGTGATGCGTAATAAGAGGTAAATTGTGAGTTCTCAAACCTCGTAAACGTGCCGAGAAAATCTGATGGCTTTCGCATATAATAGATGTCATTGACCTCGACCTACACAGAGGTAATTCTAATTGTCTATATTACATCAAACTTAAAGTCTGAGGATTTATGGGTACCGAATACAAATCCACACCGTTACACCGATTGCCATCAAATTTTTCATTTTTCACAGGTAACCTTTGACACAAGGCAAAAAACACTGTCTAACTTGGTATTTGAATTTTGCCCCGTTGGCACGATTTAGGCCCTATTAATTATGCCTTTTCGTTGACGCGTATAAAGATGTCAACAACACTATAGAGACCAGAATTAATTACCATAGTAACAAGTAAATAAACAAATGATATTTAGCGGCATCAAAAATATACCTTTATCCGTTCCTGCAGTTTTTAATATGCGATTGTATCGATATATTTTGTAATTTTGTGTACAGATACATCTATATATTTTGTAATTGCCTTAAACGATTATAAAATTTATGTTTATACGGATTACTGATGATGCAATGAATAAGTAATGAAATATATTAAATACTACTACTAAAGATGTCAACAACACCATGGAGACCAGAATTAATTACCATAGTAACAAGTAAATAAACAAAAGCTATTTGCCGGCGTCAGAACTGTACATTTATCCATTCCTGCAGTACATTTTCAATGTTTTATATAATATGCGATTGTATCGATATATTACGATGTGGAAAAGAAGAAGTGTACTAATTGTAAATTGTCCTGTTACTTAATGCACAGCGAAAATACGTGTTGTTTTCATTTGTGAGGTAAGTGACAACGGTTTTTGGTTTTTAGTTAACTGCTGAAATAAATAAAAGCAATGGTTGAGGAAAACATAACATTTAATGTGTTATACAATGCTTCTAACACAGTAACACTTAAAATAAAGAATTTAGCGTTTTGATTTAACAGGTACTTTATAAATAGGATCTCCAAAGGCTTTGTAAACGGGTACTTTTAAATCTCCAAAGGTTGTTGCACCAACATAATAATTTAGTACAAGTTAAAATAGTACAAGTGTTGAAAACAGCTTTGGAGAGAGTTTGACTAATGAGTACAAAATTGTTATACGAGTTGACAGAACGCCATATAGACATAGACAATACAAATTGAATTAAAATACTTAATAAAGTCAAATATTCGCGTGCGAAGCCTCGGGTAACAGCTAGTATATTACAATGGCGCAAATTTTCTCCTATTCTATGCAGACGCTGATAGCGTTAAATGGTTTGTACGAATTTTTAAAAACTTGGCCTCGTAGCGCGTACGCGTCTGCAAATGTTTGCGCAAATACGCCCACGTGGTTGGCCGTACATTTCGTCGAATTCGGTTACAGATCACTTCACTGGTAGTGCTTGCAAACCGCATTCCGATCGCCGCATTCACTCTTAGGTTTACGTTTTAAAATTAATGGACACGTTTTAAAATTTTAATTGTTTATTTGTTTTCCAAAGCGGTAGTGAAGCGTTAAATAAAAAAATATGAAATAATTATTAAGTACAGATCGAGAACCGTGTTGAGCAATGTGTAGACGTACGTGTGTATAAGAATCGAATAGCAAGTAACACACTGTTTAATATGACGACGGCCTCACGGATCGTCGTATTGTATATTGGAAACAAAATACAGCGAACAATAAAGTCACTAATTATCGAATACGCAAAAAATACCGAAAGCGCAAAAAAAAAATAAAGTGAAATGTAAAACTATTAGATGGGAGAAGAAATGACGGTGAATTACGTTCGCGGAGAGGTGACAAACCAGAAATACAATTTTTTCAGGCCATAATGTTAGACAACAAAACGATAGACAGAATATATATATATCCGATAGTCAGTATAATGGGTGCATAAGAGAGAGAGGGGAAATCGCACATCAGATAGGCGGATGATTTGGTGAAATACGTGCGATCAATATGGGTGAGAATAGCACTGGATAGAGTGGATGAGGAGACTAGGGGTGGTCTGTATCCAACAACGGGCGAAACTGGTTAATACGAAGAAGCGGAAGAAAAGGAGGAGGAGGAGCAGCAGCAGCAGCTGATTTTATTTGTAGGCAAAACGTCGCTTTTAAAATTGATTCTGTGATGGCTAACATGAGTTTTTCAAATCTTAATATAGCATCTGGGAGTCTTTGCGGCTTGTTGGCAAGAATTCCGGCTTCTTGTTCATAAATTAAGTATTCAGTGCTGTTTTTGTCTTTTCCCTTGCCTGGCGATACGGTCGTATGGTTAAAACATCGTTGCTCCATTCGTAGAGTCAATGTCAAAACGCTTGACACCACTCGACGCCGACGGTTCGATGGCCTGAGTCTATACACTCGTATGACTACGCAAAGGATAAATATCGACTTCGATTCGCCATGCTTCTGTAAAACACACACACACACACACACACACACACACACACACACACACACACACACACACACACACACACACACACACACACACACACACACACACACACACACACACACACACACACACACACACACACACACACACACACACACACACACACACACACAAAGTCTGCGCAAAACCTATACTGTTGATCGATTATAGTGTTACGACGGTCTACTGATTGTCGTATGGTGGAAAACAAAATACAAGACACCAATTACGTGACTAATCACCAGCTTTAATTATCACAATTAAACTCTTGGTAATCTACAAGATAGTCTCTTACAACAGATCAAAGAAAAATTGTTCACACGCAATAAAAATGCCAACTAATATAAAACAATTGTCCCGCACAATTATAAAACACGTAGCCTAATACTTCACCACAATACTTCGAAACTGCACTGTGTAAAACGCCACTTAAACGCACTGTGTAATCGCCCGACAATAACTGACTATAATACTACGAACCGCATTCCAATAAATCGCAACTCAAACTGAACTGAACGTCGCTGAGTACTTGTATTTATACCTCGCCGAAAATTCAGAAACATCCATACACTACGCATCAGCTCTACACTAGGACGCAATTGATTGCGGCCTTGACACAGTGCACGCGGCTGGCGACGTCTAGAAAAGTCTCGCGAGGGCATGTTAAAATCACGTACGCACACAACACTACAGCCGGATTCCTCTGGAAGATTAGAGAAACTCGTAGATTGTTCTGTAATGTCGTAACAATAGGGTTGCTAAAAGACAGTGGAGTAAATATAATGAGCGTGGAGCTTTCACAACATGTCTACACACTATAGTGTTCGGCGTTAAACGTAATGTGTCTGGAACGACGTTTAACGTGGCGAGAAGTAGGTCAGGCTTCAGGAAAACACATAGCGATGATAATGATTGTGTCTGAAACTTTCTTCCGGTACACTAATGGCACCACTACATCAGCGTTTTGTGGAGTTATCCGACTACTACAGTAAGGCCTTGTTTATACTGATAGTGTAATCTTTAGAGCAGTGATTCCCAAACTTTTCAGTCCCCACCCACAAAACACACCAAACAATTAAAAATGTCACGGCCCCGTCTGAGTTATGAAATAAAACAAACAATAAATATGATACAAACTCTTATGTTTCAATTAAAATGTATTAAAATTAAAATTCTCTAAAATCGCAAAAATAAAATAATAGTGGTATTATCTAACATTGTTTAACGTGAACAATGAAGCTGCTTTTGAACAATTAGCTCTGCAACATTAGGTTTATATTAGGTCTGATAATTTCAATATTGTCACTCTCGATATCAAGCTTATTTCTTAACTTTGCCAACATCGGTTTTATCTTTCCAGCTACACATGTTGAAATCCAGCTACTTAGGCGTTAAACCAGCTACACGGAAAAACGTTTTGCTTAGATACAGTGCTTGTACGCGAGATACAGTGCTTATACGTGGACTAAAACAGCGCGATCAGTTCTGCCGTTGATGCGGCGCTCTAGTCACTTCAGCTTACAAACAGATCTGCTACACGACACGATTTAAAGACATTATTAAAGCCATTAGTTTGAAATTACTTTTACAATTATAATTAGTTTGAACAAATTTAGATTCTAAAATTTAGATTTTAGACGATGAAAAATCGGAGAAAATTACTGTATATTCTATTGTTTCTTATAAGTGTCCTGAAACATCACGGACCCCACTTTGGGAACCACTGCTTTAGAGTATTCTTAGGCAGGGTAGTAGTTTGTCATGCGCTGTCCCGTTGTAAACGTTGAATGCAATAGCGCTAAAGAAAGAACAGGTAAAATAAACCGTGACGCGACAATTTCTCCCTCGACAATTGCTCCCTAACAATTCGTCCCGGACAATTGCTCTCTGGACAGTTGCAGTGACATGTCCACTCTTCCCTACTTTAAATAATTTTATTTCTACACAAAAAGTATCACTCTTCTTTTTCAGCGTTGTCATTGCCTTGACTTACAAAGTGTTGCCACAGTCTTTTAGATACAGTCTCGTATTTTCTTTTTTGTATGTTTTTTTGTGATAAAAAAACAATATTTTAAATTTCTTCTGATCAAGAAACTTTGTGTCGTCAATTTCTTTGAATTTTATTTATATTCTAACCGGTCTTCACTTATACAGCTGATTCCCACAGCATATTAAGAGTAAAAAATCAGTAAGTGATATTTCATTCCTTACGTCTTGCTGAATACATTGAAACGCAGATAATCATGTATAATACTATAGCAATCAAAATTTTTTAATTCCATAATTTTATGATCGAGAAGGACGTTAGCACAGGTCAAGTCACCAACCCAAGCCAGAGCAATAAATAAGAACAATTTAACAACACGTCAACCCGACGCCAGCTACAAGACAATAAGAGAACGCCTAACATAACACAACAAAAGGAAGTAGGATCGACGGTGACAGACCAAGCTCAGCTCAGATTTACAACACCACAACAAACTGAACAAAAGCAGAGTCTAGTGGCACGGATACGTGGAAATTGAAGCGAGTACATGCTGTAGGGTTAAATTTGGAGCGTGCGAGCTTTAAGAAAAGGATACTCACTCACAAAGGAATTAGAAAGGTTTTACCCAGTATGAAGACAAAACAGCGTATACCAAAAGAATACAGTCAAGAGTGTCACACAGCATGAGGTAACGTTAGGATGACAACCGATATTTATGACGACGGACCGTGGAGGCATCGTGGGGTGATGTCGAGCAAGAAGCTGTTAATTGACAGAAAAAGTTGAAGGGAAGTCAAACAATGAACCAGGCGATACGTATTGTTAGTAAATGAACAACAGCAGACCTTGGGAGAGTCACAAGAACAAAGGTTTGACAGACAGGCGAACAATTGCCCTACATTCTAAGAAGTGGTGTGAAACCCTTTCGCCGTGTACGTTGGGGGAGGTTCGATAACCAACCAGAGTCTAGCATCTTCCAAAGAAGCAGGTGGAGAGGATTGTCGTCATGGTGACAACCAGAACAGCGAATCAGGGTGCCGAGAAACACAGATGTCCAGAGTGGAAGGAAATATTAGACCTATCGATGATGACCAGAGGCGTGTTCGACAGAAAATTGCATTCTGGTAGATGACGCTTAATAAAAACTGTTTACAATGTACGCGAGTTCTCAGTCCCTTGGTATTACTCAGTTATTAAGATTTTCGCAGTCTATCAGTTTTTCTCAGTCTCTTAGTATCACTCAGTCTATCAGTTACTCATTTATTCAAAAGTCAGTCAGTTACGCAGTTTTCGTGGTTACTCAATAGTTCTCAGACAATCATGCGGTTTTTCAATCAATTAATAGTATTTCACTAAGTTACGGAAGTCTACCGCAGTAACGCGAAGTGTGAAGTGATATAAGTATCGCTAGAACTTGAATTTTATACTTTAAACTTTAAGTGCATTCCGACATGCAAATTAAACGTTAATAAGTGAGCGAACGACTCGTTATTAGAACTTTGGCGAGACAATCACGAACACAGTGGTCGGTATCGGAACACACTATGATTAAGGTATCGCTATCTCATCAGAAACAATAAGTGACTTAACGATCATAACACTCGTGCTGAATTTTGCACACAGTCATGATACAACTACAGTAAACATATGTAATGCACAAAGCTAGTCAACGACAGACAATTATCTGTACACAACTACTAATATTGAATACACGTATGCAACACAAAACTTTATAAACTTTCATTATTAACAATTACACTGACGGGAGTGGATCTTACCCGCGAGTGCAAAGTGATGAGAACACAAAATCTACGGAATTTCTACTTACACGGATCATCAGTGAACAGGGATTCTCACCGATGGAATTATGGATATTCATTCTCTCAAGTAAAATCTTCATGTTATTAATATTATAATAAAAACTACTGCTCTGTCTCTTTCCAAAGAAACCACACTTTGAGAATTTAGATCAATTACTATGGTAATATTAAACATAAAAAGCTATTCATCTGAGGCAAAATGAACGCATTAGTGTAGGATAAATAATATTTGATGTCTATGTTTATGTATGTCTATTGTATTGTATGTTTTGTTTTACAGCACGCAACGAAACGGATATATATATATATATATATGTTGTGATTTATATTCATGTATGTTTTCTTAACTGTATTTACAGGTCACAATTTATATTTATGTCTCAAAAGTTTATTTGAATGATGTTTAATAAATACGTATTTATTTGTTAAGTATTCATGCGTTCATTATTGTCACTACCTCAGTAACGAAACAATAACGTTAATTAAATTATTTGTGATAAATTTTCTAATATTGTTTAAACAACACTAAAGAGTCTCAGTGATTATGCTAATCGTTAATGAATACAGTTAATTATATTAGAGTAATTAATAGATTCACGTAAACAAAGCAATTTTAACACATTTAATCTAATTGGATAATTGATTAATTGGATTTGCATAGATTAGCATAATTGCACATTATATGAATGGCGCCCATCGCATGGCAAAAGAGCAGGCAGTAGTAGAATAAGTAAATTTACATGTTAGTTATGAGAATAAGATTTATATGTGTAAGGCTAGTTTGACTGAATGCTAACGCGAAGTAAGGCGGCAAAAACGACTAGCAGTTCTGATAGTATGAACTTTGAGATCAACAACCAGCAGGGTGTGCCTGATAACGAAGGTGAAGATTCGCCGATTGAGTCACAAATGACTGAGGAGACGTCAAACGTCAGAGCGCGGGGACAGGAGTCTCAACCACAAGAAGAGGTGACATTGCGTGCATTAATGGACTTCATGAATGAGAAATTTAACAAGCAGAAGGAAGAAGCTAATGAAAGCCTTAAAGTAATTAATGAGAACAATCTCAAAGTAATTAATGAGAATTTTGCGGAAATCAGAAGATAACAGAATGAAAACAACAAAGTACTCAGCGAAAAGCTAGACAAACATAAGGAAGAAGTTAAGCAACAGATGGCCGAGCAGATTATGCAAATACGCGCGGAAATGCGTGAGTACAGGAGTTCTTGTGACCAGAAAATAACGAAGTTCAGAAGCAGCAAGACGAAACCATAAAGAATTGAAAGACGACACTGACAAGAAGTTCGAAGAGATACGAGAAACCAAAAAGCAGACCGTCAAGAATTAAAAAACGTAGCCCAGAACACACAAACAAATATTAAAAAGATCAATAGCAGATTAGAGACGCACATCAAGGACAGCCACAAGAAACAGGAGGAGTTGAATGTCGAACTATATCAGACAGTAAGACAGTTACAACAAGAACAGGGTGACACGAATAACATAATACAACAGAAGATTGACGAAGTAGACGGAAGACAAAAAACAACGGAGCTGAAGCTGGATGAAAACGCCAGGGAGAAGACAACTCGTATAAACGAACTGAAATGTCAGATAGAACGATTACAACGACAGCTAATCGAAGGTGAAATTGGACCGATCAACAGGGTCAATGGGCAGTTGCATGTCGAACTCAAGTACAACGGGACCGATAGATTCCCGATGGAATTTCTCAAGGAGTTATTGGAGATCCACGAACTGTACTACGCTAACAACGACATCAAATGGATAGGAAAACATTTGGAGATGGATGCTGGAATATGGTGGCGTGTGATACGAAGCCAGATATCTACGTTCGAGGAATTCAAGGAAGCATTTACCTTGAAGTACTGGGGACAGGAGCGTCAAGATAACATCCGCGATAACCTCGAGTACGGTAGGTACGAATGGAATGGACCGATCACAGCCATACAATACGTAGAAAGAAGTTTATTGGAGAGCAGGCAGTTAACACCTACGTTAACTGATCGTCAGCTAATCAGGAAGATATCCCGCCATTTTGGAAGAGATTTACAGCTTGCCGTAATTACACGCGGAATTACGACCATACCAAATTTCGAGGCGTTGATTACGGAATACACGAACATCCAGCCGTGTAACGAAAACAATCGTAGTTACGTTACCAGCATCAAACCGCTAGCGAGGAGAAAGTGACTAACAGGGGGAGAGAAGGTTTTTACAACAAAAGTGAAACCGACCAGAAACGAGTTTGGCCAGATCGGCAGCAGAAGGGTCGTTTTGAAAATAAACACTACGTCAACACTGTAAATACCATGCAATTTACCAACGGAGGTGCGAGCACGAGTGGGACGGTTAATGACACTACCCCAAGGGCAAGCGCCGGCGAGAATAACAAAAAAAAAAAACACCCCGACTTAGTAAATAAGATAGACATTTTCAATGACCCATTCTCACCCGACAATGTAAACATTTTACTACCAGATTTAAGGAGTGATTTATTACAAGAAGACGATGAAACTATCACTAAGCAAATATTCAAATGTCCAGAAATCGTCATTACATTTAATAATAATGTTACAGTACCAGCTTTGATTGACACAGAAAGTGTGATTAATGGATTGTCTGAAGCGTGGTTTAACAATCATAAGAAGAGTATCGAACCTTATGAAACACTACCTATGACTAATACTCTTATTATAAGTGCTGTAGGGAATAAGTCTAAGTTAATTAGAAAGCAAATATTGTGTGACATCGAAATTGATGGTGTTCGAAACGAGTGTGTCTTTTTAATAATACCAGAGCTTATTAAACCATGTATTTTAGGAATTAGTTTTTTACAAGAAATAGGATGTCGTATCGACATCGGAAATAAGGTAATTGAGTTAAAAAATCCAGCTGATGAGGAGGAGTACACTATACCCATCATGAACATTGAATTGCTAAATGGTGAAGAGGAGGAGGAGATACTGTGAGGCATTGATGAGAAGATAGGAAGTATAAATTGTGTGAATGAAAGCGTATTGGAACGTTTGAAGGAGATTTTAATAAAGAATAGGAATGTCTTCAGCGAATGTCCAGGGAGAATAGAAGGGTATGGACACGAATTTCAAGTTACGGACAGGACGCCTTACTTTCAAAGGGGTTGGCCTGTGCCACTTGCCTACAGGAACAAGGTGAATGATGAGATCAACCGGATGCTGCGATATGGAGTGATTGAACGTTGCACCATTCCGTACATCAACCCAATCGTCACGGTGATCAAGAAGGATGGAAAGGTTCGCCTGTGCCTTGACGCAAGGAAAGTAAATAGTGTGACGATACCAGACTACGAAGGCGTTTCCCCGATAAACGAGGTATTGGCGAGATGTAGTGGGATGCGGTATCTATCAACAGTTGATTTATCCAGCAGTTTTTGGCAAGTTCCATTGAAGCCAGAATGCAGGGACTTCACGGCATTCATGTATGAGGGAAGGTGCTACCGATTCACAGTAACACCATTCGGACTCAGCACCAGTTCTGCGGCGCTGACGCGAGGATTGGATGTAGCCCTAGAAGAAGAAGTTAAGAAGAACACGATAATCTACATGGATGATTGTTTATGTTATTCCAACGACATCCAAACACACTTGGAGCATTTAGAAGCATTATTGAACAACCTCAATAAAGCGAACATAACCGTCAACCTCGCCAAGTCACAATTCTTTAGGCAAGAGATCTCGTACCTTGGATACCGTCTAACGACACGAGGAATCCAAGCAACCGACGACAAAATAGAAGCTATTATGAATTTCCCTACACCCAAGAACCAGAAGCAATTAAAAGGTTTCTTAGGCCTTACCAACTTTTATAATCAATTTACAAGTAAGTACGCGGAGCCAACGCAACCGTTGCATGAATTGTTGAGGAAAGGATGCAAGTTTTCATGGACGAAAGAACTAAGTGATTGCTTTCAGAAGGTCAAGAATTTATTTATAGATACTGTAATTTTAAGATTTCCACGGCCGAACCAAAGATATTACATTCAATGTGATGCTAGCAATTTTGCGTATGGTGGCCAACTTTATCAACTAGACGAAGAAGGGAAGATTGGTGTGATTGCTTTTACCAGCAGGACATTTAAAGGGGCGGAAAGGAACTATTATACGACGGAGAAGGAACTCTTAAGCATCGTTCGTTGCTTAGAGAAATTCCGAATGTATATTCTTGGCCAGCCACTAACAGTAATTACCGACAACAAGGCATTAACGTTTATGCACAAATGCCACTTAAATAACTCAAGAATTACACGATGGATCCTCGCCGTGCAGGAGTACAAATTTGACATTATCCATTGTAAAGGCAAGAATAATGTCGTTGCAGATATTTTAAGCAGATACCCAGCCGACGCGAAACCAGATGAGGTAAACGACGACACACACGAATATTTAATTAACCACTTAGTCATTAAGATGGACAATAATGTAGGTAAGATTATTAAAGATATTGGAAGACACCAGCTTGAGGACGACAAATTTAGGATAATAATTGATAAGATTAAGGACAAGAATTTAGACCTTAAGCTAAATAAATTTTGTAAATATGTTAACAATAAATTATATCGACGACAGCGAGATGAATGGAAGCTGTACATACCCAGTAACGTGTCTAATAATTTAATTGCGGAAGTACATAGGATGTATGGACATTTAGGTCCGAAAAAGTGTATAAAGATGTTACAAGAACATTTTACGCTGGATCGGATGCAAAAGAAAGTGAAAGCGTACGTTCAAACATGTGACACGTGTCAAAAGTGCAAGGACACTAACAACAGGATGCTGTTTGGAGGGACCAGGGCTGTGATACCCACAGCAAGAGGAGATCTCGTAAGTGCAGACTACTATGGACCTCTACCAACAGGAGCAGGTGGTGTCAAGTATCTACTCGTAATGGTAGACAATTTTACAAAATTCGTCAAGTTGTTTACGCTACGGAGAGCGACAACTACTACAACGCTACGGAGAATAAAAGATTACTGCGAGGAGTATGGACGACCAAAGGTCATTATGACTGATAATGGGACTCAGTTCACATCCAAGAAATGGGTCGATGGACTCAAGGAATTGAAAATACAACCAAAGTATACAGCAATACGGAATCCTTGTGCCAACCTAGCCGAAAGGATCAACCGTCAGCTTGGAAATCTATTCCGAATTTTGGTACATGACCAACACAGCAAGTGGTCACGGTACATAAAAATGATCGAAACGTGCATAAATGAAGTGTACCATGAGACGATTGAGATAACCCCTCATGAGGCGCACTTAGGCAAGAGACCGACTCGTGCATGGGAGAAATGGTTAGATAAGAATGTTATCGACGTTAAGGGAAGCACGAACAGCAACATATTCGTGAAGATTAAAGAAAAAAGAGAGAAGCATGCAAAGCGCAGCAACGAAAATAAAAAGATCACGAAATTCGCAATCGGCGATAAAGTGCTGATAAGGACCTATCATCAGTCGGACGCTGCAATGAAGAAAATTGATAAATTTTTTGAACTGTATGCAGGACCGTACAAAATTAACCGAATCCTCGGAGATGCCACGTACGAACTTATTGACTGCAACAACGACAACAGAGTACGAGGAAAATTCAACGTACGGCAGATCAAGAAATACTACGAGCATGCGGAGGAGATACGAGTTACGTAAGGATGTGAAAATGACATCAGCAGGTAGTTGACTGTGGGAAGGGGAGCACACGCATTGGGTGATTGTCCCGCGAAGCCAGTCCAACTAGCTAGATAATAAGATGTGTGACATAGTAACATACATAATTTAAAGTTCACGTGATTTCTTAGATCACAATGTATCTACTTAATGACACTAATTAAATGTCAAGTGACTAGTATTTATGAAACATTTCAATAGCACGTATCGTGAATATAAGACACTTATGGTGGGAAACTTTAATCGAATGTGCAGCAATAAATTGCTGAGAAAGCACAGTGAGAACGTGAATGGACATATAAAACAAACAAGTAGCGTAGAGCCGATTATTCGAATATAAGGTTGAACATTTGAAACTTTATAAAGCAAAGTTATCAATGATTACAATGATATGAAATGAACCTTTAGTTGTTCATAGAGTACGTATATATTTTGTCAATTAACGTAAACAATGATAATGCGTATTGTATGTAATATATATTTTGTCGATTAACATAAACAATGATAATGCGTATTGTATGTAATGTTTAATGATGATTAGTGATTCTACATATATATGTTTATTTGTTTATGAATTATAGTTTTGAAACACTTGAAATAAGTTAAAAATATTATTTATTGTAGTATGATCAACACCATACATGATTAATTGCATGTAATGTTAAGAGATCATTATCTCATTTATTATGTTGTAAATGTATAACATAATCCTCATTTATTATTATTATTATTATTATTATTATTATAAAACGATCTTATGTGAGCTATTTACACATGTATCATATGTAAAATGCGTTCATTCTTACTCAGATGCATGGCAATAAATTCCTATAGTCGATTTGTACCAACAGATAGGGAATATCTATTAGTATACGCCAGACAAAGCGAATTAGGTCAACTGACCGTGACCTTTCCCAAAGAAGACGCCCACAACTAGGACAGAGCGCAAAAATTGGATTAGATTGTCTCCTAAGAATCCGACATCCAATCAAATTTGGGGACGCTATAGCAATCAAAATTTTTTAATTCCATAATACAGTTAATATTATTATTCGAAGGCTTTCACGGCCGGTGTCACTCGAATTTAAACTAACTGCCGGGCTGTTTGGCCGTGGTCCAAGGTTTTCAATTAAACCAAACGTTTCAGCAGCACCACTGGCTGCCATCTTCAGTGGTTGAAACGAGTCAAACCTAACGCGGGGTGTCGTACGTTAGGACCACAGTACAGCCTTAACCACAGTACTGTGGTCCTAAAGTACGACACCCCGGGTTAGGTTTGACTCGTTTCATCCACTGAAGATGGCAAGCCAGTGGAGCTGATGAAACGTTTGGTTTAATTGAAAACCTTGTACCACGACCAAATAGCTCGGCAGTTAGTTTAAATTCAATACTGTTAATATTTGTAAAAAACAATTAGGCGTTTTGTGATATTACAGCTCAATTAACAAGTTATTACTGGAAAAATAAATAGGGACTTCGTTCTGCCAACTGGTTGCACGGTGCAAGTTCAAACTACTACTTTTGATCATTTGGGAGCTACTATCGTGGGGAGCAACTGTTGCGAGAGTAATTGTCGGGGAGCAATTATTGCTGATTTGAGTAAGCTGGTCAACGTTCTCTTTCATATCAACATGCCGTGGCTAATTTTCTTTATCAAAGAGTGGCCACTGTTATAGCGAAATTAACGTAACTATAATCTAAAACAACGTTTAACAAATTTACCTTTTACTTGTCATATGCTAATCACACCAGATCCCGGATGTCGTGCATTCATTATGATAAGCTTACAGATTCGTTAATATTTTATAATTTCCCATCCGTTTTATAAAAGCCTGACAGCTTTTCTAGAGCGGTGGCCTGTGCCTAACTCGCCAAAGAATTACCCCCAATTACAAGTATAGCATAAAGTGTGTGTAAAGGGGAGAGGAAGGAGACAACGCGATAACGTGAAAGTCATGCTCTCTCTCTCTCTCTCTCTCTCTCTCTCTCTCTCTCTCTCTCTCTCTCTCTCTCTCTCTCTCTCTCTCTCTCTCTCTCTCTCTCTATGTCACACACCTGTTTCTACTTTATCGTCAGCGATCTTGCAGCCGATGGTTGCACTAAGAAACAGTCTTACTGTTGTGCACATGTGCGAAATGACTCAAAATTTTGTTAGCGTGACAATTGGATGTTTTACATTGGGGATCTCTGAGCGACCGTTTAAAATCTATCGTCAGGTCTACTATCAGGTGACTGCTACTACTGAACAGAGCTTCTACTCCCTCTGTCACATCTCGCTTTCGACTGCCATGCAATCCTCGTGTCCAGTAGCTTTAGCTTTCATTATCTCCGCCGTCACATTCATCCACATCAGATGACGACTTTATCTTTTTCTCCACGTTACTAGTAGATAGTTTAACACTGTTTTCCCGCGTCGTCATAACGTGTCCATACCTGTCTGGTTTCTATTCTGTCCATCATCCATCAAAATTCTGCCGTGAATTATTTTTGCGCGTCTTATAATTTAGTTATCAGATATAATTCCAACGTGGGCAATCTATGTGAAGAATCTTTCTCGTTATCTGTCCGTATTATCACAGAGGAACGGCGAAAATAGAAAATATGCCGCTTTATCTTAACGTTTTGTTGGCCGAGATTGACAAGTAAGGCTAATTGAACGTCTATTGCATTTGACATCATTGATTTGCCAGAAACTGATGTCATTATGTCATCTGTCATTATGTTTATAAAAAAATTTGTCTAAAACAAAGTTGCCCCTTATTTGATAAATATTGGCTTAAAGGTTGATACGATAAATAAACTGGAAATTGAATAAAATCGTATCTTAGTGTTTTATTGTGAAGTATGTAATTCTTTTTTTGTAAACGTATTACATTGTATGAAGTAAGTATTTTGGATTTTGTTCCCGTGACGGTTGATATGCAATAGGTTGCAGGGTTTTGCAGTTAATAAGATAATGTCTCGAAGCTACAGCAGCATTCTCAAGCCGTATTGTTTGTTTCGTAAACCTATTTAACGTCATTGAATACGAATTTAGGATTTCGTTCCTGTGACAGTTTTGACATGTTGTACGGTTTTATATTTAATATAAGAGTGTCTCGAAGCCCACTAAGTCTGTCACAGAAGGTGTATGCAAACTATACAGCGGATAAACGTATCCAAGTTTAGCATTACCATCACACAACACAATACAATAAACATTTTAGAGCGTACTATTAGACGAATGGTTTACAATAAAGTTTCTTTCTTTATGTTTTTGTAGTAAGGGGTATTAAACTAAACTATTGCATGATTAATAAATCAAAATGGCTTGTTAGCAAAGAATCCACCGGAGTGGTAAGATAATAGGATGCCTTAATTCTTTATAAGAGGATCGGAATATGTCCAGGAAAGGCAAGAAGAGAATTAGGCAGGTGACAGTGGAGTTGGTACTTACCCGTGGTAAGAACTCTGAAGGCAGTGTTGTGTAAAAGGAGCCTGTCCGCGGTAGAATTAGGTTTACCTAAGAGTCTGAAAACTGCTGTAACGGAAGACAGACGGAAAAGTGGGAACCATTATGGGTGCAAGAGAAATTGTGATACCACAAATCGAGAAACGGTGATTAGAGTGATTTGATCATATCACTTTAATCTTCAATTCCAGGAGCTGTATGGCCCCATAAAAGATATTTAAATACAAACTTCTAGAACGAAGGAAAATGAAAAGATAATGTCGGGGTGTCAGAACAAAAAAGTATGTCAGTGCTACGGAGATTTGAAACTGGAAGGGGGTACATGCCTTGGATACACGTGTATGACTAAGAGCAGCAGGTATACGTCAGTTAGATGTCTTGAGTTATTATTGTTATCACAGTAAATCCATGGTGTGTGTGTGTGTGTGTGTGTGTGTGGGTGTGTGTATTGGTACAATACATATTGCATAGATAATGTATAACGATGCATATGGAAATTTATAACGATCCAAAATAGAAACGTTTTATTATATACCCTCTACGATTTAAACTGACAATTTCGGGCGGGTGTTTGTCGCCTGATGTGACGTCACGCGGCGCGGGCTAAATCTGTGTATACGGTGTAGTTGTTTGTGAGCGTGAGACTGGGACTATAGGTTTTTCGCGAAATTTGGAAAACTGGATAATGCGACGCGAAAACGAGTTGTATCAACGGCTAACCATCACATTAAATGTAAAATCGTACAACATGTCAAAACCGTCACAGGGGCAAAGTCCTAAATACGTAATCCAAAGACGTGTATTAGGTTTACGAAACAAAGAATGCACAATAAGAGTTCTTCAGTAGCTTCGAGATCCGTAGATTCGCGGTTAAGTTTATACTTTATAATAAACTGACAGGGTAATTGTTTCCTTATTACTCCGTCTAAACAAATCATCTTGGAGTAACAAAAGCAGTGAAAAATGCAGTGAAAAATATTGTAAATCAAGTCCAAGTATTGGAATTGACGTCAGTGTTGTGTAGGCGGCGAAAGTCGCCGTTACGTTGAAAGTGACGTCAAGCCTTTGTGACAATCAGGGGCAGGACTGAAACTCATCATCATCCTCAAAGTTTAAACCAAGAATAGTTTGTTCCGGTCTCAAATAGGCAAATACAGTATTACCAGCTGGTCACTCCAGCGCTTCCTAGGACGTCACACACCTCTCCTTCCTTTCGGCTTATAGTTCCATAGTTGTTTGGAGATGCGGCAGTCATCCATTCGGCAAAGATGCTCCCACCAATTCGGCCGATACTGGACGATCCTGTCGAGTATACTCATAATATTCAGTCCCTGCCGTATATCTGTGTTTCTTCTATGATCATGAAGAGTTTACCCTGTCACGTGCCTGAGAAATCTTATTTCACCCGCTTGGATGCGACTGACCTGGCCTTTCGTTAAGGTCTGTGACGATTTAAAAATTATTTAAATAGCACAAATTAAAACTTTTGTTCTTATAACAAGTGAGAGTATTATCCACCCCTTATCTGTACCTAGATTCCTGTATCAACGTGCAAATTGTCCAGTATGAACACGCAAAGTACAATGTTATTAAGCGAAAACTAATAATTCTTTTAATTAAATAAAAGACGTATTAATAATAAAGGAAATATCTAACTCATAACAAAAAGGTAGCATAATTTATTACTAGTTAATTAATGAACAATTAATAATACTAAAGGAACGAACTACTTTTCTCAGCGCGTAAACCGCGCCAGCTTACAGACTCCCTGCCGCTAAACAACCCCCAGTCGCCGGAGAAACTTCGACATGTAAGCAGGTCAAAAATGTGTTGCAAAGTTACACTTAGGTGTATACCGCTAAACAACGATACAACCAGACGTTAGTTGTTATAATTGATTTAATCCAATGTAGCGTTGGGTAAAACTCAAAAAAACTCGGAATGTAGTGCGTGGAGCAAATATTGGTAATATATAAAAAAAAAAACTTAGCCGACACATCTCTTTACAAACAGTAAGTGGTAAGATATGTTCCTTACCATATTAAAGTAAACATCAGTGCTGCTAAAATAAGAACAATTAAAATGTAAAATGTGAACAACCAACTCCAGAAGAAGAAAGTTACAACAACAACAACAACCGTATGAACTTCAAGTAGCAGAATCCAATCGTCATGACCTAGACTACAATTCGGAAACAATCAACTAAATGGAGGATCCAGAGGAACAACGAACTACACCCAAGAAGGCCTACTGAAGAAGACCTTCACGAACACCCACAGCAAACTCACGTTCTATTCAGGTGATATTAAATCATAACATTTGTGCATAATATCCGTTATCGCATTCAGCCTTGTTCGTAATATAGATGCATATAATTTATATGAAGTATTAGGAAGGCTGACTCCTCTGTAGTTCCTGCAGTCAGGATTGGAACTGTTTACTCAATCTTTGACAGGAATGGCACGCCATAGTATATTGCAGGCAGAGTGTGGTAGACCGTTATCAGATCGTCGTTGTGTGAGTGTAGTGTTTAGTGATTACATAAGACGTGTTGGCGTCGGGACGAGCTCACACACACACGCACACGCACACGCACATAGCATTCAGGAGGACCACTGAGGGCTCAGAAACACCACGATAGATGGGTCGACAGAATGAGGTAACGATAGAATGATTTATTTAAAATAAAAGACAACACAAAACAAAGACAGTAATGACAGAATAAAGAATTAGAAGAATGCAAATCTAATAATTCATATAAATTGTAAATACTTTAGTTGATATAAGAATTTTTAAAACCAATAAAACTAAAAAAAAATTTACAAGATTTAATTTGAGAATAAATTACGCTAAGCATTTAAATAACTGCTTCTGTGCATAGTGTTTCTATTAGGATGATTTTTATTTGAAAATATTTTATTCTCAGTAAATTGTGTGATTTATTAATGTTTGTCTGTCATCCAATATGAACTTACGTAAATCAATGCGAGGTTTGTAATTATAAATACAATCATAATTCATTTGTGTGACGATTGTTTACGTGCATATATGACGCACATGCACACTTATAAAAAGGGACATATATTTTTAAATTTTGTGGTTTTAAAAATAAAACATAATTTTCTTCGTTATCAGATTTATCGAAACTATTTTATTTCACGATGTTTTTTCCCGTTTGCAACATTGATTTTTATATGGGATTCAATGTTTGGGCGTAATTTAAATAAGTCTAAATCCCACGGCCTGGTTGATGTAAATGTGTTAGCAATACGTTCAACACACACGCACGCACAATTCTTTGTCGTGTTTTTCGAGGCTTGTCCAAGAGGACAAGTCTCAGGCTGTTTTGGGACGGACCTCCTTCAACCGGTATGGTATTAGCAATATGGAGACGCACGCCAGCGCGGGCCGAAGGCGGAGAAGGTGGAGGCACCCAGAAGAAAGAGAAAATGTGTGAGTCTGTGTAGGTATGTGTGAATGTAGTGTGGACAGCCAAATGGGGATCGGATGGGATTGATATGTGAGTGCCAAACTAGAAAACGCACGCACAAGAACGTAAAGTTGTTGCAATGTATATACCAAAAAACATAGTTATCTCTGACGACAGTGTAAATAATTAAGAACTTATTGTAAGTTGAGAACTTAGATTTAACATAGTAATACGACATTTTTTTAAATTCGGGGGCAAAACGTCCTGCGACGTTGTCCGATGCCCAACCTCTACTGTTGTCTGTCGTTGCAGTTTTCATCGTTTCTATCGCTCATTGATCTTCTTATGCCCTCTATCCATGTTTTCTTGTGTCTTCCTTTCTTTCTGTGCTCTTTAGGTATCCAGCTCATTGTTTTCTTTGGTAGTCAGTTTTGTCCCATTCTTTGTACTTGTCCGTAACAGATTAGTTGTTTTTCTTTAATGCAGTCGATGATTGTCTTTGGTACGCCCATTTCTTCTTTGATCGTTTCACTTCGTATTCGCTCTAGCCTTGAAGTTCTAGCAGCTCGTCTCAAAGCATCCATTTCTGTAGCTTCTAACTTTCTTTTTACCTGTTCCTTTATTCTCCATGCATATCCTGTTTCCGATCCGTGCATCAACGTATATATTTAATCATACTATCGTATATTGTTTTTTCCTTTCTTTTCCAATTTCTGTGCTCCATAGAATCCCATTCAATGATCTAATTATTTGTTTTGATTGTTTATTCTTGATTTTATTTCAACACTATTGTTTTTTATTTTATTCATTGTTTTTATTGTTTATCATTATTTTATTTGTCTTTATTCATTAAAGTTTATTCCTAAATATTTGTAACGGTTGCATTTCTTTATACGTTCGTTGTTTTCTAAGATTAAATCTGTTGTTTCTTCTCCGACACACAGGTACTGCGTTTTTTCTATGTTCATCAGTAATCCCCATTTTTCATACTCTTCCTTCAGTTTGTGTGTCATATATATTCCAGGTCTTCTTGTAATAAGGCATTAATAACATAAACTATAGTGTAGTGTTTGTGTACGTATATGGATCCATAAAACGTGTTCGAGTGTAATAACATTCTACCTACTGGTGAACACGTTACTAAGTCATTTTTAGTGTGCAGAATGATGAACAGTAATATAGATGAATAACTTAAACGTTATGTATTATTAATCCTGATCGTGAATTCCTGATTATGGATATAATGTAATTCGTAATTCAATCCACATGGTATCGAATGCTCTCGATTACTGAAAGGTAGACGTTTTTAGCCTGTTGTCTGCATATTCGAAGACGTTTTGAAAAATTCTGGGTTTGGAATAATTAGAGAGGTTATACTTGCCAATCAGATTGCAGTATTCACTTTTCTGTAGTGCACCACGATGTCATTAGCTGGTACAGGATCGACCATGCTTAGTGAGACATCATGTTCAGTTTCGATTCAGACGTCGATCAAGAAAGTCGTGAAGTCGCTACTTATATATAACCTCAGTAAGTTCGTCAAGCTAACGTCCCAAGGTTTACAGGACCGCCAAAAATGTGAGAGATGATCCGCAATTGTTGGCTCCCTAATGAACCAAAGACGGAGGAAAAAACGACGGAGAAACGTCCCGACGACATCTCGGGAGCGACAGGGACGCAGGAGATGGGGAGACGGCGCTTTCGGGATCGTCAGGCAACGGGTCCAGCTTCACCATGCACCATCCTGAGTCGTCAACACCAGTGAAGTGAAAATCGCTATTTTTACTCATGTTTTATAAAAGAATATTTAAAGATCTTTCATAAACTTATAATGATATTTTTATGAACATGCGAGAACGAGACAGGAGTTAAGAGAGAGGGGGGAGGGAAAGAGAATCTTAATATTAAACACTTTTTGTTATCATTACCTTTAATGCGACACATCTTCATATCTTACGATTTTTTGGAATTTCGTAACAAAATATGACTTCACTAATACGGCCATTTATCCCCAGCTGTTCAGTCTGATATAGTTCGAAACGGTTTGTCCTTTTTACGAACAAAATGATTAATTTCTAATAAGGGGGGGAGAGGAAATTATAAAGCATTATAAATTATAAAGAAAAAGTAGGCCGAACCTGTCGTCGGGCGGCGCAGTTCATTCAATTTAAGGAAGATCCGGCTACCGATTAAACTTCCTGCTCTGCGTGATTAATTCTCATGGTTGGGGGACACGAATGGCATAAATTACTGCGCTGCTAAAAATCAATATTTTTTATTTTCAAAACTGCAGACGATATTAGGTCTGTATGAAACATGTAAATAGCATTTTTGCATTTAGCACACGACAGTACGGACTAAACGATATTGATTTTATATCTTTGTGTGTACATAAAGCGGGCAAGACAATCCGCTTGTATCTTGTATACTTAGAAAACGCCGCTGACAGAATAAGGTAGGACGAATTAGTGAATGTACTAAAAACTAAGAGGGCAGACTGGAAAGAGAATACTTATAAAAGTTGTTCGCGAATCAAAAGGCAACGATGAAAATAACAGGTTTGACATTGAGTGCCCGTAGCTAGGATGGGGCAGTGCTCCGGGTACAGGGAACACCCAAAAGGCAAATATTAATTAGTTGAAAACGACAAATTTTACGTGGTGAAAAGCAAGCTAGACGAGACGTAATACATGTTTTGTTTAAATTATGTTGCATTTTGAAACAAACAAACTGAAACTAATAAAGAATGTTTTACGAAGCACCATGACCCAACAACGACTTAGTAGTTTGGCTCTTTGTCTATAGAGAACTACACAGTACAAAATATTGACTTCAGTAGAATTATTGGAATTTTTGCAAACGTTTAGTCTAGAAAAAAAGCATTCCTGTAAATAAATTGTACCTCGCTGAATAAGTAAACTAACTTGTTGAATACTAATTAAGTAAATACGTGTATATGAATAAACTTGGAACAGAAAAATTATTCGTTTTCGTTTCATCACTTCTACCTACATCTATCTAGAATTCATGCATTTTTAAGTTCAATAGAAGTACATAAAACTGTAGTCTTCAAATAAGAGGCAATATTCGCCTAAGGGTAAATCTGTCTCTTATAAACTGATAAACGCCAGTTTCGTGAAATACTAATAAACGAAACGATTTTTGTTGCAGAATCCAGTTGTCGAGTGAATGAACAGAAAACAGTTGCTGTCGGAAAGCAGAAAAATCCAATTGCCAAGTGCGCTACAGACAGGGAAACGAAAGCCGAGTGTTGCATCTGAGATGAGGTTTCTTTGTCAGTGACAAAATTGTGTTTTTCCACTTCGATGAGGGCATTCTGTTCACTTACTTGACAATAAGATCCTGCAAGATAAATCGTTTCAAATAGTTATTTCTTGTTGTGTTGTTTACTTGACTCTCTATCGTTGAAGAAATAAAATATTCTCTTTTGTTATTCTGTTTCGTTTATGTTTTTGAATTGTTTGGAAAAATTACAATTTTTTTGAAATTAATTTTTTCTAACAGTTTGTTTCTGTGACAACGAAGATTGTCACACAGTAACACACACAACTGTGTAACTTATTACTGTGTAAGTGCACAGTTAATAAAACAATACGCATTTCCAGTATTGCGATATCTCTTATAGGGTAGACAGAAGCATACAGAATAAGACAAATAGGCTATGTATATCAATGAATTTATGGCACCATAGGAAAGACACTAGAAAAAAAGCTGCCAGAGAAACAGAAATAAAATTTTGCAAAATTATGGCGATGCTCAATATAAAGTACGGGTCCAAATGCTGGGCATCACCAATAAAGAATAAAGAGTATGATCAGAAGGATTGGAGAAGAAATTTATGAGGTGCGTCAAGGCATGTTACAGGGACGATGGCGTTAAGAATCAAACTATTCGAGAAGAAATGGATGTACAAGCGTTGTTCGAAGTTGCGAACGACAACAAGTAAAAGCGAAAAGTTCATGTTGAAAGAGCGGTTCCCGGAAGCCTTCCGAATTGACTATGAACTATTGGGAAGACGGGGAAAGATGTATCGGTGGGCCAGAGACGAAATGGTGAAACCGGAAAAGGCCATAAGTATAGACCTAAGTCTATAGTTAGGTATACTATACTTAGTAGCCTATCGACCTAAGTATAGATGGCCGGAAAAGAAGAAGAAGAAGAAGAAGAAGAAGAAGAAGAAGAAAAAATAAGAAGAAGAGAAACATTAGAAGTAGAATAATAATAATAATAAGAGGAAGAGGAAGAGGAAGAGGAAGAGAAAGAGAAAGAGAAAGAGGAAGAAGAAGAAGAAGAAGAATAAGACGACGAAGAAGAAGAAGAAGAAGAAGAAGAAGAAGAAGAAGAAGAAGAAGAAGAAGAAGAAGAAGAAGAAGAAGAAGAAGAAGAATTTTCCTGAAGACGGCTAACAATTCCTAGTGTAATTTGTGTACGTACGTTAATTTAAAAATTACATTAGTGATAGCAACCTTAGTTTTTCTTTGAATTTTTACACGAATTTTCATCTCGGTTAATGTAAAATATTAAGAAAACCGTTTTAAGCTTCTTGGGCATGTCAATCTTTGTTGGACGCAGCGTAAATACTTTTCACTTTTCTTCAAATTAAATATAGGCTAATTAAATTTTTTTACTAAACTTTCTTAAGAAGTTCGGGCAATGCTCATTCGCTTCCAAAAAGGAGCGTTAGGGCGTATCTTATTATTCCAAAAATAATGAATCTATACTAATCATGAACCCAATAAAGGATATGTTAGGAGTGAATTTAAATTTAACTTGTTTACAAACATTCAGTGCTGTTTTACATTTTGCTTTCTATCATTTGTTAATTTTTCTTCAATAAGAACTTTACCCGATTTCGAGGATCACGCACTAAACAGACGGGAGGGTATTTAATCGAGAAGGAAAAACTGAATTCACGGCGTTGTAATTAATAATCGAGAGTTATTCACTTAACCACCAGTGTGCGTGACTAGCCGCCATTCTGACATCGATTTAGTTATTAACAAAGTAACTGCTATGTAATTTGTCGCTCGAGTAATTGAGAAATATGTCACAGACTTAACTTACGACTACAGTAAATATTATTTTAAGTGACCCAGTGTAGTAGTGACTTCGGTATGTCAGTAGGCCTACTACGTTGGTTCACTTCGCCATGGCTTCGATTCCACCGTAGATATAAGGATAACTGCCACTACTTAATAATTATGTATAGTTTACCCGTATGGGTATAATGCGGTTTATGTAGCTGACTATTTTTACGATTTTATTCATATTTCTTTGAATTTTTATCCTGTATTGTTTCCGCTGCAGTTTTTCTCTCTTCTCTTATTTTATTATTTCCTTTCTTATTTCTTATTTTGTGCCCTGTATTATTAGGACTCCCTCTACTTCATTTTTTAAAATCATCTTGCTTCATACGCTCTTCGAATTTTCTATCTTTAGTTCATTTAATAAGTGCGAATCATCGCAATCGGTTTTCTTCGGTCGCAAGAACTATCGGTTTTATTCTTATTCTTTCTTTTAACCCGTCACTTCTTATTTGGTCCATAAGAATTCTTATTGTCATTTTTCCTAAGAATTTTATTTCAATTTTGTTACTATTTTCCTTCGCTGCTTCTCGGTGATTATCCATGACTCTGACCCAAACAAATGTAATTATGGGAACAACTACTTTTCTGAGTAGTTCAGATCCCTATTTTACTTCCATGTTCCATAAGGAAATGGAAGTATGGTGATGACAAAAAAAATCATGTTCGAGATAAGGGCTGATTCTGATTGTACTACCCTCAAAAAACGAAGAAAAGTAATTTCCTGAGAAGTGTCTGTGTGTCTATGTAAATTTTTTCTATGGCGAACGATAACTGCCGTAAATTCAAACAGAATCAAATAAGTTTTTGCATATATCCCCGAGTTGTAGAACACTTAAGGCCTATTGATTTTGGTGAAGATCGTATACGAGGAAGGGGTAGTTTACCTGCAACAAGAGTAAAGTACTTAATTTTGATAAATACAGTATCCTGAAAAGTAGGTCATAATAATCCACTGTAGAAAGGTAGATGAAGTATCTATCAATGAAAAGGGTAGTTGAATGGGGAGGGGGTAATTTTCTGTAAATGAAAATTATAGTTGAAGGGGGAGGGGATAATTTTTTATGTGTACTACGTTATCGGCAACAAAGAAATAGTTTGTAGTTAAAATTCCTTCCCGGGCTGTTTGGCCGTGGTCCAGTGTTTTTAGCAAAACCAGACGTTTCGGCAGTGCCATCGACTGCCATCATCAGTGAAAATCGAGTGCGCTAACGTGAGGTGGTATACGTTAGTGACCACAGTACTGTGGTTAAGGCTGAAGCAAGAAGTAGAAAGAAGTAGTTTCTATGGAAATATTTCATTTCTAAAATGATTCTAAATATAAATCTTAGAACATAGAAGTCATGTATGGTTCTCCATATTTTACTAATAACCGTTGTTCACGTTGTATCCCGGTTGATAAAACATATTGTATATGTTCAGGACTTTCGTAATGTTATTGTTATTATTACTGCGTGAGTTTATAATAGCAACAGTATCTGTCAGTTCAACACACGTCACTTTATTACTTTCAGCACCAAACGTTTCGCCCGTACTACAATGAGGCATCCTCAGTGGCTCGTCTGAGACAGAGCACAAAGCCTTGACCCACCCGTATTTATACAGTTAGTCTCTCCCACATTGTTACAAACAAGCCCATAATTACAACAAAGTATCCCGTCCAATAACACAAAAAGGTTACAATAAATTATTTTTTTTAGAATATAAAATATCGTCTTCTTCTTCACTTCAAGGATTAGGCTTGCAGCATGTTCCGTCTTCACAGCCACCGTTTTCTTGGTCTGCCTCTATCTCGTTCTCCAAGAGGCTTATACTGGATTATCGTTTTTGGTAAGAATATCTTATGGTCCATAAGGGGTCCAAATCTTGTGGATACGGTTTGGCAATCCCGATGTGCCCTAGCTGGATTCTCATTGTGCTTCAACCTTGTCTCGGGCGAGACCCCTTCCTTTAATCTTTACTGTCTAGTCTCTCTTGACTGACTCTGACCTCGACGGACGCTGTTACAGTATTCGAGGGCTAGGGTTCTTCCTTTTTCATTCTAATTTCTTAGCTGCTGCCTTGCAGTCCGGCGTTGGTTCGTCAAAGGCTAGAGGAAGAAAACCTTGATTAAAAATTACAAAACCACTGCCTTGTGGCGTGGAGGGATCCTCAAAGTCTAAGGAAGAAAACCGCAACAGAAAATCAGGCACGTTGGGAAGCCTTAAGGTGGCAGCCCCATCGCCTAACTACCTAGCTGGAGGCTGGTTACCTCTGATAGGGAAACTACACCTACTCATAATCTTCACAGAATATAAAATATAATATACAAAATAAATATTTAATAAAGTTAATAACATTTTACCATTTTTACAACACAGATATTCCAACACGAATATGATAAATGACTTTCGTGATGAGCTGAATACCATAAAATACATAGCGGTTGCCAATGGTTACAATAGTTTGACCATTGACAAACTACTGAAAAAACACGAAAAAAGCAAACTTAAACCCCGAATAAACAGTAACACACAAAACATTTGTATATCCACTAATTATACAAGCTTTATGCATAAAATTTTGTCCCCTGTATTGAATAATAATGTTTTTACGATTTCATTCAGAACTAATAATAAGTTACTAAGCATTCTCAGACCAAAAAAACACACACCTCCAGAAGAAAAAATGGGTATATATAAGTTAATATGCAATGCTTGCAATTGTTTCTATATTGGACAGACGGGGAGAGGTTTCCTTAAACGTTTCCGGGAACATATACCAAAGAAAATAAGAAATGATAACTGCATCAAATCTAATTACGCCCGACACCTGACTTCACAGAGTCATAATTACAGAGACTGTAATTTCCGACTGTAATTTCAACTTAATACCGTTGCATGTATGTAAGGAAGGCCGTTTCATGAATGCTTTGGAGGAGTTTGAAATCTATCGTGCATACGCAGACCTAAGCAGTCGCGATTTCTTATTAAATGATCAACTGAACTTTGGATCCAACCGCTTGTACGATACCGCCTTGAGCCTGCTCGCTAAGACTACGATAAAGTCTAACAACCGTTCAGCAGCAGAATGAACTCGAACGGGTGCGCACCCAACATCGCGTACAGTTCTTATCCACATTGACGTTTTATTAATTAACGATCTCCTAAGAGTGACGTAGTTTCATTTTATTTTACTATCTGAAGATGGAGCATAGCCGAAACGCGTTATAGAAGAGTTCTATAAGAAGTCACACGACGGGTTATTGAAAGGTAAATTAATTTATTAACAAATATTCCATTTTATTTAGTATTACGATGATCGTGTCACCTTTCTTAAAACGGCTTACCAAAATCCCGACAGCTTATCGTCTGTGTTAAAGTTGTTCTTATTTTTGTAAATTTCTATCGTTTCTCGTATCATCCGCGGAAAATAGTTCTGAGTCTATGCTATAACCGTCGTTTTTGTCAAAAACTACATTTCTTTGAACATTGGGAGCATGTAACCTACATTCGTGCACTAATGGCTTTTGAAAATCGACTGTGTAAATTACTGTTTTAATTTAAATAACGACGATATTCTATGTCGTTTAGATGTATAACACTATGTGTGTCATTTTACATCTTTTGTCATAAAACGTTACCATTAACGTTTTACCGGTTTATAAGGAACGATGCCGTCTTCCAGTTCATGTTTCTTGCCTGTTAATGCTCGACCGGCTATAGCTTCATTTATTCGTTCTTATAATCTTCTTCTACGTCGGTCTGATCTCATGATCTCTTTCAGTGGGTTTTCGTGCTACAAACATCGCTGACAATCTGTCTATCCATTCGCTAAACACGTCTTTAGCACTGTAGTTGTTTTTTCTGTATTTCTCCCTATACTGTGACTCTTCGGCTTCCCCTTGTTTTGTATATCCATTTATTAGCTGTCCTTTATAATCTTGATCTTGAGCGTCATAAAATAAAAGACTGCGTAGCCTCAAGGAGCCTCTATAGGCCTAAGTTCTCAATTAACTATTATATGACGGATCCGCCTAGAACGATACCTGTTGTTATTGAATTACAGATTAATTCGTGATTCTTTTCTTATCTGTTGGTTCACAATATCGAGTTCAAACATGGAGTTACTCGACGACCACGTATATCTTGCATTCCGGCTAAAACCATCGGCTTGTAGCCTGCGATCACGAACAGATTGAATATATTTTTTCTCTGTATTGAATTAGCAATCAAAATTTTACATTATATAAGCTGAACTGATAAAGGTTTACATAGATGACGCGGTTAGTTATCGTCCCGTTGCGTCTCAGGTCAATTAACCATCTTGTTTTGAGTCTCCTGTTATCTTCTCTGTCCAGTAGCGGTCCTCTATGAACGAGTTCTCGTGGGTTCTGGGTTGTATGCTGTACGATCCTGTACATAACGTACTCCGGGGTCGTACTAGAGTGTCTGATTCGACACAAACCACGAGGCATTATGTATCGTTCCGAATACTTCAGATTGACACTTTGGATAATAGCTATGTTGTGTTTGCTGGCGCATCCCCACAATTCATTGCCGTAAACCGACATAGATATTATTATGGCTTTTTATGTTAGAATTTCATTACTTAATGATAAATCTTATTACTGATCTTATTTCTATTAACCAATTAAGTTTGATGGTTAAGTCTACTTGCTTTCTTTTTTGCTTATTATGTGCTGTTTCCATGTTATCATCTTACATTTACATTCCCAAGTATTTGATTTCATCTTTCCGTAGTAAGGCAATGCCGTTTATATATCGGCCTACTTTAAGTGTTATAGTTTTGTTAAGTGTAAAAGTTATTTAGCTAGATTTTAGTTTTATTGATGTTCATGTGCCATATCTTACGCCAGCTTTGGAGTAAGTAACGATAATATTCTACGTCCGACACTGCTGTGCTTGGGTTATGGCTGAATCATCTGTAAATGTTCAATGGGCCGTGTTTCTGTTTGACATTTAATATATGAACCGGCAAATTAAGGCCGAATACGATAAGTTAGGTTTAGATATGAACTTCGCAAACACGGAGTAATGACAATTGGCAAAGAAACAGAATAACAAGAACACGATAAAACACGCACGATAACAACAGCAGTTATATTGTTATTTTTCCAGCGGAGATCAGGCGGCCAAAGAGGAAGAAGAGTCTGTAAATGGTGACTGGATGATTTTTGAAAGCCATTAGACTGCGGGGAAAATAGCAGAATATGAAAACGACTCTACAAGACAGAACGAAGCAATTTCTTGAGACAAACCAAGGTTCAAAGACGACTGCGGTGTTGCAGGAAAAAGAAGGCGCAATTTCCCCTTGCGAGGGTATGGTGCCCTGTCTAGTAACGTGACTGCTCGAGCCAGCATTGAACTGTGGGCTAATAGATTTTGTCAGTCACTTGTTCGTGATTACTGACAAATGATCACTTAATACAGTGGCAAGCGCATACCACGACTTCACTTTGGCATGGGCCATGACCAGAAGAAGACGAGATTCCGAGAAGTATTCTTAAGAATGTTAGAGTCTGACGTGCAAGAGATGACAAAATTAGAATGACTTAAAAACCAATAAATAAATTAAAAATGAATCCTTGTTTTTGTTTTTTCCTTCAAGCTTGTCCTGAAGCTTGTTGCGGCCCCTGGCCGTGGTACAATTCACGTTCCGTCATCGCCAGAGAGAAATCAGCCACCTATTATCCACGTGCGTTGGTGAGCCACACGGTGAAGAGGATGTATGTGTATAAGTGTGCATTCGTTACTAACGTAGCCCAAGCGTGCCAGGCAAGGCCGCTGCATTATTCCCCAGCAATAGGAGTCGGCAGGCAGATCGAGTCGTTACCTTGCCTCGATCCCACGACCATAGCCAGCATAGCCGTTTGCAATTATGATTAGACAACGAAACCACTGTACCGGCTCACAACTGAATAATTGAATTAAGAAATACAAACAGAATTGGTGGCTTAACGAAAGCTCGGTTGAACAAAGTACTGTGTTGATTTTAGGGAACCGTCATGTCTGAAATCAGTGGATCCGGTGGCAGCAGGCAGACTGAAACAGTAGGCTTATTGGTACAGTTTAATTCCATACCACGGGTTTCACCGACCTATATGCTTACGTTAAAAGTGAGCCAATTCCATTAAGTAGTCTTGAAATTCCAACGATTGATGTTCATTGAAATTTGTAAAATTTTGACGGCATTGCAATACCGGTACAAATATAACATTAACAATCGAACGAATAGCATTAACTCTTAATTTAAATAACTTTTATTAATTAAGGTAGATTTTTAAAACTAACCTATATTATGTTATTATTATAGTACGGGACTTAGCACAATAAGCTTCGAGGTTGCGCAATAGTAGCAGCTCTTCTCCGCCCCTCGCCCAACAGCGTTGTCTTCGTTATGCGTAGGCAAAGGCGGGGAGTGAAGCGGCATGGCAATACCGCAGTCGCCTCGAAGCTTATTTTGATATGTCTCTCATAATAGTAACATATACATATCCACCACACACACGCGCGCGCGCGCACACACACACACAGCATCGATCTTTCGAACGACGCCGCCGTCACTAAGAACAAGATGGACAGCGCTCCTAGCGGCAGCCTCTGACGAAGCTTGTAAATAAGCGAAAACTGGATCAGGCTACAAGGTAAAAGTTTTACATTTTTGCCAATAAAAAATTGGTGTTCCGAGTCAGTAGTGTTATATTTATAATTAGTTAATCAACGGACACGTCATGGTCAACAAAATCCAGGTATTATCACCTACTACGGGATTGTGGTCGGATCCGATGTCTTCACTTGGGTAAGTTGTAACTTTCTTAACACGGTATCTAATCCATTTATCTAACCCATTCATAAGATATATCAAAGGAGATTCATTATAATGTGCGGTGGGGTGGATTGTTATCCGGGTATGTGTGTGTGTGTGGTGTTTCTATAAATTTGTAAAATTTCAATCGTGTTTCTGTCCGAGTTTTACCACTAAGGGTTCGTCGAATTGTTTCACACATTGTTTAAAATTTACACAATTCATTGAGGGATGTCACTGTCGTGGTTGCAACTCTTGTAAATTATTTACTTACTCGATCCTAAGCCTTCCTACCGTAAGGTGTTAGGCAAAGAGCCGATATAACCAGTGGTGTCGACCCCCCTCAACCCCTATTACGCTTCCCCTCCAATTTTATAAAAAATCACCCCCTTTTTCTGACAAGACCTTTTCTCTCTTTTACAGTAAAATTTCTTACCTAATCTAGCAAAGGCCGCGGCTTCTAACTCAAACCGATTACAAAATATTACCTTTTACAGAAACTATATATTGATTGTAGGTAGTTATAAACTAAAAAAATAAGGATTTCTAATAATAAATCACAAATTAATATTTTCAGTAAAACGTGATTTGTTTTACAGTACCAGTACTCTATGACTTTATTGAAAAGATACTTAGTTTTGCAACTTAAACGTCTCACATAAATCTGTTTTTATCGATAAATGCTACATATAAAAGTACGTCTGTTATCCGTAACTAGATTCGGCGGCACAATTCTCTTATATGTTCCTCAGCTTCCTTATCGACGTACGGCATCCTCAGTGCTTCCCATAAGCCGCCACACGGTGACACCTTGAACTCGATCTGTAGCCTGTTTGAAGCATCGAGTAGAAGGCTAAATCCTTTTTTCCGTGCACACCGCGCCTACAGCCCGCTCGAAAAAGTCAACTGGGTAGATTTATTGTGCGTCTGATACGTGTCCGTTATAAGTTTTTTACAGTTTTGTAAAATTGGGGAAGATTTTCATGCAATAGTAAAAAAAATCCCCCCAAAAATTTTCTAATGTCGCCAATGGCGACCACCCTGTAGGCACCCTTGGATATAACTGTTAACTTCTTTTCCGAATGTAAGCCTACGGCTAATTCTGTAGATCAGATAAATGTCTTCTTTCCATGTAACTAATGTGGTTTGACTAAATTATGACGTGAACAGGATATTGCACGAGCGATATTAGATAGTAATTGAGTTTAAGTTTTATCCATAGTAGATAGTAAAGTTTCAGCAGGTGAATGCATGGAGCTGCGGTAGTGTAGGACATTCGCTGGTGGTCAGTACACCACCGAATGTAAGTCATTAGTTATAAAGCCACTCTGCGGTCGCGGTCGGATAGACTCACGTGAAATACGCTGTCACCTGCCGGTTTCAGTTCTGTACGCACTGCACGCGCGTGCGCGCGCGCGCACGCACGCACACACACAATTATATATATGTAATAATGATTTGCATATTAATATGTTTCATGCATATTATAGATACATAGTATATATTATGTATAATATAATATATTATATATAATATAATATATTATAATACTGTTATAGTTATAGATATAATGTTCATATATTAATACTAATGTAAATTAAGTAGTTATAGATATTATCATATCTATGTGTGTGTGTGTGTGTGAGAGAGAGAGAGAGAGAGAGAGAGAGAGAGAGAGAGAGAGAGAGAGAGAGAGAGAGATGTCGGGTTTTCGGGATAACTTTCGCGTTTACTTTTCCCGAAGGATTGGTACATTTATGCCGTGTTTAGCTTCCTCGATATCCTGGATATAATGATTCTTGCGTCGTATAACGGGATGTCTTTGCATCCGTTCCTGTTTGCAGTGTCCGAGTCGATCCCGATGACTGTCAGAGGATATCAAGTGTTGAAAACAGTCAGAGTGGCGTCTGTGTTTAGAAAAGATGCCGGGATCGCGATAGTTCGCTAGATGACGGAGAATGTCCTTGCACCGCCTCTGATGCCTGTCTTATGTACAATTGGCGTCTGCCGCTCCCTAGCCTCCACGATGGTGACTGTGGTCGATTTTTTTCAGAACCGGTCACAACTTTATACTGCCGGTGGTAGCAGTGCGAGAGTTTCTATTGGTTCGTTGCCGACCTCGTATCTGATAGATGTTCGACTTGTCTCTTTAGTATCGGATTGGCTGTGATTTAATACTGAAACAGCGGCTTCCACCCTGGATGAAGTCGCAGGCTGTTGTCGGTTAAGAGTTTTCGTATTTTTGTGATCAGAATCAAAATATTTTGGGTACTCAAGAAAATTGATGAACAGAGGCTGGCTGTGTTTGAAAGGAAGATACTGAGGAGGATTTATGGGCCAATTCAACAGAACGGAGTCTGGAGAAAGAGAAATACTAATGAATTATATGCTAAGCACAATGACATTACAGTTGTCTGATTTGCTAAAATTAATAGATTAAAATGGGCAGGACACGTTCAGAGAATGGATGACGAACGTACGGCAAAAAGAATTATGAAACACAAGCCAATAGGAAAAAGGAAGATTGGACCAATAGGAATTGGACCAACTGGACCAATTCCAATAGGAATAAGATAACAGGACCGAAGAACAGATGGTTGGACCAGGTCGGCAGTGATGCGAGGAAGCTGGGCGCAGTGAACTGGTGGCAGATGGCTGAGGACAGGAATAAGTGGAGGGCAATTTCTTTTGGAGGCCAAGGCTCGATCTGGGCTGTAGAGCCAAGGATGTATGTATGTATGTATCAAAATATTTTTATGATTGTATTATTTAATAGGATCTTAGGCGAATTTGCAATGAAAGATTTATATCTATTTCTTTTACATCTAGAAATAGAAAACAAAGGAGAAAGAACCAGAGGAAGGGAATGACCAACAGAAAGCGAAAAAGAAGTATCCGGCCAAAGATTCTGAATAATACGTTTAGATCCAGCCAAAGATTCTGAATAATACGTTTAGATACTTATATAGCCTGATAGAAAGAATCGGAAATTATTTCACATTGGTTTGTGGGCAATAATGGGAAACAGAGGGATCTCTCAATATTTTATTAGAGCCATACAATGTTTTTTTTGTGTAAATCAAAATCGTAATTGAGAGAGGAATACCGATCACAACACTTAGTGTAGGCCTGATCAATTGTGGACTACAACAAGAGTGCCCATTATTACCTTTTTTGTAAATTTATATATAGACAATTAGCAGATGCAACATTTCCGAAACATTTTATGATTGGTAACTCTGCAGTTGACACGGTGTCGTTTGCTGGCGACCAGAGTATCCTGTCGAACTTAGATAGCAGCTTGAACTCATTGCAACTAGGGTATACACTCATTAAATCTAATCTACGAGGATTTCCGATTACAGATCTCTACATTGGAGACTGAGGTGATGGGTTTTCATGGAGCTGATAAAATACGAGAAAATATTGTGGCCCATGGTACTGTTCTGGAACAGATCAACAATATTGTGGCCCATGGTACTGTTCTGGAACAGATCAACAATATTGTGGCCCATGGTACTGTTCTGGAACAGATCAACAATATTGTGGCCCATGGTACTGTTGTGGAACAGATCAACAATTTTGAATACCTGGGCCCTAATGTGTCTAATATTACGCACAATGACGTGCTAAATAAGTTACATAAGTTAAACGATGTGTGCGGCAAGAGGACTTTAAAATCAATGAGTAAAGGAACACGCCTGAATCCCTTTCCACATTACTCTGTGGGTATGAGTATAAGACTTCGACGAAATTCAAGGCTAATCGTATTCAATCTGCTGAAACGTGATTTCTTAGACACGTAACAGGATATACTCTTGAAGATGGTAGAACAAATGCAGACGAATGACAGGAACTGAATATTATAATTAAATTCTATAGGGTTGCCCAATATCGGCTAAAATGCTTGGAACATCTTAACGAATGGATGACTGGCGTGTCCCCAAACAAGCATTCAATTATAACACAAAAGGACGGAGAGGTCTCCGAAGAGGCGTTGGAGAAACCAATAACAACAATATCTGCTTGTGACCGGGACAAATGATTTTAGATCTAATCCTTGTAGAAGATGATGAGGAAAAACATTTAGTGCGTAATCCATGTGGAGTGAAAATTGTTTTCAGAGTAATTTCATACTTCTTGATTCAAGATAAACATGCACATTTCACGTTATCTCGACAAACAAAATCTGCAACCGTATGTTAAGGAACCACGTACGCTGTAGTGTTGCTCACACTAATGTTTCCAAGTTATCTCCTGGGGCAGTACAGAACGCACAATGCACATTAGTGTTAGCTATGCATTTATCTGTCGTAACTGACACCTGCGGTCAGCGAGTGAAGGCTAGTTTTGTATTTTTAAAAGCGAACACGTATTTTGCAAACACTTTTTGAAATTACAAATTTTTGGGACTAACTTCTTTGGGGATCGGAGCGGATCACTTTCATATTTTTTGCTAACATAATTTTTTGTAAAAAATATTTTTTCCGTAACGCATTTTTCATTTAGAATTTGCTGAAGTATGTTGTTGAAGTAGGTTTTTGGGTTCGAAATTTTGTTTGCAACACATTTTTTTGGGACAGAAATTTTTCTTCTTCCTCTGAGTCTATAAAGTAGGAATTATTTCGGCAGGCGTTCGTCTTCTATTCCTATCTTGTAGTCCTTCCAACATTTTAATATTTTTATTTAAATTATACATTCTAAGGCTCTTCCTGATCGGGTCATTTTAAAGTCTACCATTTCTCGTACCCTGCCTGAACTGATCGCAGAAACCTCATCTCAGCCGACTGGACTCCACTACAAGTTCAAGTATTTAGGATCCAGATTTTACTTCCATATGACCCACAGGAACTTAAACAACATGTCATTTTACTCTTAAGCGGTGTTTTGATTTTGTCGCACGTGAGAACAAAATTAACTTTTTTCTTGACATCAACTCCAACAAGAAATATGAGCAGTTCGAAATGAAGATGGATTGATCGGACCAAACTGTCGCAACTAACGAAACTGTCTAATCCTTATTGCAGAAGAAGAAGAAGAAGAAGTAGAAGAAGAAGAAGAAGAAGAAGAAGAATAAGAAGAAGAAGAAGAAGAAGAAGAAGAAGAAGAAGGGCTTTTTGGGGATCAGGTTTATAAAAATTGGTTTACGGTTGGTTATGGCCGTGAAATTTGTGGCCGATTAATGGACATTGCTCCTACTTGTGTGTGTGTGTGCGTGTGTGTGTGTGTGAGTGTCGCATTGAAAGACTAAAAATGGAAATGCAATTTTGTTAAAAAACGTGTTGTATACAACAAAAGAAACCACTCTGGTTAGCATTGTCTTTCGATTTTTCGTGAAACTAAAGTAAATAAATAAAAGAAAAGCCGGCTTAGAGCGTCAGTGCTCCTCCCTTTCTGCTTGACCCTTCTGCGGTCGCTTCTCTGGGGACGAACAGTCTTAAATAATAAAAACGAAAGCCTGCTGTCAGGCGGGAGGACAAACGTATGTACTTGCAGGGCCTGTAGTTACTTGTAAATTTCCATGTAAGTTACAGTGTTTCCCAACATTTTTCGAATGGCGACGCACTTTTCTGTTGAAGTTTGAATGATGATGGTGGTAAGGGCGATAAAAAAAAAAAAAATAAGAAGAAGAAGAAGAAGAAGAAGAAGAAGAAGAAGAAGAAGAAGAAGAAGAAGAAGAAGAAGAAGACGGAGTAGTACGAGGTGATGGTGGAGGACAAGAAGAAGAAGAAGAAGAAGATGATGATGATGAAGATAAAGAAAAAGAAAAAGAAAAAGACAAGGACGATGACAATTATTATTATTATTATAAGATCTCGTATTTTTACTATTGATGGAGATAAGGAATGCAGGGGAGGCGAACGAATCTGTGTCCAGCTTGAAGGATCTAAGGGATATTCTAGAACACCAAAAGCAAATCTTTACGACCAGATGAAGATTAACAATGAGCCTATAAAGGCAGGAGGGCAGGAAGTTGAAAGTAGATTATATAAATTCCTTTACCTTTCGTCACGGTTCAGGCGTACAGCCTGTAACGACTTCTACTTCACTTGCTATTGCAGTTGATCTGTGTATCTTTTACTTGGCCACCCAAAGGTATCGCCCAGTTGTTAGGTACAGTATTCAAATAAGAGGGCCATTCAATAAGTACAGAGACAAATGTCTGCAGTTAAGCAAGAGGTACGATACTTTAAAAATCGTAAGTTGCCATCACTGCCATTTATTTAAAACAGCCGATTGATAACTATTTCAATATAATAATTTCATCGGTCATTCAACAATGATAAGTGGTCTTGAAAAGAACAAGTTTAAAAAACAGTATTTAATGATCAGATTTTTAGTTTCAGAAATAGAATACAGCATAAAACTTTTGAAATTTTTAACGGAATGCCTTAACAGTATGGTGAAAGTTGTGTGAAGCATGTGTATTTTTTCAAGTGGATTGAACAGTTCAAAAGCGCCGTGAGGGACAACTAACTGAGATTTGACCTTCTGTTCTGCATCTTTTAATAAAACTTAATTACGGAAGTACACAAGTAAATTGTCGAAAATTTTAATATGAGTATTGGTACACAGGGAGCTGAACTGTTATCAAGGGAGTGCTTCTTCTGGAAGATAACTCATCTGTACGCTACACAGATAGGCTGCGAGGTTCTACTGCATCCATCTTATAGTCCAAACCTTACCCCAAACAGACTTCATACTGTTTCCGTCTCTTAAGTAGTAATTATGTGGCATCAAGTTTTGTAGCAAAAAATAGGTGAAAACAAATGTGTCAAAATGGTTCAGACTTCGAGAAAAAAGTGAAGTCAAGCCATCTTTACTGATGGCATAAAAACAAGTAATCGAGAAAAAAGAGAAGTGTCAAACTGTACCTGGGGGGGGGATACGGTAAAAATACTCGTACAATATGTTATTAAAGTTATTGACTCTATTAAAAGAACAGCCACTTATTTGTCACTTTAGTTGCTGAATGAATCTAATGCATTTTTAAGAACACAAGTAGAGTTCTTTCTATGAGATCTTTTCTAGAGATATTTCTATATGATTTGTTTATTTTGTCCTGCATTCTCTTTTTCGTTCACTTATTCACTTAGCTTTCTTTTCTATTTTTGATGATCCACGTTTCGTGAAAACCACACTTCTAATAAAAAAAATTTTCTCATCCCAATCGGAATTCTTCTTGCTCTCAGGAATGCTTTTACCTTTTTAAAAGCTCTTTTACCCACAGATATCCTACTTCTTCCATTCCATGTAACTATAATCCACAAACACTTAAATGAATTCACTTGGCCTACAGTTTTTCCTTCCAAGGATGTGTTAACAAAGCCTTCTTTGTTGCTAATTCTCATCACTTTTCGTAATGATAAGAATTACGATTGTCAGTAATTCAATTACCCCAATTTCGTCCTTACATCAGTCCCTTTTCTTATACGTTCTTGTGTAGCCTGCCATGTGTCTTAGATTATTATTTCTACTCACTGTATTTTTATTTCTTTCTCTTGATAAAGTTCTGGTCTCACTTCTATATGTTAGAGGAGGATGTATGTTACACACGCGCGCGCGCGCGCGCGAGAGAGAGAGAGAGAGAGAACGAATTTCATTATCGTCCATCTTGGTACTTTATTTATAGTATTCTATATGTTATGCCAGTAACATAAATAAATTTTCTAATCTTAATACACACACATCTTCATGGAACTATAGTATACATCCTGCGAAATTATGTGTATTTACTTTTTCATTGCAAGTGGAATTTAGGACTACTGTTGTTGATCTTCAAAAACGGAGACTGTACGATGTGTTGTGTTACAGAATGATTTTCAATACCACATATAAAATTGGAACATAGCTAATACACGACAGCGTAAAACAAAATACTCGGAAAGGGAGCAGGACAGAAAAATGAGACACACAAATAATTCTAAGCAACGTAAGTCCAAGCGGAACATCATGGAAACGAGGAACACGTGAGACACTAAATGAGGAACACGCAAAGGAATTGATTACTCAGGAAGAAAGTCAGAAGACGAAGAGACAAGAACGTCAAGGTAAGACGTACATTGTCGCACACAAACATTGTTGCCTGCAATTCTTTAACACATAAACCATTAACTGAACAGCATTTTTTTAAGATAATGTGGGAAGCAAGAACGCAAGGGAGAAATGAGAGAGAAAGACTAAAAGGAACATGGGGCAACGCATCGAGTGAAATTCTAAAAGAAAAGGACTAAAGGAATAACATGATTGGACGCAAAGAAGCTTGGGAAAATGAAAAAATATTGGAATAAGTTTATAAAGAAGAAAGACACTAATTTAAATTGACCTTTAAACTCTGCATTATCAATTTATTGTGCTTTAATCATAAACTAGATGAAACACTGTGAGATCGAACAGACAAAGGGAATTAAAAATAATCGCTGTGGTTCCGTCACTGCGCGTTATTCAAGCTGTGCGTTTGAAGTTAGGGGTGCTGAAATATATCGCCTCGCCGAATTTTAACGAATAAGCAGCATTCATTTCACAACCCTTAATTACGTCAGACAAGAATCTCTTTCGGTGCGTTGTTGATCAACTTTCTAATTTCTCGAAAAATCTGGAAACGGTCATTAATTTTGATAAAACAATTATCAGAAAACAGAAACGACTGAAAACCACGTACGACTTTCAACCTGTGACTTTATACGATTTTGTTTTGGGTGACGGAGATTTTCTCAGATGATGGAGTTGCCAACATGTTACAGGCACTTTTTCTCCTGGTAAATATATTGTTTTTTCAATTATTTTTTACGCTTACCGCAAATACCCACTACCTACACTTTGTTTGAACATACACGGGAAAGTATAAAAACAACTGTAAAATGAATAGAGTGTAACAAAATACACATGACGATAATAATATATTGTTACGACGGTCTAACTGATCGTCGTATAGTACAGTGGAAAACAAAATACAAGACACCAGTTACGCCACTAATCACCAGCTTTAGTAATCACAATTAAACAGTTTGTAATCAGCAAGAAAGTCTCTTACAACAAATCAAATAAAAATTTTTCGCACGCAATAAAATGTCAAACTAATACAAAACACAATTGTATTACAATTATACCGCCCGATTATAAAACACAACAGTTCACTAATAAACACACAGTAATCACTGTAATCGCCCGACAATAACTGAAAACTAAGCAGCAGGTATGAGCTATTTATAGTCTACAGTGTTCCATAACATGCGTCCTTAACAAGCCATCGAAAATTCTAGAGGACACTTCAGCGCGACCTTCGCAGAAACACGCACCGTTGGGCTAATTGAGACGCTTCCAGAACGCACGAGACGTGCCGCATTACGTAATACTGCCTCACATATCGAGTGTCACGTACGCATTACAACTGCGGGATCGTTCTCCAATGTACCAGAATGTTCCGTAATGCCGTACCTATTTTCTGCATTACGTAACAATGTGTAGTTTTACACGGCGGTGTTTCAGTATATTGAGTAGTTAAGGAACTGAAAGTAAAAACGTTTATTAAAAAAAGTAAAACAACAGCTTTTAAAAGCAAGGTACATTTTTGTACAACATGTTAACCGGCTATTAGGCCGTGGCCCAAAGTTCAAATTTTCTGGAACGCCAAAAGTTTCGGCCGCACCAACGGCGGTCATATTCAGTGGAGCGAAAACAAGGCAGTAGCAAAGTGATTTCCGGTTTCACTTTAATCTCAGTTGTTTCTTTAGCAGGCAGTACCACCTTGTTCCCGCACCACTAAAGATGGCCGAAACGTCTGGCTTTAAGAACATTTTAACACCTAATAGTCCGGTAATCGTGTCGTACATCTGTGACGTGAGACTTTGCCTTCACTAGAGGATACATTTTTATTAAGCTATATCCTTTTATATGGGTACATTTTTTACTTCCATGTTCAATAAGGACATTGAAGTATGGTGATGGCGAAAAAATCGTGTTCGAGATAAGGGCTGATTCTGATTGTATTACCCTCAAAACGTGAAGAAAAGTCATTTTTCGAAAAGTGTCTGTGTGTCTATCTGTGTAGAATTTTTGTCTATGGCAAACAGTAACTGCCGCAAATTCAAACAGAATCCAATAAGTTTTTGCATATGTGCCTGAGTTGTAGAGGACCCAAGGCTTATTGACTTTGGTTAAGATCGGTTAAGGGGAAGGGGTAGTTTACTTTCAACGTTTTATGTTTTAACAAGAGTAAAGTACTTAATTTTGATAAATAAAGTATTCTGAAAAGGTCATAATAATCCACTGTAGAAAGGTAGATGAAATATCTATAAATGAAAAGGGTAGTTGAATGGGAGGGGGAATTTTTCTATAAAAATAAAGATAGTTGAAGGGATAATTTTTTTATACGTGTACTACGTTATCGGCAACAAAGAAGTAGTTTGTTGTTAAAATTCCTTCCCGGGCTGTTTGGCCGTGGTCCAATGTTTTCTGCAAAACCAGACGTTTCGGCAGTGCCATCAGCTGCCATCATCAGTGAAAATCGAGTGTGCTAACGTGAGGTGGTATACGTTAGCGACCACGGTACTGTGGTTAAGGCTGAAGCAAGAAGTAGAAAGAAGTAGTTTCTATGGAAATATTTCATTTTGAAAATGATTTTAAATATAAATCTTAGAACATGGAAGTCATGTATGATACTCTATACCGATATTTAAAATTCGTTATGTTAAAACACACACACACACACACACACACACACACACACACACACACACACACACACACACACACACACACACACACACACACACACACACACACACACACACACACACACACACACACACACACACACACACACACACACACACACACACACACACACACACACACACACACACACACACACACACACACATACCTATATATATATAAAACAAAGAACGCCTCAGGATTCAGGTCAAATTATCGGTAGTTTCTGAGAAAATAAAACTGTACAAAGTCGGAAAATTTTACGGAATCCTAATGAGTTACGGTTGGGTTTGGTCAGGGCGATTAAAGGTTAATCTACTAATTACACGCGTAATTAGAATCTGGGAATATTAAAACTGAACAATACAATCAGAGTGAAAACACAATACAACGCAAGTGAGACAATCGTATTGGTTGATAACTGTACTCGACGTGTGACTAATAGGAGCAATTAATTAGTCTTCAATACTTAATTAGATAATCCTTTAAGGAGAGAATTTTTGCTTTTCTTCTTTTCTTTGTCTTTAGACGTGACGTGACGTTTTTTTAGTGGTCATAAATTTTTGTCGTTCGATGCACTTTTATATAGGTGCTTCATCAACTCTAATATACAGCGCAGCTTGTGCAGGTCTTGATTACGTGAAGGCTGCAAGATGACAGCGAGTCTCCTACTGATATTGCTGCTGGCAGGTACGTACCACTGGGAATACCGCAAGTAATTACATTAAGTTGCACTTAGTAAATAATTTAAAATAAATGCTAAATTAAGAATAACGAGGGTTAAAACCACTAAATTGCTTAATTAATTTACTTCGGGAAGTCAGGTATAGCAAAATTGAAAGTTAAGGGCATGGGAGTGCGCGAAACGCTTATGGTAAGAGGGGAATGGTGATGTGGTGCGAGTCCTTTGAGATGCGAGAATTGTTATGAGCGTCAGTGCAGCCAACGTATAAATATTATTTCGAATAATAACCAAAACTCGCGTGCAAGTTTTGTTAGTAAGGTTAGCTTACCACGGATGTCTCTCTCCCCTCTCCCCATCGCTCTCTCTCTCTGTCTCTCTCTCTCTCTCTCTCTCTCTCTCTGTTAGATATAAAATGTTATATAAAATTATCTCGTTTTTTTTTTTTAGTCCTGCAATTGTCTGCGTACTGCCAGCTATTATCGCAATGGAATGGAATGTTCAAACTATGCACTTGTGCACTTCCGTTCCTTAATTACACTCGACTATCTGTGCAATTTATCATAAACGACTTCTTTGTACCGGTATTAGCTTACTTGCGAAAATCTTTTAAACCTACACAACAAAAATTTGTTCAAAGAAGAAAAAATCATGCTATTTTAATTCAGTATTTTAGGTAAATAATGTCTTTTAAGAACATCTTTAGCCCACAAATGTTACAACTCGCAGAAGTAACAGATAAACGACACAGAGATCATTTATGTTTTACCAGCTGGCAAAACAACATTTTATTGTAAATAAAGCGATCAGTTAAAGTTATAACACACGATAATTAAAATTTTCATTTCAATATTCTACTTCATTTTATTATTACTCAAAACGAAAACACGTGCTCTCTCTCTCTCTCTCTCCCACACACACACAAACACACACACAGATACACACATGTACGTTTTAATCATAATAGAACTAATATTATACTGTTATTTTTGTATTGTTTGCTTTATACTTATTTATTTTTATTGTAAAGATAAGCAAGACGTTAATAAAAAACCTTCAGACTCTCCCAAGTATGTGCTAAAGCTAGCATGAACATTTCCGTTCAAACGATTAAAATAAACTGTAAAACAACGACATAATTAATAATAAACTGAGGCAATAATATGTAGACTGAGGTAGGGCGTAACACAGTAATTAACAACGTAACTAAAACGTGACACGCATGTTGACAACACCTCCACATGCATAGCAGCTGATTCTCCGTTACTCTCCCGCCATTCACAATTTCAAATTGGACTCGTCCATGAAGAAACTTGTTTCTGCAAATGTGCCTTTAACTTTCAATTTTGCTATACCTCAGTATCCACCGTGACCATCGGCTCGTGTGGTGTACCCGTATGTAGACGGTTGCCAAGTGAGCGTCGACTCGTCTCCGTCAACCGTTTTCGATAATTTCCACCACGGCCATGACCCGTAAACTAGGTAACAACTTCTCGGTTTAACACATTTCGTTTTATTTCTTTTAAATAAAAAACGTCTTTTAAATAATAAACAAAACGTTTTTAAAACGAATAAAGTACCTTTATTAACGAAAACCACGAATGTTTACGAACGAAATGCGTAAACTAGGGTAGTCGATTGTTAGTGCGTATCTGCTACCGGTCTGGCAATCCTTGCTGCCATGCTTGGCTAGCGGGTAAAGTTCTCCGTCGATTCCTTTCTTGGTGGTTGGTGCTCTAACCTTTGGCAACACTGTGCAACGACTGCCATCTAAATTTTATGTACAATCAATAAGGAGCCGAAACAGTCCGCTTGTTTACGTCCAGACGGTATTTAACATATACTGTACTAAAATGATTTACTACGTCTGGCCTTTGTAGGCCTGCTCAGAGAAAAATTATGTCTTTGAAGAGATCTCAAGGGAGGAACGGGGAACTATAAAAATAAGCTCAGCGATACACACCTATTCGAACAGCTCTGTGTTGCCGTCTGTGATCGTATAGGCCTATTATTCAACAAACTTACAATAACACACCGATTACAAGTAGAGAGAACAAGATTATTCACATAGAGAAATTCATAATATTTTTAACTTAATTAGTTAACATGTTAGGAGATCAACTATCAAAGAAAATAATATAGCCTACTAAAATATTATTAACACTTCTCTTCAAGGATTAGGTTATAGATGGGTTCCGGCACCCATCTCATCCTCGGACAACCCACGTCTCTTCTAACAATAGCTTTAAACTATGTGTGAAACAATTCGACGAACCCTTAATGGTAAAACTCGGACAGAAACGCGATTGAAATTTTACAAATTTATGGAAGCACCGCACACAAAAAATACCCAAATAATAATCCACCGCACGTTACAAGAAATAGCCTTTCATTGTATTTTAGTAGATAAATGGTTTAGATACTGTGTTAAGAAAGTTACAACTTGCCCAAGTGAAGACATCGGATCCGACCACAATCCCGTAGTAGGTCTTCTTCTTCTTCTTCTTCTTCTTCTTCTTCTTCTTCTTCTTCTTCTTCTTCTTCTTCTTCTTCTTCTTCTTCTTCTTCAAGGATTAGGATATATAAACCTGTTCCGGCACCCATTGCGTCCTCGGACGACCCACATCTCTTCTATCAATGGCTTTATAGTTCTGTGCCGCTTCCGGCATTGATCCTCTGTCATCCTTTCATCCTTTGGAGATGATCCCACCATTGTCTTCTGTAAATTGCAATAATTTCATTTATGTCCTTTACTTCGAGTTCTGCTCTGATATCCTCATTCCTTATTCTATCTTGCAATGTATAGTTTAAAGTACTTCGAAGAAACTGCATTTCAGCATTACGAATCTTGCCGCATTTTTTTTTGTCATGACCCACGCCTCACTCGCATATGTAAATGTGGGTGTTGCAATTGTAATCTAATCCTTGTGCTGTGTCTTGTTTTATTTCTAAGATTTCTATGAATCGTACCACAAATAATCCTAAATTTGTTTATCTTCTCTTTTATATCATATTCAGATTTATAGCTTACTGCACAGCCGAGATATTTGAAACGGCTCACTTGTCTAAAGAGCTGTTGTTTATATCTATCTTAGTCTTCACTGGATATTTATCTTTAAAGGCCATGGTTTTGGTCTTTATCACTGAAATTGTCAGTGAGTACTCTCTTGGTACTTCTTGTAATTGAAACATAGCTCTTTGTGTAAATTATCCTCATTTTCTTGAATAAGAACTATGTCACCCGCATATAGCAGGGAACCCATACAAATTGATTTGTTAAGCTGTATTCCCGAAGTCACTCTGGATTTCCATGCTCTTAACATTGCACTTAATAAGTAATGCATCTACAATGACTCTTAATCTCTGATTGAGAATTCTTGCATATATTTTGTACGTTGAGTCCAGCAAGTTTATTCCACTGTAATTATTTGCATCTGTTCTGTTTCCTTTTTATAGTACTGCATCTTTTTCCTTAGTTTATATTTGTTCGCAAAATGAACACAAGCAGACAAAAATCCTCGTGTAATTTATGCATCTTTAGTTTTTTTAATGAAGTTTGGGAAAAAGGTGCGCGAATTAAGCAAGACAAGAGACACCACTGTTACTTTAAATCCGCGGGATTGTTATTTTTGTACTGTCACCTTTTGCATATAATGGCACTGACACTGAGGTTTTCTGTACACGTAACGGCATTATAATATTACAGGCATTGTCGGGAACTGCGTAAGTGGACTAAGTTTTGGAGCCTGTGTCTGTGACGAATCAGGGAAGTTCAGTGTTTGCGGATGGAATGCAAAACAAGGTTACAAAGTGTTTGAATCGGAGTGTAAACTCAACTGCTTGAACACGAAATTAAAACCCGTAGACCGTACGTATATGCATCATGCATTGTGTTAATATTTATTAAGCTTATACGTACAAATTAATAGACAAATTGTAGCTACACAACACGATTATAGGATCTCTTATACCTTTTTGTTTCTTGTTTTTCAGGCTTCCAGAAAGTTGATCTACAGTTTTGTAAGTGACAGGAAAAAATTAATGATATAGTATTATTACTGCCAAATGAAATGGCTAAATGTATTATCTAAAATTAATCACACTTAAACTCAACTGACTTATATTAATGGTGTCAATAAATAAAGAATAAATAATACAAAATCTGTGAGTATTTATGACTACATTGTCAACACTTCTCAAACCATGTTAGTGACGATATAAGAATCGTTGTTAACAACAGAACAGATTTTTTCCAACAACCAATATTTCTCATTTCTCCTTTTCCTTTCTTCAACTTGTACATCCCATCTAAATTTAGTATCCTGTATCGTGTCTATGAATTGACGTACATTTTCATCAGTGGTGTAGTTTGGATTTGTCCATGCGGGGGACATTGTTTACCGAGATTTGTCCACTGGGTTTGTAGATTATGATTATGTTTTAGATTATGATTGGTAATAAAGGGGGGGGGTGTTGGCAATAGTAGGAGATTCGCCTGTGTATGTTGTGTCACGACCACTAGCAGGTAGCTGGTACTGCCTGTCTGCGGACTTTACCTATGGGCGACCTACCCAACGGAGGGGTGTTGTAACCTCCAGCAACTCCTGGGCGTTACATGCTGTATAGTTTAAGTCAGGTTAGATGCTGGGGGATTGAATCAATTTTTTTAATCATTAAGCTACTTGTTGTAGTGATAGTTACGTCCCTGGCACGCATGCTGTATTTTTTATAGGTGGTATACATGTAACATTACAGAGTTACAGTTAGTAAAAGTAATATAAATAAATTAACGAAGTTTAGCAGTTGGCCGTTTTGAATTGTTTGTGATTGTTTTTCATAATTTAATTGCCGCACTTCCAGGCTTGACTGAATTTTGTGTGTGGGAAACACGAGAAAATGTATTTTTACGACGGTCTACTGATCGTCGTATGGTACAGTAGAAAACAAAATACAAGACACCAATGAAGTTACCACAAACCAGTTTTAACTATCACAATTAACAATTTGTAATGAACAAGTTATTCAACACGATTATACTCGTACAATAATTCAAGTTAATCTATCCATGCAAATAATAATGCCAACTATAAACAATTCCGCACTATAATCACTTTTCACTAATACACCACTTGCGATGCACTATGTAAATCGCCCGACAATAACTCGAACCTCACTTGAATAAATCGCCACTAAAACTGGAACTAAGCGGCCGCTGTCGTTGTTTAAATAGGGAGCACAAGTGTTCCAGAATAATCCATAATGCGCGTCAATACTACTAGAAAACACTAGAGCGTAATTGCTTGCGGGCTTGAGCACAGTGCGAGCGGACCGGTGAAGTCTGGAACCCTCGGTGGCTGACGCGTGATAAGTGTCATATAATTGTCTTTCATCTCAGAGTAGCAGCATTATGTCCGCACACACACATTACAGCTGGGCTCTGCTGGTATAGCCGAGACACATGTAGAGTGTTCTGTAACGGCGTAACAGTGTACTCTGGAATGAGGTACAAGATTGTCTGCTTCAGTTCCCGGCAGCCTATGAGCGATCCGTGTCATCATGGTAAGCTTGTCATCAGTAAGTACTTCTTGCTAGTTCCGTTTTGCTAAAATGTGATGCAACGTTCAGTTTACTTAATCATTAACAACATGTTACCGTGTATTTTATTAACGTGGTTTTCTGGACATTGTGCGTAGAACGTGTTTTATAAATTTTCTTTTGTAGAAATTTATGCTGGACAGAAATCTATGTCGCTAGGAAACTAATTGAAATACATGAAACAAGAAGACTATGCAGCAAATTACACGACAACAAAACGACTACAAACACACCTTAATAGACAACTTACTAAAGAAAATAATACACATACGAAGCCAAAACACCTCACAAACTACAGACACAGCTGGACAAAACAGCACGTACTAGTTACCTATTATAACTATGAGTCACTAAAAGATGTATCCTCCTACCCCGGACGCAATTACAAAATTACATTCTAGAACTTCCAACAAATTCAAACACAGCTGCACACGGCAACAAAGACTCTCTTTCTGGTGTCCAGAAAGTTACTTGCAATGACTGTTCCAAATTGTACACTGAACAAACAGGCCGAGATTTCAACACGCGTTTTGTATTAAACATATCAAAGACATTAAAAATATACGATCAAATTCCAGTTTTGTCACTCGTATACAAAACATACAAAGTACGTACACAGACATCAACATAAATTTGCAAATACAATAAAAACTCGTTTATCCGAATTTGATGGGACCGTGCCCGTTTCAAATAAACGAAATTTCGGATAAACCGAAACTATTATTTAAATAGTAAATTTTAAATAATACACAGTAACTTTATTTAATAATAATTGTTACAATTAACAGTTACAATATTATTTAATTAACAATTACAGTGAATATGTCACAATAAATTATAAAACGGCATCGCACTGTAAATTATAGTTTCTACAGTACTAGAACAGTCCTATTGCTTGTTCGCACAGTAATCAATCATAGTGTTTTGCCTAAGCTTTGATGCACGTTTTCTGGCTGCCCGATGTCGAAGTCCTTTCATTGTTAGAAGTTCTACAGGGGAAATTTCGTCTTGTCGCTCCAAATACGACAGTAGCTCTTCAGACATTGATGTTACCTCTGTATGGTTGACTCCCAGTTTCTCTTCCACATTATCGTCAGAGCTTTTCTCCTCACCGGACTGTTGTGAACATTGTGCAACAATTTCGTCATCGGATAAAGGTTGCCGATATCCAGGATCGTCTTTTTCCGAATTCATCCACTCGGATACGTCTTCTTCTTGTAACTGTGTGCACCCTTCAATGTCTTTCAATATTTCTACAAATTTTGTTTCGGATAAACCGGATTTTCGGATAAACGCGATTCGGATAACCGAGTTTTTAGTGTACTACACGTTATTAACAAAGGCGAAAACTAAACACACCAGAACAATTGGGAACATACAGACAATTATAAACCATTCCTACATAATTCTAAAGGATGGATTACATTTCCTATGCAACACACAATGTGAACACTGAGTAACGAATTACACAATAACGCAACACTCATCGCCACCACCAGAAGCGAACCAAATGCCAGGACCAATTTCACATTGACAGTGTGACGAAATGTCACAAAACACGTTTGTAAGCTAAACAAGTTTATACGAGAGTCATCTCAAAAGTAAGTTTCCATGACTTCGGAGCAATAAAAAACATATTACGTAAAAATTAAAAAGTAAACTATACTTTTATTCAAAAACGTGTACTTATTTTTTAATGTAATCTTCAGCCTTGTCAATACACTTTCTGTAGCGTAAAAACAGTTTTTCAATTCCTTCTGTGAACCACTGCGTGCCCAGATTTCGGAGCCAGGCGTCAACCGCCTGTTTCACTTCCGCATCCGTTTCGAAACGTTGTCCTCCCAGGTGTTCTTTGAGATGGGGGAAAGCATGGAAATCACTCGGAACCAAATCGGATGAGTATGAGGGATGGTCGAAAAACTCCCTTCGAAAGGACTCCAACAGATTCTGCGTGAGTCGCGAGGAATGAGGACGTGCGTTGTCGTGCAGCAGCAGAAGAACTTTGTTGCTCGACAAACCTTTCCCTTTAAAGAACGATGTATGCCACCAGCGGACCATTTGAATGGTCATGCACTCAGGTCCGTACCCAGAAACTAAGTGACGATGAATTGTAGCCGCTGATTCATTTTTTTTGTAGCAGAAAACCGGATCACACTACGCACTTTGCAGTCGGACACGCTGTTAAATGGAACGTCCATGATTTTAAATTTCCTGTTGTTGTTACGTTGCTACGGAACGGATGAGGTTTCGGCACTACTGCCACTACACACAAATAAAAGTTCTCCAACCTTCGTCAGCCTGCTTGCGCCATTTCCCTTTGAAAGAAAAAATTGGGAAACTTACTTTTGAGATGACTCTCGTATTTTGAGAAGATAATATAATAGCGACAGTGTAGAAAGTAGAATCAATATATATATCAAGAACACCTAATTGCTTCTGCAGAATGTCAGAAGCAATTCCATTCCATTCCATATGGTACAGATTTCGTAAAACGCTGCATTACACCGTACAGTAACGAACCCTCGGATAGTTTTCCCAGTATCTCTGCGCGTGCCTGTATTTCCACATTTTTAAATTTTGGAATAAGTTTAAAGAACAAGTTAGCAATTTTGAATATCTGGGCTACAGTGTGTCTTATAATGCATGCAACGACGTTGTGAATAAGTTGCATAAGTTCAACCTTATGTGCGGGACCATTAGGCGAACACTTAAGTCAGCAAGTAAAGGAACACGCCTAAAATTCTACAAGGTGATGGCTCTTCCCACACTTCTTTATGGGTCTGAGAATTGGACCTTAACGAAAGGCCAGGCCAGTCGCATCCAAGCGGTTGAAATGAGATTTCTCAGGCACGTGGCAGGTATACTCTTCATGATCATAGAAGAAACACATATATACGGCAGGAATTGAATACTATGAGTATACTCGATAGGATCGCCCAGTATCGGGTGACTTGGTGGGAACACCTTTGCCGAATGGATGACTGCCGCATCCCCAAACAACTATGGAACTATAAGCCGAGGGGACGGAGAGGTGTGGGACGTCCGTGGAAGCGCTGGAGTGACCAGCTCTAATCTTTGCCTATCTGAGACCGGAACAAACCATTTTTGTTTTAATCCCTGAAGATGATGAATAAGTTTACATTTTCTGAAGACTGTTTTTTTTCATAGCAATAGAAAATACTTAATCGTTTCTTGATTTCTTTACAGACATTAAGGTCAGTAAAAATGCCTAGAACATTTTTAATATTCTATTTTTTGTTCATTTTTACATTTTTAATCAGGTATTTTTTGTTTTTAAGTTTTTACCTTTGACCTGTGTCATGATAATAAAGTTTTATCATTACCACCAAAGTGCAGATGACAAGATGCTAAAATACTTTTCAGATTTACCCAGCACGTCATCTTTTACGAGCTCATACAGGTTTTGTAGCTACTGGAATATATTCTTTAATTTGTTTTGGGAATCGTTTTATGAACTTATTTTCAACGTTTCTGTACTTCGTTAGTAGTTTTAAACTTAAGAATTAATTTTTAATCCGGCCTTTTTGCTTGTAGCCTTAACATACATAGACAAAATCATTCGAAGGGGTAAATCCTAGATGTGTATTAGGTTTGTGTTGCACTAAACCTCTTATTCCTTAAGTCACTTAAAAATATTCGCCATGTTTTTGACTTTGAATGCCCTTACATTATTTAAAAGATTATGTTCGCCAGAATTTGAAGCTGACGTTAGTCTAGTGTTCATAACTTTGAAAAAAACAGTTAAATGCAGGCATATAAGTATTTTACAAATAGCAGTGTTTATTTTATCATTTATATACAGAGTTTACATGTTTACGAATGCGGCAGCCTGTTTAAGGTAGGCGGAGCGTAGTCAGTAACAACGCGGCATCTATAAATGAACAGACACAAAAAATTGTCATTACAAATGGTTAATCGCGGACTAGATTCCTAGTGGGTGTATAACATAGTGTTACGACATTACAGAACAAACAACGTGTTTCTCGAATGATCCAGTGGAATCCGGCTGTAATGTTGTATGCGTACGTGATTCTCAACATGCGTTGCGAGATTGTTCCGGACTCACCGGTCCGCGCCTGCTGTGTGCAAGGCCGCAACGAATTATATTCTGGTGTTTTCAAGTAGCATTCTCGACGCGCACTATGGAATATTCTGGTATTTCGGCAGGGTATAAATACAAGTACTTAATGACGCTTAGTCAGTTTGAGTTGCGAATTATAGGAGTGGGGTTTGTAGTATTGTGGCGAAGTGTTATGTGTTTTATAATTGTGCGGGAATATTGTAATACAATTGTGTTTTATACTAGTAGACATTTTTATTGCGTGTGAACAATTCTTATTTGATTTGTTGTAAGAGACTATCTTGTTGATTAGAAACTGTGTAATTGTGATAATTAAAGCTGGTGATTAGTGACGTAACTGGTGTCTTGTGTTTTCCACTGTACCATACGACGATCAGTTAGACCGTCGTGACAATAGAAAATTTATGCAGTACCACTACATAATATAAAATCAATAATAAAATATTCGATTTGTAAAACGGTCTGTCATTATTTTGTAAAGCAAAATGTAACATTACAACTAATTAATAAAAGAAAAAATAATTGATTTATCTGGCGCTTAATGACATTTAGTCCACTGTTATGAGATTACGATCCACAAAACAATGTTTCCAGTATCAGTAAAATCTGTGGCACGAGTCAAGAGTCAATTAAATTGTCAAACGATGAGAAAAACGGTACGTAAAACTCATATCTCATATAAAAAAAGTCAAGGCGGTAGCATACACATTTTTTTCTTTTCAGTTTAATACAGTATACACACGGTTTTATTAAAATTTTCAGTGAAGCATGCATGAACAGTAAATGGAGTTCAGCTTACGTCAAGGCCAGTGGAATCGTACGTGCTTTGCAATTCTGGACCCACATTTTCCAAAAGAATTCGCCTCTCCTCAGCAAAATCTGCAACAACAAATGTTTATGCTTTACTATTAGGTAAGACATCGAGAAACGCTTAACCATCAAAACTGACAAGTATCTAAAGTTAGACACCAGACTGTAATATGTACTGTAATGAACTGTCATATTACCAGAAACAAAATAAAATAACGGGTATCTTTCATCACCAAGGAAAATCGGTAAGTTATCATAACACCACATGCCAGCAACATTGACGTACGCGGTAAACTTGGCTCAAAATCCATTTTCCTTCTTACATTCCTATTACCAGAAGGGCTAGGTAGGACAATAACTGTGTTAAGATTATTCAGTGTGTTCAATAACACAATGTTTCGACCATTAACAATCTGTGGGCGTCTTGAAGTGAAAGCAAAACTAATACATTAAAAACAAACTTTTTTTAATACCAGTAGTGAGTGAAACTTGTTAAAAATAACTTTTAATAATTACATAATTGAACATCCCTTAATCTGTATTTAGCTATAATATAATTTACTATACTATATGTTGACTGGTATATGTATAAACGTTTTCTGTACCAATTCTAATATCTAATTGTTGATTACTGCTTTTATAATTAAACAAAAAATACCATTACATTATGAGTAATTTAAAATTGTAATATTACATAAATTAAATTCTGCGATATTATAATTTTCTCGTTGTCTTTAAAGAAAACATTTGAAGATGTAAAACAAACTATCTCAACTCCTTCACATATAGAACGATACATACATACGCACGCACACGCGCGTGAGCGCACACACTCACATGTCCAAACACGTTCACTCAAATAATTGTTCTGTTGTGTTTGACATTTCTTTTGTATTCATACACAGGGCCTGATGATGACAATAAACATTGTCGAAACGTCGACACAAATAAGTTAAAATTTGTGTTGTATTTTTGACCGATCCTCACAAACCCTTTACCGAAAAAATTCATTGATTGACGGTCACTACGAATTTAAGGATTTAATTAAAAACAAACTTAAACCTATCCAAGATTCGTTCACTAACAGTCAAGACAGTTAATAAACCACTGCCACCAAGAAAGTTAAACACAACTAAAGAAGAACTATATAAAAAAGGAACGGTCAGTTACCCTCTAAGTCCGCTGGACAGAACTGGGAAGCACAGTCACACTGACGTAAGCTTAAGCCCGAACAACGCCAGAGAATTTTTTGTGTGTTGTTTGAGGCTTTCTGATCAAGGCAAGTCTCTGGCTGTTTTGGGTACAAGCCACCTTCAGTCAGTTTTGTTGTACGAAGTAGTTGGAGACGCATGCCATTGTAGCCGGTGCTGAGAATGGTGAAGGTATTTAGTCCAGAGAGAGAGAGAGAGAGAGAGAGAGAGAGAGTAATGTCAGAGACAAGCAACGCCCCGTTTAAAAACAAAATCAAGCACCACCACGACTTACATACTCTTTTACATTCCTAAAGCAAATCCTAGGTACATCTTTACTAGGCTGACTGATACGATTATCATTTACAGCCATAAAATATTCCTCTATGGATATTATAAACGTAAAATTATAGAGGCGATTATCCGATTACCAACTAATTGGAAAATTGAGGGGAAAAGGGAAACGTGGAGGAAAGGAGTTGTTAAACATGGGGTATAGACAAATTTTAGAAAGAGGTTTCAAGTGTGAAGAAAGAAGGAAGTGCATGAAAGTTTCCTGTTTGCAACAAGGAAAGCAACAGTTATGTGCAAGAAAAAAAATTCTTCTTCTTCTTCTTCTTCTTCTTCTTCTATGCCGTTGCAGTTCGGAGTCGAACCTTAGCCTCCATAATCATCCGCCTCCATATTTCCCTGTCCTTGGTGGTCGATGTCCATTGTTTTATTATAAGTAAAGTATCAGCATCCCTCGCCACTGCGTCAATCCAGAGTTTCTTGGGTCTTCTGACAGGCCTTCTACCCTCGATTTGACTTAACAGTACTTTCCTAGGTACTCGGTTGCCTTCCATCCTAATGTCCTGCCCATTGCAATCTATACAGTCGGATGGTGGTGGCCAGATCATTGTGCTTATACAGCTTGTATAGTTCCTCATTGTGGCGCATTCTCTATATCCCATTGCCTTGGATTGGTCCATATATTCTCCTCAAAATTCTCCTTTCAAAAGTATTGACTATGTTAGCGGCTTGTTTGTTCAGAGTCCAAGTCTCGCTGCCATATTATGTTATCATCGGTCTAATCATAACTTTATTTAATGTGACCTTGGACTGATATTCCTTTTCTCGAATATAGTCGTTAACGAATCATATGCTCTGTTTGCGGCCTGTATCTTTTTCCTTATTTAATTTATTTTTTAACTGTTCTGAACTGTTAAAAGTCTAATATTGATTATTCTCTAAGATGGGTGAGCATGAGTATGTTGAATATAGGTAGTTAAAAATGTGTAGTTGTATCTAAAACTATATTAAATTTAGAAGTTGTAGAATTTTAATTTAAAATCAACGCACCGGACGCCTATTACAATATCTCTTCTAGTTTTAATTTTACAATTTAATAAAAAATATTGAAAATTTTATGACAAGCAAGAGAATATTAAAATACTAAATTTAAATCCACGCATCACCATCATTTTTACTTGTATTGTAGTTGAACAGGTGCTCTAATTTTAGTTCAATTTGTTGTATTACAAATGCTTTTGTTTAGAATAGCTTTACTTTCCGGCTGCAGGCATCGGAAATGCGGGTACGCAGAGGAATGGGGTAAAAGACAGGTCACGTATTTAGACAGTATTAGCTGTAAAAATCAGTGCTTCAGCGAAAAAAGGTTTTGCGGGGCGGTTAAAATCCCGCAGAGGGATAAGAATGTGTCCACCTCGGATCGTGGTATTTATAGTGCAGTAATTTGTTCCCAAGCAACTTAAAAACTTTGTACATTATTAAACAGTTTTTTAAAATAGTAAATTTGTATTAGTGGTTATATTTACAAACAGAAATTAAACTGTAGTATATCACTATTGAGATAATTCCCGATTAACACTTTCCAGTCTTTCAGTCCATCATCAGAAATATAAAATAATAACCTATTTTTATCGTATATTCCCAGTCTCATGATCAGCTGAAAGGGTGGAAAACGCAGATCGGGAATTATCTTTATAGTGGGGTGCGACAGTTTAATTTCTGTTGTTAAAAAGTTTTTTGCTTGTTGTTCAAATTTGACACTATGTTGCTATTCAAACAGTACCAGGTTTCAATCCGTATTTGTTCGTATTGTTTAGTTTAGTGCTTTACTGTCACTTGCAGAAGATGTAGCCTTACTCTGCGGTACAGAAGAGGGATTCCAAAGGAACCTTGATGTTTGGGTGGAGGAGATGAAAAGAAGAGGACTTGAGAGTAAGTTTGGCAAAGACGAAGACGATGATTGTTGCCAGAGAGCCAGCTCAACACCGGATTACCATAAAAGGGAAGCGACTGGAACAACCCCGACAGTTCAAATATTTAGGTTCTATAATAAGCTCAGATGGTAGAATCAATGCAGAAATTAATTCAAGGATAAACAGTGACTCGGGACTTTTCCATGCACTAAAGACGAAGTTTGTTGGTAAGGCAGAAATTTTGAAAAAAGTTAAGATGACCATTTTCAAAAACACGTATGTGCCAGTTCTTATGGGGCTGAAAACTGGGCTCTAACTAAAAAGCATTTAAACTCTAAGCGTTGGTTTGGACATGTTCAGAGGATGAAAGGGGATAGACTTCCAAAACAACTGTATGAGGCAAGAAGGCTGGGAGAAGAGTGACTTGTGAGTACAATGTGAGGTACTCTGCAAGAGCTGGGAGTGAAGTGGAATGAAGCCAAAGTTCTGGCCATGTAGACACCACGGTGACGAGACTTTTGCTCAACCTCTACACACTGCGGTAAAGGATTGGACTAAGAAAAAGAAGAAGAAGCTTTACTATCATTAAAAACAACAAACTCTTAAAAACTTGTCAGTTATTTCGTTCTACGTAAGCCTACAACCGGACGCGGAGTTTCGAACGCCGTTTACAGGATTTATTGGTGAACTGATCTGTGTGATAACTTCAATAAATTGTGTCCAAACAGATATTTGGGGCACCTTTGTGCGACTTCGAAGTGTTGTTTTTAAAGGTATGTCTTGGCTATTTTATGAAAGCCGTTTATTGATTTCCGTGACGAAACGAACAGACTGATTTAATTCTATCTTGCTGCCAATTTTAGAGACACGTTTATGTGAAATTCTTATAAAACACTTGACGCTGTCAGCGTTTGCAAGATATTGTAAATCGTGCAAGTTTAATTGTGTCGTTTATTTCATTTAAGTTATAATACAACATGATGTCTTTGTTGTAAATTCATAACGTTGGTAAATTTAGATACAGGTATGTATTAATGTAACCCATATGTTTCCACACTTACTTTCTTGATTATGACAATATAACAAGTTATATTCCCTTTAATTTCTGTAGTTCTATTCACAAAATTGATCTCTTCCCCCCCCCAGAATTTTTCAGAAAGAAAAACTTGCTGTGCCCCTGCTAAAAAAATGTTTGAAGGAAATTGTTGTTATGAAGATCACGGAGATGTCGAAAGAGAAGGAAATATTTAATATTCATTTTTAAAGTATCCAAGTCACTGTATTAAATAAATATTCTGTGAAGAGGAATTATTCTGAAGATGGGGCATATGCCCTGAAACGCGTCAAGCGAAATTACAAGTAAGTCACTCGACGGATTAGATAAGCAAATATTTAGGAAATATTTGGACGACCAGCATATGATGTTGGAAGCAGGATGATGTGACGCACTTACAAGAATGGTATAAAACTGTAAAACTGCAAAGTTTTTAAAGAGAAGGTAAGGTCTTTAGATAATGAAGATGTTTACGTTAAACAGGCTATAAAAGTTAATTGATGACTCGTTGAGCACTTGGTGAAACATATTAATACAAAGGGTTTTTAAAAATATCAGGGTAAAAGGTCAGATCAGGGTAACAAAAAATTTTATTAAACAAATTGCATTCCGTTTATAACAGATAGGATTAATAGTAGGTTAAAAAACATGGTTTTAACATGGTATCAGTAAATAAACGTATATTTTTTTCATTACTAGTCACCAATAAAGAAAAATCAAACACACTGGAGACAAATGGAGTTTATGAAATACATTATGCAGAATGCGATGCCATTTATATCGGACAATGTGGCCGTGCTATGAAACATAGCATTTTTGAACATAAGAAGGGGATTTTAACCAATACAGCCAATACAGGTTTTGCAGATAATTGCCTACAACACAATCACTTCATAGATACAAGAAACATAACACTACTCTACAACATACAAAAAGGTAAAAAAATGGATTTGCTAGAAATTCTAGAAATTAAAAAAGCAATAAAAAATAACAAAAATTTAACAAATGAATAAACTGAATTCTGTGTATCCCCTTTGTTAAAAGCTGTTATTTAGTTTAGTTAATTTTATATTTTGCATTCAGATTATATTAGTGTTTACAGACACTTGACCTTCCCTTAGCTCCTGCGAACAGGGGCTCCATCTTCACATCTCACACGTGTTCCAATACACGCCCTAAACAGATGTCCACCACCACCCTTACACCCTCTGTTTAGGTGTTCACTCGTCTATTTTACAATGGCTTAAGAAGTCAAAACAGCTGTCAGAGTTAAATAAAATCTGTGAAACGTACCAAGTGTTTATATATTTTTTAAAAACCTTTGACTATAAAAGTTACATCGGTATCTGTATTATTTTAGCCAGATCAATGGTTGTGCGAGGTAAGCTTGTGTAAGTGGACAAGTGCTGCGGGTCAGACATACCACTGCGGTTGCCACATCGTAGAATGGTATCAAACAGAGAATGAAAAATCTGTTGTACCTAACAGTAGTGTCACGAGACTATTGCGAGCTACATTTCCAAAATTTAGCCCTCATCTAAAATCGAATAGAAATATAATTTTGGAGCAGACATTTTCAATTTTTTCACTTTTCCTCCGACACCTAATTCAGTTACCAAACGTTTTCTGTAGACTGTGCTAACGCGAGAATAATCCTTCTCTGCTTCCTGTAGCATTCCTAAAGTTCTCTGTGCTTGAGAATAAGGTGTTTTCTGTTAAGTAAACTTTAGCTCTTTTCAGACAAAAGACATTTCTTATTCTTGAGAGGAAAAGTTCAAATAAGATAAAAATAAGTTAAAAAGGAATTTTACCCGGGCCTGCACCATAAAATCAAGGTGCGTTTTTCGGCCCCCAGGTAGACTCAGCCTGTTGAAACTGAGTACCTAGGATAACATCCTGGGGATAATAATGGACGGCTCAAGCATAGTGCTGGCCACACTGCCTTCCTTGTATGCCTTACGGCTTACATAAGGCAGCCTACTCTGCCTACTCCTAAGCTACTTCGGTGATGTACATGGGAGCCATTATTATTATTAAAAAGAAATTTTAGAAGGAAGAAGAGTATGAACGAGATGAAGAAATAAAAAGAGAGAGAAAGAGGCAAAAGGAAAATATATTTAGACAGAAGGAGAGAGGAACAGACTGAAAGCGGGAGGCAGATAGGGTGAGAAAGAAGACAGAAGAAGGGCAAGTAACGCTGTTTCACTTCGATACTGGTCACGTCCAGGGAGAGACGTATCATATTCTTAATAGGAAAAGGAAATCTAAAAATAAATACAAGAAAGTGAGAGCAATTTTACAAACGAGAGGATGACAGAGTGAGGGAGGAAGGAAGGTAGAAGAAAATAAACAGCTTGAGAATAAGAAGAACATCTTTTTTCAGTAAACGTAGTTGGCGAAAACAAGTTCCATAAAGGATAGGGAGGGATCACCTGCAGAGACAATAATGTGTAAGGCAGGCGATAACGAGATACTGTTTCTTCTTTCATAGCGGCGTTATATGTCGATACGTAGTCAGCACGCGTGTTAACATGTGTTACGAAGCTATCTACCCGCTCTGGTGCTGTTCCATTCTCGCACACAATATCTGTTTTCTACGTACTGCGTACATATTCAGTTTTTGAAATAACAACCATTCTTTCAGGTGCGCGCGCGTGTGTAAGTCGATCGCACGTATCGTCGTCTGTGAACAGTTGAAGTAAAGCAACTGCACAGAACAGAATTCCTTACTATTAATACCTTTAATAATACCTTTAAAGCTCATAACTTTAATACCGGTTTTTGAAAACAGACACTTATACAACGGTTATTGAAGTTTACGATCGTCCGAAGCACACTAATATAAGAAACATTAAACGTCACCTAATTAACAGTGTCGTCATATATAACACAAGTTACCGATTACAGATGTGCGCACACAATAATCACTTTACACTAAACCGCTGTCTAACACCGGACGCGCCGAACCATAAACTAACAACACTTCTTATGGCTTCGATTCTCAATCTGAAGCTTACAACTCATAAGTGATATCACTCGCAACTCGCTTTCAAAACGCCACCATTCATACTTTGCCTGTGTGTCGTGGTAACGTTTAGAGACTGCCTCAGATGCCTGTAGAATAATGGATGACAGAATGATCCAGAACGTGGGAGAGCGTTGCGTTAACCTACTGCGCATACAACACGTGGAAAGCGGCAATCATTTCACACATCTCTTCGGCGAAACAGCGCGCGCGTGTATGTGTTTGGTTTGTATTAAATATTTAATATATTGAATAATTTTTGTAATGACTTTACCTCAAGATATTTTATCCTTATTTGGAACATGTTTCGGGAAGCCTTGTGTTCTCATCTTCAGCCTTCCAGATTTTGAGTATTGTAAAGTACTTGTGTGTTGGTTGGTTGTTGTTGTGGTTTTTTTGTTGGCCTCTGGTACATTAAAATAGTATTATTGTGTGTGATTATGGTGTAGCCTATATATTAGTATTTTGTGTATTTTCGATGTTGAGTGCTTTGAAAATTGTGTCATGTTTTGTATTGATTTGTATTTGTTCAGGTATTAGTTTGTTTTGTGTTTTATGTTCGTATATTTGTAAATTTTTCCAAATGTACATTATGGTGCCTTTGTGTGGTATGTGTTTTATTAGCGTCATGTTGGTTATGCCTGGGAATTCATGTCCAGTGTTTATTGCATGTGTGGCCAAATTAGCTTTACATTTTCTGTTTCTTTGTATGCGTTTATATGTTCAAAATAACGTTTTTTCGGTTGTATTTTGTTTGTCCTATGTTGCATTTGTTGCAATCTTGGCATTCAATTTTGTATATAACATTGGTTGTTGTATTATCTTTGTTATGTGGGTTATTTATTTTTACTTCCATGTTCCTTAAGGAAATGGAAGTATGGTGATGGCAAAAAAAATCGTGTTCGAGATTACTGCAGATTCTGATTGTACTACACTCAAAACATGACAAAAAGTCGTTTTTCGAAAAGTGTCTGTGTGTCTGTCTGTCTGTCTGTGTGTGTGTCTATCTGTAGATTTTTTTTATGGCAAACGATAACAGCCGCAAATTCAAACGGAATCAAATAACTTTTTGCATACTGTCCTGATTTGTCGAGTACTCAAGACCTATTGATTTTGGTGAAGTTCGGTTAAGGGAAAAGGGTAGTTTACCTGCAACTTTTTTTTTTAATCAAGGGGTAATTTGTTTCTATGGCAAACAATAACAGCCGCAAATTCAAACACAATCAAATAATATTTTGCATACAGCCCTGAATTGTAGAGTTCTCAAGATCTAGTGATTTTGGTAAAGATCGGTTAAGGGAAAGGGGTAGTTTACCTGCAACGTTTATGTTCTAACAAGGGTATTTTCTATGGCAAACGATAACAGCCGCAAATTCAAACAGAATCAAATGATTATTTGCATACAGCCCTACATTGTAGAGTTCTCAAGGTCTGTTGATTTTGTTGAAAATAGGTTAAGGGAAAGGGGTAGTTTACCTGCAACATTTTATGTTTTAACAAGGGTATTTTCTATGGCAAACGATAACAGTACTCAAGACCTATAGTGTTTGGTGAAGATCGGTTAAGGGAAAGGGGTAGTTTACCTGCAACGGTTTTTATCAAGGGTAATTTTTTTCTATGGCAAACGATAACAGCTGCAAATTCAAACAGAATCAAATGATGTTTTGCATACAGCCCTGTATTGTAGAGTTCTCAATACATATTGGTGTTGGTGAAGATCGGTTAAGGGAAAGGGGTAGTTTACCAGCAACATTTTATGTTTTAAAAAGGGTTATTTTTTATATGACGATTGATAACTGCCGTAAATTCAAACAGAATCAACTACGTTATTGCATACCTTTTTGAACTAAAGAGAACTCAAGGTCTGTTGATTTTGTTGAAGATCGGTTAAGGGAAAGGGGTAGTTTATCACCAAAGTTTTATGTTTTAAAAAGGGTAATTTTTTTATGACGAACTATAACTGCCGAAAATTCAACGCGAATCAAATAATGTTTTGCACACTTCCCTGAGTTGCAGAGAACTCAATTTCTGTTGATTTTGGTGAAGATCGGTTAAGGGAAAGTGGTAGTTTACCTGCAACATTTTAAGTTGTAACAAGAGAAATGTTTCCATGACGAACGATAACTGCCGCACATTCTAACAGAATCAAATATTTTTTTGCATGCATCCCTGAATTGTAGAGGACTGAAGGTCTATTGATTTTGGAGAAGATCGGTTAAGAGAAAGGGGTAGTTTACCTGAAACATTTTATGATTTAACAAGAGTAAAGTACTTAATTTTTATAAATAAAGTATCCTGATAAGAAGCTCATAATAATCCACTGTAGAAACGTAGATGAAATATCTATAAATGAAGAGGTTAGGTGAACGGGGTGGGGGTAATTTTCTATTATTAAAAATTATAGTTGAAGGTTGAGGGGGAGAATTTTTTATACGTGTACTACGTTATCGGCAACAAAGAAGTAGTTTTTTGTTAAAATTGCTTCCCGGGCTGTTTAGCCGTAGTCCAATGTTTTCTGTAAAACCAGACTTTTCGGCAGTGCCATCGACTGCCATCATCAGTGAAAATCGAGTGCGATAACGTGAGGTGGTATACGTTAGTGACCACAGTACTGTTGTTAATGCTGAAGCAATAAGTAGAAAGACGTTGTTTCTATGGAAATATTTCATTTCAATAAAATCATATTTAAAATATGATTTTAAATATAAATCTTAGAACATGGAAGTCATGTATGGTTCTCCATACCGATATCTGTAAATTATTTTTGTTAGTTTTGTATGGTATTTTTATATCTGTGTTTTACTTCCATATTCCTTAAGGAATTGGAAGTATGGTGATGGCAAAAAAAATCGTGTTCGAGATTATTGCAGATTCTGATTGTACTACACTCAAAACATGAAAAAAAGCCGTTTTTCGAAAAGTGCCTGTGTGTCTGTCTGTCTGTCTATCTATGTAGATTTTTTTCTATGGCAAACGATAACTGCCGCAAATTCAAACAGAATCAAATAATTTTTTGCGTACAGCCTTGATTTGTAGAGTACTCACGACCTATTGTTTTTGGTGAAGATCGGTTCAGTGAAAGGGGTAGTTTACCTGCAACGGTTTTTTTTATCAAGGGAAATTTTTTTTTTTTGGCAAATGATAACAGCCGCAAATTCAAACAGAATCAAATAATGTTTCGCATACAGCCCTGAATTGTAGAGTTGTCAAGACCTATTGTTTTTGGGAAGATCGATTAAGGGGAAGGGGTAGTTTACCTGCAACCTTTCATGTTTTAACAACAGTAAAGTACTTGAAAATTCATTTAAACTTTTTCAAACAATAGTAATTGTTAAAAATAAAATAATTTTGTTGCCAGGCAATAAAATTATAATTTTTTCATTTTAATGTAAATTATGTATGAGTTAATATACATGTATAAAATAATATATCGTTCGTGGCAGGTAAGCATATCTCAGTTATGTAATGTTTACGTTTCCATTTTATTATTATGACTACAGCAATAAAAAGGCGGGGAAAACACACACACACACACACACACACACACACACACACACACACACACACACACACACACACACACACACACACACACACACACACACACACACACACACACACACACACACACACACACACACACACACACACACACACACACACACACACACACACACACACACACACACACACACACACACACACACACACACACACACACACACACACACAAAATTCGCGTTATTTCTGGCCTCACTCCATGTGATTCGCGTAATTTGCTTCCTGTGGATCGCTGGGCAGTGTAACTGCACGTGTTTACAGAGGAACGATTCATAGAAAGACTTTTCGTCTTTAGGGAATGAACCCTCTGCAAGATGCTGAGGGTCCATGAGTGACTTCGGAGCGTTCCTTCTTTTTCGCTTGTTTGTTCTGTGAAACATACACTGTAGATTCGCAGCTTTACTCTAAGCAACGCTCGATAGGAAATGTTGAAAATTTTTGTCCACGGTGTACCCTCATTCACACTAAACCTGCTCTGATGTTTTAATTACGGACATAATAATATTAAAACTTTGGAAACTTGAGCACTACTTAATGGAGATCAATCATTAACTTATACAAGACATTAATTTTATGCATATTTTGTATATATATGTGTACAACGTTATCGGCAACAAAGAAGTAGTTTTTGTTAAAATTCCTTCCCGGGATATTTGGCCGTAGTCCAATGTTTTTTACAAAACCAGACGTTTCGGCAATGCCATCGACTTCCATCATAAGTGAAAATCGAGTGCGATAACGTGAGGTGGTATACGTTAGTGACCACAGTACTGTGGTTAAGGCTGAAGCAGTAAGTAGAAAGAAGTAGTTTCTATGGTAATATTTCATTTCGAAAATGATTTTAAATATAAATCTTAGAATATGGAAATCATGTATGGTTCTCCATACCGATATTTTACTTCCATATTCCTTAAGGAAATGGAAGTATGGTGATGACAAAAGAAATCGTGTTCGAGATTATTGCAGATTCTGATTGTACTACATTCAGAACATGAAAAAAAGTCGTTTTTCGAAAAGTGTCTGTGTGTCTGTCTGTCTGTCTTGTGACGATTTAAATTGTAACAATAATCGTAAAATAAAAAAAAATTTAAAAATTAAGTTTGCGAGCGATTTAGCCATTTTAAATCTCACTATAATACCTAAAAACCCTGTATGTACTCAGTATGAAAGAAAGAAGTAATTAATAAGTCCAAAGAAACATTAATAAAAAGGCAAATTGTAAAAAGTTATTATTGTCATATTTAACCCTTTGCTGTTATCAGGCGGTGACCTGTTAATTCCGGACTCGACATGTCTCCCGAGTCGTCTGTAATTTAGAATAAGATAAAAAAACCTAATGCTAATAACAAAATAACTGAAGACACAGATAGTCGCTAAAACAACTTACTTAAATTATGTATGTTTATTAAGGCATAAGTTTTGTAATTAAAAATGTTAACTTAAATAAAGATAGGGACTATATTCTCGCGCAGTAGTTGCCCCTCTCCCCCTTGTTAAGTACCAGTCGAAGCGAGCAGAAAAACGCTCTCTCACAATGTTGACTTCATGCAGTGCAGACGTGCGAGCAAACGCTCTGACACAATGTCGCTAATTCTTTTGTTTTAACTTAAATATTGTATATGAAATATTGCTACTAAAAGCGTGTGTTATGTATCAATTAGAATGACAAAAGGACATAATATGTAACACAAAACACTAAAATGGTGTTAAACAAGAGGACTACTCACTTCAAGAAGTAACTACACTTTCAACATCATTCCTGAAGATGTGATCTACCAGAACTTATAAACACTCATATACCCGAGAGAAGATGCAGACCAGGACAGCCGAGAATCTACAGATAATTACACCGTAGAACTTCAGTATACTCTGTGAACATTCGACACCTTATCGACGAAGACCCGACCGAGATGATGACGGCGCATTCAAGGATTCCCAAGACGGACACCCCAGGACGAGGTTTCTACATTCCATTCTAAAGGTGACTCGATAGCCTGTCTATCGAGGGTTACTAATATTTGTTAGTTACACTACACAACTTTAAAAGAGACTTTTCAAAGACTATTAATTTTATGTAAACATTAAAAGAGTAAATCTAAAAGTTTTATTGTAACTACTCAAATATCATACGTTGTAACGGTTTATATGTTAATGTATCGTAGTATCATTCCAAGTAATAGTGCCATTCTTCAAATGGTTAAAGAAGTCTTGCAAGCTAATATCATGAATTGAGTATAATTAAAAGTCTTAACTACAAAGTACAGAAAGTTGACCCGGATCCGAGGTATAGCTATATAGAATCAATTTGATCCCAAAGTTTGATGAAAGCATTGAAGTAACTTTAGTTTAATTAGTGATGTCATGGGATCTGTCAGTAAATGGTGTCAGAATAAAGAGAAGTCTTCTTGTTACACAGATATAATGAGTGCGTAAATCAATAAAATACCTTCCCTTGTTTCCTTACACAGTTAGTAAGTGATTTGTTCAGTTAATAAGTGTGAATACATTTCGTTACAACGTAGGCAGCCCATATAATTGACAGAGGTCAGTTAAGATGGGTTCCCTGGATTTGTAACGCGGCAATACGTTACAGTCTGTATATCTGTGCGTGTGTCTGTCTGTAGATTGTTTTTCTATGGCAAACGATAACAACCGAAAATTCAAACAGAATCAAATAATTTCTTGCATACAGTCCTGATTTGTAGAGTAGTCACGACTTATTGTTTTTGGTGAAGATCGGTTGAGGGAAAGGGGTAGTTTACCTGCAACGGTTTTTTTTTATCAAGGGTAAATTGTTTATTTGGCAAACGATAACAGACGCAAATTCAAACAGAATCAAATAATGTTTCGCATACAGCCCTGAATTATGGAGTTCTCAAGATATCTTGTTTTTGGTGAAGATCGGTTAAGGGAAAGGGGTAGTTTACCTGAAACGTTTTATGTTTTAACAAGGGTATTTTCTATGGCAAACGATAACAGCCGCAGATTCAAACAGAATCAAATAATGTTTTGCATACACCCCTAAATTGTAGAGTTCTCAAGACCTATTGTTTTTGGTGAAGATCGGTTAAGAGAAAGGGGTAGTTTACCTGCAACGTTTTATGTTTTAACAAGGGTATTTTCTATGGCAAACGATAACAGCCGCAAATTCAAACAGAATCAAATAATTTTCTGCATACATCACTGAATTGTAGAGAATTCAAGGCCTTTTGATTAAGGGGAAGGGGTAGTTTACCTGCAACCTTTTACGTTTTAACAACAGTAAAGTACTTGAAAATTCATTTAACTTTTTCAAACAATGGTAATTGTTAAAAATAAAATAATTTTGTTGCCAGGCAATAAAATTATAATTTTTTCATTTAAATGTAAATCATGTATGAGAGAAAATATATCGTTCGTGGCAGGCAAGCATATCTCAGTTATGTAATGTTTACGTTTCCATTTTATTATTATGACTACCGCAATAAAAAGGCAGGGAAGACACACACACACACACACACACACACACACACACACACACACACACACACACACACACACACACACACACACACACACACACACACACACACACACACACACACACACACACACACACACACACACACACACACACACACACACACACACACACACACACACACACACACACACACACACACACACACACACACACACACACACACACACACACACACACACACACACAATTCGCGTTATTTCCGGCCTCATTCATGTTTATTTTCTTACATTTGCACGCTTTTTAAATGGAAAGTGCCGAAACCCATACCAACATAACGCGTGCAAGCCGAAAAAATGTCCAGCGTGGATAGCGATTTGCTTCCTGTGGATCGCTGGGCAGTGTAATTGCACGTGTTTACAGAGGAACGATTCATAGACAGACTTTTCGTCTTTAGGGAATGAACCCTCTGCAAGTTGGTGAGGGTCCATGAGTGACTTCGCAGCGCTCCTTCTTTTCCGCGTGTTTGTTCTGTGAAACGTACACTGTAGATTCGCAGCTTTACTCTAAGCAACGCTCAATAGGAAATGTTGAAAATTTTTGTCCACGGTGTACCCTCATACACACTAAACCTGCTCTGATGTTTTAATTACGGACATCATAATATTAAAACTTTGGAAACCTGAGCACTACTTAATGGAGATCAATCATTAACTTATACAAGCCATTAATTTTATGCATATTTTACTTCCATGTTCCTTAAGGAAATGGAAGTATGGTGATTGCAAAAAAAATCGTGTTCGAGATTATTGCAGATTCTGATTGTACTACACTCAAAACATGAAAAAAAGTCGTTTTTCGAAAAGTGTCTGTGTGTGTGTCTGTCTGTCTATCTGTCTGTGTGTCTGTCTGTAGATTTTTTTCTATGGCAAACGATAACAGCCGCAAATTCAAACTGAATCAAATCATTTTTTGCATACAGCTCTGATTTGTAGAGTACACACGACCTATTGTTTTTGGTGAAGATCGGTTGAGGGAAAGGGGTAGTATACCAGCAACGGTTCTTTTTAATCAAGGGGTAATTTGTTTCTATGGCAAACAATAACAGCCGAAAATTCAAACACAATCCAATAATATTTTGCATACAGCCCTGAATTGTAGAGTTCTCAAGATCTAGTGATTTTGGTAAAGATCGGTTAAGGGAAAGGGGTAGTTTACCTGCAACTTTTATGTTCTAACAAGGGTATTTTCTATGGCAAACGATAACAGTCGAAAATTCAAACAGAATCAACTACTCTTTTGAATACAGCCCTGAATTGTAGAGCTATCAAGACTTGTTGTTTTTGGTGAAGATCGGTTAAGGGAAAGGGGTAGTTTACCTGCAACGTTTTATGTTTTAACAAGGGTACTTTATATGGGAAACGATAACAGCCGCAAATTCAAACAGAATCAAATAATTTTTTGCATACAGTACTGATTTGTCGAGTACTCAAGACTTATTGTTTTTGGTGAAGATCGGTTAAGGGAAAAGGGTAGTTTACCAGCAACGTTTTATGTTTTAACAAGGGTATTTTATATGGCAAAGGATAACAACCGCAAATTCAAACAGAATCAAATGATTATTTGCATACAGCCCTAAATTGTAGAGTTCTCAAGACCTACTGATTTTGGTGAAAGTAAAATTATAAAATTTTTACATACATCATCAATAAAAGATTACAGCCATATGCTGAAGAGATTATCGGCGAATACCAGTCCGGTTTCAGAAAAGGAAGATCCACCATAGATCAAATATATACAGTCAGACAAGTTCTGAGTAAAGCGTGGGAACAAGATATAGACGTCTATAATATTTTTGTTGATTTTAGACAAGCCTATGATTCGATAGATAGGGATAAACTATCTAATATTTTCTACGAATTCGACATACCAGTGAAACTGGTAAGGATGATAAACTTGACAATGACTAATACAGAAGCTCAGGTACGAATACAAGGACACAAAACAGATGGATTTGTAATCAATCGAGGGTTAAAACAGGGAGATGGGCTGGCCCCGACCTTGTTTAATCTAGCTTTAGAATATGTGATCAGAAAACTGTCAGTAGGAAGAAACAACGTACTGACAAACAAATCGGTCCAATTAGTAGCCTATGCGGACGACATCAATATAATGTGTAGGACAAAAAATGCAGCAGAGGAAACGTATTCTGAACTCAAAGAAAATGCTAGCAATATAGGCCTCAAAATCAACATAGATAAAACAAAAATATTAGTGCAGACTAGAAGACAAAGAAACTACTGAACAATCGACAATATCGAAAAGGTGGACAACTTTAAATACTTGGGAACCATATTAGAAAAAAACGGCACAGAAGAAGCCGAAATCCGAAACCGGATAGTCCAAGCCAATAAAGCGTATTTCGCCACATCAAGTATCTTCAGATCCAAAGACATCCACAGAAACACGAAACTAAGGATATACAAATCAATAATAAGACCCATCCTAACATATGGTTGCGAAACGTGTATCCTGAACTCCAAGGCAGCAAACACTCTCGATACCTTTGAAAGAAAAATATTACGAAGAATCCTGGGACCAGTTAATGACGTACATGGCTGGAGAATAAGATATAACTATGAATTGTATCAAATGTATAAAGAACCACCGTTAACACGGTACATAAAACTACAGCGTCTAAGGTGGGCTGGTCATGTAGCCAGGATGGGAGAAGAAAGGATACCACAAAAACTATTGTATACCAGAATCCATGGAAAAAGACCAGTGGGAAGACCAAGGAGAAGATGGGAGGATGCGGTGGATGAGGATGCAAGAGAGATATTAAAAGTGCGTTCCTGGAGGAGGATGGCTGCTGAAAGAGGAGAATGGGGGGAAAAATTGAAGGAGGCCAGGGCCCAACAAGGGCTGTAGTGCCATAGAAAGAAGAAGAAAGACTGATTTTGGTGAAGATCGGTTAAGGAAAGGGGTAGTTTACCGGCTACGTTTTATGTTTTAAAAGGGTATTTTCTATGGCAAACGATAAGAGCCGCAAAATCAAACAGAATCAAATAATGTTTTGCATACAGCCCTGATCTGTAGAGTACTCAAGACCTATTGTTTTAGGTAAAAATCGGTTAAGGGGAAGGGGTAGTTTACCTGCAACGTTTTATGTTTTAAAAGGGTATTTATTATGCCAAACGATAAGAGTCGCAAATTCAAACAGAATCAAATAATTTTTTGCATGTAGCCCTGATTTGTAGAGTACTCAAGACCTATTGATTTTGGTGAAGATCGGTTTTGGGAAAGGGGTAGTTTACCTGCAGCAGTTTTGTTTTAAACAAGTGTAATTTTTATTTTCTATGGCAAACGATAACAGCTGCAAATTCAAACAGAATCAACTACGCTTTTGCATACTGTCCTGATTTATTGAGTTCTTAATACCTATTGGTTTTGGTGAAGATCGGTTAACGGGAAGGGGTAGTTTACCTGCAACTTTTTTTTATCGGGGTTAATTTTACTTCCATGTTCCTTAAGGAAATGGAAGTAAGGTGATGGCAAAAAAAATCGTGTTCGAGATTATTGCAGATTCTGATTGTACTACACTCAAAACATGAAAAAAGTCATTTTTCGAAAAGTGTCTGTGTGTGTGTCTGTCTGGAGATTTTTTTTCTATGGCAAACGATAACAGCCGCAAATTCAAACAGAATCAAATAATTTTTTGCACACAGCTCTGATTTGTAGAGTACTCAAGACCTGTTGTTTTTGGTGAAGATCGGTTAAGGGAAAGGGGTAGTTTACCTGCAACGGTTTTTTTTAATCAAGGGTAATTTTTTTCTATGGCAAACGATAATAGCCGCAAATTCAAACAGAATCAACTACTCTTTTGCATACAGCCCTGAATTGTAGAGTTCTCAGGACCTATTGTTTTTTGTGAACATCGGTTAAGGGAAAGGGGTAGTTTACCTGCAACGTTATATGTTTTAAAAGGGTATTTTCTATGGGAAACGATAAGAGCCGCAAATTCAAACAGAATCAAACAATATTCTGCATGCAGCTTTGATTTGTAAAGTACTCAAGATCTGTTGTTTTTGGTGAAGATCGGTTAATGGGAAGGGGTAGTTTACCAGCAACGACGTTTTTCTTATCAAGGGTACTTTTCTTCTATGGCAAACGATAGCCGCAAATTCAAACAGAATCAAATAATTTTTTGCATACAGCCCTGAATTGTAGAGTACTTAAGACCTGTTGGTTATGGTGAAGATCGGTTAAGGGAAAGGCGTAGTTTACCAGCAACATTTTTTTATCAAGGGTAATATTTTTTCTTTGGCAAACGATGACAGCCGCAAATTGAAACAGAATCAAATAATGTTTTGCATACAGCCCTGTATTGTAGAGGACTGAAGGTCTGTTCATTTTGTTGAAGATCGGTTTAGATAAAGGGGTAGTTTATCTGCAACGTTTTATGTTTTAATAAGGGTAATTTTTTCTATGACAAACGATAACTGCCGTAAATTCAAAGAAAATCAAATATTTTTTTGCATAACTTCCTAAATTGTAGAGAGCTCAAGGTCTGTTGATTTTGGTGAAGATCGGTAAAGGGAAACGGGTAGTTTACCTGTAACTTGTTATGTTGTAACAAGAGAAGTGTTTTCATGACGAACGATAACTGCCGCAAATTGAAACAGAATCAAATATTTTTTTGCATGCATTCCTGCATTGTAGAGGACTGAAGGTCTATTGATTTTGGTGAAGATCGGTTTAGAGAAACGGGTAGTTTACCTGCAACGTTTTATGTTTTAACAAGAGTAAAGTACTTAATTTTGATAAATAAAGTATCTTGATAAGAAGCTCATAATAATCCACTGTAGAATCGTAGATGAAATATCTATAAATGAAGAGGGTTGGTGAACGGGGTGGGGGTAATTTTCTATAAATGGAAATTAGAATTGAAGGGGGAGGGGAGAATTTTTTATGTGAACTACGTTATCGGCAACAAAGAAGTAGTTCTTTGTTAAAATTCCTTCCCGGGCTGTTTAGCCGTAGTCCAATGTTTTCTGCAAAACCAGACTTTTCGGCAGTGCCATCGACTTCCATCTCAGTGAAAATCGAGTGCGAAAACGTGAAGTGGTATACGTTAGTGACCACAGTACTGTGGTTAAGGCTGAAGCAATAAGTAGAAAGAAGTATTTTCTATGGAAATATTTCATTTCGAATATGATTTTAAATATAACTCTTAGAACATGGAAGTCCTGTATGGTTCTCCATACTGATATCTTTATATATATATTTCGTGTGTGCGTGTGTATGTCACTGAACTCCTCCTAGACGGCTGAACCGATTTTGATGAAATTTTGTGTGTGTGTTTGAGTGGGTCCCTGGATGGTTTAGATTCACAATTTGGTCCACTGGAAAATGTTTATTTAACTAATTTTTCATTTATAAGTAGTTGTTAATTTTGGAATGTTTTACATTGGATCCGGTAGACTGCGCTACCATCGCAGCATCAAATATTAAATATTATTGTATTTTAATTTCAGTTTGTCCCGACAGTTGGTGCTGCGATCAAATTGAGAAAAATATTTGAAATTTTGTGTTATTATTGTGTTCGTTCAAGTCGTGTGCTAATTAAAATATTAACTACGAATAGAAATTGATGTTTGAAGAGTTTTGAAGTGTGCCTAAAAAACGATACTTTTTGCGAATTTAGGGTGGAATCGAAGTAAGTATATTTTGTATAAATTTTTTATCAAATTTACACGTGAGTTTTATAACAACCAACCTAACCTAAAAATTTATTTGTGTAGCTCATTAATTTCATAATAAATTTTTTAAATTGTTTTTATTATTCATGTTCCGATTTTGATGAAATTTTGTGTGTGTGTTTGAGTGGGTCCCTGGATGGTTTAGATTCACAATTTGGTCCACTGGAAAATGTTTATTTAACTAATTTTATAGTTTAAAAAAATTATTCATTTTCAAAATTAAGAAGCAAGAAAATAAAATTACACGTTTTTCATCTAAAATTTGTTACAATAAATCGTTTTCGGTGATAATTAAAAATTTTATTTTCAATAAATAACTCATATTCGTTGTGGATTATTTAAGTATATTTCGTATAAATTTTTCATCAAATTTACACGTGTGTTTGTTAACAACCATCCTAATCTCAAAATTATTTGGTAGCTTATTGACTTCATAACATATTTTTCAATTGTTTTTAATAAAAATTATTTATTTTTTAAATAAAAATAATTATTTAAAAGAAAACTATCAAAAAATTAAAAAAAAAATTCTATTAAAAATTATTTACTTTGAAAATAATTATTCACTTTGAATATTAAGAAGCAAAAAAATAAAATTACACCTTTTTCATCCGAAATTTGTTAGAATAAATCGTTTTCGGTGATAATTGAAAATTTCATTTTCAATAAATAACCCATATTCGTTGTGGATTACTTGAGTTTATTTCGTATAAATTTTTAACTTTGGAAAAAATTATTCATTTTAAATATTATCAAGCAAAAAAATAAAATTACACGTTTTTTATCTAAAATTTGTTACAATAAATCTTTTTTGTTAATTAATTAAAATTTCATTCTCAATAAAAAACTCACATTCGTTGCGTATTATATTACAGTATTTTTTTTCTGCAGAAAAATGCCACGTCTTCGAGGAAGAGCCAGAAATATTGGTCGACGTACTCCGAACGCGCAATTGGTCCATGATCGTCGAATAAATAGAACAGATGAAGAACACTCGGCGGATAATGCAAATCTGAGAGATCAAGTTGCATCTACACGTGCGAATGAAAATTCAGTACAACGCACTCGACGTCTTCGTGCTAATGCAGTAAGACAACGAGAGGCACGTCAACAAGCGACGGATGCACATAGAGAACGTAACCAACGCCGGATGCAAAATGATCGAGCATTGACAAGAGCATCACTCAATCGCCTTGCGTTTGAATATGCTCCTGAAATCAACTATTCGTCACATGCATTAATCTCGATTGGTAGTATGGACAAAGAATGTCAACATTGTCATGCTTTCAAGTACAAAGGTGAATCACCTGGTTTATGTTGCGCATCTGGAAAAATTTCACTGCCATCGCTAAATCCACCGCCGGAACCTTTAAAAACACTTTTAGCTGGCACCACATCTCAATCGAAATTGTTTTTGCGAAAAATTCGTAAATTCAATTCATGCTTCCAAATGACATCATTTGGAGCAACAAAAATTGTTCATAATGAAGATGGTCGTAATTTCGAATCTACATTCAAAATTCAAGGTCAAGTGTACCACCAAATTGGTTCATTGCTCCCAATGCCTGATGCCGATCCAAAATTTTTACAAATTTATTTTATGGGCAATGAGGAGCAACAATCACACACACGCTGCGCTTACAACTATATAGAGCAGATGGAGGAACGAGAAATTGTGGACATTTTGGAAACGTTTTTGCAAAACCATAACCAGTTGTTGCAATTGTTCAAGACTTTTTCTAACAGACTGCAAAACGACAACTACGCCATTATCATTAAAGCAGACAAAGTGCCCTACGGAGAGCACGCAGGCACATATAATGTTCCAACTATTAATGAAGTTGCAGTTGTTATGGCTGGTGACCCATGTGAACGTCGGGACATTCGCATTCAACGCAGAGATAATACGATGCAAATAATTCAAGACAATCATCGTTCTTACGATGCATTGCAGTATCCGTTGATATTTTGGGAAGGAGAAGATGGATACCATTTAAATATTAAACAAAGGAATCCAACTACAGGTACAACTTATAGACTATCTTACAGATTTTTTTTTTCAAATAATTTCTGTATCTCTCATATATATATTTATTTGCAGGTGAAGAACTGATCAAGAAAGTTAGTGCTATGAACTTCTACGCATATCGATTGATGATTCGTGCTAATGAAGACAATACCATTCTCCGATGCAGACAGCTATTTCATCAGTATATTGTCGATATGTACGTAAAAATCGAAAGTGAGAGATTACGATATATAAAATTTAATCAAACAAAACTTCGTGCTGAGGAGTACATTCATTTGCGTGACGCCGTTATTGGTAACGTAGATGCAACTAATGACATCAACAACATCGGTAGCGCATATATTCTCCCATCATCATACATTGGTAGTCCGCGTCATATGCAAGAGTATATTCAAGACGCCATGACTTACGTACGTGCATATGGCCGACCAGATCTTTTTATCACATTTACGTGTAATCCAAACTGGGATGAAATTCAAAGTTTGTTGTTGCCAGGTCAAACATCGATGCATCGCCATGATATCACTGCACGTGTTTTTAAACAAAAATTAAAATATTTGATGAATTTGATTACACATTACTCGGTATTTGGTGAAACACGTTGTTGGCTTTACTCTGTTGAATGGCAAAAACGAGGTTTACCTCATGCGCATATTTTGATTTGGTTGGTGGATAAAGTACGCCCAGAAGAAATCGACAAAATTATTTCAGCCGAAATTCCAGATCCGAATGTTGATCAAGAATTGTTTGACATTGTAACTACTAATATGATCCATGGTCCATGTGGTACTCTAAACATGATGTCACCATGTATGGACAATGGAAAATGTACGAAACGTTTTCCAAAACCATGCCAATCTGATACTATCACCAATATTGACGGTTATCCATCTTACCGGCGTAGAGACGTAGACAATGGCGGTCAATCATATGAATTGCGTCTGTCAAACGGTGTGAGAGTAGATATTGATAATCGCTGGGTAGTTCCATATTCACCATTGCTGTGCAAAACCTATAAAGCGCACATAAACGTTGAACTATGCAGTTCAGTGAAATCTATAAAATACATTTGTAAGTATGTTCACAAGGGCAGTGATAAAGCTGTATTCGCTCTTCAAAATGTAAATGACAATGACGAAATTACACGTTATCAAATGGGTCGATACATAAGCAGTAACGAAGCTATTTGGCGCATTTTTACGTTTCCTATACATGAAAGGGATCCTGCTGTTATACATTTGGCTGTGCATCTTGAAAACGGACAGCGTGTTTACTTTACAGAACAGACTGCACTACAACAAGCTTTAACGGCTCCAAAAACAACTCTTACTGAATTTTTCAACCTTTGTTGCCGACAAGATGTTGTTGGTCAATTCGCAAGGACATTAATGTATACTGATGTTCCTAAATTTTTTACGTGGAATAAACAATCAAAAAATTGGGAACCACGGAAACGAGGCATTCCAGTCCCAGGATTCACCGACATATTTATGACAAATACTTTAGGTCGATTATATACAGTTCATCCTAAGCAACGCGAATGTTTTTTTTTGCGTTTGTTATTGGTTAACGTTCCTGGACCAACATCTTTCCGATATTTGCGAAAAGTCAATGGTACTTTATACGACACTTTCTTCGATGCGTGTCGTGAGTTACATTTATTGGAGGATGATAACCATTGGGATCTCACACTTGCAGATGCAGCACTGAGCTCATCTCCACAACAAATTCGTCAATTATTTTCAATAATATTGACAACGTGTTTTCCGTCTGAAGCATCTGCTCTGTGGGACAAATATAAAGACTCAATGAGTGAGGATATTTTACATCGGATTAGAATTACTAATCAAAATCAAAATATTGAATTCTCCGCAGAAATATATAATGAGTCATTAATAATGATTGAGGATATTTGTATTCTTATTTCGAATATGCCGCTCATCCATTTCGGCATGCCAGCGCCGAACCGCCCAGCAGTAGATACCATCAACAGCGATGTTCAACGGGAACACCACTTCGATAGAACTTCTTTGGCTACTTTTGTTGCCAATAATGAACAATTGCTCACTGCTGAGCAACGAAATGTATATGATCAAATTAATGTATCAATTGCAGCGCAACAAGGTGGATTCTTTTTTTTTGATGCACCAGGTGGTACTGGTAAAACATTCCTCATCTCATTGATACTTGCGCGCATCCGATCACAAAATCATATTGCATTGGCTATTGCTTCATCAGGAATCGCAGCAACGTTACTTGATGGTGGACGGACGGCGCATTCAGCGCTTAAATTACCTTTGAATGTTCACACAAATCCCGAAGCAATGTGTAACATAAAGAAGCATTCAGGCATGGCTCAAGTTTTGAGAAAATGCAAAATTATTATCTGGGATGAATGTACCATGGCCCACAAGCATTCGCTTGAAGCTCTCGACAGGTCCCTGAAAGATATCAAGGATAATACTAGGCTTTTCGGTGGTGCTCTATTGTTGCTGTCTGGTGATTTCAGACAAACATTACCAGTCATTCCACGCGCGACATATGCAGACGAAATAAACGCATGTTTAAAAGAATCTTATCTATGGCGAAGTGTCAGCAAATTATGCCTTACTATTAATATGCGCGTTCAACTTCAAAATGATCCATTAGCGTCAAGATTCTCTGAACAATTGTTGGATATTGGCAATGGTAAAATTGAATTGTATGAAGATACACAATATATTCGACTTCCAGAGAATTTTTGCAACATGGTGGCTACCAAAGATGAGTTAATAAACAGTATCTTTCCAGATTTGAGACATAATTATACTAATCATGGATGGCTACGAGAGCGAGCAATTTTAGCTGCGAAAAATTTAGATGTTGATGCCATCAATTTCAAAATACAGCAATTACTGCCTGGTAATGAAACTACATTTAAATCGATCGACACTGTTGTTGATCCTGATGAAGTTGTTAACTATCCTGTAGAATTTTTAAATTCATTAGATTTACCGGGAATGCCACCACATAATTTGCGACTGAAGATTGGTTCACCTATAATTTTGCTTCGAAATTTGAATGCTCCGAAATTATGTAATGGGACGCGATTAGTTATAAAAAAAATCATGGACAACAGTCTTGAAGCTACTATTTTGAGTGGAAAATTTCAAGGTGAGGTTGTACTTCTACCACGGATCCCAATGATTCCTTCAGATTCGCCTATACCATTCAAACGTTTACAATTTCCAATCCGCTTGGCATATGCTATGACTATAAATAAGTCACAAGGCCAAACAATGACAATTTGTGGCTTAGATTTAGAAAATCCGTGTTTTTCTCACGGTCAATTATATGTTGCGTGTTCCAGAGTTGGAAAACCATCGAATTTGTTTGTTTATACGCCTCAAGGATTAACTAAAAATATTGTACATCCAATAGCATTAAGATAAATTAAGTTTTTGTAAATTAATAAATAAATGTTATAAAATAGTTTCAGTGTAAGATTTTTTACCTTTACGTAAAACAAGTTAAAGTTTGTATTTACGATGCTGTTATTGCCACACTCCACGGATAATATCCCAGCCTGTAATCAGTCATTTCATTCGCTTAAAATTTTCGGTGACGCCTAGAAATATCCGTGTCAATAATCATAGACAGTGGCTGCTATTATCCAGTCTACAAATTTCATCCGTGGAGTGTGGTAATAGATGCATCTTTTTAGTTAACACAGCTTCTACATTTCACTTTACTCATACAGTATATGCATACTTACACACACAGTATATACTCACATGCTACCGATCGGTCGAATTTGGATAAGTGTACATGTAATGACGTTAGATATTAAAATAACTCTTGAATAATAATTTTCATCAAAACAGTCCAGATTGTTACAGCTTATTGAAGAATGTTTGAAATTTTCGAATTAACGACGTGTGTACAGGACAACGTCTGTCGGGTCTGCTAGTTTTTATATATATGTGTACAACGTTATCGGCAACAAAGAAGTAGTTTTTGTTAAAATTCCTTCCCGGGATATTTGGTCGTAGTCCAATGTTTTCTACAAAACCAGACGTTTCGGCAATGCCATCGACTTCCATCATCAGTGAAAATCGAGTGCGATAACGTGAGGTGGTATATGTTAGTGACCACAGTACTGTGGTTAAGGCTGAAGCAGTAAGTAGAAAGAAGTAGTTTCTATGGTAATATTTCATTTCGAATATGATTTTAAGTATAAATCTTAGAATATGGAAGTCATGTATGGTTCTCCATACCGATATTTAAATAGTTTTGTTAGCTTTGTCACTTTATTATTTATGTATGTGAATGAACCAACCAACACACAAGTACTTCACAAGATTCAAAATTAATAAGGCTGAGGATGGGAACACAAAGCGTCCCAAAACATGTTCCAAATAAGGAAAAAACATTTTGAGGTAAAATCATATACAGTAAATATTAAATATATTATATACATAAAAAATAGACTGTAGCAAAAAGTGTTTGAATTGATATTTATTGTGTGTATGTGTACATATGTGAGTGTGTAGGCCTATAGCTGCGGCGAACACATCCACCCTTAAGTACACTGTTGTACTTAAGTCGACTTTGTAAGTCATTAGAAAGACCAGTTAAGTTCGAGACAAATTTGTGAGAGCCAACACAATTTACATCAGATCAAATAACTAATATTATATATGCCAAACGTACATAGTAACGCAGAATCAGGTGTAATAAACGCTTTTAATAATTACAGTAATTTTTTGACGTTCTAATTTTGCAGTAGTGGCGGCTCGTCCATAAGGTTCAATGGATTCGCGTAATAGGCTAATTGCTAGCTACTATTGGTTGGAGGTGCAAAAGAGCTCTCAGCACCTCCTGGACTGTGTAGACAGCTTTGGAGGGGGAACTCAGTATACGCAAAGTTACATTCAACAGTCGCTAAAGCCGAGTGTTAGCGATAGAGACGAATAGTTCCGAAGAGGGCCGAACCGCATTGACCGGGAATTTTAACATTTTCATAATACCGCCATTCGCCATTATTATGGTTTTTACCACCTGATTTGTCCGTTTACCTTCAGTTTTGTGCCAGATTTCTCTATTTCATTTAGAATCCAATGAAAATGTGTGCAGTAGAGTTTTAAAATAAAATAAAATAGTGAAGTAATTGCATTCCGAAAATAAAGTGTGTTTAATGTAGTCATTAAATAATCATGGTAACTTTAAGCTGACCGAAGCGTGTATAACCTTCAAAGTGTTTGCTGGTATTTTTGTGTGCTAAATATTCAGGTATTTCTTACTTCTGTGTTCAGTTCATTGATTTGGTAAAATGAATACTGTTCAATCTATTTTAAAAACAAATTTTTCTTCTCTCTCTATTAAAGATAAATGCAAAATTAAGGAACTCGGTAGGCCGCTTCCCGTTTTAAATATTAAACAGAAATATCTAACTATCCTTTTATTTTAACTATATATTTTTAGAATAATTTACAAATAGCATAAACACAACTTAATATTAGGCCTACTAAAAGTTGTCTATAGTTACGTCTTCATGTTGCGACCCACCCCGTGTGTTATTTGGAATGGGATAATTGCTCTTATCCTAGTAGAAACATTCAGACATTGAACCTCCAACTGTCAGAACCACGAGCCGCCACAGTAATTTTGTTACTATAACGCCGATAACCCGGATCGAACTCCTGATCCGGATCCGGATAGCCTGGATATTTTAATTTTGTATATCTTTCGTATTGGATATCGTTTATTACAGTCAAAGTTTGCCCGATTGTCCTACGTGCACTAATGTAACTAGTGGTATTAGTTTATGCTTTGGCATGTAAAATAGATTATTTATTAAAGCAAAGTAATTTTACATCAATATTTTACTCTAGTTTTTTAACTGTATACTGGGAATTTTGAATGATGTTGATAACGGGACAACCGGATAATCGGCATCCTACTGTATTTACGATCAGCCATTTCTCAAGAAGTTTTTACTGTATATAGACTGTACGACACACGAAACTTGTATTGACATACTAACACGAAACGGAGGGAGACGACTTTTACATTGAAATGAAATGAATTTGTACTGCTTCAGTTGAGTAAAATCATCGCTTACGCTGGGGAAAAAACACAATTGGCCCAATTTGGTTATTTTGTATTTACTATTAGGACCGGACGTGGCGTAGTGGCTAGCGTGTGGCGCTGCTACGCTGTCGGCGCGGGTTCGGTTCCCACCGGGGCCATCTGATTTAGATACGACCGTTCCCCCTCGCAAGGCGATGGCAAACCAACGAGAGGTATCCTGCCTAGTATAAACACTCCCCAACTGTGCCGTTCGGCGTTAAACTGTAGGTCCCATATACCTGTAAGAGACTCCGTAACACACGCACCACGGGTATAAGCGGGGAGGGTACAAACCAGTCGAAAGACTGAAGGACCCAATAATAATAAGTATTTACTATTAAGTAAACGAAATCGTTTTATAAATAATCATTTAGATTAAATTGTTCATAGAAGAGACTTGTATACCTAAAAGAACAATATTAAAAAATATGTTTAAGAGAAAAAGAAGTAAATAAAACCAAAAAATTTACATGTAACAACATTCGCGTTTTTATTAATAATAAATTAGTTATTTTAAAGGTCCTTTGTGAATTTCCTCGTTTACGTGAAAACGAACCCCCCGTGTAGCTCTCACACGAACATTTGAAACTCTCAATAATTTGTACAGTCCAATGCATCCAGTCCATCGCCCTCAAAATCAGTAGCTAATGCTCCACATTTGTTTCAAGTCTAACTCTTTACACATATTGAAGAAGCGATAAAGGAACAGGCACATAGTACCACAGCATCTAGGAAACCTTCCGAACGAAACCTCAGATAGAAGAATTTTACTACCGAAGACTAACAAAGAAATGGCCAAAGGAATTTCCACAATTGAATAGAGTTAACTCCATTTGTTACCATAACGCCGATTACGCCATAAACAAATAGCTTTCTCTGTAGTGTATTTTATGTGCATTACACAATTAACTCAAAGAATGTTTGAAATTTCTGTTCGTTATTAGGAAAAACAAAATAAAAAAATATTCTACGTGCATACAGATTAACAGATTAACGGCGTAATAGATCTGTTCTGTTTTGTACAGATTTTTGATACAATAAATACACGTGAATATCTGTACTTATATATGAGATTCATTAAGTGAAAACATTGCTCTGTGTTTTTTTTTATGAACATTTAATAACTCGCCTTAACAAACTTCGAAAAGTTTATACAGATGAGGAAACTCACAGAGCATCTTCAAAGTAATTAATTAATTTATAGACTAACAGAAAAGAGAATTTTGTTATATGGAATATTTTATTTTTTATTTATTTTTTATTTTATTTATATATTTTATTTATTTATGTTTTTTCAATCCACTTCATTTTCTGTTAAGCATGTATTATTTTAGTACTGCCCTTTGTGTAGAATTTCAATTAAGTAATTATTTATAAAACAATCTTCGTCTTTTTATTAAATATTTCAATGATTTCCTATCTCTAGTAGACCCACAATTTGTAGTATTTTTAGTATACATTTACTCTTACTTTCTATGGTTTAAAGTTCTGTTCCCCATGGGTTGGCCCGGTTTCCCTTTTCTGTGACTTTGAAAGTAACGACTAAAGCCCCAAAATCAGTTACTGGGCCGTCGCTGGTTAAGTTTACTGGTGGGGGGCTGTCACCTCACATCCACGCCTGCAGGATCTTCATTCGAGACGTGGATCATCACTTCACTCCACTACTAACAAACTGCGGCAAAAAAAGATCGGTGGCGGATATATTAGGGCCGTCAAAAGTTTGATATTGTACGAAGATACCTACAGAACAAAACATTTAACACACTTTGTCAGCCAAGCTAATCTGTTACGTCATAAAAAAATTATTCATGTTCTTGTTAGATTTTTTGCTTAATTCGCTTATTTTTTTTTTTTTTTGGCAAATCGATGTTGGTCTTTTAGTATTCATCTGGGATAGCTGAACGCGCATTAAATTGCCCAGAGGAACAGGGGAATATTTAGAAAAATAAGTATTTTATATAAATCTGCGATCTGAGATTTTTTATTAGTTATGTTGATTCCGTTATCTGCAAAAAGCACTTGCTAGAACTGCACACACAAAAATCCATTGCTTTATAGATGGTGTATAGATTATTGAAAGACTTACGCCGGTGTAGAAATATCTAATAGCACCATTCGTAAACAAAAAAATGTACATTACGCTAAAAATAAAAAATGTACTCCGGGTTAATTGAAACTGTATAGTAAAAGTAAATGAGCAATAAGAGTAAGGTAACGCAACACTTTACAGTGACGCTGGCTGGCGTAGGCTGGGACCGTAATAAACACAGCACATCACGCAAAGCGCCGCTTATACACTCTTCGTGACACTCCGCGGTGTACAACAGAGTACACCGTATACGCCGAGGCGGTTTGGCGTACGAAGCGTCTGGAGACTGTCAGAACAGAGTGATCAGAGGGTGACGCGTTATTTTCTATCTGGTGTAGATGAACACATTTACATTGTTTATATCCTAATATTCATTTACTCTTTACTCTAATATAAGGCAATGGCAAACCAGCGAGATGTATCCTGCCTAGTATAAGCTCTTCCCAACTATGCCGTTCGGATCCAGCGTTAAGCTTTAGGTCCCATATACTTGTGAGAGACTCCGTAACACACGCACCACAGGTATATGCGGGGAGGGTACAAACCAGTCGAAAGACTGAAAGACCCAATATTGGCTTATATATATTGCAACAGTACAATTGTATAGGGTACTGTGCATTGCACAAAGTAATTATAAAATAATTAATTAAAATAAATAAATAATTCATATTGTTAATAATAATAGTTCAGTTTGCAATCTGAAAGACCAAACTTTCATGTTGGAACAGTTGGATCACGCCAGCTGCTCTGTCTGTGTGTACACGCGTATGTTACATGTGTGCGTGAGACCTGTCAATTCCTGAAAAGCGTCAACCTTAAAGAACGCTATTAATTATATGAATTTATTTATTTTGTAAAGATTGTGTTCACAATAGCACAAAACCAAATACACCAAAATATGTATAAAAATATGACGCAATATGTATGAAACCTATTGGAAAAAGGATACAAAGTGTAATTACAGGAAAATAAAAATAAATAGAACTTATGTTAATTAAGATAAAGAAAAACGGTTTATACGTGGTGAACACATACAAATTACCGACAGAATGAATATCGGGTAATGTGCAAAAGACTTCGCAAATCGCGAAGACGAGCGAATTAAGTGTGACAAGAATCGTGTGTGAGAAGTGAAGCCTTCGACAGACTCTGACATACAAAATATTGTCGAAACATGATTTTAGCGCCCTGGGTATAAATACATGACACGCGCTAACTTAATTCTTTTTCTCGTTCAATCATCGTGGCAGCCAGAGAGGTTCTGCCCAACAACTACAACTCTTTCTCGATCGACTACTGTAGCAGCGGGAGGCTCTGTTCCGAGACAACAACGTTTGTACCTTAACCACAGCAGCAGCCAGGATCTTCACGACTACTCATCATTTTCGTGAGAGTACCTGCAACCTGAGGCCATGACGGGAGACGAGGGAGCAGCCAAGTACATGCAGTAGAATCCAGCGTACGAGAATCCGATGGACGAAGGACGAGGATCAAGGACTCCAGGACTACAGGACGACAAAGGAGCATCCAGGATCAAGGACCTAGGACCGAAGAGGACACGCTGCCGATTTACCACAACAATAAGGTGACAACAACCATGTACTTGTAAATCGAGACTCACACAAAGACAATAATTAACGAAGTAAAAAGAGAGACAATCTAATTCAAATATGAATTAATAATTTTTACAAATGTAAATATTCTTTGTATAATAATTAGTGTAATGTTTAAGAATGTTTAACTAAAATTTTGAATCAATAACTTTGAAGCTATAATTTTGAATATATAATTTGATATTTAAATGGATAAAAGTAATTAGTAAATTTTATTAGAAAGCAAAGCAATGCATATGCAGTAAAATCAAAAGAGATTAGATAATTAGAAAATAATTAGATAATCTAATCATTATCATACTAATGAGCAAGCCGAGAGCAATATTAGATAATTATAAAGATGTATTAGAGTATAAGATTGTATAATATGTCTAGGTGTAATACGAGAGTATCAATTATATGTAATAATTAGATGTGGTTCTTATTCGCAACCAAAATAAGAATTTTTTTAAAATAAATATTTAAATGATTTTAAACCAAATTACATAGTGTTATTATTATTACGATTACACCCATCATTATCATACACATTTGAATTTAATGTGTTGTAAACGGCTTCCAAGAATCTGGGGTTCGAGCATTAAATAATTAAAGTCTTGTAATATATATTATATATAATATAATAAATTTTGACGCAAGGAACGCTAGCCGTACGGACGGGCAAAATAAGCTGTGCTATGGCAGAGATGTATTTTTTTACGCACAGTGTTATGAGTATAATTTCAAGATCACTTAAGGAGTGATGTTGTTCGACAATATTTCGAGTAAGAAATTATGTTATTTGACAAAATTTTGGAAAAATGGTATTCTTTATACAGAACAATACAGAGGGAACATATGAATAGAACGAATTGTGTGAAATGAATCCCAGGATTATCTGGAGCTACAGAACATTAAAAAAAAAGAAACCGATGAAATAAGCCTATCTTGTCTCTGTTTTAATGTAATTCTCGATGCGTAAATTCTCTTTCGTATTTCTTTGTTTCTCGTGTTATATAATCTTGCTATTCCACGGCTGGTCCGTAGGAAATCCATCTCAACAGCCTCTGCTTCTTTGTCTACTCTGCCCTGTTGCTTCCTACGTCTCTGATCTGTAAAGACGCGTTTGCTCCCTGTATGATTATCTACTACATTTAAGTCTTGTTTTTTCTTGTACTTATTTGCCAGAATATACTGTTGGCTTTACCTACGGTTGTTTTCTTGATGTAATTCTGCCTTTTTCTTGTTTTTAGTACTTCCAGGATTATTAGTCTTATCATTTGTATTCACTGCCAACTATTTAAGGCTCTCTGTATCTTTCCAAATTTGTCGCGTTGCCGTTAATTACATTCTTTATTTTTAGATTTTTTTGGTTCACGTTTTAGTAAAGTTTACCTTAAGTAAACCTTGTTAGTTAGGACAAGGAGACATAAAGACCTTGTTCTATGTTTCTGTTAGTTTCTTTACAGAGTAATCTGCACCATATAAAGAAATAGCTACATTATGTTAAACACTCTATTGAAGCATATGCAGAAAGGAAATGGAAGAGTGCCAGTGTGCAAGGGTTGCACAAGACAGGATCGTTTGCGCAATGAGGATATTAGAGAAGAGCTACAGGTATTCTCCATAATTGATAAGATTCAGACATATAGCAGGGAATGGTTACAACATCTGGACAGAACGGAGGATGGTCGACTACCTAAGGTTGCGCTTCAATATAGACACTTTGGTACAAGAGGTGTAGGAAGACCGAGAGTGAGATGGAGAGATACGCTATGAAGACGTTACAGGCAAAGTGTCTACTCCGTGAGGTGAAGAAGTAGAAGGAATATTTACATTGATCTGCTTGTTTCGTTATATTATACTCTCCAAGTCACGTGTAGAAGAAGTATTTAATTGTAATATTTGTAAAAACTTGGATACGCACCGTCTTGTGACTTCTGTAAAACTTTCAAGAACTACGCGTCTCAAGGATAAATCCTCATCATCAGGTTATATAAAAACACCAGTCCTTCTGGAGAAGTCGTCAATAAATCAAACATTTGCAGATGACATACATACTGTGATGTTTGATATAAATTTTTGATTTTTTGACGACTTCTCCAGAAGATTGGTGTTTTTATGTAACCTGATGATGAGGATTTATCCTCGAAACGCGTAGTTATTGAAGTTTTACAGAAGTCAGAAGACGGAGAGTAACCAAGTGCTTACAAATATTACAAGTAAATACATCTGCTTGTGTTCTAGAGTAATCATATTTTTAAATTAATAGTTATAATTCTAGTCGATACACTAGTAACACGAGTATTAGTATTTTACCACGATGATAATATTGGAAAAATCGGTATGGAGAACCATACATGACTTCCATGTCCTAAAATTTATATTTAAAATCATTTAAATATTAATTAAATAAGTGGATGCTTGAGTTCTGAAGAAATTACGTATCAGCTAAAATGGTACTACCATGTCAGGTGGATTAAGACTATCCTCAACCTTCGTGAGGAAGGACTGTACTTTTGGATAAAATGCCTGTAGGTCGAACGAAGAGCTAGCTAAAGGTAGTGTTATCAAAGTCTTTCCTGTCAATACTATACTAGTCATTTTTCTTTTTTAAAATCGTGTCTTTATTTCTTTCTTTCCATTTGTCTTCTGATTTCCTGAACGACTATTCTGTTCACCCGTATAATTATAAATTTCTCAGCAAAACATTTTTCCTTAATACGTTTGTGTATCCTGTTTAACACCCACCATTCTGATCCATGTCATAACGCTATATTCCACACAGGCTAGTAAATAACTAGCCATCAGGGAGGTCAAAATATTTTCAAGGAGGGGCAAACAATTTTCAAAAGGTGAAAAATATTTATATATTTTTCATACATACACACATGCACATATTACTTTATAATTCATATACATAATAGAAATAAATATACAGATTGTATTAATTGCTTTAATACACTACCCAACGATCCACAGGAAGCAAATTGATGTCCACCTTTTCGGCTTGCACGCGTTGTGTTGGTGTGGGTTTCGGCACTTTTCATTTAAAAAGCGTGCAAACATAAGGAAATAAACATGATTGAGGCCAGAAATAACGCGAATTGTGTGTGTGTGTCCTGCCGGCCTTTTTATTGCGGTAATCACAATAATAAAACTTTGGAAAAGTAAACATTACATAATTGAGATATGCTTGCCTGCCAGGAACGATATATTTTCACTCAAACGTGATTTAAATTAAAATGAAAAATGTAGAATTTTGTTAAAGTGAAATGAAATGTTTCCATAGAAACAACTTCTTTGTTGTCATTAACGTATTACACATATAAACTTATAAAATTGACTTCCTCCATCAACTACCATTTTAATTTATAAAAAATTACCCCCTCCCCCTTCAACTACCCTTTTAATTTATAGATATTTCATCTTCCTTTCTACAGTGGATTATTATGACCTTCTTTTCAGGATACTTTATTTATCAAAATTAAGCAATTTACTCTTGTTAAAACGTAAAATTTTGCAGGTAAACTACCCCTTCCCCTTAACCGATCTTCACCAAAAACAAAGACCTTGAGTCCTCTACAATTTAGGACTGTATGCAAAAAATTATTTGATTCTGTTTGAATTCGCGGCTGTTATCGTTTGCCATAAAAAAATTCTACACAGACACTTTTCGAAAAATGACTTTTTTCATGTTTTGAGGGTAGTACAATCAGAATATGCCGTTATCTTGAACACGATTTTTTCGCCATGACCATACTTCCATTTCCTTATGGAATATGGAAGTAAAAAGGGTAAAATGCAGCGGAAACAACAAGGGCCGAGAAAGAGAATACTTGTAACTGATATTGTATAGTGTACACCGAGCATGAAGTGTGCAAGGTACGGGCTGGAGCCGGGGACCGGGGCATTACTGTGTCACTGAGCCGGAACGTTTTATCTAAATTAAAATATCGATCAGTAAAACGAGTAGCGGGGGTTAACCGGAACTTTTGTGTGGATCGGGATTAGAGGCAGAGAGCAAGGTATAACGTGACGGCGCTCGCTCTCGCTCCGTATCAGTTATCGCATATCGCAGCGACGACACCTTTTAGCGAAAACAATTACCTAATTGGACGCGCTGCGATACGTTACCTCTTGTTGACAGCTTAAGCTCTAACACGCACGCACGCGCGCGCGCGCGCGCGCACACACACACACACACACACACACACAGAGTCCCGTCTCTGTTGGCTCAACGCTGCGCTAGCTCACTTGGCAAGGTGTGAAGTTATATTGAAGATTCTTCATTTTTTTTGTTCACACAGCTAACGGGCAAAGTTCACAGACAGAAATCTTTATTCGAGCCGTGCAGTTAGGGGATCCTGACACGCAAACCAACAATCATTCTTACTTCGTAATGATCCGTTTCTCACAAATTGTTATCTACAAACAATGAAGACAAATGTTATAGATACAAATGAGATTCTATAGCTGCCTTATTTTAACCGTTGACCGTCGCGTCGGCAATCAGAGAAACAGTTATCAGTCATAATTGTATGCTCTACCAGTATAATTATGTTGTTGAGATGTTTCCATACATTGCTTAATAAATTTTGTTCTCTCCCCTCAAGGTGTCACGAAATTAAACGATTTTTCTGTTTTTAATAATGTTTAGCAGTTTGCATTGAGTACCCGATCTTTGGAGAAATTCAGAATTGAAGAGTGTGTTGGAAAAGAGATCCGGAACGTTCTTCTGAGTGTTCAGACCGGAAAGGCCTCTAGGCGACTCAGTGTAGTTATCTTGAGGGTCCATATCTCCATTCTAGAAGGACGGACCAAACGTTAACATCTGATCATCCCCTTCTGAGTGTCCAGACCCCAAAGGCCTCCAGGCGACTCACTGTAATTATTTCGAGGGTCTATCTCTCCATTCCAGAAGGACAGATCAAACGTTCACATCTGATCATTCCCTGACGGACTTCATGATCATTTTTTGTCTCAAAAGTAGGGGCTCGTTTTATTAAATGCAACACAGGCAGCCTCTAACCTTTGACATTTAACCTTTACATTGCGATCCGGGAATAGATTTTCGGTGATGATACTCCCAAGATATTTGTATGAAGCGACACGTTCTGTATCCTTGTTGTTAAGACAGAGGGATGAGGAGTCATGGCTCTTTCAACCAAAGACCACGAAGGTCGTCTTGTTTACATTGATATTCAGGCAGGCCCTTTGCCTTATTTTGGGAATCTTATTGAGAAGTACGTAGTTGTAGGTTCTCGATGCATTCAGCCAAGATTGTGGTGTCGTCAGCGGGTTTGAGGGTGTTTACCCTAACCCCATTTACTTTAATCCGGAGGTCTGGATCACCAATGGCTTTGTTGAAAATTTGGTCCGAATGTAAATTAAACAGAAGAGGAGAGAGAATACATTCCTGGGTAACTCTCCTTTATTTCAGGAGTGGTGGAGTATTTAAGTCAGTTTCAGGGAAAGTGTTTCCCTATCTTTCCCATTGTGTCATGTTACTTCGGAATGAAATATACCACCATACAACTTCTCAGCAATTCCTTGGTCAATTCCTTATTTCCACCCACGTAGAAATTCTTACTGCTGTTCGGTTGCTATTCCGTTTAAATTCCTTCTCCTAATTATACATCTAAACAAAGTACTTATTTTGGCAGCACGAGATCTCAGACTTAAAGTTATCAACTCATTGTATTTCTTTCAGCCTTTCTTCTTACCAATCGGCAAAGTGATGATTTTTTGAAACTCCCTTCACCTTATTCATGGTATGGTATGAGGCTCATCGGTACATTCTTTCTCAGACACTTACATGACACAATGAGGAAGATAGGGAAATACATTGCGTATATGGGGTTTTCGCTGTATGTACTGCGCGGCCATAAAGTTACTCGTCCAAAAACTAAAATTAGAGAATTATAATTTTTAAACTTTTTTACTACCAAAACCGTTATTCTCCATCGTTTTACAAATTAAAAATTTTTTTGACCATTAAGAAATCCGTAAAAAATATAAAACCAATAATGTTTGTCTTAGTGCTTAATGATGTTCCAACGTTTAGCTGAGACCATTACAAAGAACTACCCATTTATTTTAAATGAAACAAAACACGCTACTAACCACCCTGAAAAAAATCGTTATTTTGAAGTCCATACTCAATTACTTTTTTCTTACATCTTAGGTATTGTGAAATATTTGGCAAAGACAAAGTATTGTTAGCTTTAAAAATAACCACATTATCAGTGTGGTGAAAAATTACTGTAGATTATTTACGGAAGTTAATTTTTTTAGCATGACATTTCAGATTTATGGGAAAACATTATGTTACTTTAAATTATAATCATCTAACATTTGTTTTTAAGAGATAGCACTACAGTGAAATCAATATGATTTTAGTAGTAAGTTAGTACTTTGTAACAATTTTAAAATAATTCTTATCATTAGAGAGGTGCCAAGATAATGAATATGTTGTGTATGATATAAATAGCTTGGTGGTCTTACTATATTTAACACTCATTAATTAAAATTAATTTTAAAATACGTTTCAACATCAAGTATATTTTTAAACGTAGGATCATCCTTTTGTGTATTTGATCTATCTGTACCCTATGAATTTAAATTACATCCGTTAATTTTTGGTGTGGTGTAATGTGCTAGCAAACACATCGTTTATTTTAATAGCAAAACTAACTGATCATAATATTTGATTAAATAAACGCCTTTAATATTTTGTAGCTGGCTCTTATCGCGTACGTGTTGCTTTTCCTTTCTTGCATTGCTTGGCCACGAAAACGTATTCAAAACGGCAGAGAACTTTAAACAGAGTAAAATCAACAGAATTTTCAACTTTAAAAAACGGCGAACCGCCAAATCTGGATTCTGGTTGTACGAAAATAAACTTAAAGTGTTGCAGTAGTTAAAGAGTTGTACCCAATTACAGCAATAAATAACTGAAACTGTGGCAGGAACAAAAAGATATAGTTGGCACTGGATACACCTACGCCAACTATCTTACAAGAACAATAAACCATGGCTTTATTGCTCAGCAATAAAATTCGTCTGGCTGCTTATCGCTTAAATTATATTACCTACCTATCCGTCCTTCCCGGTGGGCTTTGTTATTTTAGTTTTATAGTCAATGATAATAAAGTTATTGTCTCAAAAGCATAATGTTACAGCTAGTATAACAAGTTGTGTCACTCCCCCCCCCCATCCCTTACAAACACATTTACATACAGAGCTAAGTAAAAGCAAGTAATTAAAAAGAGGGAAAGATATTAAAGCAGTCAGTAAACTTCAGACACTATAAAGAAAATACGTCTAATTTGAAGTTTGACGAGTGACTTCACTTGGATACTTTATATCTACAGTGTCTGATAGTTAACAGTTGTGTTCTTTAATGACAGCATTTCTTCAATAAAAATTTTCGTTTTTAAATTTACAGACTTAAGTTCTTGATCCTATAGGTCAAGAGATCCAATAAGCTGAGGATGGCAGAAATACTTTTGTCGATATATTACGAGTATATCTTAACAGAGAATTATCTTAATTCAGCGGCAAGTATGTTTTATTTTGTATAAAGCATGTTTCTCAAATTAATTTTGCATTATTAGACACTATACAACGTTATGACCAATCGATTTGTGTTATTATAAATATAATTAACGTATTTGTATAAAGTATAAGTCGATTATCCGTTGATACACATCGTAGTCTGAACATGTGCGAAGTTTACTGAGAGCGAAACAGTTTGTATAGAAGCGCAAAGCTAGAACGTTATAAAATAATACTTAGGGGGACGGCGCTATATTTGAATGTGATTCGTAGGTCATATATAGAAATGTACAGGAGACACTAAGTAGATGGCAAAGGAAGATGATTAGAAGAATATTCGGGGGTGGGGAGAAACGACAATTGGATGCGTTAGGAGAACAAAGAGTATGTCAGTAGGTACACATTGTGTACGGCGAACCAGCAGAGGGTGGTCAAATGGTCAAAAGAGCAAGCCACATAGAGAGTATGGAAGGGGAGAGGACTGTGAAGAGAGTAGGTGTGTGGATAAGGGAATCCAGGAAGAAGAGAGGAGTCCGCGACGAAGGTCCGGGACGCTGTCACTGTCTGTTTATAACTATTTATTTATGAAAACTGTTTAATAATAGTATTACGGTCTCTGATAATGCAGAATAATTCTGTGAAATGAAGAAGTTATTTTATATTATCAGTTTTGAGCTCACACACACACACATACACACACAGTCGTTGCCTTCCTTTATTCTCACTCATCTCTGATCTTCCAGTGTACAGCTTCCGCAGCTTCAATTTTTCTCTTCTCCACCCCTTCGTTTTTCCAAGATATTCTAAATCTTTTTCTCTTTGTTCTGCTGAGATCACTTTATTCTCTTACTACGCTACAGTTTGGGTATTTTCTTACAAGTTTAGTTTTAGAGAGTCGAAAATAGTACATACGCACAGAAAAACATTTTCATTGGCCTAACTTAATGTTAATAAGATTATCTGAAACAATACAATTCCAAAACACATATTGTATCACGTGAACAGAAAGAAAAGGGAAAGCAATTTATAGCTCAAAGAAGAAAAAAAAATAAAAGAGTGATTTTGTTTTAGATTGGGTTTTTACGATAATTCAGGTCATTGAAACACAGAATATCAGTTGTCTACATTCATAGCTTACAACGGCTTTTGAAAGGCGTTTGATAGAGGGAGTAGGGGCAGTCTGTGGGCAATAATGGTAAAGAAAGGAATCCCGCACCTCCTAATTAGAGCCATACAGTGTCTTTGTGTGGAAAACAAAATCTTAATTGAGACAGGAAAACGTACACTAGAATTTTAGTCGTATATTAAAAGTCTTCAAGATTGTAGAAGACATGTAAACGTACGGTAGGAACTCAATATTACGAGTATGCTCGATAGGATTAACTATGGAACGTTTTAACCGAACGGATGACTGGGGCAATCGCAAACAACTATTGATACCTAAATCGAAAGAACGGTGGGGTGTCCGAAGACGCGTTGGAGTGATCAGCTCTTGTCTGTCTACTTGAGACCGAAACAACCAGTTTTGGGTTAATCCTTGTTGAAGAAGATGATGTCGAGTAAATATGTTAAGGCAACACAGACCAAAAATGTTCAAATTACTAAGAATCATGTTTCTTAGATTTTGTCAAAAGGACGAAAGCCTCTAGACAAGAAATGAATCACATGATTACCTTGGACATAATAACACCAAGTTAACATACCCCAAATACACGTAATGTCGGTATAGGGATACAAGTCATTTGTTTCACACATTTTAGTCGTCTTTTTGACTACAATGACTAAAATCGTATTTTTATTCATTATACGACTAAAGTCGTATTTTAGTACAATGACTATATAGAGTCATTATGAATTGCACGGGAATGCTCTAAGAACGTATGTAAAAGTCACAATAAGAAAAGGCCTAAGTAAGAATTAGGCCTCAAATGTTTCATTGACGAAACTTATGTCTTTAAAATACATTCTTAATTACAGTTTAATCAAAGTGATTATTTGATATGGCCTTTGCTGAAAGCAGTTTCCAGAATTCTTGAACACGGGAACAGTATAATAATTAAATTTCAATAACAGAAAGATAAAATTTTCAGCTCCAATATTTACGCAAACATTCTTCTGTCTGTCTGAACAAAAATTGTAGCAGTTTAGCAATTTTATAATGTGCCGTATTTAGGCGTTACGGCGACTTCCGAACTTTTGTTAGAGTGAATCTGGGTAATAGACTCCTTTAATCTGTGTAGTTTGCGCTCGTGGACACTCTCGCCATCTATGAGGCGTTACTGTAACTTACAAATTGGTTATAATTGAATTGGTTGCTTTCGTTGGATCGCGTATGTTGACGCTATCTGTCTGAGACTTCGGTCAACTGTACTTTGCGTTCCCGCTGCTTGGAGCGGTGTTTGTTGTGGTGTAGAGTGAGCTGGCGGTAGACTCGTGTTGGTGCCCGGTCAGCGGTTCTCATCAAGAGCTGTCTTGGAGGTCTGCGTTTGAAAAGTTTTTGTTTTATTTTTTTAAGGCCTGGGTTTTTTTTAATTAATCATGGCAGGCTAAGTGTAAAGTGTGCCGGGGGTCTCTCGGCCTGGCAACTATGACCGTGGAAGAGATCAAGATGTTATAAGTGTGTAAGTATTAAGGAACTTGGACAGCACGTGCTCATGCACTATGAACAGGTATGCAAAGTGAAAATTATTAAATTTTGCCTGGGATGCGCTTTCGCGCTGCTTTTTTTTATGGGTCAGGTGGGGCCTGGCTGGTTCTTAACAAAAAAAAAAAAGGAACAACAGTTGCTTAATTCTGGATGTTTTTTTACTTCACTATATACTGGGAATATAATATGCAGGTTTCTGCAGTCATTGCAAATTCTTGAACGCAAGTTTTTTTAAAGAAAAGTCTGGTGAACTTTACTAGTTTCTTATGTGACTAGTTTCTTATTCGACAGTCATATCTTCTGTGCAAATTTTTTTTTACCTACAAAAAAAAAACAAAGATAAAAAAACTTAAGAAAATACATTAGGAATTGGCCAGTGTGATCATGGCCTAGTGAAGCAAAATTTAGCCGAGTTCCTTAATCCTATAAATGTCTTGTGTTTGAATTGTCAAAGCGTGATGTCCAGTATACTTTTTTTTCTATAATCTGTGTTGAACTTATATTGTGGCTGCCTTTTATTGGAACGTATAAATCGGATTGCGAAAAGAGTTGCAGATCACCTACAATTGTAATAATACATTGCCCTGTACTAGAACTGTAATTCAGAAGTATTCCGCCTGTAATAAAAATGACTGAATTTTTGTACAAGATGAAATTTCCACTTTGGCAATTTTTTTTTTTTTTTATTGTAATTCTCTATCAATGTACAGTCACTGTTAAAATTTTTTTTGTATATGTATATACTCATAATTCTATGCACACAACATATTACATTTCTGAGAGATATATGTACCTGATTATTTGAAAGTTTTTTTTATATAATTGTGCACTCTGAAATCTGCAAGCCTTGGTGCTACACCAGTTTATACAAGTTTAAGGCAAATTGAGCACATGCACTTGGGAGTTCCACACAAAGTATATAATTACCTATCTTATGTTACATTATACCTTACTAATTATATGATTCTCCTTTCTAGCTTTTGATTTAGATTTCAGAGGGCGCATGTTGTTGTGTGAGATAATTGTTTAAATGGTTGTGGCTGTAATAATTGTTGTTGGATAAAATTTTTCTTTAAATGGTTTATAAAATTGTTTATATTATTAAAAGTGTTTATAGTACAACCAGAGGGGGACTGAAAAGAAAAAAAAGACCTATTGTTATTAAATGTATGGGATTTCGAATACCTCTGGATTTATTCTTTGTATTTATTAATGTTCTAATAATTAATTCCAAATAGAGAAATTCTATTTGTGTGAAGGTTAAAAGTACTGTCGAGGCTTGTTGCCTGTCATGGTTATTTGTGAATACCTTGTAATATATTTTAGATGTTTTACAGATTTTATAAATTTTTAATGGAATACTTTTTAAATATTAAATTTTGAATATTTTGAAATTTTAAATTTTGAATACCAGGGTAATATAGTTTAAATATTTCACATATTTATATATTCTAATGGAATACCTTCACAGCCTGAATTCTATGAAATCTCATTGTAACAAAAACAAAATATGATAGCATCAATAAATTTGTTATTTTCGAAATTTTAAAATTGAGGTCACCTCATTCGTCCAATTCCCTAATGGTTACCCAGCATGTGGACATTCTTCCACTAGGAGGCTCCTCCTAGTTCAAGTGAACAAGTGAGCCGGTCATCAAGGTGAGTTGTAGATTTTTATATTTTTTTTTAGGTTGTCGAACTTGAAAAATGGGTCAGATTTGGAAAGTTGAAAATTGTGTTGTGACGTCATTGGTGATGAGCGGCTCAATAAAAGAAATAGTAAAAAATGGCTGCTAATTCAAATAATACGAAGTGTAAATTTACAGTAGTGTGGCTTCCATGTAACCGCTGTTGCCGGGGGCAACAGTACTGTAAATAAGAGAAAATAATATTAATTATATCACAGAATAAATACTTTAGTTTTTGAATATTTTGAATCCGAAAAATATTAGTAGGAAAACTTGAAGAAAAGCGTGCTTTCGAACTGCTGAGCACTTGCACCGTCTTGTGGTGCCGGCTCAGACATCGGCAATGTTTGACTGCGTACGGTCATTGACCTGGTAGTAGTTGCCACTGTACAAACTGCAGAGAGGAGGACACATTCGTCCACCCAATGTGTTGCTGCTGTATAAACCGGCAAAACGCTCAGTTAGCAGCTACGTTCGTTTTCGGAACTGACGTGCAGCAGATACTATATACCTATTTGTGTTTTGTTCGTTTAATCATTCGTTTGCCTTTATTATTTTTTAATTCGTATATTTGTATTCTGACTTATTTTGTATAAGTATAATGGGAGTCAGATCCCGTTGAACCGGGACTCTCTTCTTCTCCCAGCGAATGATAGAAAATGCTCTAAAAAGAACACTTGATACTAGAAAAACTTCGAATTAATTTTTAGGTTAGGTTTTAGACCTATCACAACCGGCAACAGGTGTTATATACCCACGTCACGCCACTGGTTGTAAACATTTCGTTAATAAATCACTTTGAGATAAACGTTAACATACGTTTTTTCTGGTTTTAACATTTCGAACACGCTTCCAGAATATTGCCGTATAATTTCAGCTCACTCTATATAATATAGGATACGCCTACCTATCTTTGTTTCCAAATTTGAAACTTCTACACACAAAGCACATTGCAAATGTCTTAATTTTCTTTAAGCACTTTTTGTAAAAATACAAAAATTTAACGTTATAATTTTGCATACATAATTTTGTTCGTCTAAAATACGAATTATAACTCTGTTTAAATTCTCAGTTAGCGTTTACTCCTGAATAGTGAAAGCGTGGTTAAACAGGCACAATGATTAATAAGACAATACTGGGTACAAAATAAAACTTCGAGTTTAGCTTTACAGACAAAACACAGAAGTAAATATATATTAGGCATTAACGCTAATTGTCACCTAAGGTTACGAAGTGAGAATGCATTAAGAAAACAAGAGAGTACATTATTTATCCTGTGCATGGACGAAGAGTCATAAAAAAGATATGCGGGCGTATATGACAAAATAAAGGAAGTCGCATTAGATAAGGAACATGTGAGCTAAAACAACTATACACGGACAGCGACTTAGTCGACCATACGAGAATTCAACGATACCGGTAGCGGTACACATGGAAATAATGGATGGCCACAGACAGTGAAAAAGGTGGCAGAGGAAGATAAAATAGGTAACAAATGTAAGAATGCTTAAGAATTAACGAGTGTGGCAAATTTGTAAGCAATGTCTATGGATCGGTCTCGGTGGAAGCAGAAACAAAAGAAAAAAGGAAAATCATAACACGTTGGCGCTGTAGGATGACGGGAGAAAAAATTAGAAAAAGAATAATTTTAACGATGAAGGGTTTGCGAGGATCGGTCAAAAAAGTATAACACAGATTTAAATTATTTGTGTGTTTGGCATCGTAACAAATCAGCAACAATTGTTCTGATGATGACAACAGATATTGTCGAAACGTCGACACAAACAATTTAACTGTTACACTTTTTGACCGATCCTCGCAAACCCTTCATCGTTAAAATTCATTGATTGACGGTCACTACGAAATTGAGAGTTCAAAAAGAATAATAATAAGAATAGGTAAAATAATAAGAAGAAGATGACAATAGAAGAAGTAGAAGAAGAAGAAGAAGAAGAAGAAGAAGAAGAAGAAGAAGAAGAAGAAGAAGAAGAAGAAGAAGAAGAAGAAGAAGAAAGAGGCATTAAGATATGAGTTAAAGTCTGATTGTCGTGAATAAAGTACATTAGTAGTTGGCAAAAATAGAAACAAACAAAGGAGAAAACGTAGTCGGTTCTTAGCAACGGAGAATTATAAAGTCGGTAAATAATACCGCTTGGACGTCAGTTATTTCTTTGCTTCACAATTTAATTAACGAAACAAAACAATAGCGTGATTGCGTCACGCGAAAATGATACGCCCACTGAACGAATTGTTTGTTGTTTTGCAAGTGAATAACAGCGGAAAGAATATTTTACGAGTTTTTCACAATTTATTTGTCGTACAAACGCTGACTGCTGCCCATTCTGTCCGTCTTTCTCCCTGTCTGTCTACTGCCTGTTTATTTGTCTGTGTTTCTGTCTCCTTGTAGGCCCTATGTCTGTCTCTATCTGTCTAAGTGCTTATCTCTCTCTCCTCCCTGTCTTTCTATCTTAATCCTTCTATTTTTTTTAACGTGAAAGTGGTCGCTAATGTGGAGAGTTAGCTTGACATCGTAGAAAGGAACACAATCACAAACTTATTTACCATTAATGTGTTACGTACGCTGACATGGCCGGAGTTAATTTGGTTAAAATTACTTCCCGGTCTGTTTGGCCGTGGTCCAAGTTTACTTCAAAACCAGACGTTTTCGCAGTGCCATCGACTGCCATCTTCAGTGAAAACCGAGTGCGCTAAACCACAGTAGCCTCGGTCACTAACGTATACCACCTCACGTTAGCGCCCTCGATTTTCACTGAAGATGGCAGTCGATGGCACTGCCGAAACGTCTGGTTTTGAAGTAAACTTGGACCACGGCCAAACAGCCTGGGAAGTAATTTTAACCTTTATTTACCATTCATCAAATTTATATTTAATATAACAATTTCTCTCCTTCGTAAAATAGAAAAACGTATTCCTCATTTTTATCAGTAAATGTTAACAAACACTATGTCACTAGTTCATCACGCTGTAGTTGAAACGGGAGATGAAATACAATGTAACAATTTTTAGTCATACAATTTTAAAACTTTTCAGAAATAATAAAAATAAACTCGATCGGGAAAAGACACACACTAAAGATGAGATATTGGTTTTATAGTTATATACGTAAGGCAAAAAAATGTAACGATAGAAATATGTACTTATGTGGAACTTTTATCACATTTAAAAAAAGTATTGTATAGGCCTAGATCTACGCTAATATAAAGTATTATAATGCGTCTAGTTAATGTCTTTAAAATGGTGCAATTTTTTTTCTTACTTCTTCTGTGACAGTTTCACTTGGAATTTACTCTTCGTTTGCGTCATACGTCTGGTCATACCCAGTCGCTTCTAATGGTTGGTTGGAAAGTAACTAGTGAGTTCCCTGAGCTACAGAATTCTCTCAAAATTTTGAAAAAATACTCGTACTTTTAGTGCGATAAAATCAAATTAATGGAAGCTGTGGGTAAAATTTTTCTTACGTATGAGTCTTCTCCCTCTTCTAGGTTAGCAGCTCATAGGCTGGTTGGCAGCAGCTCGCCATTCTTCCCGCTTGTCTGCTTTTCTTCTCGACACACAATATGATGTGCAGTTCATATCGACCATAAACTGTTTCATGTAGTCTAAACGGGGTCGTCCTCTGTGATTCTTCTCTTCAATTGTTCCTTCTATTATTCTCTTAGCAACCCATTGTGTCGTAGTATATGCCCTATAAACTTAGCTCTTCTGCCTTTTAAATTTCGTAGAAAGCTCTTCTCCTCCTGAGCTCTTCTAAAGACTTCCTCATTCGTATCTTCTCCCTCCAGCTTATCTTGAATATTCTTCTGTAGCACCAGGTCTCAAATGCTTGGAGTCTTTTCTCGTCACTTTCTCTAATTGTCCAAAATTCACTCCCTTATAGGGGAACACTCCACACGTATGTCTTCACTAGATTCTTCCTTATTCCAGATTCCAATCCTCTTTTCAGTATTGTGTTTAACTGGACTAACTTCTCGATTAGTCCCCACCCGGAGATCCGAACAGGGGACCGTTTTACCTCCGGGATATTGTACAAGAGAAGCATCCATCATAGAGCTGCTGATACTAGGGATATCTTAAACAGATCTTAATGCAATGGTTTCCCCTTGCCTTCTGCACCCTATGCCGTTGACGTATATCCGTTCCTCCGTCTTTAGAAGTGATTTCTCACCCCTAGGACAATAGGGTTAGACACATAGACAGACAGACAGAGAATCGCACTACAGTTTATCAAATTTTGACAAACGAATTGGGAATTAGCAACGTTTGTGCGAAATTGGTCCAAAAAACCTCACTCTTGAACAGAAAAACAACAGGACGGAAGTGTGTGCCGTGATCGTCTAGGACGAATTGAAAATGATCCTGATTTTCTAAAAAATGTTTTCACTGAATCATGGATCTTTGAGTACGATCCAGAAACAAAACGCCAGAGCGAGAAGTGGTGCAAACCAAACTCACCACGTCCCATAAAAGCAAAAATAAGCAAATCCAAAATCAAAACCATGTTCATGTGTTTCTTTGATAGTAATGGCATTATCCATAAGGAGTTTTTGCCTACAAGACAGACTGTTGATCAACATGTTTACCGAGAAATTCTTAAAAAGGCTGCGGAAAAGAGTTGCTCGCGTGAGAATAGCCATCGTGAACACCATGACAATGCACCTTGTCACACAGCATTCTCGGTTAATGAGTTTCTGACAAAGCAAAATAGTCCTGTTGTTCCTCACCCCTTGTTCACCTATCTTGAGTCTCTGTGACTAATTTCTCTTCCCGAGATTGAAAAAAAATCTCAAAGGGCACAATTTTGGGGTAATAGACAACATTAAAAAGAAATGTAACGGACCAGTTGAAGGAGATTCCAGTTTCTGAGTTCCAGCACTGCTATGATGAACGGAAAAACTGTCTAAAGCGCTGTGTGACTTCCCATAGAAACTATTTTTTGAAGGAGATAGAGTCTAGATATTGTTTAATTGTAAATAAAAAGTTTTACTGAATTAGTGTTATTACTTAATTTACAGACCTCGTATCACGTATTTTGCTTTACCGTAACACTTCTGTAGGATTTACTCAGAAAGAATTCTACGGATCAGAACATCGCATCTGAATATAATATTACTATACATTTTGCTTTGTCGTGGTATGTTTATCGGATTCAGCTGTGTTTGATTAGAGTTGCACACGACACTAGGCCAGTTATCCATTTGGTGGTCAGAAAATGAGCAACTTTACGGTATCATGATAATACTACTCTGATCACTTCTGATGATGATTTACCGAGAAATATCTTGTAACGAGTATGGTATCAAACTGCGTAGAACAGCTGAGAACATTCTCCACTCCCCCCCCCCCCCGGTTAAATGTGGCAGCTGTTGCCTCATTCAAGTAGGTGTTCTAGTGTGTTCAACTCGTAGATCTACATTAGTTTAGATCGATGGTTCAACTACTCTTGAGATACGCATTTAGTGGCGTGCAGTAAGGAAGGAAAGCTGTACTGGACCTCTGCGCGGCCTATATAAAGCCATAGCAGCTGGGTTGTCAGCTCAGTTACGTGAGCGATTTTCGTTAGCGCGGATCGAGTGTTTGTCGAAGTGAAGAATTATTGTGTTAATAATTGTGTGGAACTCTATTAATTGACATTGTTTTTACGTGTGGACAAATCTAACTGGAATTATTGTACGAGTTGATTATAAATTGTTATTTATGATAATTAACGCTGGTTTTTAGTGACTTTATTGGTGTCTTGTATTTTGTTTTCCAGTGTACCACACGACGATCAAGTAGACCGTCGTAACAATATAATTTTTTCGTTTTGAAACACACACACACACACACACACACACACACACACACACACACACACACACACACACACACACACACACACACACACACACACACACACACACACACACACACACACACACACACACACACACACACACACACACACACACACACACACACACACACACACACACACACACACACACACACACACAGAGTCATAAGTATATAATTTATAAGAGTATGAACATTTATTTATTATGAATAATGCATAAAAACTTTTTTGAGCTAGAATATATTTTTTTAAATTATTAGTTTACTGTATTTGGACTGCGATTGTCATCTTCATAAATACAGATAAGATAAAACTAATAATTACAATTAAACTGTTAAAAAGGATGTTGAACATGAACATATATAAATTACTTTATACGTATACTTTTACATCTTGTTATTTGAATTAGCAGTCTCTGTAATTCCAACTTTGTCGTGTTTACTTGCTAAACTACTACTTTCCATGTTCCGGACGAGGCCTTTCAGTGTTTCAGTGTTTAGGACTGTAACCATGCTAGTGGTTTAGACCTTGAAAATGGTGGAACCACTGAAAGGCCTCGTCCGGAACATGACAAGTAGCAGTTTAGCAAGTGAACACGACAAAGTTGGTATAATTTCACACACACACACACACACACACACACACACACACACACACACACACACACACACACACACACACACACACACACACACACACACACACACACACACACACACACACACACACACACACACACACACACACACACACACACACACACACACACACACACACACACACACACACACACACACACACACACACACACACACACACAATTAAAATTAACAATTTTTAAAGCATAATCATTTTTAGAATTAATTTACATTTGTTCATTAAAGCATTACTTATTTTTATTTATTTGCAAACGTTCTTTTTTGGTCTTTAGATATTTGTATTAATAAACTTACATTTTTAAAATTTTAAAATGTAGGACTGTTATTAAGCAAATGGGTAGCTAATTTAGACTTACAGATTTCTAAATTAGTCTATAGCCAAAATCGCTGAAGGGAAAAATAATAATAATTCTATTTTCTCAAGGGATGGCCTCCATATCTCCCTTTATAGCTATGCTGTCACTCTGGATGACGAGTTAAACAAACAGATGGACTCGAATCCACTAGAAACAGTGTCCTTGAACTCAGTACGCTGACCGCGTTATCTAGAATAGTCTCGATAATTGACGCATGATAAGTATCACGTATTGTCTTTCATCACAAAGTAGCAGCAATATGTAGGCACACACAAATTACAGCTGGACTCTGCTGGGATAGACGAGATACTTGTAGAAGGTTCCGTATTACTACGTAACAATATATATATAAGCCTATATGTGTGTGTGTGTGTGTGTGTGAAACGTAAAGGAGGAGGAATTTATGAGGGAATGGAACTAAATTTTTAACGAATTTAACAACCATTTTACTTTGACCTTCCGACATTTATAATTGAATTGTACGGGGATATTTTGAGTTTCTGTTTGCGTTAAGTAATCACTTTCTGTTTGCTAAATGTATGAACAGAATTGTCTGCTTCTGTTAACAGTACGAGAAGCTTAAAAACAAGTGGAATCCGACCCAAACCATGTAATTGACGTACCACACGTTTAAAGTAACTAACTCTATTGATATATTCAGTCGTGCGGCCAAAGGCTATCGCCGAGTATAATCTGTTGAACAATTATCACGCCGTATTCACTGAGAAGGGATAAAGGAGAACAGATAATCTGCCGACCGTCGCTCAAGTCTATTGGCTTGGAAATACAAAACAACTGGTCGAACGGCTTTGCGTCTAATTCTCTTGAGGCGGTGTACAAACTTATACAAACTCAACCCCCGGTGTGGGTCGAGCCGTTCATTGGTTATGCAGGTTCCTCGCCTCGGCTCCTTTCAACTCCACCAATTCTCTCACAAATTGTCGACTTCGCGTTTTCAATTCCAGCGTCTTGATTTTTTAAAAACATGTCGTGTCTCCATAAAATAAGACTTTATTTTATAAAACTGAGTTTTTAGTTCAGGTTTTGACATTTTTATGGGTTGATATTTACTAATTTATGATGATGTATAAGTTTGTGAAAATGATCATAAATTAACCATCCACAAATTAATTAGTATTGAATCAGGAAAAGAAGCAAAATAGCATAGAGACTAAAGAGCAGTTAAATATTATGTGTTTAAGGAACGAGATTACTCAAAGGGACGAGAGAGATGAAGACTGTAATGTAAGAGGGGAAACGGGTAACGTTAAGCAAACCTGGAATAAACTATGAACAAACGAACAAGAGGCAAGCGCAGAGGCTTGTGGTAGAAGACTGACAAGGACCATGATAAAAGATGTCATGGTTCATACCAAAAATTAAATTACCAAAAAAAATTTTATATATTTATTTTACTGCTGTAAATTCTTACAGTACACAAACCTTGTAAAGATAATTGAAAATTGTACAGGTTAGGTTACGTTAGAGAAAGGCACGAAGGCTTTCAGCCATATTGTATTGGGTGATATGTCAAATTTTAATAGAATTAAAAGTAAGATAAATGATTGAAAATAAATATTAAAATGTAATATTAACTAATTATTTAAAATGTGGATATAATTAACCTAAAAGTATGTATTTAATAGTGCAAATATGCAAAACTCAATTATAAAGTATAAAAGTAGCTAGTTTGTAAGAAAGAGACATTAAAATCATATACAGTGTTACATTACCAAAAGCCGCCCATTAAAAGGGAGGGAATACCTTATAATATAAAGAGAAAACATGCAGCTAAGAAGAGATACAATTTTAATAACTAGCAAAATAATGACGTTAAATTAGACTAGACAATGACAATGACATCACCCAAGTGATTGGCCAAATGGCCAAAGCAATATAATTAAAACTATGATAAAAATGTCATAAATTTGGCAATAATTAATTGAATAATAGAACCTTGAAGGTACAACCCACCAGCAGAAATAATGTAATTTTATGTATGTAAATGTAGAAGTAGACAAACAGTAAATAAACAGAACAATGAAATGTTATGATAATAAATAAATATATAGAGAATAAAATGTGATAGAGCTAGTATGATAATCACCACGTTTAATTGAACTAATCAAATTAAATTGAACCAAGAGTGCATAAAGTAGGTAGGGAGTGAGTTACAAAAACACAATAAGTGAACAACACTAAGTGATAATTAGTGATGGTTTTAACAACCAATATCATGAATAATAATATGAAAGTGAAAGGTGCGAAGGACAAGTGCTTAGCATAATAATTGTATATGTCAAAATACATTAAGTAGGTGCACAATGATAGAAATTAGTTTTGAAAAAGACAAAACACTAGTAAATAAGATAGAATAAGGTATCATGTTCAAAAAATATAAGAGTAAGTAAATGTTATAAAGAATGTTATTATTAAACTAGTAAGTTAGTAAAGTTAAAGGGATAAACAAAACCTAAACAAGTTATATGTTACAAAAGGAAGAGTAGACATTAAAAAAAATGGAAACTCAATTAGTGAAGTTGTGTTATAAAGAGAATAGTAGAAGATAGCAGTAGTATTGTAAAACCATGAAATTGTTATAATTGTTAAAAGAATCTTAAGAATAAGTTATGTTATGTTGAGTTTGGAAAATAATACTAAAAAGCCGTAATAATGTGTTGAAAGGATGATGGACTCCTGAAAATATGCAATGTTAATTTCTTAGATATAGATTTAAAAAGCAATAATATGTCTTTAAAGAACTACTAATCATAAACCAATGTATGTAAATTCATAATAATTGTATACAAACTAAGACAAAGCAGTAAGAACATAGGAATAAGAACAAAATTAAATTATACTCAATGTCAACCATTGTAGGCAAGTGTAGGCCTAAAGAAATGTGAGAAAATTGTAAAATGCAAACAAATAACAACATTCAGTTAGGAAAAAAGTTAGGTAAACATAATATATTGAGCCAAGGAACATTAAGAACACAAAATTCTTTCAAAAAGACACTTATAAACCAAAATAAGTATAAAAACCAAAATTTTTCTATTAAACAGAAATGCTATTCAATGGTAGTAATAACAGAAGTATTAATAGTAAGTAATACAAGCAAATTATCTTAATTAGAAAATATTTATCCATTTTGGGCGAAAACACAAGCTATTTCTAACAATGGGTACAAAATTATTTCAACCAATGAGAATGATAGGTTTTACAGTTAGAACCAAAAAACCGTTACAAATTTACACACATTCCATTATTAGCATCAGTAGAGTACAGATGAAAAAATAGCCGCTCCATACAATTAGAAAAAAGAATCAATCAAATGATATAAACCAAATAATAATTAATGAAGATGGAATACACAATTAGCAAAACATATTAACAAGATTGAATTAAACAAAATTTTGAAATTACAGAAGATAAAAAAATAAAAACCGGAAAGAAATAAAAGAAGGAAGAAATAGCCACAAGCGTACATGAAAATATCCGATGTGAAGGAAGGAGTAAAATATAAAATTAATTAACTAACAAAACTAAAGACTGGATTCACTACACTTTAACACTAATGCACAATATAATTAACTTGGTTCAAACACTTAAACACTGAATGGCTCTTAATAAACCAAATAATCATTATCAAAAAACTGTTCAATTATAATAACACAGTTGGAAATACCAAAATATTTTTTCAACGATATAAAACTTAACCTCTGTTTACGAGTTGAACTTACAATTACTTTAGTTAATAAGTGTAGTGGTGTAAAGAAAAAACGTAATATTTGATTGAGTTTATGTGAAGGATTGTACTTTCTCGAGTCATTTTGTTAACTTTTACTGTAATCCAAAGAACTTTTGACTGAACAACCTTTGTGAAATTAAATTCGACAACAGACGCTTGGTCAGTCAACGACCCAAACCAACATAGCCAACCCCTGAGTCAAAGCCGGAGCATTACTTTATATAGTTTCATAATTTCCTGTAATAGCCAATATAAAAAGTAGAACCGCTATACAATAAACCAATACTAAGAATTCATACCTGTTTATTATTTCATGTGATAATATTTATGTGTTAATTTATTTAATATAGCACAGTGAAAATGTTTTACCAGAATTACAGGTTGGTAAGACTGCCGCGGGAGGGCGAATTTCGAATTCAGCTGATACCGAGCGGTAAGTAATACGATTTCATTGAGGAAGACGAAAAATTTTAATTGTTTTAACACAAACAATTTGGCGCCTAAAACGGGAAAGTAATAGTGAATTTAAATCAGGTAAGCAAGAAGAGACAGGTATTGGCGAGGTCACGAGAGCGGTAGATAGCGGGAAATTTACGAAGTTTTGGACTTCGTTAATATAACATCGGAAGGAGATTATTACAGATTGACACAAACAACGCGTGTTTGATAGAAGAGTAAGGGACGACAAAAATGTATTGTTATAACAGGAATCACAGGCATTATGTGAAGCTAGGTACTATAATGAATCTTATAAATTATAGGCCTAAAGTAGCGTGAGCAAAGTATAAATTAGATAAAAATAAGTGTATTTAAACAAAATAGTGAACACAGGAAAAGCTATGTTACAGACAAAAATAAGAATTTAAAAACATTACAAAATAAATCTAAGCCGAAGACCACAGTAAGAAGTGATTTCTAACAATACTGTGTTTTAGAAAAGGACGCCAAGGCACTCTTGTTTAAGCGTCTGATCAGTTACCCAAAGCCTACAGAGTGTGGTGTAGTAATTAATTATTGATCCGATAGTTCAAAAGCAATAAGAGGTCATAGTGAATAATCGGTTTAATAGTGTTTAAAAGGTTAAAAGAAAATAAGTTACAAAAACAATATAATTAGCAACACACGAAGAGTATAATTTCCAAGATAAACAATAACTACCAACGTACAACGAAAAGCCTAGTAAGAAATAAATAACTCAGTGATATTACGAAGTGAACAAAATACGTATCAGGTAAAGAGTATAATATTACATTATATTTAAAACATTCATTCGAGGTAACCAGATAACCTTAAATATATTACAAACACAACACTTCTTGGACTCTGACATTTCGTCTGCAGAACTAAGTGATAAAACTGAACATTTAAACGATATTGAATGAGATAAATACTGTTCATTTCAAACTATACAACTTACAATGAAAACTTACAAAGTGTAATTGGAAAGGCTTAGCGTCCTTTTTGGCGTCGGCAATTTCATTGAATGTTCCTAAGATGGCGGTTTAGACCCAGATCGGTTACAAAATGCAAGGCTGCTTTAAAATATTTTGAATATTCTAAACAATAATACTTTGTTATAGTAAAGTACAAATATAAAAATTAATCGAATTGTATTGTTTGTAAATTTTTTGCATTATATGTGCTACATGCCTTAAGATTGAGCAGTTTGTTTGATTTCAGTCAACAGTAGTACCAACAGTAGCACAAATATATATACACACATGTGTGTGTATAAATATATTAATAATAAATAAATAATATAATTATATATTTGTTTTACAAAAATTATTTGTAGTTTTTAAATACTTACAGTCTTTCAACAATATAAACTGTCATCTTCAAAATTTATATACATATTAATATTATACATTTATATAATATGTAATGTAATGTATAATTATATATATTCATATAGTATATAATGTGTGTTTGATCACAAAAGCAGGAAGATCTTGGTCATATAAACAAAGAGTAAATAGAAGTAACATAAGAATAACGGGGGAATATGGAGGGACATTTACGAAGAATTTGGAATGAGACTTGACCGGGGCTCAAACAAAAGTATGATTAAAGATTAGAAGCAACAAACAAGAGGGTAGCAAATTTTTTCAGAGTAGCAAAGTTACTGAGGACGTTTGGCAGCAGTATTTTGAAGCCTTGCACGGTGCTGCAAGTTTGCCAGAGATAACTCTCAAAGCATAGTAGAAACAAACATAGAAGTAACATAAAAAGTAACATCTAAAGTAACATAAAGAAGCAGTGAGGCGACTTACAAGCTCAAGAGATGAATGGTATACTAAATAATCTGTTTTAATGTGGAGGCAAAATACTTGTAACAACAGTATTGCTATAAAAAATGATTGAGCAGCAGTCTGCTAAATATGTGAAAAGTAAGCATTAGGAGTTCGTCAAAGTGTTTGCTCGTGGGCCAGACTGTACAAGAGGTAGTACTCGGCTAACTTACACCCCCAGGCAAGATTATTATATCCTTTGTGTGTTCACGTTTGCAGTGTAAACCTTGCACGTTTTAACATCTTGGTTACATGACACGCACGCACGAGTCAAGGGAAATTACGCCTTAGGCATTCTGCTCCATTGTACCACTGTTTTGGAGGTGAGGAATTTATCGCCTACAGCATATTATAAATATTATATATTGTATAATGTAAACTCTAGTATCTATTATGTTATACGGTATTATCGTATTATTATATTTTGTATATTGGCCTATAATAAAGAACTAAGGAACTAGCCAAACAAGGAACATTATTTAAAAACTTTATTTTCTGTATTTTATTAATCAGCAAGAAATAATTTTTACTTCCATGTTCCGTAAGGAAATGGAAGTATGGTGATCGCGAAAAAATCGTCTGCCAGATAAGGGCAGATTCTGATTGTACTACCCTCAAAACATGAAGAACAGTCATTTACCGAAAAGTGCCCGTGTGTAGAATTTTTTCTAAGGCGAACGGTAACTGCTGCAAAATCGAACAGAATCAAATAATTTTTTGCACATGTGCTCGAGTTGTAGACTTTATTGATTTTGGTAAAGATCGGTTAGGGGGAAGGGGTGGTTTACCTGCAACGTTTTACGTTTTAACAAGAGTAAAGTACTTAATTTTGATAAATAAAGTATCCTGAAAAGAAGGTCATAATAATCCACTGTAGAAAGGTAGATGAAATATCTATAAATGAAAAGGGTAGCTGAAGGAGTAGAAGGTAATTTTTTTGTATTGATGTTATAAATTTATTCGACCAAAAACTCAAAAAATTTGAATAAAATATTAACAATTGATATCGTTCCATGTAAACAAAATATCGTAAATGAATCACAAAATTACCTGAAGTATTGTTCAGTGATAAGAGATAAATAGTAAAGAAATTTGCTTTCTGAGGGACATGAGGGTTCAATAAGTTTTCAAAACTGTATGCTCACATGGAGGGGGGCTTAAATTTAAAGGCAAGCGACCTAAATGGTCGGTTCGAGAGAACAGTCAAAATAAAAGGAAGCTAAATTTCTTTCGATTTATAAAATAATTTTTAGTATTTAGAAATTCACAGATTACAAACGCTGGGCGGTATTCGTTTTCTTTCGCGATGTTTAGATAAATGATAATTTAATCAAATTAATTCTTTGTTTTTAAAATATTAACAAGTATGTACAATTCGTATTTTGATTATCTTTCTCAGTGTTTTTACCAAAAGCGTCCTAATATATTTATTATTTTGAATGATCATCACTTCTTTCACAGCACTTTAACAATTAATAATTTAATGTACTTTCACTTATGAAAAACTTACTTTTTGTTATATCCTCATACGCACGTTTCGGAGTAGTTTGCTCCTTCATCAGTGAGGTATAAATGCAGAAAGCGTCAAGGCGTTGGTAATCTGTAACGGTTTTTTGGGGATTGGTTGTGTGTGGGGGTGTCTGTAGATGGAGGGGGATTGGCGTGAGATTCTGAATTGTGTCCGTTGTGTATTATTGTGTCGAATAGTGTGTTGGATTTAAATTGTAATTGTTCTTCATTGTAGTCTTGTCTACTGTGAATTATTGATGAACTTAACACAATAAAATACATAGCAATAAAAAACGGATACAACCCTGAATTAATAAATAAATTACATAGAAAAATCCTATACAAAAACAACAAAACAACACAAAATACAAATAACACACAACAAAACAAATAGATCACACTCACATACTACAACTCTAACACACACAAAATTGTCAACACATTCAGAAAACATAATTACAAAATAACATACAGAACTAACAATACCATCAAGAGACGCATTAACGACACAAACAAAGACATAGACATATACAACAAAACAGGCGTATATAAATTAAACTGCAACGATTGTAATAAATTCTATATAGGCCAGACAGGAAGATCATTTTACTCCAGATTTTCTGAACACACAAAAGCTTTATCCAATAACAATTTACAATCCACATTTGCCACACACGTCCTAACAGAAAACCACAGTTACACCAACATAAAAAACAATCTTGAAATTTTACACTACATGCCCAAAAGTCGCAAACTCAACACCGCAGAACAATACGAAATATACAAACACAACAAAACACAACCAAACAACATACTCAGTGAATAATTACAATTTATCAGTTATTTTCTCTATGTTAGCAGTCTTCATAACAACTTTGTCAAATTTTGTTGCTTCCCTGCTATATAGACTTTTTCCTCGAACGAGGCCTTTCGGTTTCGCAACCATTATCAAGTTCTTCCTACAACCTTCTTCCTACAAAATTACAATTTAAAACCAAGACACTATTCGACACAATAATACACAACGGACACAATTCAGAATCTCGCGCCAAACCCCTTCCATCTACACACACCCCCACACACAACCAATCCCCAAAAAACCGTTACAGATTACCAACGCCTTAAAGCTTTCTGCATTTATACCTCACTGATGAAGGAGCAAACTACTCCGAAATGTGCGTATGAGGATATAACAAAAAGTAAGTTTTTTCACAAGTGAAAGTACATTAAATTATTAATTGTTAATATATTTAGTTTCGTTCCGAGTGTACATATTAAAAATAATTTTATAATTAATTAGAACATGGAAGTCATATATGGTTCTCCATACTGATATTTAAGTTAATATTTGACTCATCTAAAGACGTTTATATCTGTTCGTCATGGCAGAAATTATTGAGAAAATTTAGCATTCTAATTTAAATAATAAGCGGTTTGTTCATTTCTAAGCTTTGATTTGTACGCAGCAAGATTTATGGTTCTAGCTGGTATAATAAAATTAATCTGTGTGTGTACAGTTTAACGTATATATGTACGTTTTTTGCAATTGTTAATATAAATAAGATACACTGTAAAATTTATTTCTCTCTCTCAAAAGGATTTTCATCGGTTATTCCCGTATACCCACACCTAACCGCCATCTATTTCTGTCCTGTGCATCTTCTTCTGCCAAGTTATAATGTTCCATGGCCTTCCTCAATCTTCATGTTTTCATACCAGGACAGTCTAGGTCTGCCCCGTTTTTCTCTGCCTGGAGGCCTCCACTGAAATATTTTCCTGGGCCATCTCTGTTCATCCATTCGGAGTAAGTGACCGAACCACTTTAGGCCTCTTCGTTCTACTCTGTTAATAATTATGTCTTCTGCATGCATCCTTATTCTGATCTCCTCGCTGGTTATTCTCGCCCTTCTTGAGACTCTGGCACTTCTACGGAGATAATTCATCTCCACGGAATTCAAATGTCGTATAATTTCCGTGCTCAACGTCCATACCTCACAGCCATAAGACAGAACTGATTCAACAAAAGCTTTTCCTATATGAATCTTTGTGGCTCTCGAAATATGTTTGTCTCACCAAATAGAGTTCAAGCTTCCTAGAATTTTCCTGCTTTGTTCTATTCGTTATTTGATTTTGGGGTTTTCTAGGCCTTCCCGTGTTATTAATGCCCCTAGATATTTAAATTCATCGACCTGTTCAATTAACGTACTGTCTTTAAACAATACTTCAAATCTGGCATCGGGATTATCGACTAGATATTCTGTCTTATTTATTTAATATTCAACGTTTCATATGCCTTGTATATTATATTATATTTATTTACTTTGATTTATTTTTAGCAGAAACAAAATGTAATAAGGAAATGTATATTCATGTAACTGAATCACAAAATTACCTGAAGTATTGTTCAGTGATAAAAGACAAATAATAAAGAAGTTTGCTTTCTGAGGAACATGAGGGCTCAGTAAGTTTTCTAAACTGTAAGCTCACGGGGGGGGGGGGCTTAATTTTAAAGCCAAGCGACCTAGATGGTCGATGGAAAAGTTACAATAATAGGAAGCAAAAATTATTTCAATATGCAAAATAAACAGAAATGTTAAGCGGAGAAGAAAATCAAGTATGCGAAGTTTATAAAATTTTATCACCCAGTCCTCACAATAAGCTATAAAACGATAATCAGTAATATGCAATTTAGAGCAGATCCGCCCGAGTTACACTAGTTCTGATTTACAGAAAACGACGAAAAAATGGCCTACGTTCTACTCACAGCATGATACTACTAAGCGTCCGAGAAAATAAAAACGTATTATTTATAATTTAAACAGCTAGCTTTCTTAATATTTGTAATAAATTACATACATCATTAGACGAGTAGTTATAATAAATAAATAATAAATTTAAGTAATATATATAATACTAAACGTTGTAAATCAGATACGTATCTGGTGAAACGTAACGTCAAATAACTAAACCGTATTTAATAATTAAATCAATTAAAAATTCTCTCTCTCTCTCTCTCTCTCTCTCTCTCTCTCTCTCTCTCTCTCTCTCTTTATTAGACACATACTCGCTACACTTGACAAAGGAAAGTATCTTAACATTGTTCACTTATAACTCCATGTTATATGTTAAAAATGTTCTAACAAAATAAACATAATAAGCGAAATTCAGTGAAATAAATACTGAATCATTTAAAAAATGTTATAAATAAAATGAATACGTAAATAAATATATATGTAATTCTTAACATAAAATTGTTACTGCGATACAACAGAACATGGCGGTACAAAGTAATGGCAGGGAAAGAACGACTTATCTTTTCCTCCAAGTTGATGCAAAAGATACTGAGGTAGTCAATTCCCGAAATGAAAGATCTTCGTAAGCTGCTTGTATGGCGTTGTTGCAATGAAACTGAGGGAGATGGTTTTCTGCAACGCAGAGTTACTAGCGGTGACTCATGGGGGTCAACATTTTCAACCAGAAACTAAGCGAGCAAGCAAGTAATAGCGGCATTCAACATTGGAAAAACCACAAAAATCTGTCGCAACTTCATCGGCGAGCAAGATAATTCTCACGTTTTTCTAGGATCATAGGGAGAATTCTGGGATCATAGGGATCACGTAATTCTGAAACATTATATGCCCAAGTACTCAACAATGAACAGTGAGTCTTATTATGACCTCCTTCAGTACTATTTAAAACATGCAATAAGGTCCAAAACATCATGGTTTGCTCAGTTCTGGAGTCCTGTTACAGCATAACTTGCGCGGCCACATCCATACATGCCGCTCACCAAAAAGAATCTCGAAAAGAGCCTGAAGTTCTATCTTCGAACTTTATTTGTCTTCCACATCCTGTTATTCACTTGACCTCGCACTGAGATATTATCTTACCTTTGGGCTGCTTAAAATTTTCTTCTCGCAGAATCGAAGCACTGCTAAAGCGCTGGGGCACATGGACTAAACGTGGAGGATAAGCGTGTTGAAAAGTGATGAAGCTTTTTTATCCATATGCATTTGTATTTAGTCAATAAAAATAAAGCTACTTTTTGTCTTACCCTTGCGCGTATGTAGATTTTATAATGAAGTAATTACTATGATGATATTTCTCTTGGCAGTGGAGAGGAAATTGTCGCTAATTTTCTACATTAAACGCACACATTAGGGTGGTTCAAATAATATGTAATTTTGACGTTTTGATTCAAATGTCAACTTCTGAAAGTACAGCTTCTTACCGCCTAACAAACTTGTCATTTATACGAGAGCATCCGGGAGAACAACAGAGACTTAACGAAATAGAATCAAAAGTTTAACGAAGCAAAGTTGGCAGCATGACAGCTGGGTTGGGTGAACTCGACAGCGAAAAGTAATATTTTGTAAACTGACAACGCAACTGCGCGCATTGCCAACGTTACGACTTAACGCCGAGAATTTCCTTCACAGCGATAATATAACTGTCGGTGAACAGATATGAATTAAAAACTTAATGCTCTGTGGCTAGATGTTTGCAACACACTGTACTGTTAATCTGAAACCATTTTACTTATGTACTCTGAGTTTTCACTACCCGATTTTAATTCTGAGTTTTATTTATATTCTTTTGTGGTCCATCAGACGTTTAAATTATATTAGCGGTAGTTGTTGTTCAGTGGCTACCTCGACCTCTCCAGCGGAACTGGTGGAATCGTAAACTTTGTCCCACTTATTTGTTATGCGGTTTACTTATCGTTTCATAGTGGCGTCCAAAGATTAAATACCAAGTTCATTTTTCCGCAAACGAGAACGGATTCAATGAGGAACTTTGGCTGCTAGCCACTAGCTGAAGACTTCTGTCGTGAACGATTTACGTTTTTCTTTTGTGTATATTGGCAAAGTATCAACATAGTTGATGATCGGTAGCAAATTCGAGCCAACAATCGTGATATCTAATTTTGGGATCTTAGCTGGGCTGGCAAGTACTGGTAACAGTTGGATCAAAGAAGAAAACGCTCTCTTGTTAATCGCCTGGGTGTGGGTACGCCAGGTGAACCAGCTATCGGTGGATACCAAGATACTTGAATCCGTGGCTCATTATAAGGACTTCTGTCTATTTGCAGACGTCTTTTTGGATTCCTTCGGCTCTTACATACCGGGGCACTGAGGCGGATGGCCGCTTTCCAGTTCGTAATACAATCAACAAAAGAATCGGCCTGGCACTGCAGCAGTCTTATGATGGTTCTGTCTGTGTTACGATCGGAGGTGTAAGCACCTGTTAATAACGCAAAAAGGGATATCTGGGTACTCTTTGGGTATGTTGTTTGGCGGAGACGGAAAACAGGAGAAGGTCTAGGACTTGAGGATCGTCGGTGATAATACGTTTCTCATAAGAGCATAGTCACAGAAAGATAATTTCTTCAGAAAGTTAGGAAAACTAAAAAATTAAAAAAAATGACAATCTGGAAGCTGTAGCCTACTCAACTAAGATGCCGTTTTGGCAAAGAGTGTTAAAGGCCCTTTACACATTATAATACGACCCTTTATTTTCCCGTAGTATCTTAATGGTATAATATATTACGTTCCTTAAATAATAACGCATGGATATGATTTAATAACATAATGGTTTAATCTCTGTAACATAAATTCAAATTATTGGAAAATTCCATGCGATACATACGGTTGTCACAATCGATATTTATCTCAGGATTTAATAACTAAATAATTTTAATATATTTCGTGGGAATTCTTGTGGCTGCTACGAAAAGTTCCTTTACATGTTAATTAATAATAGAGAGTACCTTTACAAACAATATATTACTTATAATCTAAAAAATTACAAAAATTATATATTAAGTTACATACAAGTTTTGACGATATTCAATACGCTTCGTAAAAGCATGTAGGTTAGAGTAACGTCAACATCATGACTATTTGTCCGTCTCAGAAAATAATGTAGTTTATTAATGTGTACAATAAATGTTTTCCTTGTAATCACTGTTCGCTTAGATATTGAATTTGGTTGCACTTTAAAATGTTTACTAGTGATTAGTGTTAGTGTAAATTGTTATATTGTCTAGTGGTTGTTCCTTGTTGGATAAAATATTGTCAAATTATACTTTACACATCTAGACGATATTCTGAAGGTTTTCTGGTTTATTCTGAATATTTCTTGATTGTGTGTATTACTTGTTCATGAAAATTGTAGTGGAAGGATTATTATCTTCGATGTTGGTCTTTCAGATCTTCTTTCACAAACGGGTTATCTATTTTTATATATTTTTTTAATTACATCTAGACACGCACTATTCAACTGTTTTCCATCACAATTAACAATTAAGTGTTATTTCTTCTTTTTTAGTCATAGAACTCATACAAATTTCTTAAATTTTGATTGGTCATTTATGTACAGGTTAAATGTTATAGGATCAACACCCATTACCTACTTTATATTTTATAAATTACCTTTAACAGATAATTTTACTATTATACTCTAATGATACATGCAATGTTTATACAATTATTAATTAGATAATTATAAACAATTTGATACTAAACATGCCTCAGTTTATAACTGTAAAACCTTATTAATTTGAATTTCTATGATATGTGGTGGAAGAATTTGTTATGGTTGATTGTAATTTCTACTTTGACTCCCTGAGATAAATATATTTACATAAATTAACTGGTGACATAAAATCTTATAACATACAACAAAACTCTTAATAATAATAATTGTTTTTGACAGTTTTAGTTTATTTATACTGCTAAACTATTGTCTGTATGATAAACTAAAATTCTGTCTAATAATAACAATAAAACACTTTTCATACAAAAATATTTAACACTGTTTAACAGTAGTCTGTGTCACTATTTATATTATGTCACTCATATAACTGTAAGGTTTGTGTCCCTTTTTCTATCCTTAAAATATGTCGATACAATTTTGTTAATACAATTTTAATTTATGATTAGGCAATCTTTATTGGGTTTGATTGTTATTCAGGGTAAGTTGATTAGGCCTACTAGGTTTATTTATTTAATTTTTGTCTGTTTACTGCCCTATTCTACTGGGTTATTTCTGGGTTTCTTGATAATATTAAATAAGTCAAACCAACTAGGTTTCCTTTAATTTGCTTTCAAATATTATTTCTTGTTTCCTCTCTGGATCGGATTTCACTATTCTTTTGTAACATTTGTTTCGTTACAACATCCAGGAAGAAAACAACGGTCTACTGCGACTGCTCGTTACACCTTCCATCAGTCTCGTCAGCAGATGATAGAATGGTCTAAGTGGACAAAACCCCAAAGTTTTGCAGACGGTGTCGTAGACGATCCAGTACCATTGACGTGGTCTGCAGGAGACTGCCGGGATGTCACAGGAAGCGTCATTGCACTGCTTCGGGATCGTCTACTACTCTGTAGTAATACTACAGAGTACCTTGGCCTCTCCAGCGAAAATGGTGGAATCGTAAAATTTGGCCGACTTATTTCTTATACGATTTACTTATCGTTTCACACTATCGTCTAAAGATTAAATACCAGATCCTTTTTTTTTGCAAACGAAAACGGAATTGACGAGTAACCTTGTGAAATTTCTTAGTTAAGTAGGTCCATCTTAGAAAATTGTTGAACAGCTCACTCAGCAAAAGACTTCCTTGTTCAGGATTGCGTTCGATGGCGGTGTTATTTTTGTTCATTGTTGAAAACTCTCAGAAACAGTGGTAAATTATATCCTGTATCATTATATCTATGCATAAGGGGCCCACACCTGGTGGATGCGGGTTTAACACACCCGATGTACTCTAGATGGATTCTTGCCTTGTTTTAACCTCCTTGGGCAGAATCCCTCTTTTTAGCATTTTCTCTATGATTTGTCTTCACTAAATTTTAGTTTATTCGACCCCTACTGTATTAGGTTTTTGAGAACTAGGGGGTCTTTAATAGTTTTCATATTTCAGCTTAACTATGTAATTCTTGTTTTTATTTTGTATTAGTCGGTAAGGGCCCGGCCAGGGTTAAAGGTGTCAAATGGTCAACGGTCCTAGAGGCGGAAGAGGAAGGTTTCCCAACGGCACTAGAGGTGGAGAACCCAGGAGGTAGGTCTCCGAATGAAACAGAGAGCATCACAGAGTCTCAAAGGTAGCACTCCTACAACTGGTCTTATTCTATATATATTCTTATAGAACATTTATCCTATTCGAAGCTCACAAAAGAACAAATCGGATGGAAGCAGAGATATTCCTTTGGGACCGGAACAGATGATTCGCGTAGTCCCTGACAGAAGAAGAAGAAGAAGAAGAGGAGGAGGAGGAGGAAGAGGAGAAGGAAGAGGAAGAAGAAGAAGAAGAAGAAGAAGAAGAAGAAGAAGAAGAAGAAGAAGAAGAAGAAGAAGAAGAAGAAGAAGAAGAAGAAGAAGAAGAGTTTATCATATTGCGAGATAATAGATAGAAGAGCAACTCATGACGAAACGAAGCCGAAACTCGTCACGGAAACATACTCAAACGGAGGGAGAGGAAAAGCAAGACCAACATTGGAATAGGTAGACTATATTGAAACGTTGGTTAATAAAAGGGAGAAAACCATGTTAGAAGTCAAACGCCTTGATCATGACAGAAGAGAGTATCGGAAGTGGCTGAAGAACGCTGACGCATGACGGTAGAAGGAGACGGAAAAGAAGAAAATGAAGAAGAAAAAAGAATATCGCGGTGCTTTTTGATAGTAGCTGTCTTGGTCAGTCGTCTAGCAGTTTGTATTTCCACCAACGAAATTGTTTCTATGCCTCTTGTTGCAAATTTTATGCACCTCTTCACTGTAGCGTCCGTGGGTTGATGTCGAAGCAGCTCTCCCTTTTCTCTCTCTCTCCATTTTGCCTAGCATATAGATTATCATATATTCTAAGTTTATTTCGACCGTCGTTTAATTTTTGCGGTTGCTTTTATTTACCAGCTGCTAAGACCATGGGCTGTTGTTATCATGATTCGGACAGATATTTCGCCTACATCTGTGGTTCTTTCGTCTTTGCGTTTTCAATGGCTCCGTTGACTTTTCCAACGACAATGGTGAAGTGGCTACCTTTAGTTCATTGTCTTTTGATTCGTTGTGTTTTTTCTTCACAGTAAAGGAATACATTTTTAATGATATGTTTTAAATAAATTAAAAAAACTGTGTATGCTAACGCTGTAAATATGTACACTGTATAGTAGAATCCTGATTATCCAAACTAACAGGAACCAAAGATTCGAATGATTAAAAGTCCCATAAAATATATGGGACTGTTGGATTCAAATAACGAACTATTTCTGATTTTTTTTTTTTTTAAATCTGTCAAACAAAACGACAATAAACTTTACATGTAATGTAGAAGTGTCTTGTGAGATGTGTGTGCAGTGACACAGGCCTTTTCCTTTCAGCTGACCCGTAGGGCTACTATAATTGTATACTTCAATACCCGTGCTACCTGCATTGCACTCTTTGTCTGTGCGCTAACTTGTCAACGAGGTCAGATGTTGAGTAGTAGAAATTAAATAAATATAACAGTACTGTCATGTACTAAAGGTAAAAAAAAGAACGCCAAATTACAATAACTCGAAAACAGTTTATTTTGGTAACAAAAATTATTATACTAGCGTACAAAAAAAGTATTTTAATTTTTTAATCGTGTGACTCATTTTCTGCCAACAAATATCTCGTCATTACTTGAACAAAACAACATTATTCTTCTGTGGCGTCACAGTTCGGAGCCGAACCTAAGCCTCCATAATCATCCCCCTCAATTTTTCCTGTCCTTGGCGATTGATGTACATAGTTTTATTTTAAGTAAAGTGTCAGCATTACGTACCACTGCGTCAATCCAGCGATGCTTGGGTCTTCCGACAGGCCTTCTACCCTCGATTTGATTAAACAGTACCTTCCTAGGTGTTCGGTTGCCTTCCATCCTAATGATGTGTCCTGCCCGTTGCAATCTATGCAGTCGGATGGTGTTGGCCAGATCATTGTCTTGTATATTTCCTCATTGTGACGTATCTCCATATCCCATTGACTTGGATTGGTCAATACTATACTATACTATACTCTACTATATTAACAGATTATAACAGATTAACAGACTATATTAACTCTGCTCGTTTATTCAGAGTCAAAGTCTCGCTGCCATATGTTATCACCGGTCTAATCATAACTTTATGTAATGTGACCTTGGAGTGACGTATTTCATTTATTTCTTCATCATTTTATGCAATCCAACATCCCAAATATCTAAACCGATTAACTATATCCAGGTTTAATGGTTCGATTTCAAACTGTTCAGGTTTCCCGGTTTTCCTTCGAGTGGTAATCATAACCTTTTTTTTATCTGCTTTTACCTGTAATCCTATCTCTTCTGCTTCACTTTTGAGTTCCTGTAAGTTCTCTTTTGCTGTTCCTTGGGATCTTGCCATAATATTAATATCGTCTGGATATCCTACGATCTGGACCATATTATGCTCTAATGTTGCATTCCTATCAATTGGCAATTTTCTGATCACATATTCGAGTGCTAGTTTGAACAGAGTTGGTGCCAGCCCATCGCCCTGATTCAACCCTCTCGTGACATTAAAAAGTTCTGTCGTACCCGTTTGCAGTTTGACTTTGGCTGTCGTCGGTATCATTGTCAATCTTGTCAGTTCTCCAATTTAATAAACATTTAAAAGTACAGCATAATTTCGAAAACATATGAAGAGCAGGAAGAAAGAAAGAAGAATTTCGACGAAACCGAAACATCGAAGCATGATAATGTTTTTAGGCTTTTGAAACGTATAATGTGCATAAACTGCAGACTCTTCTGTTCAGCGATGTTCGTACGGATTTCTGACCGTTATCATGTTTTCTATATAACTATATAACTTAACAAATATTTACTATATAACAAATATATTTACTATATAACAAACATTATCATGTTAAAACGACAGAGACCGAAGATTTCTAGACTGTGGGAAATCGAAAGTGTGGAAAAAATATAGTGTTAACATCACCTGGAGCGTTATATTTTTCGATGACGTTACACATTATGCATCACGCATTTTGTGGAACGACCCCCAGCCTAAAAACATTATCATATTAAAAAGTTTATTCCTTTCTATGCTGCCGTACGCTTGCCTAAAATCTACGAAGATTAACAAAATAACAAAGCTCGTCTTCACAGAATAACAAAGGTTGTCTTAACATTTCTCGTACATTTTTATTCAGCAGACGTTTTAATTGGACATTTTTGACCGATTTTTAATTTATGGTTGTCTGTGTTTCACTCACTCTTTATTTTGAATAAACTTAATATCGTTATACCAAAGCTACGTAAATAATACGCGTCACGCTTGTCACGTAGCGCTGAATCGGTAATTAAAAGCAACGTTTTAGAAGAGCTCAGAGGCGGTTAGAGCAGAATTGTTGTTGACGCTGTCAATTTTGTCCGTTGTCCGATTAATTTGACACCTCGAAGGTTTTAGACGACATTACGCCACAAAAGTGACTCTGTTTGCCGTGTATAAACATACGAGGCGGTTCCAATCGAGTTTTCTGCGAACTAAGTGTTATTCAGTACAGTGAGGCAGTTGTGTCAATGAAAGCTTAAAGTGTTTAATTATTATTTTGTGCTGCAGACTATTGTATTTTTTGTCATTTGACATGGTGACTTTTGTTATTAGTCATGTACAGCAATTATTCTGGAACAACTGCGGGACCAACATAAGCAACAGCGGCCGGCTTACAAGTTAGTTATACCTGGCGAGATTGTAGAGTGCTAATAAAGTGACTGTTGCGGATATTATTGTTATATATTGATATGCGGTTATGTATTATAATTAGTGCGGACCTGTTAATAGCTGACAATTATTATTACGTGTGGACAAATTTTAACTTGAATTATTGTATGGGAGTACCTTGTTAATTTCACAATATTATTTGTGACTAATTAAAGCTGATACTTAGTGACTTCATTGGTGTCTGTATTTTATTTCTATTGTACAGTACGACGAGACGTGAGAAAATGTTAAGTTTATTCAATAAATTTATGGCGGCCATGATGGCAAAGGAAACCCTGAGGACACAGGCGTATAGAAGCAGAAAGAGGGGCCGCACTAGGATAAAATGGTTGGATGATGTGCTGGCAAATCTTAGAAGAATTGATGTGAGGGGTTACGCTGAGATGGCAACGGATGGAAGACTTTGGTGAAGATTGGTGTTGGAAGGCAGCGCTCACGTTGGGCTGCAGTGCAAACAAGAATAAGATATTTAATAAAATAAACATTGAGTTTTAGTTCAAAAAACAAGTCGTTTGTAAAATAATTTTTAGTTTTTCAACAACTTAGTAGTGTTGTTATGAATGACATGCTAATACATAATACATTACGAATATTGGATTTTTGTTGTTGTTTTAGGTCGGAATCATCATAGTTTTTAAACGCGATTGTCCTAGGATTTCGCTGAAGCAGACGGCAGGCTTAAATATAACTTGCATGCAGGGTGGTGTGTACTTATAGCCTAAAGTGTAAGATTATTTTGTCAAATCTTGAGGAGTATAGTCAGTTGATTACGTAATTATATTGCAAACAGTGACTTGTACATTGCACGTTATAAATAAAAGAATAACATTTGTACGGTTATCACAAGCATTTGTCACAAGATATCAGAAGGTGTGCGACGTCACTTTAACTCGACAAGGAAACAGACACAGGCAATCAAGCGAACTGTACCAATGCCTATTGCAATTAATGCGTCAATCATCCGACTGTAATTATGTGAGCTAATTCTGGCGCAATTCGCTCTATGTGTCAATCATGAGTTCCATTTCCGGCCGGCTGTTAAGTTCGCTATTCCCGATGGTGATGATGATTTGTATGTTTGTTTTAAAAACGCTGTAGCTTTCTAATATTGTTTGTCTTTTGATGGAATCCTTAATTTGTACACATCCACACGGGATCGAAAATCTATGTGGAGAATAATATTTCCCCATCAAGCAATTAAAATTTTACATATGCTTCCTTGTTTTTCTTTTCTTTTTTTTAAGTCTCCTGTTCAAGTATAGTATTCAGTAACGTGTTGTGTTATTTGGTTTTTACAGTTATGTTGATTTATTTGTGTAGAATAAAATACTTGTTAGAAAAGGAAGAATACTAGCTGCTGCGTCTTAAGATACATTTGAACAAATATCATTAAAATATTTTGGGTTTGTTATGCTTTAAACCGTACCTGTTGAAGAGATATTAAAATAGAAGCAGGACGTGGCAAACAAGTAACTAGAGCATATTTTGGATAACGTGAAATAAAACTCTTGAATAAAGGAAGTAAGAAACGAATATTTAAGAGTATGATACAAAAATATTTGTTACACAAACTTGGGTTATAGCCACTGAAGAAGATAAGATAAAATAAGAATCTTAGGAAAGGATTACATGCGAAACGTTTACAACTAACAGAATAAGCGAAATCCAAATTGAAGAAAACTGTAGACAGGTGGAAATAACGTGTTGCATTTCAAAGATCTTAGAAAATAACTTTCTTGATAAAACAGGGTAACCCCAAAGAAAATTTGAGTGGCAACTAGCAGGGAAAAAGGAGAAGAGCATCAGCTTTGTCGTGACGAACGTGAATGATTGAAACCATGAAAGAAAGAGAATTAATGATTTTTGAGTGGAATAATACAAGGCTGAGGAAAGAAAAACCCAAGAAATTCACAACAGGAATAAGGGAAACGAGAAGAAGAAAAAAGAAAAGAAAAGAAGAAAGAAGAAGGAGAAGAGGAGGAGGAGGAGGAGGAGGAGGAGGAGGAGGAGGAGGAGGAGGAGGAGGAGGAGGAGGAGGAGGAGGAGGAGGAAGAAGAAGAAGAAGAAGAAGAAGAAGAATGAGAAGGAGAAGGAGAAGAAGAAGAAGAAGAAGAAGAAGAAGAAGAAGAAGAAGAAGAAGAAGAAGAAGAAGAAGAAGAAGAAGAAGAAGAAGAAGGAAAAGAAGAAGAAGAAGATCATTTGTACGGTTGCTATATGATATCGGAAGTGTCTGATCGAGTAATGGTTGAGTTAATTTGTGACGTACAACAAACTAGAGTTTCAATCAGAAAGATCACTGTTGCACACCACTATATAAAAATTATTCCGATTAGCGCTTTCAAGCTTCACAGCCCATCGTCAGATCGAAATACTTTTTATATAGTGGTGTGCAACAGTGATATTTCTGATTGTGATTTCAACCACTAACACAAATTTCTTCACTAAAAACTAGAGTTTGTTAGAGTTAGAATGTACAACAAAACATTAGTTTGTAGATGTTTTACTGTAGAGTTAGTAACGTTAGGCGGTTATTTCTAGTATTAAGTGCTGATGGGTTGAATTTCTCCTACTTGCTGTACATCCAGAGCAAGCAAGTACCTATCGGGAGTTCCGTCGCACAACAGTAACACATACGTAATCTGTTGGTGTCACATAGTGGAATGGCAGCCAAGCGGGCTGTCATTAAGAGAAGCTAGTTACTTATGAGTTTTACTATACGACTGACCAGGTGCACAATTAGGCAGACAACAGACAATGTCGGGAATTTAATTTACTTATACCAGCTACTTATGGATTTCAGGTTCGTCTTCAACTCCGCACATCGAGAGAGAAGTTATACCCAGTGGTCTTAGACTTCAACGTACTTCGAAAATAGTAAGACTAATTAAAGCCTCAATGTATCACACCAAAGGCCAGGTCAGAATACGGGGGGAAAACAAATGAATTTCAAATGACACAGGAGCTGAAGCAAGAGAATGGGTTAAAATCAATGCTATTTAACCTGGAATCAAAGTGTGATATAAACATGTTCCTCACTGATGTCAGCTTTACTGTACTAAATAAATCAAAACACATAATTGGTGATGAAGACGAGTTGAATACAATTAGTGAACGATTGACATGAAGAGAATTAAGCTTTGACAGTCTTCATCAGAGATGAGACTTATTGTTGAAACTTACTAATGTGTTAGAGCAGAAGACAAATGAATCGTCTAACACTGACTGTTGAAATGAATGACTACAACTTTTAAGTACTTCACAAATTCTGCGACATGGGTTCCACAGTTTCAACAATCAATAATGATCTGAAAGAGGATCAGAGAAGACTGACTACAGGAAAATATACCTTGTTTACTCGCACATGACCATTATAAAATCTTGCAATGCCCACCTGAAAACTAGGCTTTATGGGTACAAAATACTTAGTACTAATATTCTGTGGCTGCAAGGGTTGGATCTTAACGGAGGGTTGCGACTGGTGTATGACTTTGAGCGGAATTTGCTGCCCAGACTACGCAAAGCGATGAAGGAAGTCGGTGCGTAGGGGGGTAAGCATAATCAAAGACAAAGACGACTACATTAAATGTGAAGGAACTTTGTGAAGAGTACAAAAAGAGGGACTAACAATCAGTAAAATAAAAACAGAATGAATGATGGTTGGAAATAATGCTGTGGAATTTATATACTAGGACATTAAAAAAACTACGAAGAACCACAAATATGTGAAAGCTGCAATTAGCAAAGATGAATTATGAAAAGAGAAATATTAGGAAGAATATCTCAAGGAGGGAGAACAATCAAGCAGTCATCTAACGAAGCTTGGAGTTGTAAAATTATGTAAAAACAAGATTCGCATATATAAAACAATAATTGAAGAAGTAAATACAGGTGAAGTGGAAATATGGATAATAAATTAACAGAATCACAACGAGAAAATCTTAAGGTGATTTGGTGGAAAAGACATTGAGGCAGATCTGGGTTGAAGAAAGTGAGAAATACATACTGCATGCGACTGAACTCCTGACGGAGGGGATAAAGTATGAGCGAGTGTGTTGTGTTAGTAACATTTGTTTGTCAAGGCCAATGATTCATGACAGCTGCCATACCCTGTATACACTGTAGACTGGCATCCACTCACAAAGGAGATTAGACATTACCCACTTTGTAATTTGACTGCACTGTCTGGTTTTCGCCGTTGCGGTATTAAGTGCGTTCAAAGACTATACATTATGTATGGTTTTGTGTTTACAACTTAGTACCTTACAAGTAGTTGTGTTATAGTGATATAAAAATACCAATTTGTGAACTATCGTTTAGAATTAGTATACTTTTAGTTAGTGTGTAAATTATCCTGTTATTATTTTTATTTGTAGCTGTCTATTCACAATGTCTCTTCAAGGGTCATCGAAAGAAAGAAAAAGAAGTTTCGCTGTTTACAGTGAAGGTTACGAAATAATTAGTGATATAATTGAAAATATAATAAAGGAAAACAACAAAACTCTCTGCGTTTTACTGTAATAAATCCTCGTTAAATACTTGAGAAAGCAAATGAAATGCAGCCCAGAAGGAAAACTCTTTATTTCGGAAAGAAAACGTAAAACACGTGAGACAAGGAAACTTTTTCTTGACGATTTCGGTAAGTGTGTAGTAAGAAATATTGTTCAGAATTTTTATAAAAAACAAAACGTTGCGCCCATTTGTTAAAAAACTCCTACCTGTCGTGAAAGAAATAATCCATTTCCATGGTGCGCTAAATCATCAACGCGAGTGCTTAAAAGTGTTCGAATCAAGTGGAAGAAATATAGCTTACAAGTAAAAGAAAAGTGTTAATCGGAAAACAAGAAATTGTAATGATGCGTTACAAGTACCTTGGGCAAACTAAATGTTTTCAGGATTCTGGTGGAAACATATTTTTTTCAGATGACATGAGTGCGTTTTGATAATGTAATGTGAATCGGTATTTATCAGCAGCCACTGTTTGTTTAACACAACTGAATACGCACGTTTCTACGCTCTCTCTCTATTTCACATAGAGTTCAGTCTAAAGCAGTACATAAGAGAATGGCCGGGAAACGGACTGATATAATAAATACTGCAGAATGCAAAAGATTAGGACGATGTGAGGCGTGTGAGACGAGGAAAGCCGGAAAATAGTGATGGAAGGGATAAATGCAGTATGCGGGATAATGAGGCCTATCTTTCGTCTTTAAATTCGTGGCGTGTGAGGAGCGCACGACTGGGGTAGAGGAAGGAACGGCGTTGCCCGCACACGGTAAAAAGGAGTGAAATGTTATAGCAGATGATAGCGTGGAGCGTTTGGTTTCCAAGGGAAAGATCGTGTGTGTACGGACAAAATCGGTCATTTGGGGTGTCGTTTGTCGTGGCCCGTTGCCACCTACAAATTGTCAGTGTTCCACGGATTAACCCTTGGCGCCTCTTTGTATACAGCCATGAGTGGCCTACTTGGCGAGCTGGTAACTAGGAGTTAGTTCTCCCGTCACGATCCGTTAGTTCAAAGATTGGTTTACTTCATTTCAGTTTTTAAATTGTAAATATTTATTTCAACTCACTCATAAATGAGCCTCTTATGGACTGCACTTTTAGTCACACAGCATTAGAGTCTACGCTTCGGTAAAACTGAACAAGTGCGTCGTATTCGATTCTTTTTAAATCCCTGTTCACGTATTCTTATGATTTCACTTTCCACAAAACTGGATGCGCGGGTAAACATCTGTGAATTCTGTAAGGAACTGTTTGCTCTCTTGTCTAAAATGTGACAAGTCGTCTTGAAACAATGATGGCGCGTGTGACTTAACACTACCCGCCGTTCCAGATAAAAGAGCGGGATTAATCCATCGCCATTCTACTAATTCGTGGGCCGCGTCCACTACCACGACGATTTTTCACATGATTTTAAACGGTGCCGCACTTTTCCAAGGGAATGAACGTTTGTGTACGGTCAAGCAAGGAGTTTAATGGCATAGATTGGGGATTCGGACAACCTGTGCTGACCGGTAAACAGCTGTAACATTGCCAAATGATAGTAACATGAATTAACCTGTAAAAACCCAATACGTTACAGTTACCGGGGCATTCAGAACAGGCTGACGTATACATGCATTTGCCTTTCTGAAGGTTAACTGTGTTAGTACCTATTTCTTATGTTTAAGTTCCATTTACAACAATATAGTCAAATAGGTAAATTGTATACGCGTAGGCCACAATTATTTGAGCCTTTGCCACAGTACTGTGGTTTTACTGACCACAAAACCTTGCCAGTGTTTTAGAATCGGATCACCGAAGATGGCCTCCAGAGGTGAGGCCGAAAGTCTGACGATAACATCTGTCAGCAGAGTAATTATAGTAGATCACGACCTTACAGGCCGCATCTTAAGTTGAATAATTATATATGCGTACAACTGAACAAAACCAGGGAAGGTAAATGGGAAAAGTCCTCATCTACAGTTTATGGGTAACTGTAATTTTTTTTATCTTATCTTCAGGTATCTTCACCTTTGACATGCGTTGTTACGGTTACATATGAGTCTTTGTAAATCATTTTCATTCTCCACTGTTAGAATAAACTCGTCCTCATTGCACATAATATTGAACACAATTCTACCAGAAAAGCTGAGTGTGTTTATAACACACGTGGAGGAGGGAAGGCAGAGACTTTATATCGCGCTGGCGTATTGATTTCCAACCTCGAGACGCTGTCAGAATTTGTGTCAGTCTTGTCAAGGAAGTTCATTTTTTTATCCGGGCCTGCACTCGTTGTGTCACGTTTGATTGATGGTAGCACCCGATATTGACGAGCAGAAACATTCAAAACTTTCTGGGGCACTTTGTACGTGCCTTCCTTCCGTTCCTCGCCAACCTTGCTCCCCCACCCCATCACACCAACAAACAGCTAATGCGTGTGTGTTGGTGCATGCTTGAGAATATTAACGACATGGATGAATTATTTACGTCAAGCTCTCTTACCTCCTAATGAAATGCGAAAGAGAAATCAATACATGGTGACTCTTTACAAAGTCTACGTTACACATTAATGAGTTTGGGCAACTGACGCAACGTGGTTTCCCGAGTAACAGTTCACTTACCTATGGTTACCATATGACCTAGGTGAAAAAAGAGGACAACCTGAAAATTTAACAGCATGATCGTTACTTTACGGATCCATAAAAAAATTTACAGTAAAAACATCATACATTATGGATAAGAAGGTTATGATTATGTTACAGTAAGCATTTTTACAGAGTTTATACAATGTACAATTTAATTTTTGTGATATAACAAGAAAATGTGATATATACGTTCCAGGTGGACAGACTAAGCATTCTGCTTCATTATCGTTCCGACCTTTCTTAAAGCTAGTATGTTCTTTTAATAAATTTTCGGTTAACAGACACTTTCGTTTTGGCACATTAATAATAATAAATTCTACTTGCCTACAACTTATAACTATCACTAATCATACTCAGAATGTCCACGAAAATAAGCAACTTAATTCAGAACTATCAATTACCTTAAAAACTCACAAGTGTAGACGCCTATTAGAATTGCAGAATACGCGGGAAAGAGCTGTAGGCAAGCATCATACATACCAATGGTACATTTCTGAGCGGCGCCGCTGGGAGCGCTCTTGCGTGTGACTATATTTTTCAGTTTTACGAAACAAGAGGACATTTCCCTATTTTTAAAAAAGTTCTCCTGGACAGGTTCTTAACACTAAAAAAGAAGACGTGTCCGGGAAAAGGAGGACGTATGGCAACCCTAAGGTCCTCCGCACACGGGGCAACAGGCAACGCGTTCCAACGAGAGAATACCTAAAAGTTTTTTTCCCATAGTTTTTGAAGAGGTCCTACATCATTTTTCAGTGTGTCGAATGAGTCAAGTGACGAAGAACGTTTGCAGCTATACCGATACATAAGATCCCGACGAAGAAGAAACCGTAGGAAGTATTGGGTTCATCCCTACATTGAGAAGAATTTACACTGCAGACAATGAACTGCAAGAAAATTACCCAAAATTTCTCGCATCTATAGAATGGCAAAGCAATCATACACTGTACTTGCTGAAATTATTACCCCTGCTTTTCATCATCGAACACCGGCCAATATGAGGGAGTGTGTCAGCGCGAAAGAAAGGATTTTGATTACATTGAGGTAAGCATCATTTATAACTATTTATTTAATGATGTCAAATAACAATAATTCATTGCCTGTGTTAATCACTATCACACACACATAACACATAAACATATATGCATGAAATTGTTCATTTTTATCGTACAAAAACATTTTACAGGTATTTTTGCTTTCAAACATTATAAACTGGTACATTTTGTATACATTTTTCCACTGTGCCAATGTGCCCATGTAAAATTCATTCTCAAATTAGAGTTTTATAGTTCGTAAGTGCAACACAATTATACTTATAATTTTTTAAATTGTTGTTTAATATTCTAATTTTATTTACTGTATGTACGATGCTAAAGGAAGCCTAAGTATATACTACATTACTGCAATTAATAAAATTTACTAGGATAAAGAAAACTTGACTAATATTATAGTTAAAAAAAAACATCCATCTGTGACGGTTAAATTTTATCTTCGTTAATGGGGTTTCCGTTAACAGAAGTTTTACTGGCCTTAAGCTAACAGAAAAATTTGTCGCCTTTATTTTCACGCTGATAAAAAACTCGCACAAGATTTTTTATATAACGCATACCTCCCGTTTTTCAAAGATGTGATTTTTGGAAGTAGCATGTTTTTTCCTAAAAATCAATTTAAAATTTTTCATAAGTCTCTGTACGAAACGTATTTAACCCAACACGATTGCGTACACCGTTTTTGCTTTATCGCAAACTACAGTTTTTGTTTTGAAAATTTATGGGATATTTTCCCTCGAATTCGTGAAAAGTAAGATGTACGCCAATAAGCCACAAACCACGAGCTTGAAAACCAAATTCTAGGTTATATTCCTAGGCCCAAACTAAAATTATTATCAAATACCGTTAAAAAGTTTGATAAAAAACTGTGTTAAAGTGGCTGTGACAGTCGTTCGACTGATATTAATTTTCTACACACAATTGTAATTAGTCATTCCATTTACATGAAATTAAAACATTTAAATTTTTCTAAATTTAATTGTTTTATTTTGAAAAAATTTGGGTTATTTAATCAAAAAAGGTGGTTGGTACCGTAACAATTGACCATTAAAAATAAAAAAAGAACGTAAACAGCTGTTCATGTATTTTACGATGAAAGACAGAAATATGTGGGCTATACACAAATAAAAATATTTAGTGATTCGAGAGGTTCACTTATGCGAGTTGGAATGTGGTCGTCAACAGTTCAAAATAATTCTGAACTGTAATGTTCGTTACCGTTTACCGAAATAATGTGTACGAAGTTAAATAACTAAAACTATAAAAAATAACATAAAACACATTGAAATAAACATGAAACGCAGATTCTGATCAAAAAATAAATAAATAATTTCAGAAGGAAACAATATATTCAGAGAAGTTAGAATTAGAGGGAAAATTTCTCTTATTCTATCTTCAATAAAATGTTCTGTTCTATTGGAGTCACGTGGAATGAGTCACTAGGCAGTCGACTGTGCTAGGCTCGCAAACAACATTCCGCTGAACCCGGACAACAAGAAAACACGAATAAAAATAGCAGATAATGAAAACAAATGTGTACAACAAGCTGACAATTAACAAGTTTTGTACTAGCAATAATCACACGTTGGATGAACCATATTGGTTATGGAGGGAGGGTCGCAGTTGACAATATAAGTGTAAGGAGAGTCTACGATTCTATATGCCGGTGATGTGGTGGTGTTTGCGGTCACGCCAAATTATTTGCAACATGTGTTTTACAATATTAAAGCTAATTGTGATAAGTGGGAGTTTACTGTTAACCGCATAAGACAAATCATTCGGTCTTTAGACGAGGAGGTGGACAGCATTGTGAGGGACAGCCTATCGATATTGTCAAGATGTACAAACTCTTTGGGGGGGGGGTGGAGTTAATCCTATTATTAATTAGTACGTCCGGGCTACGCTGTCGTGATTTAACGTTAGAATCGACGTTTCTGTTAGTGCTTGACGTTTTGACGTCTCGAAAGGTCATCGTCATCAGACTAGGCACCGATGGCGTAATGATACAAGCCCCAAAAAGTCCGGTAACGTCGAAACGTCACGCAGTAACAGAGACATCGGCTTTATCATCAGACTGTGTTTGAATAGCCCAATAGTTTTAACATATAACAGGACTGACCCGAGCTTTCGGAAAAGCATACAAAATTATGTGACGTAAGGTTTATTTTAAAAGGTAGACATCTTTGTCATTTGGCTACATAGCAGGAGGAATGCAGCACCAACTGAATTTGGTTTTAATAATTTAAAGGGGATTTCTTCGTTAAATATAACAAAACCTATCTATGCTAAGTGGACAGTTTTTAATTAGGGTTGTCATGTTGTAGTGGCTTATGCGGAACCGGTTTCGGGTTTTAATCGTTTAGACGACTTAAAAAAATTCCAACGATTTTCAATAAAAAAAACTATTAGACCTGCTAAACTTTGTGCTCAATTATGTCGCTCAACTATTTGAAAACGGACACTGATTTAAACGGGAAATATTTCTTTGAAGTACCAGGTGACGTTTAAGGATTGGGTAACAGCGGAAACAGCTTATTGGAATCCATCTGGAGTCGTGTGTTGCAAAAAACGTTCTTTATTCGAAAGCAAAATAATATTGAACGATTCATGCAAATTATTTAAATAGAAAGGATCGGTGTGCTAATCGGCGTGAACTGAATCACCTTTCAACACACTGCCATAATGAACTGAAAAAAAATTAAATAGACATAAAACTCAGGGCCGAAAACATAAAATAAATTATTATTATACAGGGAACAATAAATTCTGATGAATGAGAATTAGTGAGAACATTTTCCCGATTCTATGTGCAATAAAGTTTTTTGCGCTTTAAAAACCAATGCTTTTTTACAGCATGCGACCCTCGTAACGGGTTTCCACTCGACCGGACCAACAGATAAATCGTAAGAGTTTATGTTTATACATATTTGGGCAAATGTTTGTTGTCGGAACGGTAAGCGGATACTTATACTGTATTTGCATATACATATTACAGGTCCACTCCAGCGCGGTTAGACGTTTGGGGCTTATACCGCCATGAACTCCAGCCTGTCCACATTCACAATACACATTACTTTGTTAAAGTAATATTTATACAGTTTAAAGTTGAAGCATTGCAATCTTAATGCGTATTACAGCCTGCTTATTAATTATTGATAAGCACTATGTTATCGATAAGGGGTTTTGAGCTTCTAACTCATCTCGAGATCGAATACGAAGCCACATTTCGAAAATATTTCGTTAATAGTATACTATGAGGCTATTCAGAAAGTAAGTTCCGATAGTGTATTAAAGGAAACTAAGAATATATTTAGCAAACATTTTTATTGATATTTAAAGTACGTACCTTAAACTACTTTTCTATATAGATTCCGTCATTTTTGAAACACTTCTCATAGCGAGGCACCGCTATGTCGTTGTATCTCGTCGTCGTAGAAATTTCTCGCTTCTGATTTGAACCCTGTATTAACAGCTTGTTTGACATCGTTGGTCACCAACAAAAGGTTTCTCATGCTTAAAAAGGTGATATTGCTTGGTGTGAGGTCTGGGTTGTAAGGCGGGCGATCAAATTGTTGCCAGCCAAACTTTGTGAGATGTTGCGTTGCAGCGGCAGTATGTGTGTGTGTGTGTGTGTGTGTGTGTGTGTGTGTGTGCAGTGTGTGCAGTGCCACAATTCATCGGAATGTCCCGGGTAACAATCCTGCATCGCTTACTCTGATCGGACTAAGCAAAAATGTTGTATCCATCTTGATAACATTGAATCGCTCACAGCTTCTTCTCCATAAATATAAAAAATTTGACGGTGAATTTCATTTCAAGACGGTTTTGTCTTTCGCATTCAAGAACCGAATCACATAGGCTACCTACTTTCACACGTGGCGGGCGTCTCGAATTTCTTCGACATGTCTAACGAAGTTTACTCAGTGCACAGTTGTTTACAAATGGCATTGTTGGCTTGCTAACTAATCAAAATATTGGCCGCGCATGCGCAACAGCGTGATGCCGTCGATACGGCGGCAATATTTAAGAACGGAACTTACTTTCTCAATAACACTCGTACATTGTAATTAAGAAATATAACCACCCATAATTTTGGTTTACTATGGGCATGTTCAACGCAACGTAGACTCCTAAAGAAAGTGTTGAATTGGCAACCCAAAGTCATAATGAAACAAGTAACACGGGGCAACAGGTAAGGGATAAAGTGATGACGGCAATGCAGGCGATATAAGTGATAAAGGCGATGTGAGTGATCTGAGCAACAGGGCATCCGCTCACGGAGCGATAGGAAGTAGGCAAATCGTGCCTTCCAACAAGAGAATACCTATCTAAAGTTTTTTCCCAAAGTTTTTGAAGAGGCCCTACATCATTTTTCAATATGTCGAGTGAATCAAGTGACGAAGAACTTTTGCATCTATACCGATTTAAGATAACGACGAAAAAGAAACCGTAGGAAGTATTGGGTTCATCCCTACATTGAGGAGAATTTACGCTGCAGCCAAAGAACTGCAAGAAAATACCGCCAAATTTCTCGCATTCTATAGAATGGCAAAGCAATCATACACTGTACTTGCTGAAATTATTACCCCTGCTTTTCATCATCGAAACACCGGCCAATATGAGGGAGTGTGTCAGCGCGGAAGAAAGGATTTTGATTACATTGAGGTAAGCATCATTTATAACTATTTATTTAATGATGTCAAATAACAATAATTCATTGCCTGTGTTAATCACTCTCACACACACATAACACATAAACATATATGCATGAAATTGTTCATTTTTATCGTACAAAACCATTTTTCAGGTTTTTTTTGCTTTCAAACATTATAAACTGGTACATTTTGTATATATTTTTCCACTGCATCCACGAACTTAACATTGAACGCCTCCATTTTACCTGGCTATATGGGCAACGCGATGCGCTAGCGACCTACACTGCAGGTTGACCGAGTTGCTCAGATCACGTACATCGACTAGATCGCCTACGGATTGCTTTCACATTGCTCCGTTGATGGGTCCCCACTTCTTTACATAGGAAGTGACGGGAAGGGGATATCGAATTGCTATTGGATCGTTTAGATGTTGCCCCGTGTGCGGAGGGCCTAAGGTTTACCGATGAATGGGTGATGGGCTTGCCTTAGGCGTGCACTCTGCCGCCTTTTGTGAGTGCTTTCTCCTTTCCTGCTCTCTCCTGTGACTCGGCACCGCTATCTGGCAGCCTCCGGAGACTTCTCCTGGGCCGGTATGAGGCGCTCTGCCTGTCGTGCGCGAGCAGTGCCTGCTTCCCAACCGAACGGTCCCTGAAGACTTCCTTATTCCGCTGTTGTGAGTCTCTTCGAGGGGTGGAGTTCACAAAAAAATAACATCTTTCCATCCCTCAAAAATAAAATTAACCAGGAGGTTCCATCTCTGTAAAGCGTGAGATAGCTATTGTTGGTAGCAATCAGGCGACAGGCAGTCATTGGGTTCGCCCGGACACTGCGACCACTGGGTCAAGCTGCTGCCCCGCACATTGGACTTTGAACTTAGATTTGGATTATAAAAAGAAGCAACAGAGAGGTATGCCTGGAATGAGAGCTTGATGGCTAATGGAATGGCCAAGACGTGATGATGAAAATTGGGAAACTTCGGAGAAGATTTTCAGTCGATTTTTGATGATGATTTGAATTCAAGAAAGAGAAAGAATTGTTAGTACCCTAAGTAAATTCATAGTTATATCGTTAACACTTGTTTGTCTACCGCCAAGCAACTATATCTCCAGTTAATTTTATCCTGTGACTGTGTGCGTATTCGGCGATTTCTATGCTGAATACACACACTCTAAAGTGTATTGTATTCTTACAGCACTACAAAATGACGATCTGACAGTTCAAGTTTGTTTGTATTTTTTTATTTATTTGTTTATAATTCAATGCGGGAAATGTATTGCGAACCGAATCACTTGAATCATAATAGCATAAGTCAAAGTTTTCAGAATTGACTTATAGTAGAAATTTTAAGACTACTGACTGCCGAAAATTGAGAGATTCTGGGGATCCTTATAGACTGGGACTACAAATGTATTAGGGTGTATTTGTGACTTGCATTTTCCACGAGGCAATATAAGAACATTAATTTAGATTAACTAAGAAGACTTGACTTTTATTATTTATTATGAATCTAACCGTCCCAACTACACTGTCACTAAATCTTGAACTTTAAATGTCTAAGTACCGTTAGTAATAGTTGATGATAATTAAAAGGTGTTGTGTAGCCACAGTAAACTATTACCTTATTTGTTGAATTATAAATAATTAATAATTAGTTTTAAGAGTTAATAATTAGTTTTTTTAACAGCTATAGTCACTTTAAATCATTATGCGTTGTATAGTGTATTAAATGATGTACTCTGAACTACAACATCCAGGGTAATAGACTTAAAATGTCATTAAAAACTAAAAATTTACTGCGAAACACGGGAAGAATGTTTTAACGTTTATTAAAAATTAAAAAAAGTAAACAGCTGTTACATTAACTATAAAAAAAAAACACTAGAAATGGGTACGGAGTGAAATGAAGTGTTTTTATTTAGATTAAAAATATTAACAAAGCAGGCTTAGTATAACAAGTACGGGTAGACGCTTTGAGGAGTCAGAACTCTCCTGAAGCCCGTGTTTAGCATAGATACGTTTGACAGTGAAATGTTCAGAGGGCTGTTCTCGAATTTTATAAAACTGAAAAACGAGTGCCCACTTAAACAGCGGTTAGGGAGAAACTGTCAACTACTACAATAAAATTTCAGAGAGAAAAATTATACCTTAGAAAAATACTTAAAACTCGGATTCAAGTGAACATATAGAAAAGTGCGGAACTTGCAGTACCCTGATGTACAGGGTGGGGCAATGAGAACACAACAATTTGTGTTAGCTCGTCTTTGGTTACTATGGTAACGATAAATAAACAGATGATTTTATAACCTCAATTAAATTATTCCATTTCAGTAAACATTACTCAGTGGCGAGTTGAACATCGTGCGTTTGCTACAGAAACTTTTTTCTTTTTTAAGTAGTGATTCCTACATAAGAACACAAAGACTGTTCAGAAATCATTTCAACGTTGGGAGACATGGAAGAGTTCCAGATCACTAAACAATATCGAACTGGGAAGAACATTTAGAACCACTGCCTCGACACAGAAATCAATTGGAGGAAGTGTAAAAACAGTGCGGACGCCAGAAACTGTGGAAAGGGTAGTAAAATAAGGTCTGGTAGGAAGCATGCTGTGCCACTGCAGATTTCCATTAGGTCTCTGTGGAGGATTTTGTTTCAGGATCTCAATTTCCATCTATAAAAAACTCAAGTATGGGCGTGTCAATAAACAAAACATGCACTATTGAAGTGACAGTAATCCTCAAGATCTTCATGCTATAGGCTACCTCTTCATAGCCAGCAAGTCACTGTTTGGTGTGGAGTTTCTTTCGTTCTTGAATATGGACCGTATTTCTTTGAAGACGATATTGGAAATTCAGTCAGTGTAAACTCAGACCAATATGTACAAATGCTGAACAACTTTTTTCTTCCTTTGTTAAATGATGCAAGGATTGATACTGACTCGGTCTGTCTCCAGCAGGGTAGAGCTACCGCACACACTGCACAAAACAGAATGGGTGTGTTGAAACCAGTATTCGAAGATCGGTTGGTCTCAAGATTTGGTGCAATATCCTGGCCCGTGCGATCTCCAGACCTATCTGTGTGTGATTTTTTTTGTCGGGCTACCTAAAGTTTAGTAACAACGGCATCACTGCTACGTACCATGCCCATTTCAATTTGATTTCTCAATTCTGAAAATTGTATTTAAAAATGTAAAAACATAAACATTAACTTAATACACTTTTATATAATTACATACATATTTATTGCTATATATTATTATTTGAAATATAAAAAATATAAAAAGTATAATATGTTATTTTTATAAATAATTTATGTTTATACGTATCTGTGCATGTTCACGAAAATAATTTTGTTGTAAGTCGTAAAAATAAATAAGCGTTTGCCAAAATTTAATAAACTTTTTCGACAGTAATATTATTTGATAAGAAACAATTTATATAGAACGGCGGCAATCAGCAATTCCATGCTATAATCTCCCTCCCTGCGACGACGAATCGTCTCCTTTGTGTTCGCCCTCACCTCACCACTAGTTTTAATTTCATTTTCTCAGACAATTTTTTATAAATCCGATTACAAAAATAAAATATAACCTTCTTCATAGAAGTCTGTTGGACGACTTCCTTTTATCTAATTTTCCGCTCGAGCGACTTTTGTTAATATCTGAAATCCATTTTTTTATATGTATATAGATGTCAACCTTGATTTGCCCAAATCTGCTTTATTGAAATTTTATATCAGAACATCAGTAAAAAATGAGGTTTTTATTGACTGAACGGTATTATTATATTTAGCTGTTATTACTCTATAAGTTGAGCGTTCTGTTTTAATGAAATCTATTTTTTAATATACCTTATACCTTAATATTACAAAATAGTTTTTTAATAATATAAAACAGCATTTTAAATGATTTGTTTATTTACCTTAATGCAATACCTTAGTCTCAATATTTACTTAGTGCAATAAGTGAGATGAATTACGCATAATAGAGCACATGCTGAAGACAATGGGGAAACCTACACTTCTTAGGTGAAGACTGTGAAGAGAGGTTGTAATGCACCAATACTGTATGAAGACCTAATGAAGAAGGTTGCAGATGTCTGGTTGTGAATCGATGTGGAAAAACTGAGATGACGGAAACGAGAACGAGGGAGAGTCGTGGTCAGACTGGATTATTGGAGGTGACAGCATCGGGGTTGCCCAAGATTTCAACTTACTAGGCAACAAAATAAATGACAATAATGAAATGACCCAGGATATAAGAAATACATTTCTTTAGGGTAGCGGGTATCTGTTTGATCAAATCCTGCACAGGGTCAACGTTAGGTCGACAAAAGGTAAAACGTTTGACGTACATGATGATTACACTATAGGTCCAAAACTTGTACGCTCACGAAGGGACAGAAGAGGTTAATGTGCTTGGGCGTATTCAAGTACCTAGTGTTGAGGAAACCTTTGGTCGAGTTAGGGTTAATGGTGGATGTGACGTCAACTATTAATTATATGACGTCATTTAATTATGAAGTACAACTATTATACAAAGAAGCCATCAGTTACAGTACCAAAGACGGGCACGATATACTCGTATTAGACGGACGTGTGCCACCAGAATACCAAAGATAATATCAAAGGGACATACGCTGAGCACCAGAGCAAGGAGTAAAAACAAGTACACGGCAGCAGGACAACGGCATTCGGCATGAAGCAGAGACACTTTGACTTGAGGAATTGGCAAGCGGCCACAGGTGATCGAGTGGAGAAGGTCAGGATCTAGTACGGCTGTAACACCAAGGAAGGAAGGAAGGAAGGAAGGAAGGAAGGAAGAAGAAGAAGAAGAAGAAGAAGAAGAAGAAGAAGAAGAAGAAGAAGAAGACGAAGAAGAAGAAGAAGAAGGAGAAGAAGAAGGAGGAGGAGGAGGGGATGAAGAAGAAGGAGGAGGAGAAGAAGAAGAAGAAGAAGAAGAAGAAGAAGAAGAAGAAGAAGAAGAAGAAGAAGAAGAAGAAGAAGAAAATGTGGTATTTCAGTTGAGGGAGATGAAGTATTTTTAAATTGTGTTTAGTTAGTATTACAATAGAATGACAGTACCCATGTTATGAATAAATTAAATGACTCAGGATAAAGCACCCATCCCAACATGTCATAGCATCTATCCAATTTTAGTAAATCCAATTATTACTAAATAACAAACAATGAAACAATATCATACGGGAGGTGCTTGCAATGTAGCAGCCCTCCTACAAACAAATAGTAAAGATACATATTGCTAACCACAAACTGCTTTATAATATTGTCAGTTACATCCTAACAAAACCTGTTCACTAATTCATTATGTTTCAAATATTTCAATCTACCCACTACTCGACTGCTAGATCGAAACAAAGAGAAGTAATAGAAACAATACTGTTGATTAGAGTAAATGAATGAATCAGGAACTGAAAGATTTTCATATTCAACCACTTTTTAGAAGCTACTTGATCTGAAAAGTTACACATAGAAGCTAAATAATGACAAGTTAATAGAACTAACACTGCAAAGATAAGGGGAAAACGATAACGAAACCGGAGGATGAGGTTAAAAAAATTTGAAAGAGGTTTCAGAATGTCGGAAAATTCTCTGGTTGCTTTCAAACATAAGACCCAAACAACGCAAGACTTGCAAAAGTATCAGGAACTTTTCGCGAAAACTTTACGCGCTACAAAATTATGCTGGACGAGAAAAGAAGAGCTATAACACATAAATTGACAAACAGTCAATTGATAAAAAGAATATAAATGAAGCAAATGATGTACATCTAGGACCAACAACATCCTAGTAGTGAGCTTAAAGTATAATTACTAGTATAATAACAGTAAAACTAATTAATTTTAAATGAAGTAGCAATTAATTGTTTTTCATAACTATTTTTAATTAGCAATTAATAAAAACATTTTTAACAAGTTGGAAATGTTCAAATAATTGCCCTATTACATCCCTTCTTGTAAATATTTGTTCCCCATCTTCTACTTCTATTTCCATCAGGGAATATGCGAACTGGCTGTTCCGGCCCAAAAGGAAATAGACCCCTCATAAACGCTTCCTAGGCCTTCCTATACTCTACAGGACACTGGTAACGTAGACAAAAGTCTTTCCCCATACCAATCCTAATTACGCCATCCACGTTTTCAAGCTTTTTTCTGGTTTTCCTTCTTTCTGGTGGCGTCCATTGTAGACCCATTTTAGGTAGCCTGATCCTCCGACATGTTCGTACCGTAGCAATTATTTTCTTTCTATGTGACCTTCATCAAGACTTGATATTGGAGGAAACATGGGGAAGATTTCATATACAGAGGAATACAAGTATTTAGGGGTGAAAATTACGGCCAGTGGGAAGCAAGGGCAAGGAAATACAATCCAGAATTAATTTAGGAAAGATGGCTATATCTACATTAAATTGAATCCTGTGAGATAAGCAAGTTACAGCAGAAACTAAAACCAAAATATTTAAAACCATTGTTAGAAGTATGATGACTTACGGCTCGGAAGTTTGGACTACTAATAAACACACAAGAACAATATTAACGACAGCAGAGATGGACTTTTGGATACGTTCGGCAAGAATATCCAGACGTCAGAAAATTAGAAGTGAAGTCATTAAAAACAGAATGAACGTGAAAAATTCAATTGTTGATTTTATCCAAACAAAAGTTACAATAGTATGGACACACGAAAAGAATGGCACAGGAAAGATTGCCAAGGAGAGTTATGGAATGGACCCAACTGGAAGAAGGAAAAGAGAAAGACCACCTATCCCTGGATAGAAGAAATTCAGACTATATTGAGGGAACGAGAAATTGAAGAAGTTCTTTGGATGCACAAGAAACAGTGGAAGATGAGTATTCAATCACTTCTGTAATCTTTGGTTCCGGAAAATGTGTAAACATTGTACAGCCGGAATAATAATAATAGTGCTATCCTAATTAACAGACAGGAGGCCTATTATGCTGTGTCTAATGAGAGACCAACGCCTGTACTCAAAATAAAGTAAAATTTAAAACAGAAATATGCAAATAACACCAAAAATTACATTCTTAAAACTACAGAATTATAATAAAATATCCTAGCTGTATGCTAAGATAAATTATTTACGTTTCAATAAAGTCATCATGGGCGTCATTGACACTATGATTGCATTTTGTAAAACAAATAAAACGTACACACGCGTTAGTATCGCGAAGTTTTAACTTATTAATTGTCTAAATATTTGTTTAATAAAGTGAACATATAAATGTAACCTAGGATTACTGACTGTATGACGTTTGTAATCCGTGAAACGTCTAACCGCAATGTCGACGGACCGCATGCAAACATAAATATCCGCTTATCGTTTCTGACAACAAACATTTGCCCAGATATATGTAAACATAAATTCGTTCGATTTATCTGTTGGTCTGGTCAAGTGCAAAGCAGTTACGAGGGTCGCATGCCGTAAAAACTATTGGTTTTCCAAGTGCACACTTTATCGGGCACGGAATGGAGAGAAATGTTCTCTCTAATTCTCATTCGCCTGAATTTATTTTTCTCTTTTAAATAATAATTTATTTCATGTCTTAGCGTCTGCATTTTATGTCTAATTCAATACTTCGTTTTCAGTTCTCCGTTTTTTCAGATATGTAATGCCGTAAACACTTTAAAGGACGTTGAATATTTGAGTATGACAGTGTGTTCAATTGTGATTTAGTTTATGCCAGTAGGGAAAATGATTCGTTTTTTTGATAATCTTCTTTTTACACGATTCAAATTAACTAGTTTATATTATTTTTTTATAAAATCATTTTTTTCTACGAACTACTTTAAATGGTTGCCGATAACCTGTTTTCAGTGTAACCTCGTTCTCAGATAGGAAAAATGCTATTCGATCGAATCCAATCTGATCTTACGATGAGACAACATCGATAAGACTAGTTGTTAACTATTTGAAATAGTGAACTTCAGAAAGTTTTTTCTTAAGTAACTTTTTTAAATTCACTAATAGAATTTTTTGTTTTTATTTTTGTTAATTGTCTACTTGTGTGACAATCTCCCACTTCCATTTGTATTGTCTTTCTTGTTGACCTGGGGTCAGCGGATTATGCCTGATGAACTCAGCCTAGACCACTGAAAATATACAATACGATGGCATAAAACATACAATCAATGTGGAAACGGTCGCGTTTAGTCATGCTAATCGTTACATACAATCTGAAATTCATAAAATGAAAATTTGGCGTTTAACGCGTTACTATTTATTTGTTATTTTAAATAAAATAAACAACAAACGACAGGATTATGAGTTGTGATATGTAAAAAAACAACTAGCCGAGTGGATTAATTAATTCTCTACAAAGCGACCAAGCTATGGTATAATTTCAATTCGTGGTGATTTCTTTGATCGTTAAATGGGATATGACTATAAATTTGGTAAATTCGAGGATCATTCCATAAGTTAAGAGAAACACGCTTATTCCTTTACTACAGTTTACACAATTAAATTAAAAACTTACCTATTTTTCGACCTAGTTAATCTCCTGTTGCCACTTTTTCCATTGCTCTACTTCGTTTTTATACCTTCAGAAAAGAATTCTTTCTCTTGAAGTCTGAACCAATTTTGTACGTTTGTTTTCATTTCTTCTTTACTTTGAAATATGACTTTACGTAAAATCTCCTTGGGGGGACCAAACAGAAAGAAGTCAGATAAAGGCAAGGACTGGACTGTAAAGCGAATGGGGCAGAATCTCTCGCCTCGGGCAGAATTTTTCAGGGTCTTAAAGCGTTGAATTTTCAGTACACAGGTTAGGGTCACTGTGTGGAAAAAATCACTGTTGTTCTTTTATCTACAGACCAATTATTTTTTTCAATATGGCAAGATTCACTTTATTTGTAAGCATATGATATCAAGCAGTCTCTGTTGATAGTACGCTGTCCTGTCAAAAAATGTCAAAAAATAGAGCTCTTGGGATTCCAGGAGACTGTCAACAAAACTTTACTGGTCGATGGAAGAGACTTGAATTTTTCTGACTTGAAAACTGGGGGTATTTCCGAACAGCGTTCCCTCATTAAATTTGAACAATTGAACAATCGACCAGCTTTGTCGATTAAATTTCAGCTCGTAATAATAAATTCAGGTTTCATAACAAGTTACAATTCATGGCAAAGTTATCTCCTTCCGTCAAATAACATTATTTAAGACCCCTACACACAAGAAGTCTGGTTATTTTGTGGCTTTCTGTAAGCTGTCTGGGCACCCACCACATGCACATGTTTCAAGGTAGTTCATTTTATTACGTATTATTCAATAAAATGTACAATGCTTGCAGTACAATTACCACAGTCTCTTCTAATGTATCTTGCCTCCTTCCTTAAATAAGATAATCAATGTGAGATTCCATAGCTGAAGTTGAAACTTCAGTTGGTTGTCTTATCACGCTGCGTATTGACAACATGTTCTCGGCTACTTTAAAATTAATCAACCCGCTTAAAAAAATGTATTCAGATTACTCAAAAAAAGAAATCTTATCACTGAAGGTCGTTCTTCAAACTTGCAATTTTGAAAGGGATTTGACGTTGTTGAATGTAAGAGTCTATTTGTATTGAAATAGTTGTTAAAAATCTGTTTTATAGTAATGATAGGGGTGCCAACTGTAGGTTTTCAAATTATTGTGTATTCAATGTTGACATCTTTTTTGAACTGTAATCGTTTTCTCTTTACTTATTAAATGATTCTTGTACATCCACATTTAATACCTACTAGCTATTCTGATTATGTCTGGTTATGTAAGGCACCTTTGTGGAGTTGAATATTTTATAAGCTTTCCTTTTTCATACTTTTCCCTATTTCTTCACGTTTTATACTGTTTGCTATGTCTACTAGCGTTTTCCTTTTCTTCAAATGTTACTCTTGTTTCATCCTGCCATGTCCTTCTGGGCCTTTCTCTGCTTCTCTTCTCATGCATTCTTCTAGCTATCCTTTCTACACACATTCTCTTGATGTGACCGAACCATCCGAGTTGGTTATCTTGTGTTATATAGTTTATTGGTAATACATTTTAGGTTAGTTGTCTCCAAGTCGCTTATATTAATATATGTAGACGTATTTAACAGATACCCGTCGTGCGACTTCGTTTTTCTTGTCCTTTAACCGGGATCCCACAAAGGCTTATGTAAAAACTTAGAATAACACCATTAATCAATGTAATTTATTGCTAGATGAGAAAACACGCAGATATTCACTGGACTGAACCAAAATCCACAAGGAAAATACACCAATCAGACCAGTAATAAACTACACCACAGCTCCCGGATACAAAGCTGCTAAATTGTTAGAGACTTTAATTAAAAATAATATCAGGATAGCAAATAATTACAGTATAAAGAACAGTTATGAGTTTGTTGAAAAACTTATGTGGTATTATGTGGTAGAAATACTACCACAATATAAATTGGTATCGTTAGACGTAACTAACTTGTACACTAATATCCCCGTGAGGGAAACTATAGAAATTGTAAATAACAATTTAAAGGAAGTAGCTCAACTTAGCATGCAAAAAATCAACGAACTTATAAAACTCCTTACAGTCGTCTTAGAACAAAATTACTTCATGTTTGACAACGGGTTTTTACACAAGATGACGGTCTGGCTATGGGTTCGCCACTGTCAGGACTATTAGCTGATATATACGTAAATTATTATGAGAATATAAACATAATATCTAATAAATTGTACAAGAATACAATCATTTTTTACTGTAGATACGTCGATGATACGTTTATGATATTTAGTGGAACAAATGGACAGATACAAAACTTAAATAGTCACATAAATAGCATACACCATAAGATTAAATTCACATCTGAAATAGAAGAAGAAAATCGATTAAATTTTTTAGATTTAACCATTTTAAAAAACGAAGGAAAACTTCAATTTAAAATCTATAGAAAGGCCACAACAACGGACATCACAATTCATGCCGATTCATATCATCCCACCTCGCATAAAATGGCAGCTTACAATAGTTTTGTGCACAGATTGCTAACTATACCGTTAAGTGAAAAAAACTACAATGAAGAGGTTAACACCATCAAGTACATAGCAGCAGCTAACGGATATAAAAGTTCATTAGTGGATAAATTAATAAGTAAACACAAAGAGAAGAAATTAAAAAAGTCGAACAATGATAACACACTTCCAGTTAATAAATACGTATCTGCAGAGTACACAAATATTTTACCAAATATTTTAGTTAACGAACTCAAGAAACACCATGTAATTGTAACTTTCCGCACAAATAACAGCATTCAGAGATTTCTTAGCCGGAAGAACAGTATACCAGAAAGAAAAAGAACCGGCGTATACAAGATGAATTGCAGCTCATGCGATATGTTCTACATAGGCCAAACAGGCAGACCGTTTGAAGAAAGATATAAAGAACATCTTCCCAGAAGGGAATTGCATAAAACAACATCTAATTTTGCCAGACACCTGATGCTACGTAATCATAACTACAGTGATTTTGAGACAAATTTCCAGCCCATGCATTGCTGCAGGAAAGGAAAATACATGGACGCACTTGAGGAATATGAAATATATAAAGCCGTCAAAATCAACAGTGATCATGTCTTGAACGATAAACTTACATTTTCACATAACATATTGTACGACACGGCAATACTTGCACACGGGCGCCGGTAAATAGATAGTTACAGTACACACGGGCTATAATAAACAAAACAGTTTTATCAGTGGATATATAAACAGTGAATCAGTCGATTGATAATGTCCACGCGAGAAACATAAAATTTCATGTTCGCGTATGTGAATTTCCGCTGTCGTAAAAGTGCACTTTTACTGTAATGATTTTAGTATTTTAATTTTTTAACGATCTCTAATGAGTGTTCAAGTTTTCTGAAGATGGCAATTCGTTGCCGAAACGCGTCATAAAGGACAAGAAAAACGAAGTCGCACGACGGATATCTGGTAAATACGTCTACATATATAGTTGATTGGTTTTCTTTTTCACCTTTTTCTAAATGTGTCTTTTCTTATTTTGGTCATGATAGTTTTCTTGTCTTTTTTTCATAATACGTTTATTACTGTTACTCCTTTTTTCCACAGTTCTTTTTGTAATTATGTGGTACAATTGTAGGTACAATAAATTAAAATACGTGGAAGAGTTTAATTACTGAGTCACGATGATACTGCAGAATTACAGGGAAAGTTGAATGTACAGGAACCTCAACAGCGGCAGGAGGTCTATTTACCAATATTAATAAATGCATTTATAGAATAAAACGAAACATCCAATGAAAACAAGAACTGAAATATTTTACCTTAATGTTAATAATAATAATAATTATTATTATATAGGATCGGAGTTATGGACAACAGCCAAAGAACAGAAAACAAAATAAAACTAGCATGGATAAGTAAAAAACAATATGTTTTGAGAAAGATGAAAAATAAAACTCATATAACATATACAGTATGTAAAATTAATACCATACATTCCTGTGGAATAGTGATCACTCAGTTCCTTGTAATCCTTTGGGGTGGGGCCATTACATTTTTCTTGATGTATTTAATCTCCTCTAACTTATACGTGTCCTTGCTTCTTAGTGCCGCACTATTTCCCCTCATCATGCAACTTCCATCTTTTCTCAAATCTTATTATCTAACCTTTCATCAATTTGTGATCTCCTCTGTTCACCTCACTCCGTTTTGGAAACGGTGATCTTCTTTAAAACTTTGCCTTTTTCCCTTCTGCACATTTATTTAAACCAGCATATTCGTTGGGCCCTTATTTATTATAAATATCTTCTCCATTCAGTTTCTCTTCTATTTCACAATACGTCGTGCTTCGATGTCAATCTTTCGGCTTCTTTGGATCGTGAATCCCTTGTATTACACAACATAAAATGTATGAAAACCAAATAGGTTGGTACAGTTATATCAAGAGATGAATGAGGAAAGGATTATCGGTTATGCACATATGTACTGGATATCTCTACCTTTTGAGAGCTGCCTGCGCGTTGCGAGGTACACGTATTGCGGGGTACACGTTGCGGGGGTACACGTATTGCGGGGTGATGACCGGCAATATAGTGGCAGTACTGTGTTGAATTGTGTATCACACGTGCTTACAGGCGCATTTTCACCTTAATCACATGTTATTTCACTGTCCTCACATAATGAGTTTTTTTAGAAAAGAAAAAAGTTTCGTTATATAGTTTTGTTGAATGTCAAAGATGGCTCGTCTAATTGTTACTATGAACATAATCAACAAAACCACAAACATTACGTGGACTTTGATAACTCAGGTTTTCTAATTCTTAACATCGACAAGAATAGCCTAGAGGAAACTAAACTAAAACACCGAATTCATCAAAGTAGGGAATAATAAAATATTTTAATTCAGTCTAATCGGATAGAAATATCTCTGCCAAGAACGAACATGAGTCGGTAGAGGAACAGTTGAATCTGTTTTCTTCTGTGGATCAGAGGTGTGGGTTATAAACGTACATGTAAAAGAAGACATACGAACGTGAAAATGGGTTATCTAATGACAAATTAAAAAAAAAACTAAAGGTTCAGCAAAGAAATAAACCGAGAAAGTAAGGGCTCAAATGAATTTGAGAACAATGGTTAAAGCATTCTTTTCAATACAGATGACAGGACTGTCACTATAAGAAAGGAAATGCCGTAGACCTCGGGGATGCAGGTATGGGAATACTAGAAGAACTGTGGATATTGAAATTTTCAGGTAGACGATACTTTAGGCAGAAGGTTTTGGTAAAATATAGCAGGCATGCGACATGACGGTTTTAACGGTTGATTTCTGTCAACCGGTTGATTAACGGTTGATTATATAAATTGTATTGTGCCAGTAAAAAATAATATAATGACACATTGATAATATATTGCAACGGGACAGACATTTACACTATGTGAATATATGGGGACATTGTTTGGTGTCCTGTGCAAAGTGGTGTGAATGTGATAAGACGACACTCTTGTTATTAGAATAAGTAGTGTATGTTAACGTAGTTTAAGATGAAAATCAACAACAAAAAAACACCAGTTCAGTGAAGTGTGGAAGTGAATAGGTGTTGTGAGCGTAACGAATGTTGTGCAAAGATAATTTACAGACATACTATAAAAAATTTATATTAGCGTGAAAATTGGGACAACTATTAATAAGCAACTATCTTAATATTGAATAGATTTTAATAGTATTTATTCAACTGACAAAGTAAGTAGGTATGCAATCACATTAAGTTGAAAACACGTGGTTTGCAAAGGTCTAGAAACCAGAAATTCATGTATACCAGCAGGTGGTCGATTTTCTCGTACAATCTAAAAACGTTTTAACATGCGGAATTGACGTCATTTGCGTAAGTCTATAAAAGTACGGGTGAGCCGTGAGTTAGGAAGTCTCTCGTAGTTTCTCTCATAGTTTATCACATTCACTCGAAAGTTTTCGGTGACACATTCGAGTTTCAGCCATTAATTTGTATTAATAAACAGCTTATAGCTTCTACCGCAATTAAAGATATAGATAAATATACCCAGGAATTTTGAAGATACAATACTCAAAACCCGCCAAGATTAGAAATTGAAAATTTTTGTCATAAAATATTTAGAAAGTAGGAATCAAAAGTTAAAATTAGAGAACGAAACTAAAGTTGTAGAAATTTATCTTTACAAGAGAAGCTTCAGAGGCAGACGGAGAAATAAGAGTACACGCATGGGAGTGAAAAAAATGACGTGTAGTGTGTTCATATAAGAGGAGCAGACGTAAGCCGATGAATAGGAAATGTAGAAAAAGAAGAAGAAATAAAGAGAAATAGGAAGAAGAAGAAAAGAAGAAGGAGGAGGAGGAGGAGAAGGAGAAGGAGAAAGAGAAAGAGAAAGAGAAGGAGAAGGAGAAGGAGAAGGAGAAGAAGAAGAAGAAGAAGAAGAAGAAGAAGAAGAAGAAGAAGACGAAGAAGAAGAAGAAGAAGAAGAAGAAGAAGAAGAAGAAGAAGAAGAAGAAGAAGAAGAAGAAGAAGAAGAATTAATAAACAATATTGCAAGCTGAGAATATATTGCAATTTAACAAGGTGTCCCTTCCAACTTTAGCGTGTGGAATCAGAACGTGGAGTATCTAGAAAAGAGTATATTAAATTAAAATAGTTTTCTCTGAAATGAAGGGCCTAGGATCCCTGAAAGGATGTGGATCCACGGAATCCAAGACAAGCTAAGCACGATTATGTCCTGAATTACTGTTTTTAATTGTATACATAACAAAAGAAAATATAGTAAGTTGTAAGTTATACTAATGATTAATAAACACATATTCCTGACAACGTTTTGAGCTACAACTGGAAAGAGGGTACTACAGAAACGGTAGTTTGTTATAATGTAAAGATGGAGCTAACCGCAGTCCAGTCCTTGAACTGAAGAAGAAAAAGTCAGAGAAGAAAACGGAAAAGAAAGGGACACGTAGATGTTAGGGCTGCTGCGCAGAAACGGTAAGAAACAACTGGCCGGAATTAATACGTATACTAAAGCTGTATTTAAATAACCGACATAGTAAAACCTACTCTATATTATATACAAAGGGTGCGTGTTAGTGCCGGGGGGGGGGGGGGGTTATCGCGTGCCAGAAAGCAATGGCGTGGAAAACTAACAACACACGGCTGTGCGACGCACCTGTTGCTCTGCTCGGTCGGCCGCAGTAGCGATGCTCACTTGTCGGTCCACTCTGTCAGGTGATTACTGCATACCTTGTTGTCACTTCAAATTGTAACCACTTGTATTTGTTGCGTCCGTATGTTTAAAGCCATTTATCTATTTTCTCAACTATAAAATATGTCTTAAGTTACTTAGACTAGTCTAAAATTTTGTTCTTACATATGGGCGCTTGGAAAGCAAAGTAACAGGGGACCAAAAAAGCGTGAAGGATATAAATGTAAGAATAATTGAAGGAAAAACTATGTTCAACAATATAAATGGTACTACGTTTAAATAATATCAATTTTTCCTTTAAGAGAAACATCTAAAGTACAGTAAACTCCCGATTATACCCGAACGGTTTAACCGCGCTGTGGATTATCCACAGCAACCTGCGGATTTTTTTTAATAAACAGAAATAAATATGACCAGCATAATAAAGCTTCCGTTTCATTAATTTTAATACACTATTTTATTAACTACCGTTAGCAATAGTCTATCAAGATTATTGTAGTTATATAAAGGTATGTCCGAGGGACGGGGTGTGTCACCGCTCACCGACAGGTTCAGTACTTTCTGTTTGTCGCTCCGAAGAAGAAGAAGAAGAAGAAGAAGAAGAAGAAGAAGAAGAAGAAGAAGAAAGCGATATACAATACTTAATGCTGAGAATACATTGCAATTTAATAAGGTGTCCGTTCCAACTTTAGCGGAATCACGCAAACCAACGTATAAGCTAATCAACACGTTATCTACATATTTTACCATGAATCATCCGTGCTTTCATACTTTAATGCGACTGTGGGAACATTTACTGGAAACATTTAATTTTCTCAGTATTTTTATCTTTATGTTTACGCCATATAATTGAAAGCCGTAGTACTCTACTAGCTTAGTTAAGGTATGTTATGAATTCTAGATATTGACGTTGAATGCCGCCTGTGATGTTTGCCGACAGGTCAGCAGTGACTTCAATGTCATGTATTTTTCTGACATTTTTGGTTCACACGTTTGCGGCAATTCGTGCGGCATGCAAACGTGGGAGACGTTTACTTGGATTTTTTATATGCCTATAAAACTTTTGTACGTGTATAAATAGTAACTTCAGAAAGACTCAATGTTGGTGATACACCGATGACACACATAAGACAATTTGTCAGTACAACACAAATATCTGACAAAATATCAGTTCGTGTGAATTAGTGTTTAAACTGCATACAAACTGTAATTATTAGTTACACAGTTTTAGTATGTATATATTGCTACTTAGTAACATCCCGCTTAATATGCGGTTTTTACTAGATCCCTTGATGAACGTCTTAACGGGCTTTTAATGTATTGCTTTACTTTAAATAAACAGTTAACTGTTTTCTGCTTCCTGTTTCATTACTTTCTGCTATTTCTTATACACATTATGGATTATTCGTGGTGTTAGGGTATCCACGGCGGTCGCGCCACCCAATTCCGCGGATAATCGGGAATTTACTGTATTACATATAGAACAATACAGGACCGTGTAAGATATGATAACGCTGGTAGTACTAAACTTTCTGAAGCTTTTGAGGCGCATTGCATTAAGAATAAAAGTCGTCAATTCACAGTGAAAGCCAAGGTAAGCTGTCGTTCGTGAATCCAGTGTTGTTTGTGGAACGCTCACTTCTCTCAAGCTTTGCCCTTTCAAGTTTGATCCAGAAACACACTTGGTTATGCCCACGCGCAACCTAAGCTGATTGAGATGGGAATTGCCCGACCAGCAATCCAGGAAATTAGAGTTTATATATTAGTCAGCATATTTAAATATATGGTCTGGTATTTTTCTAAGATACTAGCAGTGCAGAAGTTAAGCTTAACTTTCAATGTGATCCGGCATTGAGACTCTGCATAGGCAAATTAAAGATTCTGGTAAAGAAACGACGTTACTGGATCCTCCGTCTAGTTTTATTCCGTCTGATCAACAGTCCTAATATTGGTTGTGTTATCTCTCTTCGTGATTCGTTTTATTTACATATTCTCTCACATGTATGCTACGACATGTACAGTTTAACTACGACTCCGAACTGTTATAGAGCTACTACCATTTCCCATACCATCGCCTAGCGAGAAGAGAGTGACTGTGTAATAGTCGTGGTTGGAATCAATCCCAAGGCGTTACGCCACGTCCGTGTAGTTAGAAAAAACAAGTTTGTTGTAATTGTTTAGAAGGCGCTGTTTTTGGTAGAAGATTTATTGAATCTGTCCCAATATCCGTATCCGCACTACATTTTCGATGTTTTGTATATGCAATTGTATCGATATACTACGATCTGAAGTAGAAGAAAGCTACTAATTGTAGTTTATTCTATTTATTAAAGCGAAAATACGTAATATTTTCATTTGTGAGGTTAGGTAATAATGGTTTTTGCTTTTGAGCTTACTGTTAAAAAAATAAAAGCCTTGGCTGGGAAAACATGACATTAATGTGTCCACATAATGCTTGAAAGAGAGAAATGTTAGAAACAAAGAACATTACGTATTTAAACAAAAAATTAAAAAATACAATTATTTTTGAAGAGTAAGATTAAAAAAAACAACGTATTAACAAACGAAAACAAGATTTGTTACTCGTTGTGGTCAATATTCTTTAATGCTATTCAGTAAAATCTCGAAAACTTCACTGGAAGCAAATTTTGTGCGAAATACAAAAACAAGGAGACACAATACATATACCATCCCGCCTTTCTTCGAGTCGGTTGCTTTTCCAGTGATTTGTATACAAAAACCAAGTATTAGTGAAAAAACGAGTATTAGTGGAAAAAGATTTCTGCCAAAAAAAAGGAAGACATGTATAGTAATAGGCAAGGATACTTATTTCGAATTTTTTTTGTTACGTGGATTTCACAAAAAGCAAGTGTTATTTTAATAAAGGCATATTGGTTTCTGTGTGTAATTTAGTTTGCATGTTAACCTAACAACGACAACTCTTGGCGTCACAGGCACACATCAGAGTTATATTACTGATAGAAACATTTTTCGTAAAAAATATGACAATGAAACACGATTGCAATCGTCAACAAACTATTTTATATCATACACAAATAAATTTTCACGATTTCTATTATGAAACTAAAGTTATATGTGATATTCACTACATATCGATGTCAATAATTGAATAATAATAAATATCGAAAATGAGTGCGGGTACGATTGTTGGGACAGAACCGATTTATATTTACGATAAAAGAGCATTTTTACGAAAGAACACGAGCAAATTTTATGAAGCAACCTATAAACAAGATGGTAATACGAAGACATTCAGAAATGAGGAACAACACTGTTAACTGTTATATTAGAATAATGTAAAAAGCAAGTGACCGCACGTACACAAGCTGAGAGACGTTACATATATATGTATATGAAAAAGCATGTACATGGGAAATGTATGAAAAATATCCCCAAAGAATGATGGAGTTACATTGGAAGTACTCGTGTTCAGAGTAATTATAAGTGGAAAGTGCTAAAGAGAATTTTTAATAATTGCTTAAGAATAAATTCAGAAATACCTGCAGGATAGGAAAACATCAGGGATAGGGCTGAGTCGAAAAACTGCAACAAATGTAACTGCGTCAATTATATACGACGTTTTTAGCAAGATTCTCACTAATAAAGAACTTGATAGTTTACAGTTACCAGATTCAAGCAGAATTTAAATAGCTAGTAGAGTAAGATATTCAGAGGTGGTAAACAACGTGTATGGCGAAACACTTTCTGTGGCATTTATCTGTTACTCTAAGATTCTGGTTCAATTTATACTAATGACTTTAGATATCAGTGGATAGGAAAAGATGTTCGCTGAATGGTCTGAAATATACATTCAAACTAACCAGCTTGCATGGGACATATTGTAGAATAAAATACCAATAGAATGAGATATACTTCAAAGCCTATCACCGAACCTGTTCTAGCTCTTTTGGGGAGCGTTTAAGAGGAATAAAAAATAAATGGACTATACACAATTCAAATCTAAGATTTGGAGATGATGTTGGCTTTTAGGTAAACCACAAATTTTAAAGCTACGGTTTATAGTTAAGCTATGGTTTTTAAGCTACGGTTATGCGGTTATGCGTGTTGAATAAATAGCTCTGAAACTCGGGATTGAGATAATAAAAGTTTGAAGAGAATAAATCTATTTACTCAGCCTATTTATTTAAATTTATTTATTTATTTATTATAAATCTATTTATTTATAAGTGAACAAATTACAATAATGAACTGTCCAAATGGAAAATAAACTCTGGGTGACTTGTTTGATAAGTATTGTAAACAATTTTCATCTTATTTTCTTTTGTTTAACATTAGGATCACAGCCTGTTTGATCAAGAAATTGCCTCTATCCCTTACTTGACCTCCGTGGGTCACTCTTGTCCGCTGGTAGTGCATTTTGAACGATTTTCTCCAATCTGTCTGACACTCACCATTCTATTTATACGATCATACGTCTTCCTTACGTCTTCCCACCCAGTGCTTAAATCCTCTATATTGCATAGCCTACATATTATTATCGGCTACACACACCATCGTTTCTGATTGCTCTTATTACTTCCTACAAAATATTAATCTCTGTTGCATGTCTTTTTGAACTGGACATGGTCAGGTTTTGTTTCTGCAACTTGACTTTCTTGATTAAAACTGCTGGTCTAGGGGAGGAAAATTCCGAATAAAAACTCCTGGTCCTCCAGACTGGTAGATGAGAGGGCAGATCAACTGATCTTGCGGAAAAGATTGTAGAGTTCAAAATATGTGTTGCATAAGTCAATTATGTTTAGGCTACTAATTGATGGCTGATTACCATAGTTATTAGATCTTTATATCAAACTATCGGTATGGAGAACCATACATGACTTCCATGTTCTAAGATTTATATTTAAAATCATTTTTGAAATGAAATATTTCCACAGAAACTACTTCTTTCTACTTATTTCTTCAGCCTTAACCACAGTGCTGTGGTCACTAACGTATACCACCTCACGTTAGCGCACTCGATTTTGACTGATGATAGCAATCGATGGCACTGCCAAAACGTCTGGTTTTGTAGATAAAATTGGACCACGGCCAAACAGCCCGGGAAGGAATTTTATCAACAAACTACTTCTTTGTTGCCGATAACGTAGTACACATATAAAAAATTATTCCCTCCCCCTTCAACTATAATTTTTATTGATATATATTTCATCTACCTTTCTACAGTGAATTATAATGACCTTCTTTTCAGGATATTTTATTTATCAAAATTAAGTACTTTACTCTTGTTAAAACATAAAACGTTGCAGGTAGACTACCCCTTCCCTTAACCGATCTTCACCAAAATCAATAGGCCTTGAGTCCTCTACAACTCAGGCACATATGTAAACAATTATTTGATTTTATTTGAATTTGCGGCAGTTATTGCGCATAAAAAAAAATTCTACACCCAGACACTTTTTGGAAAATGACTTTTCTTCATGTTTTGAGAGTAGTACAATCAGAACCAGTCCTTATCTCAAACACAATTTTTTTTCGCTATCACCATACTTCTATTTCCTATGTAAGTAAAATACCCAGCAGTTACACAGTGATAACGTTTGTGTAAGGGTAAAGTATTTTAATAATTTTTTATTGCAAACGATACTTAAAATGAGTTCTGTAAAAGTTTACATTCGTTTGCCACCAGAAAAATCAAAGTTAATTCTCGCGGTGCCGTGAACATGATATCACACGTCACGTAACCGACTGGAGAAAGGACAAAACAAAATTTATAGTATCAGACAATTAGTTTTGTTTTTATGTGTTACCACTAGTAAGCAAAATACCGAAAGTGAATATAAAACCAAAAGAAAGCTTCCCTATATTTTCCTCCCAAAACAATTCACAACTATCAGGTGTGCGTCTTAGACGTGGGGGCGCGCCGAGGGCGGTGGCGGTGGTCAGAGCTGTTTGACAAATGACAATTCCGTTATTTCTTGCTGACGAAATGCGTGGGATCCTTCGTGCACAAGTTGATGGATTGCCAAATAATTCTCTAGCTCCAGCGTTCCTTGTCATGTGCTGCTAATTCTCTCGGACACCCTTTTTCGTGTTTCAAACCGTATATGGGTGCGCGCGCGCGTGTGTATGTATATATATGTATGTGTGTATATATATACATACACAAATTTGTACATATTTAGTAGGGGAAATCCGTCTACAAGTCCTCTTGTATTTGAGAATCATATTCAGTGTTGAGGATTTTTGGAGAAAATATTACACAAACGATTCCAAAAAAATGTGAAAATATAAGAGTAAAAAGTGCACGCAAGATGGCTAAGTGCACATATGTGTTAAGTGACGTTTTTTGCAAAAATGTGTTAACTGCATCGTTGGGATGCCCAAAGTACTATGTTGTAGTGCACATAGGTGGTATGTGATAAACAGGCTTGATGGCTGGGTTTCATTATGTACAGTTGTGCTATGTGAATTAAAATGAAAAATAGTTGTGCACATTCGTGTTAAGGTAACGTACAGCAAATGTGCCCTGATATGCTTGCCTGAAACTTATGCACAGATATGGTTTGAGCACTTACAACAAAAGTCCGCAACTATAATGTAGGCATACTTCTTTTGTAGGGAGCACATAACATTTGTCACTAGTAGCGCTAGTGAGCTGACTCAATTTTTGCTTGTTTTCTTTGTATATATCTCTAATTATTGCATGGTTGCTTTGAAGTTACAAACGTGTTTATGTTTTAGTGCATTTTTTGCAAGTTTTTCTGTATTTATTGGTTGATCATTTTAGGAAACTAAAATAAAAATCCATGTTTCTTAATTGTGCAGAAACTTACCACAAGTAATGTTATAACCTGGACATGTTATAACCTGTAAAGAGTGTTAATGTTATGCTTGTTGTTTTACCTAAATGTACTTTTTATTATCTTAATATAGCGTGAATAAACATTTGTAAAGTACAATGAGTTCTATAAAGACGTTTTCTTCAAGAGGTTTAAAAATCCTCTCTCTTGTGATAGAAGAAGAAAGTTCAAAAGGTAAGCACATTTTAGGTTACTTTAACATTATAATAAAAATAAAATGTGTACTGCACGTAGAGCAAAAAAATGTCAACTATTTTGAAAATTACTCTTTTCTACAACAGATAAAACATATTCCACGTTCAATAAAAATAAAATTGGACATGCCATTATTATTAAGTTGTACTGAAGTAAATGTAATTATACATTTTTCTTTTCAGGGGAAACTTCTAATTGTGAAACTGATGATAAATCAATACTAAGTTATAGTGGAACTGATTCTTACCATCCTAGTTCCAATGAAAGTGATAACAGTGATAGTGAAGAGACAGAGTGTCCAAAAATGTTAGGTATGTTGCAGTGGTGTAATTTAAATCTATTTAATCATAATTATTTCCTTTTTAAATTAATAAATTAAAAAATTTAGTGTCTTACTAGCTTTTTAATTCATTATTTATTTATTTGTCACTTACATTTCATTTCTACTTTGGTATTTGTGAGTTATTGGGGTGTCACCTTATTTTTCAAAGTAATTCGCTGAAATAAAATCGAAAATATACATACAACACAACCTTAACCTTAACCTATTCTCATTTTGCTAAAAACACAAACTTTATATTTTTTTATTATAAATTTTCAGACGAAAAGAAACGTAAACGAAAAAACCAAACAAAAATGAGTGGAAGAGGACTGTTGTTAAAAAACTGAGATTGGAAGGTAAATCATACATTAACCGTTCTCGTAAAGTTACACCTGCCAAAGCACCAAAAGCCGTTGATTGTACCAAATGTAGGTTCAACTGCAGTAATAATTTTAATGAAGACCAACGTCAACTTTTATGTTTTTTAGCTGACGACAGACAACAGAAAATTTACATGTCATCATTAATTAAAAATATTCCTGTCACTCGCGTAAAAGTTACAGCTAAAAAACATAAATCCATTTCCAGAATTTATGAACTGAAAAATAATTCTGGAGAAAGGAAACGGGTTTGTTTAATATTTTTCTGTAGTACATTTGATATATCTCACAGAGTTACAGAGTGTTTAATGAGTAATGTAAGCGATAGTGGTCTATACACTGGATATGACAGGCGAGTAAATAGTAAACCTGTTAATGCCACACCTTCTGAAGATGTTGAACATGTTAAAACCCACATAAATATGTTTCCCAGTAGTCACACTACTGTCGTAAAGATAGTAGAAAATTGTATTTATCTCAGGATCTAAATCTCTCAAAACTGTATGATTTGTACAAAAGTTATTATTGTAAAGAAAAAAATATTCAGCCCGTCTCTCAATTTGTGTATCGAAACATTTTCAATTCATATGATCCACCTTTGCCTTTTTACATCCCTAAAAAAGACCAATGCACTCAATGTAATATTTATCGAAATAGTCTAGACAAAAGTACCCTTCATGAACAGTGGCAGGCTCATAAGCGCAGGGAAGAAGAATCAATGGCAATGAAGAAAGATGGTAAAGAGAAATGTCTTTTAGATAATGGCATAACCTATCGATCTATTACGTTTGACTTACAGGCACTGCTGAGCGTTCCTTACGCCAGTGACAGCCAGCTGTACTATAAACGAAAGTTAAATGTGTATAATTTCACAATATTTGACTGCCATAATAATGATGGCTATTGTTATGTGTGGGACGAATGTAATGGGATTAAAGGCAGTTCAGAAGTTGGTACATGTATTTTGGAATACCTAAAACAATTACCGCCAACTGTGTCTCATATATCATCATTTTCAGACACATGTGGTGGTCAAAATCGCAACAAGAACATTGTTGCTGCGATGTTGTTTGCCATAAATAAGTTTAAAAATTTAAAAACCATTTTGACCTTAAGTATATGGAACCTGGGCATTCTTATTTGGAAGCTGATTCAATGCATTCAACAGTTGAGCGATCTAAAAAATATAAAAAACTTTACACGACACGAGAATGGGCCCTATTAATATCAGCAGCAAGAAAGAGGCAGTACAAAGTTAAAACTATGATTCATTCAGACTTTTATGACTTAGAGAAACTTGCAAATGAAATGCTATTGAACACCAATTTCAATACAGAAAAAGAACGCGTCAACTGGTTGAAACTAAATGGTTGCGGTTTGAAAAAAGTGAACCATTTGTTGTTAAATACAAATATCGTTTAAATGAACCTTTCATGAAAATAAATATCCACCAAAAGAGGAAACCAGGGCGAAGAAAAAATTGGGAGTCAGTCGATTTATTCTCAAAATATCCAAACCAGTTGCCTGTCACCAAAGAAAAAAAAGCTGACTTAGATTGGATGATAGAGCAAAAAATTATTCTAAATGATTACAAACCTTTTTATGATAGAATACGTTGTGTTAGTAGGCCCAAGAATGACTCTGATTATGAAGATGATGATGATGATGAACACTGAATTTATTTTTAGCTGTAGTGTATGGTAGTATTGAGTTTGTATGGTTATCAACATTTCCTATCTTCTTTTTTTTAATAATTTCAAATTATTCAAGTTTAAATAATTCTCAAATGTAGTTATTTTATAAATTGTTATTATATTATTAATATTATTATTATTATTATTATTGCAATTTAATTTTACCAGACACAGAAACAGGTATTATAATTATGTTTTCGTTTTTTGTTGAGTTTTAATGATTTTCCAAATACATATTAGCAACAGTTATAATGATGATGATAATAATAATAATAATAATAATAATAAATTTCAGATTGTAATTATTATCTTACTTTAAAAATTTTTATTAATTATTATTTTAGCTTAAAGGTAACTTAATTGTAAACAGCTTGATAGAAATTTAAGAAAGAAATCATGTGAACACTAATTAAATTTTTATTCTTTCATATTTTTTGTTTTGTAATATAAGGTTTTTTATTATAAACCATAGTTTTATTATTTATATCATAAATACTGCATTGCTGATTGTATCAACAGACAATAAAAATAAAAAATGGGAGAAACTGAAAGAAATTATCTGTTACACAATTGTGGTAAGTACACTTTTAAAGCGGAAAAATGTATGAAGTGCGGAAAGGCGGAGGAAAACAGCTGATTATCTGGTAAGTAATTAATTATTTCCATGAATTTCTATCTTACAGTTGTAACAATAGTGTTAATATAGCGTTACATTAAACTGTGTAATTGTTGATTGAACATTTTATATTTTTATTTACAAACAAATTTTATAACTGTTCTCCTGAAAAATTAGGCTATTGTCACTTGACACATATGTGCACTAAGCCATCGTTTTATATACATACACAAATTTGTACATATTTAGTAGGGGAAATCCATCTACAAGTCCTCTTGTATTTGAGAATCATATTCAGTGTTGAGGATTTTTGGAGAAAATATTACACAAACGATTCCAAAAAAATGTGAAAATATAAGAGTAAAAAGTGCACGCAAGAAGCGTAAAAATATAAAGCTGTAGAAGTATGTACGAGCGTATAAAAGTTTAACAATTAATGATACGAGGGCGGTATAATAAGTACCTGTGTTTGACGACTGAGGGTGCCAGTGACTCAAATCTGCATTACCATCTGTTAGTACAACAATGCAAACGACACATTTTAAAATTGCAAACAGATTCATTGAGTGGTTTTGTTTTAAAACTGTTGAAAGTGGGCACGATTGTACATTTTGCAGCCATGGAAAAAAACAATATCGGTCACTGATTCGATGTCTTTTTATGAATGGAAAAACGTGTGAGGAAATCAAAGATAACTTGAATGAAATTTATAACGATCATGCACCTTCGATGACTACAATCAGATATTGTTTCAATGAATTTAAGCGCGGTAGAACATCCGTCTTTGATGAATGATAGCGCCCGGGAAGTCCAAGTGAGGTGACTACGAAGGATATGGTAAAAGAAATTCATGATATCATGTTAGCAGACTGCCGGGTTAAGATCATAGAGATTGCTGCTAGTGTAAACATCTCAACTGAACGCATAGAAAATATCCTCCACGAAAAATTGGGCATGAGAAAGCTATCGGCGAGATGGGTGCCGCGTTTGCTGACGGTCGACCAAAAACGGAATCGCGTGACAACTTCGAAGCAATGTTTGGCCATGTTTAAGCGTAATCCAAGTGAGTTTCTGCGCCGTTATGTGACCGCTGATGAGACGTGGCTACATCACTACACACCGAAAATGAAAGTTCAGTCAGCACAATGGCGAACGTGCACCAAAGAAGGCGAGGACCATTCCATTAACCGGAAAGGTCATGGCCGTCAAGTTTTGCGATTCACAAGGTATAATCTTCATTGGTTGTTTGAAGAAGGAAAGGACAATCACAGGACAGTACTATGCTGATATATTGGGTCGATTCGACGCTGAACTGAAGGGAAAACGGCCCCATTTAGCGAAGAAAAAAGTGCTCTTCCACCATGACAATGATTAAAATGGCTGTTTAAACAACCATGTCAACTGCGAAAACTTTATAAACCCTCATTTGTTCCAAGAACAGCCTCTGAGTTTTCATTGTTTGCCATCAAATCTACATTTTTAAAATATATTCTCAATTATACTGTCTATCAAAAGAGTGTGAGTATTAGAGTGAGTAAAGGAATTCATAGTTTTAATAAGGGGAGTTATTTTCTCTGGAAGATGTAAAGGGACGTTTATTCGGTAGTAATTCTTGATTTTGGAACTTAATGGAAATATAACTTCACTGGGAACAGAAATTATAAGAGATACGCTGAAACATCTGCTAGAAATATGAGGAAAAGTTCAGACTTAGCGGCTATTGTCAACATTTATGTTTTATAAATGTTTATACCAGTCTAATTTTTAGTTTATTTTACTAGTTTAAATAATATGTTTTGCAATAATAGTAAACAAGTATAATAAATAAAAATCTTTTTCTATTTAGCTTTTTAAAATGAACACCCTCTATACTACATATTGCGTAATATAATATTCTGTGGTTACACAGAGTAGTCGTCTACAATTTAATACTTTATTGTAATCAAGAAAAATTAATTTGTGTCATAATTAGTCCTAAAGAACTGATGCTGTAACAAAGAACGGCTAATCGAGATATTATTTTCTGATAGGTCTGGACTTTTACCATATTTTACTTAATTCGACATTTAAGTTACTGTTTAAAAGGGAACAAACTTGTGAAAATGACAATCGGTTAACCAGAGAGAGAGAGAAAAAGAGAGAGAAAGAGAGAGAGAGAGAGAGAGAGTGAGAGGGAGAGAGAGAGAGAGAGAGAGAGAGAGAGAGTGAGAGAGAGTGTGAGAGTGAGTGAGCGAGGGAGAGAGAGAGAGAGAGAGAGAGAGAGAGAGAGAGTGATAGAGAGTGTGAGAGTGAGTGAGCGAGAGAGAGAGAAAGAGAGAGAGAGAGAGAGAGAGAGAGAGAGAGAGAGAGAGAGAGAGAGAGAGAGAGAGAGAGAGTGAGTGAGTGAGAGAGACTACCGCACAATGACGTTCCCACAGTTGCGTACGTATTTCATAACTCGCTGACGTTGCGAGTTTTCATGTATGACAGCGGTGGGGCGAATTAATATTCCGTCCGCAGAACCGACATTCTCCAGACAAAGGGTGCTGAGCGTTTTGTGACGTGATACGATTCCCTCGCACTCGCACGCGCACTCATACCAACGAACATAAACATTGTTCGAATTATCGGGTTTCCCTTACTAAATCAAAATACGGCAAAACTAATTTAAAGAAAATATATACAGATTTTAAATTCTGAACTTAATAAACATAACTTGTCATTATTGTCAACTTCTCAAATCTTTATTACTATTATAGTACTGTTAGCTGTTACCCGCGGCTTCGCACGCGAATAAGTATTTTAATATAATTATTATTGTCTATGTCTATATGGCGTTCTGTCAGCTCGTATAACAATTTTGTACTCATTAGTCAAATTCTCTCTAAAGCTGTTTTCAACACTTGTACTATTTTCACTTGTACTAAATTATTATGTTGGTGCAACAGCCTTTGGAGATTTAAAAGTACTCGTTTATAAAGCCTTTTGAGATATTTATAAAGTACCTGTTCAATCAAAAACGCTAAATTATTTATTTTAAGTGTTACTGTGTTAGAAGCATTGTATAACACATTAAACGTTATGTTCTCCTCAACTATGGCTTTTATTTATTTCAGCAGTTAACTATAAACCAAAAACCGTTGTCATCTAACCTCACAAATGAAAACAACACGTATTTTCGCTCTGCATTAAGTAATAGGACAATTTACAATTAGTACACTTCTTCTTTTCCACATCGTAATATATCGATACAATCGCATATTATATAAAACATTGAAAATGTACTGCAGGAATGGATAAATGTACAGTTCTGACGCCGGAAAATAGCTTTTGTTTATTTACTTGTTACTATGGTAATTAATTCTGGTCTCCATGGTGTTTTGACATCTTTAGTAGTAGTATTTAATATATTTCATTACTTATTCATTGCATCATCAGTAATCCGTATAAACATAAATTTTATAATCGTTTAAGGCAATTACAAAATATATAGATGTATCTGTACACAAAATTACAAAATATATCGATACAATCGCATATTAAAAACTGCAGGAACGGATAAAGGTATAGTTTCGATGCCGCTAAATATCATTTGTTTATTTACTTGTTACTATGGTAATTAATTCTGGTCTCTATGATGTTGTTGACATCTTTATACGCGTCAACGAAAAGGCATAATTAATAGGGCCTAAATCGTGCCAACGGGGCAAAATTCAAATACCAAGTTAGACAGTATTTTTCGCCTTGAGACAAAGGTTACCTGTGCAAAATTTGGTGGCAATCGGTGTAATGGTGTGGATTTGTATTCAGTACCCATAAATCCTCAGACGTTGAGTTATATATATACATATATATATATAAATTAGTTGTTAGGTATCATTTTTTATTGAAATACAAGATGCGTTTTCTCTACTGCCATTTAAATAAAATTATACTTCTAATACCGTGTAACAAACAAGTGGATCTCAGTCAATAAAAACGCAAAATCTCCACGTAATAAAATAAAATAAAATTAATAAAACGCAAAACACCTACAAAATCGCTTTCCAGAGCAGTTCGTCAATGTTTGCTGTGACTAAACTGTTGAATGTTCATTGGCTTCCTTCTGCTGTTGGTGTGGGCAGTATTACGGATGGAGGGTGAACTTGGCATGGGACTAATGCTTGTGGGAAGATGATTATAATTTGACTTGAAGTTATTTCTTTTGACGTAACAATCCGATTATCACTACAGCTGTCCGATCGATTTATTTGAAGATTACGAATACTTTTTAATGTATCGCTGGTACAGGATACCGCGTTACACTGAAGTACGACACTTTCTAAAGCGTAATGACAAAACAGATTTCGTTTTGTAGTCTTCACTTCTAACAGATTGCTTTCACTTCAGCTTCAGGTTCCGTATCGTAATTCTTTAGCCTTGTAGAGCATCGGGTTTATGAATCATCATCTGTTCTATCCACCGTTGATGTTTGCATGAATCCTAAATAGGAGTCTTTTCAGAGCGCTTAGTATAATTTACAACACTAATGAAAAACTACAAGATTGTAGACGAAGTAATGGAGGAAATCTTTCACCTATAACATAAACGTTCAAACAACACTGTATTATCAGATATTTACAGTAACGTAATCGATTTTTGTGAACCGTATGACCATCGTCATATACAATATCAGAATGATGTGAAAACAAGATGGCGGTCACCAGTACAGGTGTGTAATGGTGGATCCAACATGATAGACCATTATCACTTTTGGTTGGTTTGGAATACTTATATTTTTGTACGAAATTTCAGAATTGAAGTTAACTTGTTCATTTATTAATATAGATATATTTCTATTTAAGAATATGTAAATATTTTCTTTATCTTTTCTTTGTTACAAAAATTCATAATTTATAGATTTCACATAGAAATGATGTAGAAACGATGGGTAACGGAAGGCTGACTAAACAAGACCTTAAATACAAAGAAAAAAGAAGAAAGAATCCAGGAAGATCAACGAGAAGATTGGCAAATACTTGTAGACGGAAAAGCAAAATATCTAAACCGTGTAGGTGTAGATATTAAGCAGAAGACAATTCCTGTGTTTTCTAAAAAGTGTATAAATGCAATTAATAGTGTTACTGTGTACGTTTGGTCGTTGATAATACAGATTTATTCCTGTAAAGGAAGACTGAATGCCAAAATTAGAAAAGAAAGAAATAATAATAATAATAATAATCATCATCTCCACGGATTAAACCAAGTATGGTTTGTTCCGGTCTCAAATAGGCAAAGATTAGAGGTGGTCACTCCAGCGGTTCCTCTGACGTCCCACACTTCTCCGTCCCCTCATTGTTTGGGGATGCGGCAGTCATCCATTCGGCAAAGATGTTCCCAGCAGTTCAGCCGATACTGGGCGATCCTGTCGAGTATACTCATAATATTCAGTTCCTGGCGTATATCTCTGTTTCTTCTATGATCATGGAAAGTATACCTTGCCACGTGCCTGAGAAATCTCATTTCTGCCGCTTGGATGCGACTGGCCTGGTCTTTCGTAAAAGTCCAATTCTCAGACACATAAAGAAGTGTGGGAAGAGCCATCACCTTGTAGAATTTTAGGCGTGTTCCTTTACTTGCTGACTTAAGGGTTCCCCTAATGGTCCCGCACATAAGGTTGAACTTATGCAACTTATTCACAACGTCGTTGCATGCATTATGAGAAACACTGTATCCCAGGTATTTAAAATTGCTAACTTGTTCTAGGACAGTACCATCTATAACAATTTTTCCCCGTATGGGATCAGTTCCACGAAAAGCCATCACCTTTGTCTTACGTGTGGATATCTGTTATCCAGAGTCTTTACAGATTCGATTCGGCAAATGTATCCCCATCTGCGATCTGTTTTCAGAGTCCGACAGAATAGCCTGATCGTCCGCAAACAACAAAGTGTCAGTTGTAGAGTGACCAATCATAAAATGTTCTGGAAGATACATCTGGCAGTTTTGTATGACATCGTCAATATATAAATTGAAAAGAGAAGGTGATAATGGACACTCTCGTCGTAATCCACAATTGATCAGGCCAACTCTAGGAGCTGTTCTCGGTATCCCTGTTTCTATTAAGATTTTATTCTCCACATAAAGACTCTGTATTGCTCTGATCAGATGTTGTGGGATCCCTTTCCTTAATTAGAAATCTTTTGTCTAATTAAAACTATGGATGTTTTTGAGCAATTGGATGCCTTATTTAATTCAAAATTTAAATTATAACTGTGATTAAATTCTTTTAAAATTTAATATGCAACAGTAAAATTATTGTTGGTCAGTATTACTGTACTACTAAAATGTGCATAGTTTATAAACTATTTTGTCTAGAAGGCGGAGAATTTATTCAGATTGCGTATTTTGCATTATATGTTGGCTATCTTGACTATCTTTTTGAAGGTTAAGTTGTGTAAAGAAAATAAAAAGTTCTTCGTTTTTTTAGCATCATTGTTTTCTTTAGTAATCTCTTCACATTTAAAAAAAATTAATTTTTTCACAGACTTGCTGACGTTTTCTCAGAATATAGTAAAGATACGGTCGTAAAATTTTAATAACTAGTTCAGTATTATGCTGTAAACACGTGGATCTAGGATAATTAAAATTATTCAAATAGTTTCCATTTTATTTAAACATTAACTACAGCATTTTGATTGAAAATTAGTATTTTAGAAAAACAATTATAAATAATGTTCTAATACACAGGTTGCTGACGTAGTATATCAGTAAACTCAGATAAGGGTGACTAAAAACCACAAAAATTTATCAGGCGTTTGAATACTGGGATACAATTATCTGAAATTTAACATTGGAGTATAGGACACACCATCGTTTCTTTAAAGACAAGCAAAATATTTCTAGTAGATTTACAACTTAAATTATTATCATTTACTGTACTATATGGTGAACTCGGGTATACTCGCGATAGAGGTAATATCGTGATACTTTTTGTGAAGCTTGCCACGGGTTAACCGATGCTCCCACAAATGCCTAATTTCTCCAGTTCAGCGGAGCGCATTCTAGTGTTCAGTTTGAAATATTGTAGGCGCCAGTGCGACACGTGTTTACTGTTTTGCAACGTTTTGAAGTGAAAGGTAAGTAATATTTCTTACATGTCTGTATCTGTTACTAGGACGTGGATTTTGATTCTACCATAATTGTAATTCACTACATTATGTATCAAATTTAGTCTTAAATTGTCGGCTAATACTACATACTGAATACGATGGTACATATTTTGATAGGCTGTGGACGCTGTATACGTTGTAGGACCTTATCTCCGGATCGTAGTTTCTTAAATATTTTGTGTGGTTTTCCAAGTAAAGCTGCTTCCTAGTAATGCACAAATTTATTTAATTTTTGACATTTACTTATGAAAAAGACTTCTATCAAATATAAATCTTCTAAATTGTTTTATACTAAAATTTTCGATAGTTTTATTTCCTGGATTGGATTTCTCCATACGATTTTATTATTATTGGCGTTTTTAATTTTGATGTTTTTTGACCGTATGATTTTAGCTTTATTTTATTTATGATTTTCGATGCCACGAGTATGCCTGACGTATCACGAGATTGCCTCAATCCAGGTAAAGTCGTGATATCAAGAGTATAGCGGAGTGTTGTCACGAGATTACCTGGAATATCAGGAGATTACCAAGAAAGAACATTGTTTCGAAATTTAATTAAAATAAATATAATATGTTGTTTCTTTCAAAAATTTTTAGTGCTATAAAGTCATTAAAACAATTCTTTCCAAAGATTTAAACAGAAAAAATAATTAAAAATTTTTTGTTGGCACAATTGGTATTTTATATACTTTATCACGAGTTTACCAAGTTTACCCTACATGTCTTACATACCTTGCTTCAAGGATTAATTAGCCGAAGCTAGTCTCCCTAATTATTCCGGACAATCGACTCTTATTAATCGATTACTTTTTGTTATTTAATCGACTGTATTTCTCATTGTTGTTTGCAGAACCCCCGGCTGGATCTACATTCTCGTTGGCTTATTGAATTCGTCGCAGTGTGTACTTTGGCGCATTACGGAAAGTGCAAAAGGATGGCGCGACGAGAGACGCGTAACTCAGAGGCAGAGGCAGGTAACCGCGTTAATCCATTAGCACGTGACAGCATTAGCTTCACTTAACTGCTCAACCAGAATTAACGTCTACGACAGTATCCTGTGCACGTTTTATTACTATCGTCTGTGCTTACATGAAAGCGTTACACCGTCTCGCGTTATCCCAATGTCGCTATAGTCTGTCGAATATCAGATTATCGTTGTACGTACTGAAGCAGTAACTACCCCAATTAATAACGTTTCTGCGCCCTCGTAGTAAATTGTTTTTCTGCTTTTAGCTAAACTGTTTTAGACTAGTAAGCTCCATGAACTGAGGAAATTGCTCACTATTGTGAGTAAAATTATCGTATGTATCATACGATACATACTCAGCGTTAGCCTAACAGCGCCAAGAGGAGGTAACCATACATCGTTTCTTTACGCTTTTTTTACTTCTTTTACTTAAAGGATTTCTGTATTCATGTACAGATGAAGAGTTTACAAATAACATTCTGAATATCAAAATTTCACACAAAACAGAAATCTCATCGCGCTCTGACGACTGCAATCGTTTTATCCCCTACATAGTATTATAATTTAATTTCAAAATTTGATTTTCATTTTCGGCCCATGTTGCCCCTAAAGAAACTACACACTATGTTTGGGTTTAGGTTAAAATTTTCTTTAATTTGATACTCCACATGGACAATTCTTTAAAAAATGGTAGAGTATTATTCATTTCTTTACATGTACAGTATTAATTTATAATTAGCCTGAAAACGACGGCCAATTGTTTGGACGGCCAAAACGTATATTTTTTCTGAGTTAGCGAAAGTCCGACAGTTAAATTAAAATTCAAATGACTCCGGGTGGGTTTAAAGTAATTTTTGAATAATTTTTTGAGCTTTATCGACCAAAACCAATGTAATTTCCAAAACTAAACAAGTGTTCAGATTTTGGTAAAAATTCTCTATAATTTGATACTCCACGTGGAATTTTACAACTTTAAATAATTCTAACCCCTTTTTGGGCTCTGGTATGCGCAAATTTAGAAACTTTTAAAACTGAAAACTTATTTAAATTATGGTTAAAATTATCTTTAATTTATTATTATGCGCAAAATATTTTTCTATTTTTTCTAAACTTTTAGCCCTTACAGTTTTGTCTTTAACCCACTATTTTTGGGGAGATCGATATCAAAAAGCAATAGGTTCTGTGGGGTAAAATTATGGACACGAATGCTACTTTTTACAAAAATCTGTTGATACGTTCAAAAGTTATCGTGAGACGTTCATCAAAGATACAAAGCTGAAAATTCGCTTGCTCGTTCAACAAAACAGTTTTATCTCAATTGCGATGAAGTTAAACTGTTTTCTTACTTTAAATATATTGAGAATGCAAGTAAAAGCAATAACAATCTTTATATTATTGTTATTGTCATATCACCTTTCTTGTTAAATAACAATTGTTAAACACATCAAAATCAAAGGAAAATCATGTCAAGCAAGAATATTCAAGTGTCAACTATTATAACAAGCTTGTGCTCACAAACCGGTGAAATATACTTTTCCATATAAAGTAAATAGAAATTTATACTTGGCAATTTTTTTGTTTTTCTACGCTATTACAGCACGTTATCGCGTGGAGCGTAATCAGAAATGATATTACTCGATTATCTGTAATAATTGCGGTCCTGTAAATTTATAGGCACGGAAGCTGTTATTACTTGTTACTAAGTGTATAATAGATCTTAATATTTAGCAGGCTCGGATTCGTGAGCAGGAAACCCCGGACCGTTTAGGGGCTTAAGAACATCACGGAGTACAAATTATATATTGAGGTTTTTAAAAATATATAAACACTTGGTATGTTTCACAGTTTTTATTTAACTCTGACAGCTGTTTCAGCTTTTCAAGCTACTGTCAAAGAGATCAGTGAACAACTAAAAAGAGGATGTTAGGGTGGTGAACATTCGTTTAGGGCGTATATCCGGACATGTGTGGGGTGTGAAGATTGAGAGGGGGTTGTAGGAGCTAAGGAAAGGTAAAGTGTCTGTAAAAAATTATATTTAGTTTTTACAGACTAATTTGTAATTTTAATACAAATTTTTAAAAACCTTTTTATTAATATGTTTCACCAAGTGCCCAACGAGTCATCAATTAATTATATACTGAACTGAAAAGAATTAGAAGTAAAAAAGACGAAGAAAATACTGATATAAAAGGAAGAGTAGAGTATAATTTATTTTTACAGTAGCGTCAATGAAACATAAAAAAGCATTTTTAAGAACTAAAAACAGATTACAAAATTGTTGATCTAAACTTGTTTCAGGACAACGTTTTATTGGCTTTTTAAATATTATCGACGACAAAAAAGCAACTGCTTTCAAGTCCAGAAAACGTAGTCAAATATTTTCTGTATTGCTCTCAAAGTTCATCTTAAACTACGAGATGATAAAAATTAAGCGAGAGCTGGACGTTTTTTTAAAATTCATCTTAATTATGCGGAAGACATACATCTGTATCAATTATGGGATCTTATCTCCTTTGCACATGGAGAATTTACATGGAAAAAATTTGTATTAATTAAACCGAATAGGAAGGATTTATTTTTAAAAGATTAGTGGTGTCATTCTTCTTATTACGAGGATTCTTCAATAGAAACACGTTTAAAGGCTGTAAAGCATTTCTAATTCAACGATTTTAAAAGGCGTCTCCATTAACATTAAGCCATGAGTCCCACTATTGCACTAACCTGTAGATTCTCTGCTGGTAAACTTCTTGCGGCTGTTTGCGGAACTATTAGCTAACAGCAAACTCTACCTCAGCGTCCAATTTGAACCGCCGTCCTTTTAGTAATTTCTTTAATGGGCTAAAAACATGACAATCGTACAGGGACAAGTCGGGACTGTAAGGGGGATGTTGTAAGACTGCCCACTTCATAGAACCAAGCAGATCTTAAATCGTCTGGGCTACATGGGATCGAGCATTATCATGCAGAAGAATGACACCATTTGTGAGATTCCCGAGACGTTTATTTTTGATGCTGACTTGTAAGCGTTTTAAGCTGTCTGCATATCGCTCAGCGTCGATGTTGACACGAGGGTTGGGACCGACATTTTTTCGCCTTCGGAGTTTGTGCATGCTTCCACTGCATATTCTGACGTTTAGATTCTGGTTCGTAGTGTTAACATCAAGACTTGTTACCGGCAACAATTTGGTGTAGAAAGGCATTACCTTGTTGCTGATAGCGCATCAAATACTGTAATGATAAGGCGGAACGCAAATTTTTCTGCTCATCAGTAAGCAGTAGTGGAATCCACTCAGCAGCAATTTTGTGATAGCCATGACTATGAATAATGGAATGAACAGTTCCCACGCTGATGCTTAATATTTGAGAAAGTTCTCTAACTTTGATGCGCCTGTTTGCTTGTAAAGCAGTTTCCAGCTGTCTCACATTTTCATCTAATGCTGCAACACGTGCAGGTCCGGGACGGGCCATATCTTTAGTGGATTTTCTTCCTTGTCAAAATTTATTGCACCATTCTACTACTGCTGTATAAGAATAACTATAATCACCATATACAACTTTTATTCTTGTATAATTTCCATTGCCTGAAGCCCCTCAGCGGCCAAAATCTGAATAACGGCACGCAGATTATTTTTGGACGGACTTTCTACCATAGATGCCATTTTTCAACCCAGTCACAACGCTTAGAAAAGAGCAAACTGCAAATATTTTTGACGGACGCATCACTAGTAGTATATTTAAACAGACAATATAAACAAATGAATTTCGTTGCCATGGCGACGAAGTCACAGCTGTGCAGATCAAATGTGTTTCTATTGAACAATCCTCGTATAATATGGGTTGGTACTTAAACTCTGTCCAAAGTTATTCAGATAGTTAAATAGATTACAGTGTTGCACTTAAACTGCTTGTTTAATAATTAATAATTAAAATAAACGTGTGTGTGTTGGTACACATACAACATGCATATATGTATGCATATTTTTCCTTATAGTATACTGCATTGTTTTTGTAGGGATAGACGAACATTTCTAGATCCGGTATAGTAATGAATTTTTAGTTATTTACTAAAAAAAATTATTTTTTGCCGTACAATTGATCTGTAACTTATCAAAGTTTAGCAGCAATCTTTGTAACTGTGCTTTTTTCTTAATTCCACCCCTCGTACAAATTCAACTCAATAATTGGGTGGTCGACAATGTTCTTCTCGACAATAGTGATATGTAGGAAAATTAGAGGTGTGACAGTGGTAACACTGGATCTTTTTATCAACGTGGGTATGACTTTTTAACAAAGGGTTGTATTAAATATATTGTCGTTATAACTTTATTTTAAAGTGTGTGCTACTTGGAGTTAGGCGCATGCGTGTAAAATGAAATTTTCACGGCAGAAATTTGTGTTTAATTTAGAGCATTATTTGGAAAAGAAAATCTTCTGTGAAAACTAAAAAATTATTGCATAATAAGTTTTGTGATACGCACGTGACGAATACATTGAAAATAAAAACTTCTTACTGATTTGACTTTAGTTATTTATGTTACGCTGTTTTAACAACAACAAGAAAGTATTATGTAACCTGGTTATGGTTTTCTTTTCCTGCATTCCTGTAGTATCGCCCCAAATATCTGAATAACGAATTATACCAAGCTGACACACATTTTCTTTGAAAATATTAAACTATGAAAAGGAAGTAAGTAAATAAAATTAATGGCTTCTTTTTTACCGCCTAAGCAGTCTTAGGAGTTAAGCAGGTTAGGCTGCCTTTTGTGAGTCGTTCAACATACAAGGAAGGTTGTGTGGGCAACCAGGAATTCCAGGAATTCATTTCAACAGGCTGAATAGACCTGGAGGCTGAAAAACCGACCTTGATTTCATGGCGTTCCTTGGAATCGAACTCTTGGACTTCTAGATTAGTAGTAAACAGGCGCTGGTCTGTTTAAGATTTTTTGATTTTCTGTATTCACTACTTCATGTGTTAGGCAGAATAAATAATTATTAGTATAGACATTATTGGCTAATTGTGCCTTGTATAATTTTATTTAAACACTAGTCAATGTAATTCCTTATCTCACCATACGCATTAACTTCAATAAGGAAGTAAATAAGACACCTAATATATACAATTTTAGATAATAGTTACAGCAGACAGTTTCCTGTAATATAGACTACTCACTGACCTCGTCGAGTGGAAGAGACGAACACCTTCACTAGACGCGGTACCGCCCATTTGGCTGCCTCCAACTGGCCTTGCAGCACTTCCTCTACCACTTCTTCGTTTATCATGTTTGCTTTGATTATACCTTGTTTACGTTTACATCTGCAACAAACAAACCACATGCACTTCATTCTCAGTTTTCCGTTTCACACATCCATACAGCTATATATATGCACAAGCGCGCTGAAGTGCATTAGTTCACGATGAGCACTGTCCATGTGTGTCCATGAAGTGAATTAAGTCTACATTCATCTCACGCCCAAAAAGCTCAAACCTGTATAAGCCGCATAATAAAGTTGTTTTTATAAAGCAAATGTTTGGTTGTGTGTGTGTGTGTGTGTGTAAAGACAAACGAAGTGAACACTCTTACATTGATTATTGTGTTGTTTACAATCATGAAAGTGTTGCTTAACAAGAGACGACACAGACGTTTTCCAAGACATTGTAAATATTATAAATTATAAGCAAAAATGCTGGAATAACAGGAGCAGGAATAAAATAACAAAATAAGCAGTAAAAATTAATTTTATCTTGTATCTGTCTTGCGACACACACACACACACACACACACACACACACACACACACACACACACACACACACACACACACACACACACACACACACACACACACACACACACACACACACACACACACACACACACACACACACACACACACACACACACACACACACACACACACAGAGAGAGAGAGAGAGAGAGAGAGAGAGAGAGAGAGAGAGAGAGAGAGAGAGAGAGAGAGAAGCGCGTGCGCGTGTGTGTGTGTGTGTAATAGCAACATAATAGTCAATCAATGTTTTGAATTCCTTGCAGTAAATGAATTTTACTACATTAGTATAAATATCTTTTGGAAGTAAAATATATACCGTATACATATAATAGGTGAGAGCGATCAAAACATAGTAACATTGGGAAACGTTCTTTCCTAGTTTTAAGCCTAGGAAAATAAAGAGACTAAAGTTTTTCCCCTCGCAATAATCACTGTGGGAAATTTACAGTTAAATCCCTTTTACATATATGTTCTTTCAATAATATCAAATTTCGTCAAATTTAATAGGCTTGTACACACTTCGTCTATTTCAAAATATATGGACAATTCCCTTGAGCGATTACTAAAACTGCTTATTAATATAAAAAGCCATTTATTTAAAAAAAAAATTCGCTTATATACTAGAATATGTGAATCAGGGAATTAGAGAATGTCGTAGACGACCGGACGTCGATGACTAAAAACAATCGAGAAAATATTGGAAACCGTAAATTAACGAAAGTAGATACTGTACTGAAGAATTAATTAAAATCAGCAGAGCATGCGCTTTTGCTTTTCTTGTAACAGGCATAATTTAAATAATGAACACTGCCGTAAAGAATTATTGTGGCAGAAGTAAAGTCAGCAACGGTTAAAACAATTTCTCGGAAGAGCACTCACCCGTGTTGCACTCGCAGCTGAAACTGGTCGCTCTTGGTCGTTCGTTAACTGCTACTTTTTTCACTTCGTAAGTATCATTTTTACGTTTTATAATGTCAAGAGATGTTTGTTCTAGAAAATTTAATACTTGCTCTTCTTTTTCTTCTTATCTACTTTGTGGTTTGGGCTCGCGGTTTCGAACGGTGTCTGACCATGAAGGTCCACAATCCTTTTTGCGAAGACCTAAAATTCTGTCTGTTTTCCTTTATTCCGTCTAAAATCAAAAATATCTTAATGTCTTTTCTTATATCCACTTTTATGAGATGGTCTCTGAGCTCAAAACCACACCCATTCCTTCACTAACCCTCAAGAGTTTTATTTCGAAGGCCTGGGCAATAATTTTAAAACGCATTTTCCCAGGAGAGGCCAAGTTTTTTAACTTCCGTATATGACTTTATAAAACAGCTCTCTCTCTCTCTCTCTCTCTCTCTCTCTCTCTCTCTCTCTCTCTCTCTCTCTCTCTCTCTCTCTCTCTCTATCTCTCTCTCTCTCTCTCTCTCTCTCTCTCTATCTCTCTGTCTGTCTCTCAGCTTTTGTTCAATATCTTGTCTTTCCAACACGTAATAACCTGTGAAATTAAAATTCTATATTTACTCTGAATCATTGTTTGTCTATTATGGTTCTTATTATTACGAGGGTTGACTTTTGTATGCTATTGTTAATGTTAACAAAGTCTAAATATTGTTAAGTAAGTAAAAGTAGGTACTTAGATATTGGGAAAGTAAGTGAGTATTCCTAGGCGTTTCCTAATAAATATTTATTTAGTCTTCTTCTTCTTCTTCTTCTTCTTCTTCTTCTTCTTCTTCTTCTTCTTCTTCTTCTTCTTCTTCTTCTTCTTCTTCTTCTTCTTCTTCTTCTTCTTCTTCTTCTTCACACTGTGGACCTTACGATCCGTTGCGCACTGCTTCTTTTCTTTGGTCTTCCAATATTCCGCCGTCCTTTCGGATTATAAACCAAAATTTGTTCTTATGCATCCTTTCAACATGGTCTGTCCAATCCTGTCTGTATTGCTTTATCCTTTCGTTTAAATTGTATATTCCAAGGATGTTCCTTATATCATCATTTTTTTCTGTGTTTTCGTGTGTTTGTATATTTCCAATTGTTCTAGAGTGTCTAGTTTTCGGCCTTTTGTGTGTACGTGTAGAATATCCATGTTATTGTCGATATTTTTGTATGTGTTGGTTTGCAAAGGTGGATACACTCCACTACAGAATCCACATAAAAACGACATCCTAAACGAACAGACACAATTCAAATCACACGCATTATTCGAACATATCACACCCCACACACACAATATCGATCTTTCAAAAGTCGATACCGTCGCCAACAACAAGACGGACAGTGCTCCCATCGGCAGCCCCTGAAGAAGCTTTTTAAAAGCGAAAACCGGTTCAGGCTATAAAGTAAAACGTTTACGTTTTTATCCATAAAAAACTTTGTGTTCCGAGCCGGTAGTGAATTAATTATATTCATTATTTATTACTTTGCATGTACTAGTTTATAATTAGCTTGAAACGGCTGGCGATTGTTTGGGTGGCCGAAACGTCGCATTCATTTTTGTTTGTAATGAAAAGTCCGTCAGTTATATTCAAATTCAAATGAATATACATTTTAAAGTGTTATCTCTGATTGGATGGCAAACTACTGTTTTTGCCTGCAATTATTCACCATGAAGCAATAGCAACAGCAGCAGGACTGTGGTTTTTTAAAAACTGTGGGTAAAGGAGCAAAAATTAAGTTATGTCTTGGTGTAATAACTGACTACTGAAACGTCTGAAGATTGAGTATTCAAATTTATTCGAAGGTTCGATAAAATTCAAGTATGTTAACTCAAACAATATGTCAAATATGTTAGACTCAGGGTAAATGCAGAGAAATATTTAACAATGACGGAAAGTTAACAAAAGTTATATAAAAACAAAAAATTGTTAGAACAAAGCATGAAAATGACAAAACAATAGCCCAAAAGCTGGAAAATGATTTATGACGAAAAACGACCTAACAATAAAAACATGGTGGAAAATAACATAAACATTTGTCACACACAGATGGCGAGCTATACAAATCTGGGTTTTAGTAATAACCAACGCTCATTGATTTAACTAATATATGGGGTGGTGTAAAAATCGCGGAACCCAATAAATGCAGCATAATACAAAGAAATAAATTTAAATAAATAAGTAAATTAAATAAAAAATAATAATAAATAAAAATAAATAAAAAATTAATAAATTAAAATAAATCCTGACAGACTAACACTGAAATTTTTAACTATTTCAAAAAGCTCAAAATATCCAATACGTGGTGGTTCAAAGAAACAGAAAAAGACATAGAAGAACTCCAGATTAATCAAGAAGATATTTAAGAACGCTTGCCACTAAAAAAAAAATTAAAAAATGGCCAAAGTTTTCAGGAAAAACCCAAGAAGAGGACAGGTGCCATCTGGACTGACGAAAGGAGGAAGAGACATCGATCAAGAATGAAGGAGATGTGTGAGAGGAGGAAGAGAGAGGAGAAGAAGGGAGGAACCAGTTGAACCAAACGTAGTTCACAGTGGCTCCTCATACGCAAAAAAAAATTAATTAAATAAATAAGTAAATAAATTTATTTATAAATAATTAAAAAATCCTTTCATTCTTGATTTATTCAGCGCGCGAGTATCAGAAAGTTATTCCGAAATAATTTTCTATTTAACACAAGTTTTGTATAACGTTTAGTACTAAAAGAGTATGTCTCAGTAGCATACACTTTACAAAACAATCATGCTACTTGATGAAATCCACTGTTGGAAACTCATGCCCGTTAAGAAAAAGATTCAGTTCTACCACACATTTAACACACACACACACACACACACACACACACACACACACACACACACACACACACACACACACACACACACACACACACACACACACACACACACACACACACACACACACACACACACACACACACACACACACACACACACACACACACACACACACACACACACACACACACACACACACACACACACACACACACACACACACACACACACACACACGCACGCACGCACGCACGCGCGCACACACACACATTTTCAATCACTTTCTGCTACAGTCCGTTTCTTCATGTATATAATACATTTAATATTTATAATGAATTTACCTCAAGATATTTTTTTCCTTATTAGGAACATGTTTCGGGTACCATCTTGTACCCATCCTCAGCCTTCCGGTTTTTGTGTCTGGTGAAGTACATATGTGTACAAAATAAAACCAATTTGAAGTACCAGAAGCCAACAGGAAGCCACAATAATAATAGTCAACCAACACATATGTACTTCACCAGACACAAAAAAACCGGAAGGCTGAGGATGGGTACAAGATTGTACCCGAAACATGTTCCTAATAAGGAAAAAAATATCTTGAGGTAAATTCATTATAAATATTAATGTAATATATATATATATATATATATATACATATATACATATATATATTTACATCTATATATATATATATATATATTACAACGGTACATATACATAAATTGTGAACAAATTTAAATGTATTTTAAATTGTATAGCCCCACGTTCTTTGGGACGACAATATTGTTATATTTAAATTTGTGGAGCCTCACGATCTTGGAGCGCCAATTCTATACAACGATACATATGATTAAATGTAAGCGTGTCGAGCCCCAAGTTAACAGGCAACAAAATTATATAACGATACAATTATATATGCAGATTGTAAGTAATTATTACAATACCAGGTGTAACTATAATAAGAGTAGTAGATTTATGAGTAGTTAAAAATTCATATTTATTGTTTTAGCAAGCATTATAAATAATAAAACATTGTTAATAATCTCCGATCGAGATATCACTCATTATTAGTTGTTTATCTCTTACGCTATACGTGTTACACACATTTAAAACAAACACTCTTACATCTAGACAAGTTAATAATCTTAATCTAGACATTTATTCTATTTGATTTACTAAAACAAAATAAGATTTAAATGTAATTTAAATTGAATTCGTTTAATTCAGATCTGACCTCAGCTTGCTCAGTCTATACCAATGTTTCAAAAAAAATATTTTTTAATTATATTTATTACTCTTAGACTGGCATTTGTTTAATATTCAAAATTTAAATTTATTTTCTTCCACAAAATGCAAATATCAAATCATTTCAATTATTTACTTTGATAAACAAAAATATACTATCTCCAATTTAAACTCTTTTTTTTTATATTTGTTTATATGCGATCGCTCATTCTTACGACTAAAACATTTATCTAAGATTCTAATATATTATTTCTAATTATAAACTTCTTTTTTGTTTTAATGTATTGTCTTTTTATATAGTCTTTATGAGCTCTTTTAAAAAAAAATCATTTATAAATGCATTATGCATGTCACCTCGAGTTTTGATGACCTTACGACTTATTGACGGGGTCCAGCGTTGTCCAGAGTTGGGTTTCCGTTACTCCTGGCTTGGCGTGGTCCTGGATATGTCCAGAGTCCAGCGTCGTTTTCCAGCAGTGTGTGGTCCGTCCCAGAGAATTACTATCTGCTGCAAGGTGGATCTCAGTCGTCGGTTAGGCGTTTCAAAAGCATCTCCGAACGTCCAGCATCCCGCGTCGCTCTTGTAGCTTCTCCGTAGATACTCTGCTGACTTAAACGGTCCCGGTACTTTACGTTTCCCGAAATATCGTAAACATAATTACTGAACGTCTTTATTCGTTCACAGATGAGACTTATAATAAAATAAAACTGTTCTGCCGACGGACAGCGTGTCCGACTGCAAGTGTGTCTTGAAATGAAAAGAAGGGTTTTCAGTCGAACCCTTAATTTATACCCTCTTGAGATTCCGCACCTGTTGGTTCCGAAATCATCTTGTCGAGACCTGCAGATCACATGCTAGCCCCCACTCCCGAACCTTTTCATATATTTGCAAATTTTTGCAAATGGCAACGTTTTGCACGGAATCAAGACAGCACAAATCATAGCTAATTTGATTAAGCACTCACTGTATTAATTTGAGCGTCTTAGGGTAATTTGCATATTTTTGGCACGTTTATTTCGCACTGTCTTCGCGTAGTATGTCCTATTAACGTCATTTTCATACTGTGGATAACTATAAAATTTACACACACTTTGGTGCCTTTTGTTTGTTTATACACTAATTAGTTTTCACACAGTGAATTAAAATAATTATTTTATTAATTACTTGGGGAGGGTAGCTGAGATTCCTGTCTGTACATGCATCACTACCACACACAAGATACACGCGTAACACACATACAATCGAGCAGTTTTCCTTGCCGGTTGAAACAGGTTAATTTCTCCCCTAGTATAACAATGAAACATTTTTACAATCCCAGACCTGTCCATTTACCCCAAACTTATATTAATTTTACAAATTTTATATTTATTTAAAATAATTCTCAATACAGCATATGGCTGTATCGTTGCAATATATATAATAATTTTGCTTCATATCGATATTTATGAACATATTTTCAAATTCTTTTAGTTGGGTGACCTCTCGACTACCCGTTATAATGAAAACTACATACAGAAAACTAAATGCCTAAAAAAAATAGCTGAATCATCTTAAGCAAAAAAACTTTACTGCCATCTGTACTCGACGTCAGCAAACCAAGTCTTTTATTACTTGATAATTTTAAAAACAATGACCATTATGACAAATTATTGAAATTATTATTATCCGGGCTGTAAGGCCGTGGTCTTCCAAATTCTTCATGCTGAAAGGATTTCGACCTCACCTTTGGAGGCTATCTTCTGGAGTGCGTATTTACCTCGTTTCCATATATGGAGCCGTTCAGATCCAGAAGCGTGCTGTCGTCGCAATGAATCGGCGTGGAGATAGCCTGGCTTTACATAGGGTTTTGGCATCCCATGCTAGCGAACTTATAGGGTTGCGCTTGCTTCTGATTAGCTGGTGATTATTTGCAGCTGACTTCGTGCAAGCTCTTAGAATTTATACATAGAATTCCCTTTTCGGGACCAATCAGCCTTTGGCAAAGTACTGACGTACATTTTGTCAGTTTTTGAAGCTGTTAAACTGAAGATGGCTTCCAGAGGTGAGGCCAAAACGCCTGGTCGAGCTATTAACACCTTTCGGCATGAAGAATTTGGAAGACCACGGTCTTACAGACCGGATAGTATGACGCTGGCCGTGAAAGTCTAAGAATGAGATTATGATCAACGTTTATAGAATAACACAATTATTTACTCAATTTTGTGTTAGTTATATTAGGAATTACATTTTTTTCTCTCCAAGCATTAGGACTCAGGCTTGTTGCACCCCCTGATCGTGGTACGATTCACTTTCTACCGCCGCCAGAGAGAACTCAGGCGTCTAGTGTCCATGTGAGGTGGAGAGTAGGGCAGCGGAAAGAGTATTGTAGTGCGCGCGCACGCCCATTTGTTACTTGTCTAGCCCAGGTATGTCAGACAAGACCGCAGTATAATTTGTCCCCAGTGGGGTGGTGGCAGGCAGGCCGAACGTGACGTTCGATCGATCCCACGGCCGTAGCACCAAAACAGCATATCCGTTGCGATTGTGAGGCGCAAACGAAACGTTTATACCGGTCCGCGACAAGTTTTGAAATTATAAATTAATTTTAAAGACTGTTGAGCAAGTTACGCAAAGGGTTCTTCACTGAATACGGAATAAATAAACAGCTACACTTATAAATTGCAAAAAATTGAATTTTTAACGCGACATTTACTTTATATTCTAACGTGGATTGTTTCGTCGGACCGTGCGGGTCGTGATATTATAACAAACAGTGGGATACAAAATTGAAGACCAGATATATAATTATTCGCACCATTGATAACAGTTCAAATAAACAGAAACTCTCGTATACAACAATTTTCCAAGCTTACAATTGTCGAACTTACAATATCACAACAAATAATAAAACGTCACCAATTACATATGTTGGCGCACAATAACTAACAGTGTTAACACTTCACACAAAAGCGCTGTCAAACGCACCGAAATTCTCTGACGGGCGCCGCTATTTATACTGAGCCAAGATCGGGTAATGTTACGAGATGTCAGCTGCGTGAGTAACTGCGTAATGGAAGGGGCAGCGAGAAACTGGCAGAACGTTTACGACGTTAGCCTACCCTTGTCTACGGTACTGAGACTCACATGGCTGTCACGCACGTTGCCTATGTTGACTGTACTATGTACTTACCGTTCATTTATACTCAGCCAAGATCGGGTAATGTTACGAGATGTCAGCTGTGTGAGTAACTGCGTAATGGAAGGGGCAGCGAGAAACTGGCAGAACGTTTACGACGTTAGCCTACCCTTGTCTACGGTACTGCTGCAGACCTGAGACTCACACGGCTGTCACGCACGTTGCCTATGTTGACTGTACTATGTACCTACTTACCGTTCATTTATACTCAGCCAAGATCGGGTAATGTTACGAGATGTCAGTGCGTGAGTAGCTGCGTAATGGAAGGGGCAGCGAGAAACTGGCAGAACGTTTACGACGTTAGCCTACCCTTGTCTACGGTACTGAGACTCACATGGCTGTCACGCACGTTGCCTATGTTGACTGTACTATGTACTTACCGTTCATTTATACTCAGCCAAGATCGGGTAATGTTACGAGATGTCAGCTGCGTGAGTAACTGCGTAATGGAAGGGGCAGCGAGAAACTGGCAGAACGTTTACGACGTTAGCCTACCCTTGTCTACGGTACTGAGACTCACACGGCTGTCACGCACGTTGCCTATGTTGACTGTACTATGTACCTACTTACCGTTCATTTATACTCAGCCAAGATCGGGTAATGTTACGAGATGTCAGCTGCGTGAGTAACTGCGTAATGGAAGGGGCAGCGAGAAACTGGCAGAACGTTTACGACGTTAGCCTACCCTTGTCTACGGTACTGCTGCAGACCTGAGACTCACACGGCTGTTACGCACGTTGCCTATGTTGACTGTACTATGTACCTACTTACCGTTCATTTATACTCAGCCAAGATCGGGTAATGTTACGAGATGTCAGCTGCGTGAGTAACTGCGTAATGGAAGGGGCAGAGAGAAACTGGCAGAACGTTTACGACGTTAGCCTACCCTTGTCTACGGTACTGAGACTCACACGGCTGTCACGCACGTTGCCTATGTTGACTGTACTATGTACCTACTTACCGTTCATTTATACTCAGCCAAGATCGGGTAATGTTACGAGATGTCAGCTGCGTGAGTAACTGCGTAATGGAAGGGGCAGAGAGAAACTGGCAGAACGTTTACGACGTTAGCCTACCCTTGTCTACGGTACTGCTGCAGACCTGAGACTCACACGGCTGTTACGCACGTTGCCTATGTTGACTGTACTATGTACCTACTTACCGTTCATTTATACTCAGCCAAGATCGGGTAATGTTACGAGATGTCAGCTGCGTGAGTAACTGCGTAATGGAAGGGGCAGAGAGAAACTGGCAGAACGTTTACGACGTTAGCCTACCCTTGTCTACGGTACTGAGACTCACACGGCTGTCACGCACGTTGCCTATGTTGACTGTACTATGTACCTACTTACCGTTCATTTATACTCAGCCAAGATCGGGTAATGTTACGAGATGTCAGCTGCGTGAGTAACTGCGTAATGGAAGGGGCAGAGAGAAACTGGCAGAACGTTTACGACGTTAGCCTACCCTTGTCTACGGTACTGAGACTCACACGGCTGTCACGCACGTTGCCTATGTTGACTGTACTATGTACCTACTTACCGTTCATTTTTGACAATATACAGCTGTAGATGATCGTTCAATACTAAATAAGACAAGCCAAGTATGTGCTTACGCTGACGATGTTGTATAATAGCCAGACCAAACAACGGCTATTTGAGGCGAAGCCTACAAGGAGCTGAATCAAAAATCCGCTGGAATGAGACTCTATGCAAATATCAGCAAAACTAAATACCTGCTGATTTCTGCACAGAAAAGAGAAGAAATCTTTATAATTTATGCATAGAGGATAACTCATTTGATGCAGTTAATAGTTCAGATAATCATGTTTGGGTAACATGATAGATAATGTAGGGACCATAAACACGAAAATACATGACAGGATAAAAATAAGAAATAGGGCATATTGTGGCAACAGCAGACTTTTGCGAGCAAACTCATTAGTCGTAACAAGAATAAAATTATATGAGACTTATCAGACGGTTGTTACATACGGAGGCGAGACATGGACGCTGATAAAAAAGGAACTAGAAACAATAAGAAGGTTTGAAAGAAAGATGATAAGACGTGTTTATGGCCTGATTAAAGAAGATGACGAATGGTGAATAAGAAATAACTAGGGGATAGATGAGCTATTGAATCATGAGGACATTGTAAGATTCATAAAAACTTAATAAATACAGAAAATCCTGAGGTCGCAAATATATAAAAGCAGAAAGCCAGGGCTTACGTTGGGCTATGGTGCTGAAGAAGAAGAAGAAGAAGAAGAAGAAGAAGAAGAAGAAGAAGAAGAAGAAGAAGAAGAAGAAGAAGAAGAAGAAGAAGAAGAAGAAGAAGAAGAAGAAGAAGGTATGTAAGAGGTACTCATAAATATTGAACAGAATTGTCTCTCCTTCTGTTCTGGTCATAAAAATTTATTTAATTGGTTTTTAGAATACGTATTACCTTCATTAAATTGACTCACTTTTTTATGAGTTTGAAGTTTTATAACCGTTTTTAAACGGTAAGTTATTAACTGCTTTTAGACACACACACGCACACACACAAACGAGACCGAGTATTATATACTTCACGAAGTCAATTACAATACCCCATACAACGCAATTTGCATATCCAAAGGTGAAATTACCAGTCATATTTTATTCCACTCCATATTAAATGCTTTACGATACGTACAGTCGTTTGAGTAACAAGAAAATTATTTAACCCGGTTTAAATACGAGAGTTGTTTGCGGCGTTTGTAATTACGATGCGAGTAACCGACTGAACAATATTAAACGAACTCTATAATTTTCCATCCAGTTTAATCGGTTGTAAATTGTGAATTTTAAATTTAAAATGGTTTCACGTAAACAAAAAATGGCATATCGTATTGGCAAACTGTAATTAGTATTTCGTGTGTGAATAGAAACCACGATATCACTGTACCAGATCACTAAGGTTGTTGTTGAAACGGCCAAAACGGAAGCGAACCATTCCGTCAGTGATCTCTAGACAGTAGGCCAGTATGTCCATTTATTGTATTCATCGAATTCTTAATTTTTATAAATAGTGTAACGAGAATCGTATCGAACAGCCTGGAACGTCCTCCACCCGTCCCTTCACAGCCGTGCAGGTGTTTGTTTCAGTCAAGGCCGCTCTAAAGTACGTTCCAGAGTATTCTGGAGAACACTTCAAATACGCATTAGCTGACACACCACATTGAGGATGGAAAATTTCTAGGTAGAAGTATTGCAGCGAAGTGTTATTGTGTTATAGTAAGTGTGGAGTTCTAATAGTTGACATTATTATTGCGTGTGTACAAATTTAACTTGAATTATTGTACGAGACTAATCTTGTTGAATAACTTGTTGATTACAAATTATAAATTGTGAAAATTAAAGCTGGTTCTTAGCGACTTCATTGGTGCCTGTAACTTTGTTTCCACTGTACCATACGACGATCAGTGAGACCGTCGTTACAATATAATATAAACATATTTCAATGTAAATATATTTTTAGTATTTGTATAGGTTTACTATTTATATATACTGTGTATTCGTGTATTCATGCGTTCAAAATTAAAAATTACTTGTGCAGATGAAGCAGTGGAAATTTTTAAACGACCAGTCAAACGTAAATATCGAGTTCATGCTTTCCATACCAAACGAGAATAGAACGTTTTGCGCAGTACAATAGCTGATACGTAAATAGCCTGTGTTGAAAAGAATTTTTAATACTATCACATGTCAGAAAGATACAAACAGTGGCCTACACCGATTAAAATTTCAAAAACGAAAACAAAACATAAAAAAAAGAAATAATTTATAATGCCAAAAGTTGAAAACGCTTCGGTACAAACGCTGAAAGCGACGGCCTTTTTACAGTCATATGTTTTCTCGCATATGAGCTTGTCCCGACGTCTCGTTCTACCACAGAATGCATCCGATAGAGCGCGTTGTGGGCTTTTATCGCACTAGCGTAACGTCAGTTGTTCAAACAATGTGTTTTGATTAACAATAGTGTAATGCCCGACTACGAGGCAAACGGTAATGTCCTCTTTGCCTAACAAAGTCAAAGACAAAAGACATTGGTTTGAGTTGAGCAAAATACCTTTTAAAGACAGAATTTTTGAATCTATCTTTATATTGAAAAATACTGAAAGTTGCCTGTTCCCGTTCTCAGATTTAAGCTAATACGAGTAATTGAAATTACCTACAGAGACTTAAAACTAACCATTGCTGTAAGCGAATCAGTATGAGGACAAACCTGGCTATGCCAATGGTTCCCAAACTTTTCAGTCCGCGGACCCCCCCAAAAATTACAAATTTCACGGACCCCGTCTGAGTTCTGAAATAAAAAAACAGTAAATATGATACAATGTCTTGTTTTAATTTAAATGTATTAAAATTAAAATTCTCTTAACTTGTAAAATTATAATATTAATGATATCAAACATAGCTTTTGTTGTGAACAATGAAGCTGCTTTTGAACAATTAGCTCTGCAATATTGGGTTTAATGTCAGATAATTCCAATATTAAGTCACTCTCAATATTAAGTTTATTTTTTAATTTGACTTCAAGTACGTGAGCTGGGAGAATGCGGTTTCAAACAAATAAGTAAAGGTAAACACAGTTAAACACTTCAAAGAACGTTTTGCCTAGATACAGTGCTTGCTTATATACGAGATACAATGCTTATACATGGACTAAAACAGCGCGATCGGTTCCGCGTTGATGCGGCTCTCTAGTCAGTTCGGCTGACAAACAGATCTGCTACACGACATCATTTAAAGACATTATTAAAGCCTTTAGTTTGAAATTAGTTTCACAATTACAATTAGTTTGAATCAAAAATAAAATGTAGTGGAATTTTCTACTAATTATTTCTTTTATGAATTTGCTAACTGCTATAATTTTTTGTATTGTTCGACTAAGCTTTTCGTCATTACTGATATCTTCAGGTCTTAAACAACGTTGTTTAAGACCTGAAGATGTCAGTAATGACGAAAAGCTTAGTCGAACAATAAAAAAAAATTATAGCAGTTAGCAAATTCATAAAAGAAATAGTAAGGATGGCTGCTAATTTAAACAATACGAAGAATTTCTACTAATTGTTTTAAAATTATAAAATTTAGATTTTAGAGCATAAAAAATCGGAGGAAATTACGGTATATTCTATTTTTTATTAAAAGTGTCCACGGAACCCCTGAAACACTGTCGCGGACCCTACTTAGGGAACCACTGGGCTATGCGATAGGGTTCAGCATGTCATCGATACGTTTCAGTTTGTATTCAGATGACGTGCAACTGTAATGAACACTAAAACGTACCCTTGCATTTGTTTAAACAACAAAATATACGCAACTGCCTTGTTAACCGATAATCAAGTAACAGTACCTGACAGTCAAGACTCCCTACAAAGAATTACCATGATCGATTAATTGCTGAAGAATAAAATCTTACAAATTCAATAAAAAATCTTAAACCATGACGTTTTAATAATCTACCAGGTTATTAGTATTCAGTGATGATTAGTTATTAGTTATCACTGATCAGAAAATCAGTGACAATACAGCCTATTGAATACATTCAGTTCAATAGGAGTGAATACGTTCAATTTCCGAAGGTATATACTATCGTATTCTCGTATTGTATCGTATTACTATCGTATTATTTCAATTTACAGAAGGCAATGGCAATGCAAAGGATGACAAAGGATCGATTGCCGAAAGCGGCACTGAACTATAAAGCCATTGGTAGAAGAGACGTGGGTCGTCCGAGGATGAGGTAGGTGCCGGAACAGGTTTATATAACCTACTCCTTGAAGAGGAGAACATTTACTATCGTTCAGTGAAGATGTCCCAGTTTGGGTGACAGGATCTAATTTCTGTGGCTATCTATTAGATATTTTTTCCTGTTTATTATACAATAAATACATTTTATGCTACTGATTTTTTAACTGATTTGTGCTGGTTGACTGTAGTTAGTACTCATATGATGAAGTTCAATGGCATTCTAAGCAGAAGTCGTAACAGACTGTAAGGTAAAACTTGACGAAAGCAGAAACTCGAGCTTCTTTTTAAGCGTTTTCAAAAATAGTTCTTTCCTTTGGGTGTACCTTTTTTTGCGCAATATGTTCCGCACAATATGCACATACTCTTGGGCCGACTGTGGGCAATCACATCATGTGGGGAATCAATCTTTTCTTACGCATCACTTGGCATATTGAAGAAACTTAATTTCTGCCACTTGATTCTGTTATCTTCTTGTCGTGACTCACGTTTCCTATCCATACGTAAGAATCGGAGCCGGCACATTGGTTTAGTTTGCGACTCAAAACCGTAACGGCTGTGCTGTGGTCGTGGGATCGAGTCAAGCTCACTACTCGGTCTGCTCGGCCCTGTTAATACAGCGGTCTTGAGCTAGATAAATAACGAAGACAGATTCACATTACGTGCACGTACAGAACTGCCTCTTCACCGAGCGGATCACCAACGCACGGGGTTACTAGATGGCTGATTACTCTCTGTCGGAGGTACAACTAGAGTTGTGCCATGGCCAGAGGGTGCAACATGCGACAAGCTGGAGGTCTAATGCTTGAAGGGAGAAGAAGACGTAAGTGTCGGTACAGGTACTCTATTAGTAAAGAATGTAACAGAAGAATTACATTTTTCAACTCTTGAATGAAAGACTAACAAATTATAAACAACAGTAGAAAGAACACTTATAAAGAATGCCAGATTCAAGACTGGCCAAACAAGCCTGGAAATATTATCCAGGTTTACAGACCTGCAACTGTAATGGCCACTAAAACCCTTGCGTTTGTTTAAACCACAAAATATACGGAACTGTCTTATTCACCGATAATCAAGTACGTGACAGTCAAGACTCCGTACAAAGAACTACCATGATCGATTCTTTATTACCATTATTACAATTATTATGTAATAATCTTTATTATTCAATTATATTTTACGTGTGTCCGGCTTATAATGGAATTTATTGGCACACACTAGGAAAAGTAGAAAATTTACCCTCCAATACTGTATTTACCCTCCAAAATTGGATTTACCCTCAAAGGCTGATGTACTAGTTTATAACCATCCTTATCATCAATGTCATGTGGAATTGCAGCTACTCTTTGAGCCCTTCTGACTGCCTGCCACAGAGGTAGTGACGAGTCGGTTCACACTTACTCATTATAGTTTTATATGTCCCTTGTCCTCTTCTATCGGTTCCTCCAATTATTCCTATCCCTCGACTTTCCCCTACACTCTCTGACGTCCATCTTCTTGACACCCTTTATGACCTGATTATCCACCCCTTTCTTTGGTTTTTCTGTGTATCTATTTCTCTGTGATCCAGTATGAAATGTTTTTCAAAGTTATTTGATATTTTTGTCCAAACGTGTGTCCATACCACTACCACCTTATATATGACACAGGTGTTTGTGTAAACCCAGGAAGAGGTAGCTGGAGGATCTTTGAATGCGAAGCAGGAGGTGCCTTGCCAATGCTATGATGTGAAGATAATGATGATATTCAAATCCACATATTTAGCGTAGTTATTATTTGATTGTATGGGAAGTCAAAGCTTAGTGGATCTCCATTATGCAACTCTAATACAAATTAATTAAAACTTTTGTTAATTTCGTACTTTATCCCTGATACACAACACTCAGTCAGTGTAGTTTCATTTACTTTAAAGTGAAATTGTTAGTTTCGTAGTTTCATTTATTGGTTTCTGAAATTAATAGTTCTTTGACACATTCATGGTTCAAAGGGAATTTGTACTGAGCGTTTTGTAACCGTAGGCCGGCTTATCGATCCAAACACATAAAGCTAAAAGTCTGTCATCGGGGAATCACCGCGTTCACCTGCGACCGAGGTAACGAAACATAATTACGACCCGGTGACCTCGTTTCTGTCTTCCCCTCTTCTAACTACATGTATTGGTATAGAAGCGTCATTAATATGATTATAGAGTCAAGTGTAGTAGTAATAGTAGTAGTAGTAGTAGTAGTAGTAGTAGTAGTAGTAGAAGTAGTAGTAGTAGTAGTAGTAGTAGTAGTAGTAGTAGTAGTAGTAGTAGTGATAGTAAGCGGTCATAACTTCAATACCCGCAAACCAAAATAAAAGGAAGTAAACATTTCTTTGGCTTTATATAAACCTGTATATAAAAGAGGTGTAATTAAAAATTTCATAAGCAATCAGGAAATTGCAAAAGGAACAAAGATATTTAAGAAATTTATATACTTATTTTGGCATTTGTGGGGAGATAATCTTCTTCAGAATAAATCTGTGGAAGACGCACCAGTGGTGTAAAAAGTAGGTTTCCACAAGCAAGTGAAACATTTTTCAAGAAAAGATCTTTACTGGCGTGCGGAAACGTGTTCCTAGAAATTATAAAGAAATTTTTAAAGAATTTTATTTGGAGCATAAGCTCATATGGCTCGGAAAACTGTACTTCGAGGAAAGTGGAGAAGAGACGATATATTCTGATGATAGTTTATACCAGGGGTCTCCAAACTTTTTCACTTGAGGGCCGAATTGAAAAAACTTGGAGGTCAGGCGGGCCAATAATATATATATATATATTATAACTTTACTATCTGCGTGTTGTTGTGTTGTGTGAATGTATGAGCACCTACCTGCTGTCCGATCTTGCGGTTTTCTTCCGACTAGGGCGTGTGGATTTTGGATTTGATTTCGCAAGTATGTAAACTCAAATGTATAACAACAGCACACTAAATAAGTTATTTTAAAAGTGAAGAGTTTGGTGAGGTTGGTAGGCTCCGTAGTACAGCAATAAAAAAATACAATATGGGGTAATAAAACGGTGTTTATTACTCCAATGACACACAAGAATAAAATGCTTATATGATCAAATATTCTTACAAACTAAACAGTGAATAAATCTTGAATAATGTTTTCTAAATGATTAATAATTTTCAGAAGTTGAGCTCGTTATTTTGAAAGAGTTTATTTGAACTGAGAATTTAATTAATCCATTTAATTTAATTTAATTTCAATGTCTTTAAAATTTGATTTTAATGAAATAAAAAACTCCAAAGTTACTTGAAAATATTCAGAAATAAACTAGGCGTGACAATCTAGTTCACGTCCCTTTATTTACTAGTGATCTGACTCACGTATACTGCAGTATGAGCAAATTATTTAATTCTTTGTTAAGATTTGTATAGCGCTTTTTGTTTTATCTACTATTAATTCTTAACTAATGCTTATTAATTACTTATACTGGCTATACAGATTATCACACATGAATAATTCTTATTTAACTAGAGTCTTTGATTTCTGGCATCTGAATGATTTATATTACATTGATTTTAATTAAAAAAGAAAGAAAAATTTAACGGTTGAAAAATAAATAACTTGATTTTGACTTTCCTGTTTCTGGAGTGGATTGTAGAGTTGCTCCGGATGCCCCTCGCTGTCCTTGTCCAATCGGCTAGAGATAGTGATCTACTTGAGCGTCCTGGGTTTTGGCGGTGAGCTCGGAAATCAGCAACACTCTGCTTTCCTGCTATTGATGAAGTTTTACGTCTGTAGTTGTCTGCGAGAACTGCTTCACGTCCCTCGTCAATTCACGTGCCACGTCAGCGTGTGTGTGTGTGTCTTTTCGAGTTGTAGCTCTGCTTGTCAGCTGATTCGCAAATGGTTTAGACGGCCTCTCTGTCGTATTCTTGAAGTAAGGTCTTGTAGTCTTGTAGATCTCTTGCGTGCATACGCCCACAGTTAATGTAGTGCACGGTACGCTTGTTTGTTGGTGTGGAAGAGTATCTTGACTGAACGCTGTAATTACGAGTCGTTACAGTTGATCTGTTTTATGATGATCGTAATTAGGCGTGTTGACCACGTAGAGTCTTCAGATGAGTCTTCACAAAACTATGGTTTTGAGACGATTGAAGCTATACGTCTGTTCTCCTCGAATACTGGCAGTAGAGTGTTTGATCAGCCCCAAAACTCCGCGTTGGTTCCAATTTCTTCGAATGATTTGATTGGCTGACACACTCTCCCTACTACTCAAAATTTGAATCACCTCAGCCCGTGAGAACGAAACTACTTTCCCACAGACGGAGAATTTATATTATTATTAATATTCTTAACACAACGGAACTGAATTGTCGTTTCGGATTTCCTGTGGCACTTTTATATTGCAATTATCTTGGCTGCAAACCAAGTTGTGCTAATTCTAAAATACACAATTTGTTGTAAATTCTTATAACATATTAAAAGCTCTTTTATGTAGCTCAATTATTACGGAAGTTATTAACATAAAATTAATTAGCTCTGTTATTATTTAATTATGTTGCATAACATTCGCACACCCTATTATTAATATTTCGGCAAACATTTTGGCTAAAATGGATTTCGCCTGAATTTACTGGTTTCCGAAATATTAATAATTGAAAGTTTGGGTGTGGTCGTATTCGTTACACAGTGAGTTGATTATGTAACAGCCGCGTGTGCGCCTTGTACAATGCATTATTATGATCGCTATAACATATGAGTGGAGTTTCGACTATTAAAATTTATTTAAACGTCAATATAGTATACCCTTAACATATAACTCCAAATTAATGATATTTGGTCCTGTTATAATATATATATACTTTTTAACTTTTTTAAGTTTACGAAATAATCAAATTAATAAAATAGATATTTAAATAAAAATTAAGTAGACTTATCCAAAGAAAACAAATAGATTTATTAAAAATAATGTAATTAAAAGTAAGGAAAAAATAACATTCAAAGATATTTCTTATGTATTATTTTTTGGCTTTCTTATGTATGTATGGGATTTGTGGATTTGCTTCTGACATATAATGTATGTTCATTTTGGGTCAAATTTTGATTCTTCTATCAGTAGAATGGATTTCAAGTGTTCGTCTGACAGGTTAGCCCTGTACTTTGATTTTATACTTATTTCTTGTTTAGTTATTTAATAAAATGTTATAATTTTTGAAGTATTTTGACGATCTATTTAAAAACTGCACGTAGCAATATCTGGGTTGCCGCGGGCTGTAGTTTGGAGACCCCTGGTTTAAATTATTGAAACAATGAAAATTATTAAAAAATATTATGCAACGTTACAAGTATTTTAAAAATTCACACAAATACATTACCATGTACTCAACGTAACTATGAAGTGTATTACACCGGCTAGGTCGCAGGATTTTTTTTATTCTTGTTGCGTCAAGTATACGTAGTTGCACAATAATTAAATAATTTTCAAAGAGGAGTGAGATGTTGTTGACATGAAATAATTAATTAAAACCGTTTCTAAATAATCGTACTAAGATTTATTAATATTAATTGAAAGATGAAAAAGTATTAAAATTTAGAATTATAAAAAAATATTCTCTTTTATAGGTTTACATAAAGTACCATATAACCTTCTCTGCTGTTCATGACATATTAAAATAAATAACCATATAATCTTACTAGCTAAACAGACATGTTAAACAAATTATCTAAACACGTTACCGTTGCGTGTGTGTCCAAAATCCTGAGAATTTGATGATTATGATGATGATGATGCTGATGCTGTGTTCTCTGTCTCTACGGGTTGTTGTTTGAGATGGTCCAGAGTTCCTCCATAAATCTTGGTGTGTATGGTAAAGATGTCCTGATCAATCGGCAGACCAGCAGCGTGACGTTGTGTGAAGATATCTTGAGTCTCTGAGACCGCTCAAAATTGCCGGTGGTATTTATACTGGACGGCGATCTGACAGGTCCAGGACTGTTTTCGACCTGTTAGATATTGTCACTTCGTGCAAAGCGTCCTTTTAATTACAAATCACTTTTTGGTTCATTTTCGAGATTTCGTAAACATACTCGTAGCACGAGCGATATCATCGTTTGCGTAATTTTTTCCTGGTCATTCACATATAACACACTTATTAATTACTATTTAATTACACTAGTAATTAACATTAAATTACCCAGCCTCTTTATTATTGCACATTTTGCAATAATTTTTATATCACCATATTCGTTAAAAATTTCTTAATGTAATGGTGTTTTTATAATTTGGGTAACTCTTCGTTCACAGGTTTAAAACGTATTAATTAGTTTATTTTTATCCGGTTAAAACTTGATTACAGCCGTACGCATCACCCCATCTTTTCCTGCTGTATTCACGCGGGGCAGGTGTACGCTATCTGACAATTCTGAGAGCCTACATAATATTGTTAAAAACTGTTCATCATATACTTTCTATGCTAAATATTTACAAACATACCGCCCTGGGCAAATATGCAAATATATGTATTGTTGCAATATAATATATTCTTGTAACGAAAGTGTTATGTATTAATAATAATAACAATAAAAAATATAGCCTATTCAAGAATAATTGAGCAAATATGAATGTAATACACACTCTCTCTCTCGCGCGCGCGCGCACACACACACACACACACACACAAATCTACATCTATACATGAGTAAATCTATACGCTTGTATGTACCTATGTATAATCTATTACGAGTGAACCCATAAAAACTATTCACATTTTTTTAGTGATTATTTTTCATTGCAACGAAGCCTGTAGTTCAGTGCGTTTAATGGTAGCTGTGGGCTGTGACAGGCCTACATCCGTTTCACATGACTGGTTGCGCCTCGTCGGTACAAAGCTCAGATAATTACTGGGTGATAAACATTTTTTGCAGAATAAAACAAAATGCATTCAGTGCTATATGGTGTGTAAAATGCGGGCGACGCGACGCATTGGAAGACAACCGTATTGAATATTTATATGTTATTTTAGTTTTCACAGCTGGATTGCAATCGTTCTATTGAAATTATCCGGGTGTAATGTTGCGATTCCTTGTCTGATGTTATTTCTTTACAATAAGTTTTATTCCAGAATAATGGTCAATTGCGATTATAGAAGGAGAAGCTGGTAAACGAGTTCCCTAATTAAATAAAGTAATTAAGCGTGAAAGTACTGATAAATGTTTAGTGAAGGTGAAATTTCCGCTCGCCAGAGGGATTTGGCGGCCACGGCGCGGCGAGACAAACTTTCAATCGGTTTAGTTACGGTCCAAAGGGACCTGTTTGTCATGCGAATACTGATAGGCTGGTACCATTACACTGATCATCCGTATTTTACTAATGGTCCAATAGCGAAATCGACGTTATTATTTTTACGAACTTGTGTGTGTATGTGTGCGCGTGTGTGCGCGAGCGGGGCGCGCGCGCACACACACACACACACACTTTTTGCTACAGTATATTTCTTGATGCATATATATTTAAAATTTATATTTACTTTACCTCAAGATGTTTTTTTCCTTATGTGAGACATGTTTCGGGAAACATATTGTTCCCATCCTCAGCCTTCTTAATTTTGAATCTTGTGGAGAACTTGTGAATAACAACCAACCAAAACACAAGTACTCCACAAGATTCAAAATTAAGAATACTGAGGTGGAAACAATATTTTTCCCGAAACATGACCCAAAAAAGGGGAAAACATCTTGAGGTAAAGTAAATATAAATTTTAAATATATTATATATGTGTGTGTGTGCGTGCGCGCGCGCGAAAGTTTTCACGATAAACATCCGTTGTATTAACTTTTAAGGTACAAAAGTGTGTGTGGTTTTAAAACGCGAGGTTTCGTTTTTTGAGCCGAAACATTTTCAATACGCAATGTCGCCTTGAAAATATTCCATATTCCAGTACAAGGAACGAAACATTACTTTCTAGAAACTACACCATGGTTGTACCTGACAACTTACTGCTATAAACTGTACACACACACACACACACACACACACACACACACACACGTAAATACATATATACTGTATATGTTGCGGTTTGGAAGCTCATGAATAATCGTGAGTTATTCCAAAGACGCTAATGAGGAAGGCTGGATTGTTTGTTAGAAAGAAGTGGACTGTATTAAAGATGTTGAACATTCGTTTATTGAAAAAATCTTATTGTTAATTACGATCGGCACGTGCGGATGCATTTGAGGCAATAACGCCCGAAATTAGTTTTGAATAAAATCGTGGTCCATTGTAGATGGACGCAGGTAGTTGAATGAAATGAAATATTGTAAATGCATGCTAAAAAATAGCCAGAAGCCGCGGCTGTAAGAGAAGTGTTTTACGAGAGTTGCGCTCGGAGTCTTGTTATAAACTGAACTAAACTGGCTTGCAGTCGGCGGTGCTGGCCGGCTGCAACGTTTGATAAACGCGTGACGTCATCCGCGCGTGCCGTATACGGTGGTGGACCGCTTACAGCTGATAAACCAGTACAAAGTTTAAACATACTGCCCGCCAAAATCGGGACGATTTTGTACATTAACGGTTAAATTGAACAATATAATAATTAAACTTACATGTCGTAAGCGATACAGTAGTTGGCGCACTGGCCAGAGAGCAATGACATAATAAACATAATATGAATTCAATTAACAATCACCAAGCATACAATAAATTGACCCTTACGCCAATAGCAAGGGCTTACTGACGTTAAAATTACTCAAAACATAATAGTAATACAATACGCACAATAATACAATAATTAAGTAGATATTGATCTTTCCCAAATAATACCCCTTGATATTTGCCAAGCATTACAATAACAAGTGATAACACCATAAAAAATACAATAATTTCCCCATGATATTGACATAACAACCCCAATGAATTTCATAATGTTTGACCCTTAGAAAATACAATACATATATAGAATAATTGACACTATAAATGACACTTGTGGTTCTCAGAATTTGAATCACACAAACATATTAACAATACACAACATCCATAATGATTGATAGTACATATGAGACACAGTCACTATTGCTGTAATAGCTAGCGGCACTTAAACAATGTTACAATGCTTATGATACAATCGACTTGTATGCTCGCCCCGGGGAATGTCCCGGGCGTGGTCCATGTAATGTGACACACACACACACACACACCTCGTATGGCACGCATACGATTAGTGTGTAGCCACCGGAAGGGGGCATAATTTGTGGATGGGTCGGCGTAAGATACCTAGCGCGGTGCGAACTTCTGCGACGCGTACTAAGGAATCTTGACCCGGAAAAACATTGGTAATTACCCCACGCTTCCATTCTAGAGGGGGGGAATTGTCATCCAAAATGAGGACAAGTTGTCCGACGTTCAAATTCTTTAATGGGGTGCGCCATTTATTGCGCTGCTGCAGCTGGTGCAGATAATCCCTAGACACACACACACACACACACACACACACACACACACACACACACACACACACACACATGTGAATAACGTGATGTAAGCCTTGGTCGTGGACTTAGAGCGCTGCCCGCCATAGCGCAAAAGCACAGGACCGGCGTAATCCACTGCCGACTGTGAGAATGGCCTTGACGGCGTGACCCTAGAAGAGGGTAATTGACCGAGTAATTGATTCGCGCCTTTAGCCCGGAAGCGAAAACAAGTGACACACTTATGTATCACTGAGCGGATATAGGACTTATCGTGTATGATCCAATACTTACGCCTAAGCGAAGCTTGAGTTGATTGCACTCCAGCGTGCAACAAACGGATGTGTTCGTATTCAATTATTAATCTCGTGAGATGAGAGTGCGGGTGCAAAATTATTTGGTGTTTAGTCTCGTAGCTAAGTGGGGAGAATTGCAAGCATCCACCCACTCTTAAAATGCCTGATTTATCCAGGAATGGGTTGAGAGCAAGAATTTTACTACTGCGTGGAAGGCACCGGTGTGCCTCAAGCTCCCTAACTTCCACGTCGAAATGCAACTTCTGAGATTGCCGGACAAAAATCAAGAGCGTGTCAGACAATTCTTGAGCCGACAAAAAGGACGTGTCTCTATCAACCACCGCGAGCCTAGAATTGCGAAAAAATCGACGGCAATATGCGAAGACGCGAATAAGCCTCGTAAGAGATGAATAATTTTCAATGTAACTATGTGTTGAGGACGCGACAATTAGTGAGGTTTGAGCCTGCTTGCGACGTTCCTCTTCAATGTCGGGAAAAGTACAGGGAGTTTTAATGTCGAACGCGCTGACCGGCCATGAGGCCGCATCACGAGCCAACCAGGAGGGACCATTGAGTATGACAGTGCAAACTACGAGGGAGGCAACCGCGCGATAAAACGTCGGCAGGGTTGTCATTTGATACTACATGACGCCAAATTCCCCTGCTGCTAACAAGACGCTGTATTTCCGCGACACGGTTGGCCACAAACACCTTCCAGCGGGAAGATTGCTGATGTATCCAGTACAACGCTATCATCGAATCCGAATAAAGATATAGTCCGTCAAAATTGTAATCGACGGCATTTAAAACCTTGGAGGTTAATTGAGCCAACAATAAACAAGCACAAAGTTCAAGTCTAGGAAGCGTTATCCGTTTCAGCGGAGCGACCCTAGATCTAGCACACAACAAGTTTGATGATATGGCGCCGTTCGAATAGACCGCCCGCACATAAATGCAACACGCGTAACCTTTAGCCGAAGCGTCGGCGAATCCGTGCAGCTGCAATGAACTAACCGGGTAACTGTTCGAACTCTTAACCGACCTCGTAATCTCAAAATGAGTGTCGGAGATTAATTGAGCGTATAATTCCAACCATTGATTGGCTAATGATCCGGACAAGGGTTCGTCCCAATCAGTGCCCGCCAACCACAACTGCTGCACGAAATGCTTGCAGCAAAATGTGATGGGAGCGATTAAACCTAGTGGATCATAGATCCCGGCGATGATTGACAACACGCTTCTCTTGTTGAAAACGGTTAAATTGTCATCACCCCTAACGGTGTATAAAAAGTTATCCCCCTCAACATTCCATTGTATGCCCAAGGTACGCACGTTTTGACCCTTGCTGAAGTCACGGGTTACTTGGGCGCGAAGAGTCATAATCTTATGGTGGTTAGAGAACCATTTATGTAACGAAAAACAATACCTCCTCAACAACTTCTCGATCTCGCATTTCATTTCAGCTAAGCCGTTCGGATCATCCGAACCCGTTATGAGATCGTCTACGTAAAAGTCATTTGCTATGGCCTTAGCAGCTGTAGGGTAGTCGGATTTATTTTCATATGCTATTTGAGCCAGACAACGCGTAGCAAGGAAGGAGGCACTAGCAGTGCCATATGTAACCGTCCTTAACGCGTAATGTCGCAATTCCTTATGCGGTGCATCACGCCAAACAATGCGTTGCAAGTTTGAATCCTTAGGATTAACAATGATCTGGCGATACATCTTTTCAATGTCCGCAATAAGTACGTATCGGTGGGTGCGGAACCGAACCATTATCGAAAACAGATCCTGCTGGATCGTAGGACCGACCATTAAAGTATCGTTAAGGGACAAATTATTGGTGGTTTTAGCGGATGCGTCAAATACCACGCGCAATTTAGTGGTTAAGCTAGAGTCTTTGAAGACTGCGTGATGGGGCAGATAAAAGATCTCTGACCTGTCAAGCGACAGATCGTATTCATTAAGCGGCGACATGTGGCCAAGTCTTAGGTAGTCACTCATGAACTCACTATAATCCTTATAAAGGGTAGGGTTCTGCTTGAATTTGAATTCTAACGATTGGAATCTGCGTATGGCTCCGCGGAGAGAATCTCCCAAATAAGATTTATCAGATCTGCGGGGCAGGGCTACCACGAATCTCCCGTCGCGATTGCGGCTAGTGTTTTCCACGAAATGCCTTTCACACGGCGAGTCCTCAGATCGGGCTTCGCGACTAGAGATCTCCTCCAATTTCCAAAATTCCTTTAGTTGCGAGGAAACCTGATTATCGTCCCTACAGACCATAAAGGAAGAAACCGTTTTAGTTATATCGACGTTGAATGGTAAGTCACCGGCCAAAATAAATCCTAACTTGGTTTCCTGAATTATAGGAAAGTGTGGTCCGCGCGTATATTTCACAGGTTCAATTAATTGGAGAAAATATTGAGCGCCGATTAATATATCGACTTGCGACGAGCAATGTAGGTGAGGATCCGCCAAGAATATGCGCTTGGGTAAATTTAAAGAGGCAAGATTGAACGACTCCGCCGGTAAATTATTAGTTATACTGGGTAATACGGCACAATGTACGTTTAACGTGAAGGGTTTATAGCGCGAATGTAGCCTTACATTAGTACTGAAGTCAGCCTGGGAAAGCGAGTTGTTTATACCCGTGATGGGCAGTTGCGATTTAACCAATTGGAGGCCCATCCTGCGGGCGAAATCCATTGTGCAAAAGTTCGCTTGGGAACCGGAATCCAGTAATATCCTAACGGGAAATTTTTTGCCGACTTTATTGTATGTCATACAGACGGCGGTAGATAACAATACCGATTTATTGGTCTGTGATTTCAGTGAACACTGGTTGTTAACAGAAGTTACGTCCCTGTTGGGGACATGAATCGTTGTGTGGTGACGCCTAGAACATTTTTTACATGAGAATTTTGAGGGACATTTTGAACCCTCGTGTCCCGAACGGAGGTAGTTTAAGCAAAGTTTGTTTTTTATTAACGCGTTTTTTCTATCAGGGATAGACAGCGATGTAAATTGTGGGCAATCGCTAAGTCTATGTACACCGTTACACAGCCTGCATAAATTGTTTCTAATATGTGAGTGGAATGCGCCCTTTGGAGTGCTTATCTGTTTAACTGCCTTGCGATAAGGAGACTTATCGCTTTTGTTCAACCTGCTCGTTGGGCTAGTCGCGTTATCGAGATTTTGCAATAATTTCCTACGTGAATTTAGAAAATTTATAAAATTATTAAAATCAGGGAATTTATGCTCCGATAAACTCTCTTTCCACAAACGTAAAGTGTAATTGTCAAGTTTTTTGGCTAAATAATTTACGACAATAATTTCAAACGTGTTGACTGGCAGTTTGAGATTATTTAAAGCGTTTATATTTGCAGAGATTTGATCAATAAATTGCGATATGCTAACTTGGGATTCCTGTTGAACTAATGGTACGTCTAGGACATTCCACACGTGGTGAGCGGAAACAATCAGCTTACTATCATATCTATTCCTCAACAGATCGATAGCCACCGCGTAATTCTCATGTGTTATGGGCAACGATTTTATTACGTTAAGCGCCTCGCCATGTAATGACGAGTGCAAATAATGAAGTTTCTGTATATCTGTCAGATCTGCTCTGACATGAATTAGTTCCAGAAAAATATGGTAATAATGTTGCCATTCCACAATACTACCCTCAAACCGTGGTAATTTTATTGGTTCCAATTGAATGGGGGGTGTTTTAGGCTGTTTACCTTCAGCATTAATTACTGGTTTTTGGTTCATATGCTCAGCTTGCTCTAGCAGGTGTTGCAATTTACATTCTATAGTACAGAGATCGTCCTCCGTTTGCACTCTATCACTCGTTAAAGCAACGTCTGCTTCCTCAGCCTCGATTTGTGACTGAATCTCGTCATATTTGGTGGATAATTCCATCAAATGACGCAGTTTTATTTTCAGCGCATGAGGATCGCTGTTTAACAAATCGAAGTTATCCGCGAAGGTATTTGCTCGGGATATTGAGGCCTTAATTGTGCCTCGTTTTTTTATTAGAGCCCTTACATCGGCCATTATTACAGTTTAAGATAAAAAGGGAAAGATATTTAGAAAGCAATTGAGCATAGAGCATGTGAACCACAAACTTAATTTTGAATGAGTTTAAATACGTTTTGGTAGCTAGCGATCGTTGTTTTGAACATAAACTTACTCTCTCTAACTAATCAAACTTGTTGGCAGTTAAATTATTGAAATTATGAATCTAAATGGTTACAAAGTATATCTTTATCTTTAAAGTTCTGACTGATAATGAGCTGCCAACCATTTATTAATTTGTATTGTGTAATGAGGTATTTGTTTATATAAATGTGTCAAAAAATACCCACTGAGTGAAATATTATTAAAAATCAAATATAAGTAAAGTTTATAGTCATGTGGCCGTTGATCCATTCGTGATGAAGCTGGCTTCGATCCCGTTTGGAGCTGCTACATCTCCTGTCTCTGCCGGTCAGCCGATGCCCCATGTTGTACCCTCCATCAATTAAAGCTGTGGAATCTCGAAAATGTTGTCCTGTTTCGTCCCGTCGTCTCTGGTCTACTGCTTGGCTGAATCTTGTCGAGATGACTGCGACGTGATTCACAATAATGGTGTCGCTCAGGACGAAAATGATGCCCGTAGGGCGTGATTAACTTCAGATTGGTTTTTCCAGAAATGATGTGTATAAATAAATGCTGTCGCTTGTGTACTCAGATATGAGAAATCTGTGCCGTGGGGACCAAAAATGATGTCGTTTTTGGCCTGAAAATATGAAATCCGGTCCGGTGGGACCAAAAATGTTGCGGTTTGGAAGCTCTTGAATAATCGTGAGTTATTCCAAAGACGCTAATGAGGAAGGCTGGATTGTTTGTTAGAAAGAAGTGGACTGTATTAAAGATGTTGAACATTCGTTTATTGAAAAAATCTTATTGTTAATTACGATCGGCACGTGCGGATGCATTTGAGGCAATAACGCCCGAAATTAGTTTTGAATAAAATCGTGGTCCATTGTAGATGGACGCAGGTAGTTGAATGAAATGAAATATTATAAATGCATGCTAAAAAATAGCCAGAAGCCGCGGCTGTAAGAGAAGTGTTTTACGAGAGTTGCGCTCGGAGTCCTGTTATAAACTGAACTAAACTGGCTTGCAGTCGGCGGTGCTGGCCGGCTGCAACGTTTGATAAACGCGTGACGTCATCCGCGCGTGCCGTATACGGTGGTGGACCGCTTACAGCTGATAAACCAGTACAAAGTTTAAACAGTATATATATATATATATATATATTATTTTATTTACTTTACCTCAAGATGTTTTCTCCTTATTTGGGACATGTTTCGGGAAACATATTGTTCCCACCCTCAGTATTCTTAATTTTAGTATTCATACATATATAATTTAGTTATCCGCTCATTTGGTTAATAATTAACTTTTTATAGATTTAAATAATTTCAGATTAATTATACACACTTCTAAAGGCACAGAAATTAATATTTAGAAAAGCTCATATATTTTTAAATATAAAAATATCAATTTATTAATAAAGGAACGGATACAGATACAGGTTGATTCAAAATGTGATTACTGTTTCAAAATTGAAAAAACAAATATATTAGGATAATATATATTCGTTGTAACATATAGTAATAAATCAACTTAGTATACCAAATTATAGATAGAACAGTTGATAAGGTTAGAAATATCAAATCTACAAATTATGGTTAATACAAATAAGGTTATGGGACAAATTTTAATCGGAAAAAGCCCATACGATGATGAACAGAAGATGATTAACGAATGCGAACATTAACAAGGAACTAAAATAAATATTTTTATTTGAAACCTTCTTCTGTGTAATAAACCTGTTTGTATATTTAAAAAAGAGCTACTACTATATTATCGTACACACCTGGAAAAATAATACAACAGCTTAAAAATTATGAATTATTAAAATTTGTCAACTTTTTTCAACCCTGGGGGGGGGGTCCGGTCTCTTCCGTTCCCCCATAAATACGCTACTGAGTGCCGTGATGAATCGCTTTTTTCCCCGAAGGTTTTTCTGCAACGCTTTGTGTTCTAGGACACAAAGCTGGAATCAGCTGCCTGAAGACACCAGTGATGGGTATTTCAGTTTTGTTCTCATTTTTTGTGTTTGTGGGTCTGTGTTTGTTAACATGTAACGAAACGAGGGCCATTGTTCTGAAAAATTTAATTTTTTTGTTCGATACTGAAAGGCTATCTTAAAGGTGCTTAGGCCATGAGCACCGAAGAAATATTTATTTAATCTAATCATTGAGTGCAAAAAAAAAGAAGATTGATGGTTTCACAGATCATATATTTATGTATCTTTCTTTCTATAGTCATCATTCTTTTATAGATAACAACATTTACAGAGTAACTAAAGTAGTCAAAAAATAATAAATATATATTTTTCAGATTACATGCGACGCCCATATGTAACGTTGACAACGCACCATCGGCTTAACAGTTTTTTTTTTGGTCAAGAGAACTTAATGCGCTGGGCGAACGTTTGTGTGTATGAGTGGCTAGAAGGGTGAGGTCTCCCACACTGCAGCTGTGTGTTACAAAAACCTTGTACTACGCTGTGTACAAGCGGGGAGAGATATCACAGAGACCCGCCGTCCTTCTCCGCTCCGGTTACAAATTAGTTAATTTTTTAATTATCCGAATGTCGTCCCATCTGCCTGACACAACGTCGGTCGCCCTCCTTTCTCGGTTCCCTAATAAATGTGTTTTTCTCTTTCTCTTGTCCAGTACAGCAGTGAAAATACTGAATGTATAAAAATCCAAATTTTTTACTATCTAAGCGGACGCACAAATGACAATATACCGCGCGACAACTCGTACAGTCGTTCGTAACACGGAACGCGTATAAAGTACCGGTACTAACATTGGTAACAACAGTACTGTACCTCTAAAATAAAAGTAAATTAACTAAATGGTAACTGGTAATATACCAAATACGTACTAATACTGATTCTTCTTCTTCTTCTTCTTCTTCTTCTTCTTCTTCTTCTTCTTCTTCTTCTTCTTCTTCTTCTTCTTCTTCTTCTTCTTCTTCTTCTTCTTCTTCTTCTTCTTCTTCAGCACTACAACCCAACGTGAACCCTGGCTCCCAACACCAATCTTCTCCAAAGTCTCCTGTCCATTGACATCCCAGTGTAACACTCTCACATTAATATTCTGAGATTTTTTAGTACATCATCCAACCATCTTACCCTAGGTGGACCCCTCTTTCTGCTTTTATAGACTTGGGCCATCAGGATTTTCTTTGGCACACGCTGGATCATCTATCCGCAGTAGGTGAGCCTTCATGAATCTTACAATGTCTTCACGATTTAATAGCTCATCTATCTCATAGTTATTTCATAGTCTACATTCGTCATCTTCTTTAAGCGGGTCATAAACACTTTTTATGATCTTTCTTTTAAACCTTCTTAGTGTTTCTTGTTAGTTTTTTATCAGTGTCCATGTCCGCCTCCGTAAGTAACAACCGGTTGGACTAACACTGATAACAAGTCTAGTCTTTATCCTCTGCCAAACATTACGAGTGTCGCGATCGTTCAGATTCGTGCGTGTGACTCTTCACTTTACAAGTGGAACCCTATCTTATCAGGACCGTGCGAAAACGTGAATTTAGCGTCTCTCTCAGAACATTAAAATCTTTTATTTTTGTAGAATAATTTTAGTAGACTTAGTAAAAAGCTTATGGGTTTATATTAAGAAAAAAAAATCAAGCGAAAAGCCTAAATTAAATTTTCATCGTCATCACCGTACTAATAATAATAATAATCATCATCATCATCATAAATTGTTGGGCAAAATAAGAAGCAATGACATAAAAGGAGAAATAAGGCAAGGTAAATAAAGTAACAGAAACGATGAAAAGCAAGGTATATAGAAATACAAGGTAAGACCGCTGGCCGCATCTGTCCCCGCGACACCTTTTATTGCGGCCCGCGACTATGCGTTGGAAAACCAATTTAATAATGGCTCTACTTACTTTAACAATTAAATTATAACAAATACAGTTTTATTTTAACTGACAATGGTCTTAAAGAAGAAATATATGAAAGACGTTTCAGTGATTCATTCGTACAGTACATTTTATTTCATTAGTTTAATGTAATGTGTATTTGCTGGAATCCTCTTTTATTTTCATCGTGTTACAAGACCTAGTCTACTACCTTCCAATCCTCGGCTAGAAAAAACAAACGCCAACGGATGTCCTTGACTAATGCATTGTTCTTGATTCGTAATCAGCCGCATCTGTTGTTCAGATTTACGTTTAAGTGTTTTCAAAGTACAAATCGATGCGCAGACAAGACCTACTCACTGAGCTCTTAGATTCAATGGAGAGAAGGGGAGTGAGCAGTCATCACACAACAAGTACGTTGATAACTTCAAGAAACAAACAGTTCAAACAGACATTGCTCAATTTGAAGCTCAAAGGGAGGAACCAGTGAGCGTCGGAGTCAACAGGAAGTGTAAATAGATTTTGTAATAAATTAAAATCTTCAAACGTCGTTTGGAAAAGAACGAATTGGCTCGTTTTCCAAGCTGTCGCCAAACAGCCCAAGATTTCAAAAATTATAAACGTGATTTTTGTACTATTGTATTGTTCAAGATATGTATTAAGACATGATAAATGTGTAAACTACGTAATATTGTTCTAAGGCTTTCACAGCCGGTGTCGGTTATATTTGAAGTATTTACCGGGCTATTTAGCCGTGGTCCAGGGTTTACATTAAAACCAAAAGGCTTCACCACAGTACTGTGGGCCTGACGTTTGACATCCCTTGTTGGGTAGACTTTAATCCACTGAAGATGGCAGGCAGTGGAGCTGCTGAAACGTTTGGTTTGTTTGTAAACCCTGGACCACGGTCAAACAGCCCGGTAGATACTTCAAATATAGTGTAAACTACGAATTTTTACTAATTTACACGTAAGTAATGATTTTTTTACATTACTTGTCAAAAATTGAGGGTGCGCCCGGTAGGTTTGTATCTTTAATGTGGCTCTTAGGTACTTTTAGGCTGAAAACCACTGCTATATTGTAAACGCTGCATAATAAGCTTTTTAGCGAAGAAGAAATACGGAAAGAGCAAGGAAACGGAGGAAAGATATAGTCGAAACAGACAGAATGCCCAAACCAAAGGACAGAACGAAAACGATAAGAAGTAGAAGAAAAGGAAGAAGAAGTAGAAGAAGAAGAAGGTGTATATTTCAAGTCATGGAGAAGAAGATAACAAGTGAGAAGGTAATCTTAGAATCAGAATATTGTAAATTTTATAAAGCCTAGGAGGAATAGCTTGTTGCTTTAATAAAACATAATGAATATCTTCTGCAGCATTCTGACATGCAGCCAAGTATACATTGTTGCACAACGCAAATACAAATTCCAAAGTATACTTGGACAGGCGTCTCAGACAGTAAGTAACATGTAATAATAAAAGAGCATTGAATTGTAAGTTCAAAATTCATGGAACTAATATAATCTACGGTCTATCCAAGATACGGTACGTCCAAGATAGAATACTGAAACCATGGGGTAGGTGTTTCAACTCCTCTATGTCTGGACTTTGTGTATAGTGTCACACTTAATTACCACGTGGCTGGTGTATTTACAGTCTAAATTATTTACAATTGTGCATTGCCGGCGGGCAATAGAAAGAGCCTGAGCGCGTGCCTACAGGAGAGCGTGCGTGCGTCTGTCGTACAATCAATAAAAGATAACGCAAGGACAGGTGAGCAGCAGCGTGGGAGCCGAGTAATACCCGCAATCCGTCTCTCTCTCTCTCTCTCTCTCTCTCTCTCTCTCTCTCTCTCTCTCTCACGCGGCTGTTGAATTTATTTTCATTTTTCATATGTCTTTTTGTGCGCTATTCGTGTTTCGAAAGTGAGACTGGAATTAACCACAACTAGACGCGGGTGTGCCAACAACAATTAATTTAGAACCTGCTGTATAAGGGGGCTGTAGGAATTAAAACGCCACGATATCTAGGAGCAGCGGGCTGATTTGGCGGATTCGAGGCAAAAGATCTGTTTGGGAATGTCATCATAATCATCATCACAGATGTGATAGTGATGACGGTAAATACGATTGCTGCTCTATCGTGTGATAGATCTCAGACACCGACATCCTATATGTTCCTGTCTATTCTCAGCTTGAACCTTCATTTACATATTCGCCCATACCCCACATCCAGGATATTCAATCTTCCATTCCCTTTTTTCTTCTTTCCTTTTTTCTTTATCTTTAAAACTGTTGTTAATAGTCCATTTGCCCTCAGGACATGTATAATACAGTTCTCTTCTTTATAAACCGCATCAGTGTTCACCTCTATAGATTTTTTGAGCAAGTCTCTACAGCTTATTTTATCAACCCAACTAGTTTCTTGTATCCTGCTGCAAATCCAAATTTTCACATTTTGATCCCGTCTTTATCCATTTTTACCACTCAAGCCTTCACCCATATGCAACACTTCATTAATTAATTTATCAGGTTCAAGGTTCAGGTTTATTTGTTTAACTGTCTCTCTAATTATACAAAAGTCTTCATCTGTCCAGTTTACTATATAAATCTGATCTTGAGTTTTATATTGTTCGTTATCATGCGTCATGTGCATTAATATAGATCCATGATGCATCTATTACATTACTTTGTTACATGCATTATACAGTTTGCTTCTTTGTTACATCACCTGTTCTCTTCATTCTGGGTATTCCTCGTCCAATTTTATTCCATACGTTTTACACAGATTATTCCGCATGTCTGTATTATTACATCAGACAAGAAATGCTAGAAGGGAAGACAGATAAAAGAAGAGGAAAAGTAGAATGAAAAATATCAAGGAATGGACCAACAAAGACGGAGAAAAGTTAGTTCTTCGTCACCTATTGTTTTTCAACACTCTCAATTTCAAGTCGATGGTGTTGCTGTTGGTGGGGCTCAAGCCAGGAAAACCACACCGCTTCATCGTTGTGCGGGAGCGAAGCCGGTGTTGTTCGGGTCAAGTGTGTGAGTCGCCCGCGCAAGGGAACCTGAGTAGTCGCGCTCATGGCACGCTTGATATGCGAGCGTTCCTTTTAGGGCGCAGGCACCTATTATACACGTCGAGTGTATGAAACTTGAACAGCACACAATGCCTATGCACAAGCCGGAATGGTCTCCGGTCCGCTATTTGGTAACCTGGAATCCATGGAAGCCCGTGGACGGCTGCGTTGACTCCTGCCAAGTGAGTCCGGGGTCAAAGCCTCTGTCTGTCTAGTGAGTCTGTCTTCCCAAAATCCAACACCCTGGGGTACACTGAATTTTGTGGTTCTTACGTAAACCCAACTTGAAGTGCAAAGAAGCGGATGATAAGCATACATGTTTCGGCGACGCGACGTCTAGATCCTGTGTAGCCAGCGCTGCTGGGTCCTGTACCTCGGCTTTGGAAGGTTGCTCAAATACTTCTTCCATGAGGGCTCCGCTGGGCAAACGTCGCTATAAATTCTGTGCATAAAATCAATTGTATATGTTATTACAAAGAGGTGGAGTACTTTACTCTTACGAATGGAAAAAACTCACCCTCGAGACCACCCCGGGGGACAAGGAAGATTTTCCTGCCTTCCCCGGAAAGCTGATAGGGTTTTGCTACGGTACTAAGAAACAAACCGAAGTTCTTATAAGTTTGAAAGGATTCATAACTTGACTTTGTCATACAACTTGACGCTTTGTACAGGATGACGCCTTCAATACGATCGATTCGCCAGCATGAAGCGACTAGCGGTCGAGTAGTGTGTGGCAAATAGCTGCCTATGTCATTGTAATTGACATCTAGTAGGAAGAATGTAAGAGAAAATAAATTGTATAAGCAGAATCGTTTAGCCAAACCGAGGCCGTATTTCGTAATACGATGACGTCGCGAGTTTTATGTATGACAGAGCGAGGGGAGGGGGAGAGAGAGAGAGTGAAAGTGAGAGAGAGAAACGATAGGGAGCAAATTAATATTCTGTCAGCAGAACCGACATTCTCGAGACAAGGGTGTTGCGTGGCTCGTGACGTGATATGAGTGAGGCTCGATTGCCCCCCCCCCCGTCTTTATCAACATAAAAGAACGAAAACTCGTCCATATTATCGTGACCCTGAAACATTGTATCCAACATATTATGTTCGTACTTATACAGAAAGTCATGAAACATGAAATTACGTCCTGAAGGGACAAATAAATGTAACATGCAACAATACGTAGGACTATGGGCTCTAGTAGTAGGCATAAAAAATGAATAACTGTACTAACGCCTACAAAATTGTTATAAAATATAAATTATTAAATTAAATTAAAATACTAAAAGTTAGTTAAACGGGGTACAAAAAAACGGGATACAAAATATCGCATCACAGGGTTAGTTTCTTATGTTAAATGTTGATCTGCTACGCAGTAAAATTGCACTCTACGTACTTGAGAATGTCACATTGTAGGATGGGCTAAACATCTCGTGTTAATCGAAAACTCGTCCTGTCCGACCAACCACCCAATTATGCATAACATATCCCATTCTGTCGTCTAAAAGATTCATATTGAAAAGATAACCTTGAGAAATTGTCTTCGAGCACTCTCAGCATGCGCCCTGTTCCGATACATTTTTTTTCCTAGGAAATGAAAAAATGTGTAGCTCTTCTTAAATATCAAGAATTGTGAATTCATCTTGTACAGTGGTTAACCGTTTTAATTATTATCTAATGAATACTATTAGTTATGACTACGATCGACACGTCACCACGAAGATCAACAAATTTCGAGTGATACGCGGATCCGTCCACAGAATGCCAAAGCTCAAGGTTAGAAAGAGCACAAAGCTGGAATTTTACAAGATAATGGCCAAAAATTATACGTACTGTATACGTACGAACGTTGGCCACTGAGAGGAAAGTAAGGAAGATTAGTTTGTGCGTTAGAAATGTCATTTTTTGCGAAAAGATAAAAGTCGTATTCTGTTGAATACATTGAGTAATGTAGTTATACGAGATAAAATGTGGCTATGTGAGAATCGAGTGTATCCTAGATGACATGAAGACGTATCGGAGGAAATGAAAACGTTATGTAAAAGTAATGCTCATTGAATGAATTCTGAAAGTAGCGTTGGTGTACAAGGGTATAGGACGACGAAATGTTGGCAGATCCCGGAGGAATGGAAAGTGGGAATAGGCAACTTGCCTACTACTGTAAAAGGAGAAGAAGAGGAAGAGGAAGAGGAAGAGGAAGAAGAAGAAGAAGAAGAAGAAGAGAAGAAGAAGAAGAAGAAGAAGAAGAAGAAGAAGAAGAAGAAGAAGAAGAAGAAGAAGAAGAAGAAGAAGACGACGACGACGACGACGATTTTTATATAGTGCAAACTTAGGAATTCAGGTTATGCTGACTGAAATGATGACTGATTGCGCCGACAAATCGTCCACGACTGCCTCTGCCCTAATCTTACGAGAGTTCAGTCAAGTTTCTTTTCAATGATGCTCGCCCAAGAGTCAGAGTGATATCAAATACAAACTCGACCTGTAAAAATACACGTGTACCAGAAAGAGATAGCGATAGTAGTAGCAGGTGAGGGAAGTATTAGCCATACTCTAGCAACAATATATTTGTTAGTTCACTTTCTGAAGATTTATTTAGTAGTGTTTATCAGTGTTTCTTGTCATCTCGAATATTTAGCAACGCGTTCAGAAATAGTATCTCCTGCTACGTGATAAATAAATAAACACTGTTTAATTGTTGAATAGATTTGTCTTAATATTGAATACTGAATTATATTGTTACGCCGCAAGGTAACAAGCGTAGAGCCTACGTGACGGTTGTCACACATTGTGTAATCGGTAAGATGGAGCCGACTGATATAGAACGTTTTGGTATGTTCTCTCTGACACTGTGCAACACAAGTGCCCTTGCTTGCTATACTGAGCGTCTCACACGCTTAAACGAAAATAATTTTAGGACATGTTCTAATGGTAAAAATAAAGAATAAAGATGAATGTAAACACAGTTCCGAAAGTGCTTTGTTTTTGAATTATGGCTAGAGAAAAATGTAACCCTACTTTCTGTACTCTAACACTTTTGAGACGGAATTGTTGGGAGGGATTTTGGAGAGCAACTGTTGTTTTTATTCGATTTTTATATGAGAAATTAAAAAGTGGTCTCTAAGAAAATTGTTGTAACATCCATGCGATCTTACTTATGAAGTTTCACTTTCGTTTCGTTATTTTTGTGCGTGCAATTCTTGTCAACAACACTTTTGTGCACGTAGGCCAATATATTATCAACATAACTTCAAAATGAATATTAAACCTGAGATAAAATGAATTACACAGAAAATAAAAGTGAAAATATAAAGACATTTTCTACATGCTACGTTGCACAAAACGTAACGATAGGTGTTCCAGCTACGTTAGTATGCAGGGCTGGCACAAAAGAACCAATTACGTTCTTGAAGTGGTCCATTTGATCCAAACGTATGTCTGCAAACGTTATATGATCACTAATCAAAATAAAATGTGTATTGAACCTAATTTTACTTTTAAGTCCTCGTAATTTAAGTTAAGTTAAGTTAAATCCTCGTTATATCGTTAAGTTTAAGTTGCCGTTAGTAAAAGCGATGTGTAACCACTACTCAATCAGCAGGCCTGCATTCCTCCTCCTCCCGTATCACAGGTGAGGGCCCGCTGAGTTGCCCTTTAATTCAGATATATTTACAGCACGCAGCCGACCCGGCCTGTTCAGTATTCGTGCCGTGTTCGACTCGTTTTTATTGCCTGTCACGAATCCACGAACAACGAGCTGATTCCCCGTCCACCCTGACTGACTACTTCGCTATCAGTTTTGGCAACCTCTGTGTAAGTAAATCACATAGAGACTGTGTTAAATTATAACGCCTTTATTTCTTACTGAAACAAAATACTTAATGAAAATAGATTTTGCTATTACAATTAAACATAGTAGTTAATGGTACAAAAGTAGAACAAGTAAATGAATATTCTGGAAGTTACATTTCTTTAAATGAGTGTCATTATCAAAATGATATAAAGAAAAAATGTATACAATATGAAAGACTGTATAGAAACCGTATGAGAGGCTGTGTTTGGTATTTTTGATTAAGCAAATACCAAAGATCCCGGGATTTTGATAATCAAATTGTTTTAATAATTCCATAAATAAAATTTGGGAAGAAAATGAAAAAGGAAGATCAAATTAGATTTAATAATTGAACCAAAGCCAGGAAAATTTTAAATATTTTCAAAATTTTTGTCAAAAAGAGAACGGTAGATTTAATGATCCATAACAATATTTTGCGCTCACTAACAGCATAAGGTTGACAGATCGGGTTAGGAGTTACGATTTGCAACATCAAAGCATGGTGGAGGTGATGGTTGCTGAAGTCCAAAAATACAATTAGAAATAAAGACAATATGGTATAAAAAAGCTGGAACATTGTTTGCTGCGGAGGCTTTTTGATTATGGACTTCGTGTAGGAGATCGCATCGCTGATGACTGGATTACTCAAGGTGTAATCGTGGAGAGCAAGCAAGACGACTGGGCAGGGAAAGAATTAGGAGTTTGGCGATGTTGATTAACGTTTCTGAAAATTTGGTAGACAACCTTCTTTCTGAACAAGAAAAAAGAGGAAGAAAAACAAGAAAGAGAAAGATATAATTAGTTCCAGAGAGAGAAATGGAGATGCAGGAAGAGAGAGACGAAAGAGAGAAGGAGAGAGAGAGAGAGAGAGAGAGAGAGAGAGAGAGAGAGAGAGAGAGAGAGAGAGAGAGAGAGAGAGAGAGAGAGAGAGAGACATGGGAAGAGAGAGAGAGGAAGGGAGAAGAGGGGGAGAAAGAGGGGCAGAAATCGGATCAACAAGTAGTGATAGAATTCTAAAAATATACGAATGAGATGAGAACGTGAGGATTAGCATAGGCATACGAAGAAATACGTGTAGGGATTACTAACAAAATGAACAAAACGTGTGGAGGATGGAGTTTCCGGTGAGAACGTTTAACAGTAGCTTACGAGAGGTTTAAAATTTAATATAGAGGGAACTAAATTTATCCAAATGATGACAGGATCACGTCCAGCATCATGTAATCCGAATAATTCTTGTCAGTGCTATAACGCAGTGATCGCCAAACCGACAGTAGTTCGTAGGAATTTTTCGGTGGCATCAATTTATCGAGGCGGTCGAAATGTGGGTATGTTCTTGCGGCGGAGACCAAACAATGTTTGTACTAAGAAATTTGGCTACTCTTCCTTCAACCCTAATGAAAAACATAACCACGTGGGACATCTTAACCACTATTTGCTGATTTAAACAGATGCTTGTCACATCGACAGGAGCAATACACCTGACAATGGTGTCGAGACAGGATGTTGTCGTTTGTTAAAGAACTCCTGTTTTGGCTGTGCAGCCATTTTTCAATCGTCCAATAACAGAAACGTTTCGTCGTTAGGATCGAACTGTAGTAAAAATAGCAAAAATCGTTTATTCAATGTAGTTATTATATCTAGTTTATATCTAGTAGTAGATATAAATTTGAAGATGAAATAAAATTATCGTATCGGCACGGAAACGATTATCATCGAGGGAATTATTGAAATAAAAACACCACGAGTCATCAGATAAAAGCATATTGACACTGTCTACTTTTTACCAATCTCTCAATCGTTTCGTTCTGAACGAGACATTTATGTGGCTCGTTTGATTTACAACAAACAGACTGGGTAGGATTAGTATATCGAAGGGAATAGTAGATTAGCAACACAAGTTGATAGCGTTACGGGCGCGCTACCAGGATCTTATTTATTAGGGGTGGGATAGATTTTTGTGAATAAATTTAAAACAATTTAACAAATATCGGTATGGAAAACAATACACGACTTTCATGGTTTATGTTTAAAATCATTTTCGAAATAAAATATTTCCATAGAAACCACTTCTTTCCACTTCTTTCTTCAGCCTTAATCACAGTACTGTGGTCACTAACGTATACCACCTCACGTTAACGCACTCGATTTTCACTGATGATGGCAGTCGATGGCACTGCCGAAACGTCTGATTTTGAAGAAAACATTGGACCACGGCCAAACAGCCCGGGAAGGAATTTTAGCAACAAACTACTTTTTTGTTACCGATAACGTAGTACACATATACAAAATTATCCGCTCCCCCTTCAACTATCATTTTCATTTATAGAAAATAACCCTTCCCCCTTCAACTATCCTTTTCATTTAGAGATATTTCATCTACCTTTCTACAGTGGACTATTGTGGATTATATGACCTTCTTTTCAGGATACTTATTTATCAACATTAAGTACTTTACTCTTGTTAAAACGTAAAACGTTGCACGTAAACTACCCCTTACCCTTAACCGATCTCCACCAAAATCAATAGGCCTTGAGTCCTTTACAACTCAGGGACACATGCAATATCAGCCCTTATCTCAAACACGATTTTTTTTCGCTACCACCATACACCATTTCCTTATGGAACATGGAAGTAAAAAGAGCAATTTGGTCAGTTTTTATAATGAAGTAGGTTAAGTGTTGAATTTAAGGGTTTCATTACCGGTTACTAAAATTTAAAAAAATCATGGAAAAAATGATTATATTTTATATGAATATACAAAAAAAAAAAACAATAGGTATCAGATACAGCACAAAGTTTCTCCTATCTTCTCCAGATACAAATAGTGTTAATAGTGTTAACTGGTTTGTACGAATTTTTGAAAAAGAAAATCAAGTTTTTTTAAACTTTACCTTAGTATGTGCCATTAAACAGTTTGCACCAAATTGAATTAAACGGATTTAATTGTGTTGCCTCAGAAATAAAAGATTTTCATAAAATGTTCTGTACATGATCGCAAAATCAAACATTTCAAATCGCGCTACGAGAACCGAAACGTACGTAGATGGTTGGTCTCATATTTTGTTGAAGCTGCCATAGAAATCAATTCACTGGTACGGGGCTTTGGGGCCTTTGAAAGCGAACCGTGCGCCACGTTTATTATAGCCTTAAGGTCTACTACATGTACCGAGTAGCGGAATTTTGACTTGTGTTTGCTATGATATAAAACTAAAGTAATAAACTAAAATAATACGATAAATCTACATACGGATAGCAGTTGATAATATAGAAAAACTTGATAAAACAATAGGCACTTTTTGTGTAAGACTCCATTAGCAATACGAAGACATTTTAAAGACATTTTATATAAGTAGCTTAAAGACATTTTAATATACTAATTTTACTTCCATGTTCCATAAGGAAATGGAAGTATGGTGATAACAAAAAAAATCGTGTATGAGATAATTGCAGATTCTGATTGTACTACCCTCAAAACATGAAAAAAAGTCATTTTTCGAAAAGTATCTGTGTGTCTATGTGTCTGTCTGTCTATGTGTCTATCTGTCTGTAGATTTTTTCTATGGCAAACGATAACAGTCGGAAATTCAAACAGAATAAAATAATGTTTTGCATACAGCCCTGAATTGTAGAGCACTCAGACCTCTTGTTTTTGGTGAAGATCGGTTAAGGGAAAGGGGTAGTTTACCTGCAACGTTTTATGTTTTAACAAGGGTAATTTTTTTATGGCAAACCGAAACAGCCGCAACTTCAAACAGAATCAAATAATGTTTCGCATACAGCCCTGAATTGTAGAGTTCTCAAGACTTATTGTTTTTGGTGAAGATCAGTCAAGGGAAAGGAGTAGTATACCAGCAACGTTTTATGTTTTACCAAGGGTAATTTTTTCTATGACGAACGATAACTGCCGTAAATTCAAACAGAATCAACTACTTTTTTACACACCTTCCTGAATTATAGAGTACTCAAGGTTTATTGATTTTGGTGAAGATCGATTATGAGAAAAGGGTAGTTTACCTGCAACGTTTTATGTTTTAAAATGGTAATTTTATTTTTATGACGAATGATAACTGCCGCATATTCAAAGAGAATCAAATAATTTTTTGCATACATTCCTAAAGTTTTATGTACTGAAAGTCTGTTGATTTTAGTGAAGATCGATTAAAGGAAAGGGGTAGTTTACCAGCAACGTTTTATGTTTTAACAAGGGTAATTTTTTCTATGAAGAATGATAACTGCCGTAAATTCAAACATAATCAAATAATTTTTTGCATACATCCCTAAATTGTAAAGGACTGAAAGATTTTTGATTTTGGTGAAGATTGATTAAGGTAAAGGGGTAGTTTACCTGCAACGTTTTATGTGATAACAAGGTTAATTTTTTTATGACGAACGATAACTGCCGTAAATTCAAACATAATCAAATAATTTTTTGCATACATCCCTAAATTGTAGAGTACTGAAGGCCTCTTGATTTTGGTGAAGATCGGTTAAGAGAAAGGGGTAGTTGACCAGCAACGTTTTATGTTTTAACAAGGGTAATTTTTCATATGAAGAATGATAACTGCCGCACATTCAAACAGAATCAAATTTTTTTATTTAAATACGTTCCTGAATTGTTAAGTACTGAAGGTCTGTTGATTTTGGTGAAGATCGGTTAAGGGAAGGGGGTAGTTTACCTGCCACATTTTGTGTTTTAACCAGTGTAATTTTTCTTACGACGAATGATACTGCCGCACATTCAACAGACTCAAATATTTTTCTGCATACGTTCCTGAACTGTTAAGTACTCAAGGTCTGTTCATTATGGTGAAGATCGGTTAAGGGAAAGGGGTAGTTTTCCTGCAACACTTTATGTTTTAACAACGGTAATTTTTTTTTTGACGAACGATAACTGCCGCAAATTCATACAGAATCAAATATTTTTTGCATACGTTCCTTAATTGTAAAGTAATAAAGGCTTATTGATTTTGGTAAAGATCGGTTACGGGAAAGAGGTAGTTTACCTGCCACATTTTATGTTTTAACAAGAGTAATTGTTTCTGTGACGAACGATAACTGCCGCACATTCAAACAGAATCAAATAGTGTTTTGCATGCATCCTTGAATTGTAGAGGACTGAAGGCCTATTGATTTTGGTGAAGATCGGTTAAGAGAAAGGGGTAGTTTACCTGCAACGTTTTATGTTTTAAAAGGGTAATTTTATATTTTAAGAAGATCTTAATAATCTACTGTAGAAACTCAGATGAAATATCTATAAATGAAGAGGCTAGTTGAACGGGGTGGGGGTAATTTTCTATAAATGAAAATTATAGTTAAAGGGGGAGGAGATAATTTTTATATGTGTACTACGCTATCGGCAACAAAGTAGTAGTTTGTTGTTAAAATTCCTTCCCGGGCTGTTTGGTCGTAGTCCAATGTTTTCTGCAAAACCAGACGTTTCGGCATTGCCGTCGACTTCCATCATCAGTGAAAATCGAGTGCGATAACGTGTGGTGGTATACGTTAGTGACCAGAGTACTGTGGCTAAGGCTGAAGCAATAAGTGGAAAGAAGTAGTTTCTATGGAAACATTTCATTTCGTAAATGATTTTAAATATAAATCTTAGAACATGGAAGTCATGTATGGTTCTCCATACCGATATTTTGAAGTTGTTATCGAATAAATTGCTACTCTGAAGACAGCGTATATCAAATCACATACACATTGAATACTCAATAACTCTATAATGCAAACAAGTAAGACAAAATTTGACCCCACTTATATACCCGACAACTTGCAGTATTTACAAGACTACTGTATCGTAACGCAAATTACATGTATGAACTCATATAACTACACAACTATTTAATTCAGCTTTATACGATTACATTTTTAACAACACATTTAATTTTTTGACATTTTATTTTTTTTGTAAATCCCTTTGGAATGAGAGGGGACGTTTAACTGTCAAAATCTATGTTGCGCCATTATATATTTAGTTTGTTTGTACAAAACTATTCTTGATTCTGTTCCGAGCCGATCTGCTTATGTAAACGTTCAAGTGCCACACGCAAATGTGGACACTGGGATTGTCGTAGTATTAATAAGCATTAGTTTTACTTCTTTGAATGTAATTATCGTTTTTAAAAAAAAAAAAAAATTGTTCTTACTAGCTGTAACTAGTCTTTTAGTTTCTTCACTACACTCCCTGTAGTCAGATAACACCGACGTGAGCCGTTCACGTAATCCACATATAAAAGAATTTATTTATCACTAATTTTATTTTAAGAGCAATAATTTTTTATTTAATTACTCATCATCATCATCACCACCACCACCACCATTCCAAGGACTAGGTCCTAGACCTGTTCCGGAACCCATCTGCTCCTCGGTCTAATGACATCTCTCTTCTCAGTAGGGTGATAACCCAAGCCAGCCACGGGTAGACGGGGATATCAGGGATGCGGTTCAAATGTTCACATCATATCCTTCTGTGGTCTTCAGTCTTCTGGTGCAACGATGCAGTGTTTAATTCGCGTCTAATATCCTCGTTTCTTTTCCGATCCAGGAGAGAACAACCTTGCGTCCCTCTTAGAAATTTCATTTCATCTGCCTGAATCCTCTGTACATCCCTTTTATCAAGAGTCCATGTCTCACTAGCATACAGGAATGTGGGGACAGCCACAGTTTTGTAAAATTTTATTCGGGTATCCTTCCATGTTTTATTTTCAGGTACCTATGAATCGTTCCACAGATGCGTCTAAATTTCGTTAGCTTACTGTCCCAATCAATATCGGTTCCATATGAGGTATCACAACCCAGATAATTAAAATGATTAACTTGATCCAAAATCTGATTATTCACAACCGTCTTAGTTGTTATAAGATACATGCCCTTAAATGCCATCGTTAATCGTTATATTTAAGTACCTTTCTCCGAAAGTCCATTGTGCTGAGATAGTTTCCTCTGTGAAATTTTTTTGAAAACGTAACAGCTACTGATGAACATTTGGCAAAGTGTCAACGTGTAAAACCTGACAGTCGACAGCTACAGCACCTGTTTCACGGTAACAGCATATCGACCGATAAATAGCCAATTTACTTTTTACTGCGCAGTCAGGAATCTCACTCTTTGCAGGTCTTAATGTAACGTAATAAACGACGGTGAGCTTGCGAAAGGGACGTATTTTAGTGAAGCTGTGAAGCTACTGATAGATCTATACAAACGGAATGACGACAGGTCACGTGATCTAATTGGACTAATCTCCATTTGAAACATCTCAGCAAAACACCTCACCCAAACTCTGTAACAAAGAACTCACAAGGATGCTTTCAGTATTAGTTTTGTGTTGTGTGGATTTACGAACACCTGATATAAATTTCGTAAGTTGCTAATTAATTGATATCGATTATATAATTATTGCGTATCAATATTGGAATTGTTACTGCGACCACAGACTAATACAATAATATAAATATTCTTAACGTAAATGTATTTAATTATAAATATTAAATACGTAACTCTATATTCATGCACCTTCATTAATACATTTTTTTTGTGCTCTCCATTAATAGTTCTTAAGTTTACAAAGTTTCATTATTATGACGACCACAATTTAAACATCAGAGTAGTGTGTGTGTGTGTGTGTGTGTGTGTGTGTGTGAATTGGGTTTCGTGAAACGAAGTCTTGACGGAGACAGAAGCATAACTCGGGCGGAGTCCAACCATAGGTATTCGTGTCCAAGAGTCACAAGTACGAAGCCACCGGATATGGTTCCTTCAGATCTTCTAGACATGCCGGGAATAAGAAACGTTAGGCCGTCGATGCGGTGTCTTCTTGGCAACTCCACAAGTCGATATCTTCATCGTCTGATCGACTTCCACGCCTAACGCGACGAAATTGTGTGTTGTGTGTACACTACCTGTGTCTTAACCGCAGCAGTCATAATTACGTAATGAAAACTTGAATATTATGTAATGGAGAGAAGATTTATTCAATGCGAATAAAATGATGTAAAGCAAAAACGTCTGTTTAAGACAACGATTTAATCTGAAATAAATATTTTTTATATTACACTTGTTGCTGAGTAAAAAAACTGTAACAATTGTATTTGTTGTGAATATTTAAAATTAGTGAATAAATATCGGTATGGAGAACCATACATGACTTCCATATTCTAAGATTTATTTTTAAAATCATTTTCGAAATGAAATATTACCATAGAAACTACTTCTTTCTACTTACTGCTTCAGCCTTAATCACAGTACTGTGGTCACTAACGTATACCACCTCACGTTATCGCACTCGATTTTCACTGATGGTGGAAATCAGTGGCATTGCCGAAACGTCTGGTTTTGTAGAAAACATTGGACTACGGCCAAATATCCCGGGAAGGAATTTTAACAAAAACTACTTCTTTGTTGCCGATAACGTTGTACACATATATATAAAAAATATGCATAAAATTAATGGCTTGTATAAGTTAATGATTGATCTCCATTAAGTAGTGCTCAAGTTTCCAAAGTTTTAATATTATGATGTCCGTAATTAAAACATCAGAGCAGGTTTAGTGTGTATGAGGGTTCACCGTGGACAAAAATTTTCAACATTTCCTATTGAGCGTTGCTTAGAATAAATCTGCGAATCTACAGTGTACGTTTCACAGAACAAACACGCGGAAAAGAAGGAGCGCTCCGAAGTCACTCATGGACCCTCAGCATCTTGCAGAGGGTTCATTCCCTAAAGACGAAAAGTCTGTCTATGAATCGTTCCTCTGTAAACACGTGCAGTTACACTGCCCACCGATCCACACGAAGCAAATCGCTATCCACGCTGGACACTTTTTCGGCTTGCATGCGTTATGTTGGTATGGGTTCGGCACTTTCCATTTAAAAACCGTGCAAATGTAAGAAATAAACATGAATGAGGCCAGAAATAACGCGAATTGTGTGTGTGTGTGTGTGTGTCTTTCCTGCCTTTTTATTGCGGTAGTGATAATAATAAAATGGAAACGTAAACAGTACATAACTGAGATATGCTTGCCTGCCACGCACGATATATTTTCTCTTATACATGACTAGCAGAATACCCGTGCTTCGCTACGGAGTTGCACGTTGTACGTAATGAAAATGTTAGTTTAATTAATAAAGTTTAATTAAAGTAGGCTTCTTAAAAATAAATAGCTGTTGCCCACAACTTCGTTCGCGTGGTCTTCAATTTAATGCGATAATATATTTAGAACAGAATCTATTCTATTGGGTTCCCATAGTAACCAGATCTAATAGTTTTTTAAGACCGCAAAGGACCCCCCAGAGGATCGTATCGAAAAAAACACCTATCCTATGTTGGTTCTCCCGTTGCGTAAAATATTTGTGCCAAGTTTGGTTGAAATCGGTCCGATGGTTTAGGTGGAGTCGTGGAAGACCCCAAAGGACCCCCCAAAGGATCGTATCGAAAAAAACACTTGTCCTATGTTGGTTCTCCCTTTGCGTAAAATATTTGTGCCAAGTTTGGTTGAAATTGGTCCAGTGGTTTAGGAGGCGATGTGGAAGACCCCAAAGAACCCCCAAAAGGACCCCATCGAAAAAACACCTATCCTATGTTGGTTCTCCCGTTGCGTAAAACATTTGTGCCAAGTTTGGTTGAAATCGGTACAGTGGTTTAGGAGGAGATGTGGAAGAAACCTTCGCGGACGTGCGCACAACAACTCACCGAAGTTTCATCGCAATCGGATGAATGGTATAGGAACGCATACGGGACAAACAAAGAAACATTCATTTTTATATATAAGATGTAAACTATACCACTTACTTGACATAAACCGTGATAGCTTAGCTAATGTACAACATATATGTATTAATTATACACATAAATGTTCCTCGATAGACACTCTATCTATTGGTGAAAACTTGAATAAAATCCGTTCAGTACTTCCTGAGATTAGCGATTTCAAACACAGAGAGAAAACGGACCGACTTTACTTTATACTATATACAGATTTAGATAAAAATGAAAAACTTATAATTTTATTGCCTGGCAACAAAATTATTTTATTTTTACTTCCATATTCCTTAAGGAATGGAAGTATGGTGATGGAAAAAAAAATCGTGTTCGAGATTATTGCAGATTCTGATTCTACTACACTCAAAACATGAAAAAAAGTCGTTTTCCGAAAAGTGTCTGTGTGTGTGTCTGTGTGTAGATTTTTTTTCTATGGCAAACGATAACTGCCGCAAATTCAAACAGAATTAAATAATGTTTCGTATACAGCCCTGAATTGTAGAGTTCTCAAGACCTATTGTTTTTGGTGAAGATCGGTTATGGGAAAGGGGTAGTTTACCTGTAACGTTTTATGTTTTAACAAGGGTATTTCCTATGGCAAACGATAACAGCCGCAAATTCAAACAGAATCAAAAGATTATTTGCATACAGCCCTAATTTGTAGAGGTCTCAAGGACTTTCGATTTTAGTGAAGATCGGTTAAGGGGAAGGGGTAGTTTACCAGCAACCTTTTACGTTTTAACAAGAGTAAAGTACTTGAAAATTTATTTACAATGGTAATTGTTAAAAATAAAATAATTTTGTTGCCAGGCAATAAAATTATAATTTTTTCATTTTAATGTAATATAATATTTTTCATTTAATACAGCAATAAAAAGGCAGGTAAGACACACACACACACACACACACACACACACACACACACACACACACACACACACACACACACACACACACACACACACACACACACACACACACACACACACACACACACACACACACACACACACACACACACACACACACACACACAATTCACGTTATTTCTGGCCTCACTCATGTTTATTTTCTTACATTTGCACGCTTTTTAAATGGAAAGTGCCGAAACCCACACCAACATAACGCGTGCAAGCCGAAAAAATGGACATCAATTTGCTTACTGGCGAAGCTAGTAGTTAATGAATGGGTAGGCAAAAATCTTATCTTAATTTTTTTTTAAGGAATCACTAAAAGGACGGTGGTTCAAATCGGACGCTGAGGTAGAGTTTGCTGTAACCGAATGGTTCCACAAACAGCCGTAAGAATTTTACTAGCAGGGAATCTACAGGTTAGCGCAACAGTAGAACTCATGTCTTAATGTTATTGGAGACTTCTTTTAAAATCGTTGAATAAAAAATGCTTTACAGCTCTATACGTGTTTCTACTGAACAATCCTTGTATTAGTCATACACAGTAATACAACTGATTGAACTTCAAATTTTTAAACTTGATTAGTTTCTATATATATGTTTAATGTTACAAATAATTCAAATAACAATCTTGATCATCTGTTAGTTCAGCGGAATAACAGTGACACTTTTAATAACCGCATAAAATAAACACTTAGAAACAACACAGGCGCTTTAACTTAACTGTTTGGACCACAGAAGTGAGGCATGCCTCAACGCTCTATGTGTACAGCGCGGGACAATCCCCCCTCCCTACACTTCCCTATCACACCACTACATTGCTTACATACGATGTATACAAAAAACGCTGAGGCAGTTCAGGTTGCCTCATTCGCTTTAAACGAACTATGCCGAATCTCACCTGTCACCATCTAGCGGTCGCTCAATAAAGCACGTTTCGGTTTAATAAATTTGACAGTCGCAGTAACAATGTATAATCTTTACGTTATGTAGTTCATACGTATTTATAATTTTTATTCTACAGAATTTTTTAGGGTAAAAATTGCCTCCATGTAACTTCGCCACTGATATATATGTGTACAACGTTATCGGCAACAAAGAAGTAGTTTTTGTTAAAATTCCTTCCCGGGATATTTGGCCGTAGTCCAATGTTTTCTACAAAACCAGACATTTCGGCAATGCCATCGACTTCCATCATCAATGAAAATGGAGTGCGATAACGTGAGGTGGTATACGTTAGTGACCACAGTACTGTGGTTAAGGCTGAAGCAGTAAGTAGAAAGAAGTAGTTTCTATGGTAATATTTCATTTCGAAAATGATTTTAAATATAAATCTTAGAATATGGAAGTCATGTATGGTTCTCCATACCGATATTTAACAATTACCATTGTTTGAAAAAGTTTAAATGAATTTTCAAGTACTTTACTCTTGTTAAAACGTAAAAGGTTGCAGGTAAACTACCCCTTCCCCTTAACCGATCTTCACCAAAATCAAAAGACTTTGAGTCCTCTACAATTCAGTGAAGTATGCAAAAAATTATTTGATTCTGTTTGAATTTGCGGCTGTTATCGTTTGCCATAGAAAATACCCTTGATAAAAAAAAACTGCAGGTAAACTACCCCTTTCCCTTAACCGATCTTCACCAAAAACAATAAGTCTTGAGAACTCTGCAATTTAGGGCTGTATGCAAATAATCTTTTGATTCTGTTTGAATTTGCGGCTGTTATCGTTTGCCATAGAAAATACCCTTGATAAAAAAACGCTGCAGGTAAACTACCCCTTTCCCTTAACCGATCTTCACCATAAACAATAAGTCTTGAGAACTCTGCAATTTAGGGCTGTATGCAAATAATCTTTTGATTCTGTTTGAATTTGCGGCTGTTATCGTTTGCCATAGGAAATACCCTTGTTAAAACATAAAACGTTACAGGTAAACTACCCCATTCCCTCAACCGATCTTCACCAAAAACAATAGGTCGTGAGTACTCTACGAATCAGGTCTGTATGCCAAAATTATTTGATTCTGTTTGAATTTGCGGCAGTTACGTTTGCCAAAAAAAATCTACACACAGACAGAAAGACACACAGACAGACAGACACACACACAGACGCTTTTCGGAAAACGACTTTTTTTCATGTTTTGAGTGTAGTACAATCAGAATCTGCAATAATCTCGAACACGATTTTTTTTGCCATCACCATACTTCCATTCCTTAAGGAATATGGAAGTAAAAAGTTGACACAAACTATAAATTAACGAAAGTGTATAAGTATATAACTGACGTGAATAACGAGGGATAAGAATATATGAACCTGCTCCTATAGTCATTTGAATATTTCACTTTATAGAGGGACATACTCCAGACTCGTATTTAAAGGAATTAGGACATTTGTCATGAGTTAGCTGTCCGACCAGTGAATATCATGGTGAGGGAATATAGACAGAAATGGTTTGATCACGTAGAACGTATGGAACACTACACATAATTGTAAAGTAAGCTTATATGACTAAACTTAGAAGCCTGGGACGACCGATGAAAAGTTAGAGAGGTCAATTTTAACGACGGACGACGTAATAGACTTTAGGCCTAAAGAAAAAGAACTTTATTTTTGGTTTAGATAATTGACACTGCGAACTAAACATAACTTTGTTAAAAGGGAGAGGTCACTTTTCGAAAAAATAGAAAAATATCGATGTTTATTTTTTTATTTTATACTAAACTGGTCGTCTAGACTACTCTGGGCTCCTATAGTCTGAAATTTTGTCTATAAAATGGTGTGTAATATATATATATATATATATATATATATATATATATTGTTAATGGGAAGTGACTATAAAATATGTTTCGCCGAGGTAAGTTCAGGCTGGTAACTTGTTACTTTTTTAAGCAGATACTGATTACTTTTTCAATCATTACTACAAATAAACAATTTGAGTGTTTAGTAGCTTATGTGTCTAGTACGCCACTGTTTGTTGGATTGCCATGCATTGAAGGCTTCCAAAATAAGATTAGCCACACTCAAAGTACAGCACTGACATTCACTCTTTGAAGACGTCTTACCAAAGCGCTATTATCAAGCAACCAAATGACTTCAACATTTCATGTTAATGCGTCCACTTCTAGCGATTCACAGCAAATCTCCTGATTTTATAAGCAACTTTTTCCACTTCAAAGATCTCTGTGGATGTCATCATTTTGGATGTAAGCGTACTACGAAGCGTCAACAGTTTTCCGGAAAAATTAATTTTGATATGTTTGTATCAACTTAAAGTTACTTTTCTTGGCAGTACTGAATACCGTATCAAATTTTAAAATCTGATATCAGAGAAACAGTTTAATATAAAGCTACAACTCAGGCCTTCTTCCAAGTAGCCAGTCTGTTTTTCTAACTTTTATTTTAAGCTTTTCTCTTTTTATTTTGATGTGCTTCTTCCATCGAAGCTTAGAATCCAAGATCGTATCCAAAAACTTAGCAGTATTCATATACAGTATGCAATGTCAATTTATTTCTATTGGTATTGGGTTTACTCTTGTAACTGTAAAAATGATGCGTTCTGGCTTAGCCCCATGTAGTTCAGTGTTCCATTTTTTTAGTCCTGTTATTTACTGCAATAATGGTCGTTTGTAATTTTCCCGTTGTACTTTCAATATTTACTATTCACCTGTGGTCATTATTGCCGTGTCATCTCTCTCTTCTTCCTATTTTTATTCATCTTCTCCTGACTGTTTCTCAAGTTTCAGCCGTCTTCCAAAAACTCTTCTTCAGAGCCCGATTATGACAACACCAATCATTGACTACACAAGGCCTCTGCCTCTCCAGGGTCTAGTATTTGAAACTGAACTTCTGTTACACGTGGACGTTCTGGTAACAATCGGTTTTCTTTTGACCTTAGTTTCTGGTTGATGTTACAGAGTTAATGCTCCCAGAAAATTAATGAATTTTGAAAGCGTTTCTCCTAAAGATTTCCTTTACAACGTGGTTTCAGTGATACCACACAAACAGTTTGAATTTTTTTGGTATCTTTGTACACTACATCAGTATCAAAGTCAGAATTATCAGACGCTATAATTCAGGAGTGAACGGAGAGACAGAATAATTGAGGATGTTACGTGTTAATAGTTGAGGTAGCTAGATAGACAGATAGAGAGAAAGAGAGATTGATAAATAAAGAGAGAGATAGAGGGAGAGCGAGCGAGAGGGAGAGAGAAAGAGAGAGGAAAGAGAGATAGTGAGAGAGAGAGAGAAAGAAAGAGAGAAATGGCCAGTGAAACAGAAAGAAAGAGAGAGTGTGAGAAAGAGTGTGAGATGGACAAAGAGAGAGAAATGGGCAGAGAAATAGGAGGAGAGAGGAGAGAGAGAGAGAGAGAGAGAGAGAGAGAGAGAGAGAGAGAGAGAGATCAGGGACACTTGCAAGACATCAATTAACGAAGCCAGAACTCCAGAGCTCCACGTGGGCTGTAGCACTGTATCAAAAGTATGTGGTTTGCATCATACGTAAAACTTGTTATTCTCAAATAAAAAGAAACAAGAAACGAAAACCTGCAAATTTCATAGCGTAATATTGAAGAGTTACACAGTACGTTATGAATTTGTCTACTAAAAGACGGACGCCAGATTGCTTCAGACAAGCTATAGGCCTGTGAAATGAATGACATATGTCAGATTAAACTGTAAAAGGAAACAGATATGTATCAATAATAGCAGTTTTGTAAAATGGCAAAGAAACGAGAACCGTAATATGAAAAGTAATTCTTGGAAGTATTTTACCTACGGCCATAAAGGAATCGCTTAAAGAAAATAACAAAACTGTTTAAAAGCAATGGAAATGGCCTGCTGGAGAAAAGCGGCTGGAATTTCGACAGCACGACGTCGAAAACACAAAGAAGTTACAGTTGACCGGTGGAACGTTAGAATCATAAGACAAGAGGGACCTGGCTGAAGAATTTTGTGACGACTACTGACCTGGCAGACGTGAAATGATTACCAGGGTCTTTGACAAAAACAACAGGTGAATAAGTAATAAAACACGTAGGACATAGGTTTGGTCTACGCAGAGATACTTCGGAATATTCGGTTATCTTATAAAACCGATGTGTTATTTCTTAGCCTAGTAAAGAATACACGCGTACACAAATTTTTTAAATAAAACAGAAAAAATAAGGAAGATACGGAATACTGGTAAGACTAGTTGTCAGCTATGGTCAGAAACCGAGGACAATGACAAAGAGAACTAATGAAATGATGGCTATTTTTATAGAAACGTTGTAAGAACTTTGGTGACAGAGACTACAAAAGATCCAAAGATTCCATTGTAGGAGCTGAGTGAATTACTTCAAGATAAATATAATATGGGGATAAATAAGTTAAAAGCAAAAGTTGGGGCAAAAACAAGTCTAGTCAGAAAACTCAAGTATTTAGTCAGTCTCATTTCATCTAATGGAAGGTGCCAGAGAGAAGTTATTTCTAGAATAACTCAAACAGAAGAGGTGATTTAATCGGAAGAGAGGTTTACTTCCATCCACGTCTGTGTTCTTGAAAGGTACAGTAGGAAGCTGTAAGTGTTTTATCTGGCCTTGGCTTAGAAACGTGGAAGGCAGAAGTAGCAAAATTAATGGCTTTAGAAATATGGTGTCAGCGTCGGGTTCTTCGAATATCACGAATCAGTAAAAAACTAAGAAGTTCTACGGCGAGTAAGAGATACGAGTAGTTTTGTAGAAACAGTAAAAAAAGACGGAGAACTTTTGTTGGGCATTTACTGAAGCACTCTTTCTGTGTACCTTGGTCATTGCGGGCAAGGTGTGGGAAGGAGCTACATCAAGAGGAATGCTTCGAGATCCGTTTACCGACACAATTACATGTGGACGCCCCTGCAACAGGATTAAAGATCTGGCGTTGCAGAACAACACGTAGAAGATCTACGGAAGGCCATTTTTTGTTTGCTGTCAACCAACCTTACAGTTGACGAGAAGGAGAGACCATATTAAAAATACAACACCTCAAGCAGGGAGACGGCTTACAGAATAGGCGATCATCCTATACCGAATAGGGAAGCAAAGTGACAAGTCGTAGGCAGTGGAAAAGAAAGATTTAGTTCTTGCTGGGAAGGTAACATACGTAAGGATGGTTACCAATTAGGGAATTGGTGAGCGAGTGGTCTAGGTGGAAACAGTAATTAGAGAATTGGTGAGCGAGTGGTCTAGGTGGAAACAGTAATTAGGGAATTGGTGTGCGAGTGGTCTAGGTGGAAACAATAATTAGGGAATTGGTGAGCGAATGGTCTAGGTGGAAACAGTAATTAAAGATCATGATCCAGAAGGGCTGTTGAGGGGCGAACCTCGAGAACCCACGAGATACGGCTTGAGTTGCAGAAACCTGGTATGAAAATAAAAGTAAGTAAATAAAACTGAATCTTCGGCTTTACAACGAACGTGATTTAACTTGTAACAATTGGCGTAATAGTACGACTGCGTTGTACTTGCGAGGGGAAGTTTCCGATCACTTTAAAAGGTGAGTCAGCAAATGGAGTGTAGATCCAATGAAATGGAAAAAGTATGGCGGAAGGTGATGGAGACAGAAAGTGCGGAATTGATTAACGTATTTTTTGAAGTGGAAATGGGCCGATTAAGGGGTAAATTTGTTGGCCTGCCCGGGGGGTGTGGGTAAGCGCAGTATAGCCAGCCTTCTCAGAAACAATCACTGCGCACGTCCGTCAATTTACGTCAACTCACTCCTTATCTGCCCACTTACACCGCCACTCGCACTGTCACTCACACATACTATAGCCAAGCTAATACAATTTATACTGTAGCGGGCACTGTTAGTAATAATTCACACCGTAAACCTGCATTGTGGACTGCTGCCTAATGTTCCATGTGCGTGATCGCGTTGGAAATGTGTAGGGGGAAAGAAGCTGGAAGAGAAAACAAAATCAGAAGTAAAGAATAAAGACGAGAACAAACTCCTCAACAGAGATAACAAGGAACCAGGCGCCACGTACCCCTGACCTGTCCCTGACACTGTCCACCGTTCACCTCTTTACTCCTGACCGTCAAACCAGATCATTTACAATTCCATCCTCTCCCTTTCTCTGCCTTTCTCCTCTTCAGAGTTTCCCTCGTTACAGTTCTCTGGAAACAGTTACGTCTCAATGTATGCGTTCCATCTACTTGGCCTTCCTCCTCCGTATTGTCATACATCTCACGGTCCTCATCAAGTCTCCTCATTAGTCGCTTTGTATCTCCAGACGATTTTTACCCTCCTTCTCCATATTTACAGTTGTAGTTGCAGTTCTTCAAACTACAAAAAAATTATATTTCTGCTTTCTTCAATGTCTGTTCCCGCACCATACGAGGGTCAGATGAAACGTTCGCGGAGCGACATCTATAGCTTAGCAGTGGAACTAACATTTTTCGTGTATTGTAAGATTCATAATTCGTGTAAACACCTTTTAATTTTAAGGTGATACGTAAATTTATTCATTGTTTGACGAGTGTTTGAAGTACACGTATCAGGCGTGTTTTGAAAAAGGGGCAAAATTAAACATCGTGCTGTGATTGAGTTTTTTTTTTAAAAAGGTCTAGCGCCAGTGGAAATTCACATCGAAATGGTAAACGCTTTAGAAGTTGCTACGCCTTCAAAAACAATGATTTGTAAGTGGCCACTTGAGTTTAAACGTGGCCGTATGAACCCCCACAAAACCAAGATAATCCCCACAGTAGACGGCCAAAAAGTGCATTAGCTCCAGGTATCGTTATCACAATTTTTCATGGTCTAGGTTATGCATATTTATGTCCTGACGTTTCGTCCATATCGACATCTTCAGTGGCGCGGGAACACAGATCACAAGAACCGCGAACGAATACGAACAGACGCGTGGGAACACAGATTAGAAACACCCGCAATCGAATGCAAACAAATGTGTGTTACCGCGCTGCTGGTGATCGTTCTTTTAAAGTTTCTATCTAACGTCAAACTTAAAAGTAATTAACAGCTCTACTTTCTATAAACGGCTTAAAATTTGCGGTTTTATTGTATTCCTTTTCCATAACACCGAGTTCAGGATGTGTGTTAGCATCCTTCCTTTTTTCTACAGAAAACTTGCCTAATTTCTTCCGTCACTTTTTAACAGTACTCCAAAAGTAATATAATCCTTTGCACGCTTTATGGCCCTTCTGGTAATACCAAGTCTTGGTCTTCGACGCCAGCCATCGAATACAGTATTTTGTTTCAACACCACAATCTTCAGAGACCTCCATCAGCTTTTTTAATACGTAGAATATGTCATCCATAGTGTTCGGATTTATAAAACGTGTTTTATAAAATTTCTGTATCTAAATGCATATTTTAGCCATTTTAAAGTTTGGATCAAACGTATACAAAAACGCATTTTGATCATATTAAACTGTTTTGTTCCACTGAATATAGTGCTTTATGTATTATATGCTACCGTAGATAATATTGCTAAGTTCGTCGAGATAAAAGATAGTTACGCAACGTTCTTGATAATCCGAGACTGTCTTTCTACACGTTTCTGGACCAGCCTAGGGCGTGTAGTCGGCAAGTTGCGTTTAAAGTCGGGCTTTGACGTAATCTCGAGATTGTTCTAGCGCCTGTAACTATGCAAGTTATGCTCGCCGTGCATAAAATGAGAGATTATTCTTGAAACTCTTTGGGGTATATATAAGCATCAAAAGCCGGTTTACAGGTTCAATTACACCTGTAGAGTCTGCAAGTGCGGTTCCGCAGTGATTGTTGGTTTTTATTGAGAAATGTTAATTAGTAAGGTGTGTTAACTATTATTGTGTTAATTAGTGAGGTGCAAAACTTTAGTAAGGTGACATTTATTGTTGGAAAAATTTAACTTGAATTATTGTATAAGAGTGCATTTGTTGATTTATAACTGGTGTTTTTGTTTAATAAAAGTTTGTAATTAGTGACTTCACTGGTGTCAGTTATTCTGTTTCTACTGAAAACACGACGATCGGTGTAACCATCGTAACAATGTTATATTAGCTAGCATTTTTTCTTTTTACATTTCTTATGTTTTCAATTTAGAATTTAAGTCTAATATATCTAAGAAGACTACTGAACATTACAGTACAAGCATGAAGTAGGACTGAAGGGATACAATGTAGAGGATTGATCGTTGTGGCGTGGCATGCTTTAAAAATCCTAAGAGGTACCGATGTTATCGCCAGTACAGAGTAAAGTTATTGAAGAACAGTATATTTACAAAGTATATATATTGTTACAACACAAAAAGCAGCCCCAATACCAGAGAAAAACTATAATGAATTAACTATATCAAACAAAGGAAAAGAAAATGACTATGACGAGACAAATGACTATGACCCAACCCAAGTGATTGACCCAATAAAGAAAATAAAATGAGAAGGTATAAACTCAAATAATGATAAAAAAAGGCACAAACAAATAATAAATGTCTAGTAACAAGTATTAAAATAAAATAAAATAATCTTAGTTAAAGTACACTAACCAGAGTAACGACTACAACGTGTGGGGCTAACATACAATAAAACACACTTTTACAGAGACGATAAGAGTTTTCACGTTACAAATTGGCGACCAACTAGTGTGGCTAGAATTAAAGACTAGCGGCGGTTACGAAAAAATAAAAAGACAACAAGATGATCACCAGGGGAAGACCAAAGAAGAGGACTGAGGACACCGACAAGGAAGAAAGGAAACAACACCGGTTGAAGAAATGGAAATGATTGAGGAAATGATCGAGGAAATGATCAAAGAGGATACCCAAGGGGAACAACCAGAGAAACCAACCCAACCAGCGCCCGAAGCGGAGGCGATAGCAGGAGACACAATCGAAAATCCGCCGGGCAGAGCTACACCAACCGAGGAGGCGAAATTGGATAGCATGATGAGGATGATAATGGAGCAGTTCGGAAAAAGCAATGAAAAAATGGACAAAAAATTCGATGAAAATAATAAACGAATGGATGAAAAAATAGACCAAATGAAGGAAGAAACTAAACAACAAAGAAAAGAAGACAGGGAATTCTTAAGACAAAACAGTGAAGAATTAAAGAAACAACTCAAGGAGGACATAGAAACTCTGAATAATAAGATGGAAAGCAACCATGAAACCTTGAAGAGAAACCAAGAAGGGAAGAGTGAAGAATTAAAGAGACAGATCAAGAAAGATCTGGAAACAATGAACTACAAAATTCAGAATAATAGTGAAACACTCCAACGACAATTGAAGGAAAATAGCGAGAAGAATAAAGATGAGTTAAGACAACAATTGGTAGAGTGTCGGGAAGAAATAAAACAGACCATCAGCGAGACGAATGAAACAGTAGTACAAGTCCGTGAGGAGTTAATAAACAAAATAAGCGACGTCGAGGAGGAAGGAAAAAATAGGATTGACGAACTTCAACAAATCACCACAACGGAATGCACAAGAAACAAGCAAGAAGTGCTCAAAAAGCTGGAAGAAAAACACAAAGAAATACAAACCGATGTAAGTGAAAGGGTGGAACGAGTGTATAGCAACCTCAACCAAGTAGACGGGCTAGGAAAGCAAATTTCCAAGTAAATCAAGGAAAACAAAGAAAAGATCCACGGACTCAACCAACGAGAGAGACAGATGCAGGAAGAACTAGATGCATTGAGAGTCAAACCCTGTAATAACACACACATAATAACCAGCGAGAACCGGGAGCTGATAAACTTCCGAAGCTACCAGCGCAACCCGATGGAGTTCCTGAAAAGAGTCGAGGAGATGATTGAAAAGAATAAGGAAACTCGATGGACAATGGTGCGCAGCATGATTGATGAGATGTTCCGAGACAATTGGTGGACGGCAACAAGACCGGAAATAAACAACACCCAGGATTTTAAAACGCAGTTCCGCGACAAGTATTGGTCGGAGTCCACCCAGAACGTGGTACGGAAAGACATAAGTAATGGGAGGTATGAACCACAAGCAGGACACACCCCAACTTCATACTTTCTGGTCAAGGTGTGCCTAGCACGTAATTTGGAACCAAGAATCCCGGAAGAATCGTTAGTCATACAATTGGGTTACCATTATGAGGATGCCGTCCAAAAAGCCAGAAGACAAGGCCAAATCAAAACGATACAAGGTATGGCAAGCCTGTTAGAAGATCATAAGAATGACGGACTATACAAGCGCAACAGGATGGTCAATTTAAAATACAACCGATGGAATGAGAACCGTAACCCACCGAATTACAATCTATCAAACAATAACCCCCAGAATAACAACCAAAATGACCCAAACCGGAATTTTTAACAACAACCAATATAGGGGTAATCGCCCAAACTACAACCAGGGTAATCAACCATATAACGGGAAAAATCAGAATAACAATCCCAACAACAATAATTACAGAGGAAATGGACAAAACCAGCGTCCGAACGGTCACCCCAACAACAGTAATTACCACGGGAACAACTACAACCCGAATTACCAGTACAATAGAGGAAACGGGGATAACCGAAATCGAAGTAATCAACCCCAAGTACACTTCATGCGAGGGAGCAACCAAAACAACCAGGGGAGGCGCTATCCGAGACTGCAAACAAACGACAGGGATAATAATAATAACACACAGAGCAATAACCAACACCCAAAGAAGGAGGATAATGGACATGTGCAACGAAATCATAGCATTGAAGGATCCAGATCCGGAAACGGGAACCAAAGAAGGGACGCACCATCCGGAAATAACCAACAAGATGAGAGTAGAAGGAGTAGGAGTGAAGGGAACAATCAAGAAAATGAAAATTATGACTGGATACCGTTCAGTAACAATCCTGCTGAGCATTTCCGAATAGCATACAATCAACGAAACCCACCAGAACTCTGGATTCACCCAATAAGTAATGGAAACCAATCCAACACACCTCAGGGAGAGAGACAAGAAATCGATGAAGAAGAAACCACGGCCGACAGGTGGAATGCATAAAAAATAAAGGAATAAAATAATACAAAATAAAAAAAAATAAGTAAGATCAACTTACACTACCATTTAGGAAACATATGAGTTAAAAGGAATAAACTACAAAATTCCAAAATATAAGTAAGACCAACTTACACTAATATTTAGAAAATATATGAAATGAAATAAAATAAACAAACAAAATGAAAACAAGAATTAATAACACAAGATAATTAGAATGGAGATATAATACACAAATATAAAACCGAGCAAGACGTGCTAAGGCAAATAAATAAAATTGTAAAAAAAAGTATAGCATATTCAGAGAAAAGAAAAGAAATGGTATAATGAAAACTATAAAGCAAATACAGTAAGTGGCTAAAGCAAAATAAGGGTAATCAACAGAAGAAAAGAAAAAATGTCTAAAATAATTAAAAATGATCACAAGAAGAAAAGAAAAACAAACTAATCAAAAGTTAGAAGTAATGAAATTAACAACTAAATAAATAGAAACAATCAACTGTGTGAGTATATAACAGAATATAGCAAAGGTATAGCGGAAGGAAGAAGGAGTAGAAAAAAGTTAAATTGATCTAAAGAACCATAAAGTGGACAATCCCCCAAAAATATTATTATTATTAATGAAAGTCACAAGATGACAAAAAGGTATTTAAGATTGACTGAGAATAGGCCCAGCAATCAATTAACTGAGCAGAGATGATGTTCCTCTGATCTCAGAATAAAAGGTAGTAATGGATGAAACCAGCTACCAAAAGTTAGGGAAATTATATATAAAAGGGAGAACGCACTAATGGAAATAAGTAAATACAGATCTAAAAGATAACTACATACAAATGAGTGGAACAAGTAAGAAGAGAAACAAGAAGGAAGAACTAAACAAGAAGAAAAAGGAACAAATTATATATAACTGATAATTTCATAAAAAACTATGCTAGTGTTTTACCAAAATGATCAATTTTGATGGAGAGGCATTATGTTACAACACAAAAAGCAGCCCCAATACCAGAGAAAAACTATAATGAATTAACTATATTAAACTAAGGAAAATAAAATGACTATGACGAGACAAATGACGATGACCCAACCCAAGTAATTGACCCAATAAAGAAAATAAAATGAGAATGTATAAACTCAAATAATGATAAAAAAAGGCACAAACAAATAATAAATGTCTAGTAACAAGTATTAAAATAAAATAAAATAATCTTAGTTAAAGTACACTAACCAGAGTAATAGATATTGTATGTTATTAATAACCCTATGATGATAAGAAAATCAAAACGTAAAATTGTTAACAGACTAACTATCAATTGTGTATAAAACAATAAAAACCCAAAAGTGAGAGATAGGTAGGAAGTGAAAGTGATAACCAGTGTAAGTGTTAGAAGTGAGAGAATAAACAATTCACAATAATAAGAAAAGGAAACAAAGATAGTAAAACAGATTGTAAAAGATGGATAGACCATTAATATAATAGTGTTAATTCATAATAAATTAGTACTATGAGTGCAATGAAAATAAGACATCCTATGTTAATAATAAAATTCAAGGGATTATTATCAAGATAGAATAAATGGTGTGATAATGTTATTCACCAAAATTGTTATTTGTTCAATTAAAAGGGTTGAGTTTGTAAGAAGGAATGCGGCTGAAAAGTAAACAGACCATAAACCTAATTTTTGTGTTATGTTTTATAAGTAATATTAAGTGATAAACAAGTTATAAGAAATGGCAATAGATATAAGAAAGGAGATAAATTGTACAAACATAATATTAATCATTAGAGTAAAGACAGAAAAAGAAATAAGAGAATAACAGACAAGCAATGATTTTGGAAATTAATAAGAACATTCAATTATTGTAAAGCAGCCCAAATTAATTCAAAAAGTAAATAAGTCATGGGCGACACCAAGCAAAACATATGTAAATGAAAGATAATCTTTAATTTGTGTAAAATAGGAAGATATAGCCAATTACTACTTAGGCCTATAAAATGCCTAACTGTATAAATGCAAAATAAACAAATTGTAAGAAATTAACTACTGTATTAGAAAATTCAGGGCAAGTAACTCATTAATTACAACTAGTTAACCATATTAAGATGTAAGAGTTAGATTAAAAACATAAAATAAGAAAGAAATGTAATAATATAATATTAACATTTTTGTCAAAACTTTAATACATAAACAAACCCAGCTTTGTGGGATGTCAAAATGATCTTTGAAAAAAAAATAGAAACAGTTATGATAATATCTAATCCATTGATAAGAAGACAGAAGAATAATAGCCATCAGAAAATATTTATTTATTTTGAATTAAAATTCAAATATTGTAACAATAGACATAAATGTAATCAACCAATGAGAGTATAGACAGTTGCCATAACAACGGAACGTTATTTAATTTAATTCCGTTATGAAACTTTAGTCCATTATTGACAATCAAGAGATACAGAAGGCAAACCATATTCGACTCAATTTTCAATTAAAATAATAATAAATACTGCAAAAGTTAACGAGATGTAGATGCAAGAAGTCTAATAAAGAATTAGTTAACCCAAGAGAGCTAATAAACCAGATTTTAATATTCAAAACTACTTATTTTATCCAAATTAATTGAAAAAGAAGCTAGATGCAATCCAAAGTATAAATGATGGAAGATTAATGATCGTATCGACCCAACCTAACTAAGAACAAAGTGACTCTTCACCAGAATTCAACAAGATTTGTTAAGTATATCTGAACTACCCGAATTTACGAACTAAATTAATATTATTAACTTTTCTCACAACACAAAAACTCTCACTCCGAACTTGGTAACTAAATTTCTTTCAAGGATTGATTGATAATAAATATTAAACTTGTATGTAAACATAATTTTAACCTGTGTACGCAGTACGAAATTATAACAAACACTTTTGAACACTTAAAAAACGAATTGTATTTAACTTTAATAGTATATAAGTACCATTAATGTAAAGTAGTGTACTTTATTAACATCTTATTTCTATTTTTTCGTAATCAAAAGGACTCAATGATTGAATGAACTCTGACGGCAGCCATGTCGATTTAGAAACGCTTCAATCAACTTAGCCAACCTTGAGATATTGTCTACATAATTCCCGGAGCAAGATTATTTAATAACAGTATATTTTTGTATCTAACTGAACAACTATTAACTATTTCACGTTAATAAACTAGTACTGATTAGTAATAACCTTCCTTTATATCATTATAAATTGTATTATAAAGTTTCTGTACTTTAGCGATGAGCAAAATTGTCTGCCAGCGTTAGACGTCGGCAGCACGACGAACTACAAGCGAGATTCATATGCCCGCCAGTTTGCGAGTGTAATTTGAATTAGTCATCACCGCATAGAACGACCGCTCAGTTTAACTTTTTTAATTGTTTTCATAAACAATTTGGCGCCGCCCGGGAAATAAATTTACTCATTGAAGGGCAGGTAAGGATTACATTCGTGAAGCTATCGGTACTGGTAATTCGTGATTTCGCGACGGACATCGTCAGCGTAAAAAATTAGGAAAAGTACGACGGTTAGAGATAAACACGAAGTAACGACTACAACGTGTGGGACTAACACACAATAAAACACACTTTTACAGAGACGATAAGAGTTTTCACGTTACAATATATATACATATATATGTATGTATGTATATATATATATATATTTGTATATTGTTACGTGAAATTTTGCCATGCATCTTGTTAACATACGTATGCTTTAATACTCCTACCAAAAGTACCAAGAAACATAAGAGTTTTGTTTCAAGAAATAATTAATTAAACACTTAATTAAATATTGTTTATTTTATTATTTAATTCATGTTAACTAAGGTTAATAATTTTGTTTATTACAGTAAATGTAATGTTAATAATAATAAGTAAGAAGGACAATGTTTAGGAACTTACTTATAAGGTTTTGTTGTATTTATAAAAACTCTATTGTATACAGAAAGTTAAGAGGAATTGTCATCTATTACTAATAGTTATTAGTAATTAGTTTGGGTCACATTGATTAATATTATATGTGATAATATTAATAACACTAATGTTTATATTAACAGGAAAGTACCAAAATAATAGTAATAGAAATTTGTAAAACTATGCATGTTAAGCTTAGACAGTTAAGGTATTTTGAATAAGAATTTCTATTAAAATTATAATAAACAATGTCAGGGTAAGTTATATGATTACTAATGGTGTCAAATAGTTTTAATGAAGTGAAAAATACAAGAAGAACTAATAATAAATAATTTTGGGACAAATAATTAAAAGTGTAATATGGTAACTCAAGAAATGTGTTATAGAAGATAGTCAAATGTGGTGTCAAAATAATCAGTGTTTCATCAGAAGATCAAAGAAACTAATAAAGTGAAGATCAAAGATCTTATAAGAAAGTTATAACAGTTTAAAGAAAATGAAAGATAAAATATTAGAAGTTTGTTTATGTTGATGCTAAGATAGCACCATAGTAACATAAAATGTTACATTAGATACCAATAAAAGCTGAGATAGGCCTTAGCAACTAAAATGTTATAATAAATGAAATAAGAAGTACATTATTGGATCTGAACGAGAAAGGTTGACATTAAAATAAGAGTGACTAATCTAACAGATTGTAATTTTTCTATCAGTGAACATAAAACTAAATTAAATAATACTGCTAGACAAAATAAATAGAAGAAAGAAGTACAACACTATTCTAAAGAAGTAAACCAAGGAATCTCTGAAGAAATACCATCAACCTATCAAGGAAGAGAAGTATTTTTTGATAAATTATTAAACTGAACAATTTTCTTCAAAGGCCTAGGCCAAACTTCACAAAGACATTGTTTACACTTTTAATTAAAACAATTTTGAACTGTCACTGTGAAAATAATCTATGACTAATATTATTTTCATTATAAAAAACTATTAATATAGAGTAATACTCTCATATAAAGTAAACTAGATCTAAAAAACATTTAAATCAACATAACCTAAACACTGAACATTGTAAAACTATTAATATAATCTTGTTAAGACACTTTGTAGTTATTAATAATCCCATGTATTTTGGTACTTTTCCTAACAGATCTGTCGTTTATATAGTAGTCAAAAGGACCCAACTTAACACATTCTATTTGTATTTTATTTAATAAATATAAAAATATAAATGTGGGCCTTGAGCTATAAGAATTACTACTGCTACTGCTGCCATACTCTGAGCATATGTAAAGAACAGCCGGTCAGACTTTGTTAATGATTATATTTGTCTTTTAAAACAATTTAAAGAAAATAATAAAAGGTTTTGAGTTTAATAAATACAGTATAAAAGGTTTTCATTTCTTTATTTAATGGATAAAAAAATGTGTATGATATAATAAACACTATATCAGTGACTGTGAATTTGCTTCATCAACTAGATTAAGTTGGCAACACTCTCCACTAAGAAATATGGCAGACTATTCGAATCTGCTTTGATGAGCTTTAGTTATCACATTCGTCTATTATTAAAAGATTAAATGAAATTTAATTATAGCTGAAATAGAAACCTTTATAATATTTTAACAAAAATAATACTTACTATTTTACAAATAAATTTTATTTGCAACCTGTGATTGCAAATTGGCGCTCAACAAATGTTACCCTGACCAGATACTCATCCTATAAAATATTAACAAGGTATACATTAAATAACCATTTATCAGTGAAAGTACACATTGTAAAGGACCGAGTTTTCTTTTATGTAACAAATTGGCGCCCAACGTGGGGCTTAAGGTAAAGATTGATACGGGAGTTATCTTTTATGTAACTATATATATATATATATATTATAACGATTCATATTAGCGTCCTAACTGAGCGTTATATGAAAGTGTCTGACTGTACGAGTGTAGCGCCGTAAGCAAGAGAGAGAGAGCGTACAATCGCAGCCATCTCACTCTAACCACGTCACCGCGACATCAGATACTGGTACAACCATGAAATTTTACTCAATACAAATTATCAGTTCAACCTGTGATAACTTAAAAACTAGTAAATATACGGCAATTCTGAAAACAGCATTGTATTCAGCAAGTGAAGCTTTATAAGTAGCCGCAATCTCAGTTAATATAATTAACAATTGAAGAAGTTATACGGAAGACGAACGCCAAAAGGAATAACGAGAGAATTATGCTACGTAGGAATTAGGTGTTTTCACGCACACACAGATAAAGACCTAAGCAACAATATTCTGTGGTCAGATCTTTGAAAACACGTTTGCAAATACCTGTAATCAATCGATTTGCAAACACAGGAAGTACGATTTTAACTAGAAATTCGCTGCAGTTTGAAACCTGTCAAGGGGTGTTTTGTCGACCTGTTCGAGATTGTCGAAACTGGAAAAACGCATGATTTATTTGAACAACCAATCAGCATCCAGTATTTAAAACTGACGCCAACTCAAAGCGAGGGGTAGCATCACTCTTCGATCGGATCTTCAATGCGCTAGACGTGTATAAATTACGTACAGAAATTTTCAATCACGCAAAAGTGTAATTTAAGCATCAAATTCGAGAAGTAGCCCGCAGTGTAGATGAACTAATACCGTTCAACAACTCTCGCTGCTTAAAACAACGATAATTAATTAAATAATTAATTAATTAATCATCAGCCGTGAAGGACCTGTGCGACACAAGGCTACAGTATCTGTAATTGCCAGGCATCTTCTACAGCATTGATCAACATCAATTCTTCTGTGCAAAACCATCAAAAGGAGGACCTCTACGGATTCCTATCTTCGGTCAACGCAACAAACAGTAAGAAGTAGTAGATTCATTGATCAATGAAATAAGCACTAAACAAATAATAAAACAATAAACAATTTTTAAAAGACACTAAGCATTTCACACTTTGTATTTTAATTATAAGATTAGCTCTAACATAGTATAGGAGTGTTGAATGGAAAGTGGGGTGTAGTATTGGACGTGCAAATTATTGCAGACCTGTTCTTTAGCACTGGTTTGGGAGATAGCAATCTCTTAATCAAACCAGATAAGAGCCATAGGTCGTTTGAACGTCTTAATCGTTACTTTTCACACTCACTCAGTAAGTATAAGTGTTAGGGTAGAAATAAGTCCTACCATTAGCCTAATCAAGTTTAAAAATAATTAATTAAAACGTTAATTAAAAATAATCAAGCAAATATTAAAGTGTTATTTGTAACGATTCCCCTTGAAAACCACAATCACTGAACGAATCCTGAGAAAGAGTGTCTCCATGCGCTGAGCTAAGCTGAAACCGTGTCATTTGTATCTGGGATTTGTTCTGGGGCCCAGGTAAAGTAATATCACGGGTAAGTAACGTTTTATCTAACATTACAAATATTAGATAATTGTGTTAGATCAAAGGGAGCGTCGTAATATATATATATATAATAGGGTTGCTACAGCTAGTGCCGTCTCCCTTCCTTCAACCTGGCTTTCCAATTTTCCCGATGTTCCCATTGTCCTTCCTCAAGTCCTATACGTTGCATAGATTCATCCACTTCGTCCCTCCAAGATCTTCTCGGTCTTCCCCTCCCCTTTTTGTCCTTCCTAATGGACTCCATTCCGTCACTTTGTTGATCCACCTATTTTGGGCTCTCCGGACATAACCGTACCACACCAATCTTTTTTCTTCGATGTAGTCACTTACACTTCTTTCCGTTTCCATTCTTCTTTTGATCTCCTCGTTTGTTATTCGGTCTGCTCTCGTTATTCCACAGCACTTCCTCTAATATTCCATCTCCGTTGCAAGAATCTTTCTTTCATTCTTTTTGTTAATAACCCATACTTCCACTGCATAAGTCATAATGCTTTGGACTATGGTCTGATATATCATTTTTTTGGTGCTTTTTCTAATATTTTTTTTACAAAGTATACTTGAGCAAAATCCGGGGCAATCACTATCAATAATGTATAAAATTACTAACATTACAAGTCAAAAATAACAGTATGGAGAACCATACATGACGTCCATGTTTTAAGAGTTATATTTAGAATCATTTACTTGAATTCGGTTCGATAATTTCTAAAAAAAATATCCCCCCACACTCAAACTATTTTTACTATTTATATATATTACTTTTATTTTGGGGTAGTCGTTTAATATAATGTTATTTTCCAGTCACTTTATGTATAAAAATTAGGTACTTTATTCTTATAAAGAAACTGAACTACGCAGATAATCATCCCTCTTCCTCAACCGATCCCACCATTAATGATATTTACACTTTCATAGAGTAATAGTTTTATCATATGTAATTGCTAAGCTATCTTATCCTCCAAAATTAAATATATTCGTACTTTACTTGTACTTGATATCAGAAAAGTAGTTAAAAAAAATCACCCACTCTCCTTTCAACTACCCTCTCCATTTATACATATCTTATTTTTAGCATTTTACAGTGGATTAATATAACTTTATTTTCGGGGCACTTATTTATCAAAATTATGTACTTTACTCTTGTTAAAACTAAAAAACATTGCAGGTAAACTAACCCTCCCCCTTAACCGAACAACCCCATTTTTGATATTTACAATTTTATTGAAAAATAAATTCATTATATGTAATTGCCAAGATATCTTATCCTTTAAAATGAAGTAGTTTATTCGACATGAGAAAGGTAATTTTAAAAAAAAATTACCGTGCCCCACTTCAACTAACCTATTTATTTAGAGATACAGTATTTCATCATTTCATCCATTACTTTCATCCACTACAGTGGATTATTATGACCTTATTTTCAGGATACTTTATTTATCAAAATTAAGTACTTTACTCTTATTAAAACTAAAAAACGTTGCAGGTTAACTACCCCTCCCCCATAACCGATCTTCATCAAAATCAGTTACCTTGAGTCCTCTACAACTCGGGGACATCTTCAAAAAATTATTTGATTCTATCTGAATTTGCGGCAGTTATCGTTCGCCATAGAAAATATTCCACACACACACACACACACACACACACTTTGGAAAATGAATTTTCTTCATGTTTTGAGGGTAGTACAATCAGAATCAGCCCTTATCTCGAACACGAATTTTTTCGCGATCACCATACTTCCATTTCCATACGAAATATGGAAGTAAAATTTAAATTTAATAGACGTGATGGAAATGGGCCTCATATTATAAAAAAGAGATAGGTCATAATTAATTATAACGTAGGATATTTTTTTGAGCATAAATGCGTGTACTTTATGTCATATAAACCCGAGGTATAATCATCCATATCCTAAGCAAAAATATCCTGGTCGTCGGCAAATAAAAGAGAACAAATTCCTTTATTCTCGAACCGTGCTCGCATGCTATTACAATACTATTGTAGACCGTTTTCCCAAGAAACGCGGTCATAGATACGTAGTTATGATTTCTAAATATCTGGTCAAACGACGCGCCAAACAGTTGTACTTTTAGACATATTTTGCTGTTACAATTTTTCATACGATTAACAAGAGGGCGTGGCCTTTCAAGGGGCAAAGTTCAACGTACTCGATACGTTTTTTTTTTTTTCTACAATTAACGGTTTATATAGTCTACGTTTTTTAAATCTTGTTTTGCACAATTTGTTTGTTTGGATTTACCACTTAACCGAGATGTTAGCGACCGAACTAATCCCTTATAATCGGATCAGACGAGTCTGACCGTACTTCGCATGGAACGCTGACCTGTTTTTATCTGGCGATGCAATGGTTAAGAATATTACAGTTGCATCGTTGGAGACGTGTTACTGTTTCTTAATGCCAGTGCGTGTTAATTCATGCCCGCCAGTTAACTGTGGAGACAAATTCCCGGAAAATCCAGCTGACTTTAAATAACAAAACAAAGTAATTAAAAACTATTAAGTATCTAAAAAAATCACGTTGAAAGAGACAGGAAGGAAAATACACTTTTTGTCACCGTAACCAATTCAGTATTATATAATCCATGTGTTTACTTGTGGAAACGCTCGGTTGCATTTTGTTTGAGATATTTGAAAACATAAGGGAGGCAGAAGAGACACCAACAATTACAGAGGTATTAGTCTCCTAAATTCATGTTATAAACTATACGCACGTATTATAACAACAAGACTACAAAACATAGCAGAAACTGTTTTAGAGGAAGAGCAGCATGGTTTTAGGATAGGACGCTCTTGCATAGACTCCATATTTACCATACAATGAGTGATAGAAAAACGACGTGAAAAGAATTTGTAAACACGTATTGTCTTTATCGATTTCAACAAAGCTTTTGGTAGAGTGATCAGACCGATGTTATGGGACAGACTTGAAAATAAAGGTATACCACAACACCTAGTTCAGGCCACAAAGAGTTTATATAGACACACCGCGATAATCATAGACGACGGAGAAGAATCTATCCTGATTGAAACAAACCAATACGTAAGACAAGGTTGTTGTCTGTCACCACTACTTTTTAACCTTTATCTAGATGATTTCCTCAAAAAATGGAAACAACAATCCCCTGACAGTATTAAAATCCACCGAAATGAAAGCTTGAAAAACATTCTCTTCGCGGATGACTAAGCTACTTCTGAAGACGATCTCCAGGGAGCAATATACATGTTACATAAAATAGGAAAGGAATATAACTGTAACCTATCAAAGACAAACGTAATGGCCTTTATAGGAGATGAAACGGTTCGGACCAAAATATGCATAGACAAGACATGCATAGAACAAGCAAGACATTTCAACTAACTTGGACGTGACATTACTTGTGATCAAGACAGAGATATAGAAAATAAACTGACGAATTTTACAAGAATGTGTAGACCGATTTGGAGAACGTTGAGAAATAAATGTAGAAAAGAAACCCAGAAAAAATTTTATAAAACAATGCCAATACCTACACTACTGCATGGTTCTAAAACTTGGGTCATAATAGATAAACTAAAAATACAAACAGCAGAAATGAAATTTCTGAGATCAGTTAAGAGGTGTAATAGACGAGATCATATAAGAAATGATGAGATAAGAAGTGATTTAGACATTTTTGCAGTTACTGAAAGGATTAAAGAGTACAGAAGAAAATGGATTCTACACATATATAGAATGGAAGAAAGTAGAATACCGAAGATAGCGAAAGATTACAACACTAGAGGCAGAAGAAAAGTTGGTAAGCCTAAGAAAAGGTTGGATTGCGGAATAGGAACAGGCCGCTAAAGCCTAAAGCCGTTAAGAAGATGATAATGATGATATTTGAAAACATAATGTTACTCATTTACATCAGCTAAGAGGAGGAAAATTACGTTGATAACAAGTTACATAAGTAGGCTATTGATGGATGTGACGTCTGTTAAATAGAATCCTGGGCAAAAGGGTTAGGCAAGAAACTAAAATTAAATTTTATAAGATAACGACTGTCTTGTTGTACGGTAGCGTCATGTGCGGTCGCTATAAAGCAAGAGAGTAAGGGATAAACAACCACATAAGACACAAACTACAAACATACAGTATGTTCAACAGGATAGCAGTCTACTGAAACAAATAGCAGAACACGTGGTCCTCATTCCTAAAGTTAATCCACAAATACAGACCGTCTGGAAGAAAGATGCATTCGGCTCACCAGACCTGAGAAACTTTCACCTGCTTCCAGTACATGCCACACTCGAATTTTTTTTTAAGTTTATTTTTGCAATCTGTTAATACATAACAATAAGCATAATTGTTTACAGAATACATGGCATGAAGAGAACTAGTCCATTGACTAGTTCTCTGTATGAGTATTTAAAAGTAACAGATTATATATAATATATTTACAGTGTTAGAGTCTAGGTAAGTCCAGAGGAAATGTTAAATTTAGACGTCTCGTCTGTAGGCTGTTGTCTAGTAGATTTATGGCTAAAGTATTCGTGTGCTCTTCAAGCCGTGTCACATATATTTCGCTGCCCTCAATGAGGGTAGGTCCAGGTCGCTATAGATGTCTTTGTTGCTGATGAACCACGGTGCGTTGGTTATGGCACGCAACACCTTGGTCTGAAACCTTTCCATTGTGGCGATATTGGATTTAGATGCAGTTCCCCAAAGCTGTAAGCCGTATGCCCACACAGGCTTGAAGACAGTGTTGTACACCAACAGCTTGTTTCGCATTGACAGTAATGATTTTCTGCCCACGAGCTAATAATGCTTGCAAAACTTGGTGTCCAGTTGTTTTCTTTTCATCCAAATTTGGTTGCACCAAGTCAGTTTTTTGTCTAGGTGGATGCCCTAGTATTTTACAGAGTCGGCTACCGGGACAGCCTTGGTATTTAATTTCACAATTGATGTTGTCTCGTGGCATTTTGTGAAGATGATGTGTGCTGATTTAGTTTCATTAAATTGTATTCTCCACTTCTTTGCCCATTTTTTCAATCGCGTGTAGCGAATTGTGTAGTAAAAATTGAGAAACATTCGGACTATTTGTTTAATAATTCTATTCCGGAGTTTATTTGGGGGCGAAAGTCTTAACCAGATTTTATAATGCTGCCAGGAAAACATATGCAAATTTAAAAAAATATATTTGTAATTTAAATTCAAGATTTTATCTAACTTAGAGCTGACCGCTTTCAGATTTACGACAATATAATTTAATAAAAATATCGGTATGGAGAACCATACATGACTTCCATATTCTAAGATTTATATTTAAAATCATTTTCGAAATGAAATATTACCATAGAAACTACTTCTTTCTACTTACTGCTTCAGCCTTAACCACAGTACTGTGGTCACTAACGTATACCACCTTACGTTATCGTACTCGATTTTCACTGATGATGGAAGTCGATGGCATTGCCGAAACGTCTGGTTTTGTAGAAAACATTGGACTACGGCCAAATATCCCGGGAAGGAATTTTAACAAAAATTACTTCTTAGTTGCCGTTAACGTTGTACACATATACATAAAAAATATGCATAAAATTAATGGCTTGTATAAGTTAATGATTGATCTCCATTAAGTAGTGCTCAAGTTTCCAAAGTTTTAGTATTATGATGTCCGTAATTAAAACATCAGAGCAGGTTTAGTGTGAATGAGGGTACACTGTGGACAAAAATTTTCAACATTTCCTATTGAGCGTTGCTTAGAGTAAAGCTGCGAATCTACAGTGTATGTTTCACAGAACAAACACGCGAAAAAGAAGGAGCGCTCCGAAGTCACTCATGGACCCTCAACATCTTGCAGAGGGTTCATTCCCTAAAGACGAAAAGTCTGTCTATGAATCGTTCCTCTGTAAACACGTGCAGTTACACTGCCCAGCGATCCACAGGAAGCAAATTGATGTCCATTTTTTTTCGGCTTGCACGCGTTATGTTGGTGTGGGTTTCGGCACTTTCCATTTAAAAAGCGTGCAAATGTAAGAAAATAAACATGAGTGAGGCCAGAAATAACGTGAATTGTGTGTGTGTGTGTCTTACCTGCCTTTTTATTGCTGTAGGCATAATAATAAAATGGAAACGTAAACATTACATAACTGAGATATGCTTACCTGCCACGAACGATATATTATTTTATACATGGAGGAGTTCGGTGACATACACACGTACAGAAGAATTATATATATAAAGATATTAACTCATACATAATTTACATTAAAATGAAAAACTTTTAATTTTATTGCCTGGCAACAAAATTATTTTATTTTTAACAATTACCATTGTTTGAAAAAGTTTAAATGAATTTTCAAGTACTTTACTGTTGTTAAAACGTAAAAGGTTGCTGGTAAACTACCCCTTCCCCTTAACCGATCTTCACCAAAATCGAAAGTCCTTGAGATCTCTACAATTCAGTGACGTATGCAAAACATTATTTGATTCTGTTTGAATTTGCGGCTGTTATCGTTTGCCATATAAAATACCCTTGTTAAAAAATCGTTGCTGGTAAACTACCCCTTTCCCTTAACCGATCTTCACCAAAAACAATAGATCTTGAGAACTCTACAATTTAGGGCAGTATGCAAATAATCTTTTGATTCTGTTTGAATTTGCAGCTGTTATCGTTTGCCATAGGAAATACCCTTGTTAAAACCATAAAACGTTACAGGTAAACTATCCCTTTCCCTTAACCGATCTTCACCAAAAACAATAGGTCTTGAGAACTCTACAATTCAGGGCTGTATGCGAAACATTATTTGATTCTATTTGAATTTGCGGATGTTATCGTTTGCAAAAAAAAAATTTCCCTTGATAAAAAAAAACCGTTGCTGGTAAACTACCCCTTTCCCTCTACCGATCTTCACCAAAAACAATAAGTCGTGAGTACTCTACAAATCTGGGCTGTATGCAAAAAATTATTTGATTCTGTTTGAATTTGCGGCAGTTATCGTTTGCCATAGAAAAAAAATCTACACATAGACAGACACACAGACAGACAGACACACAGACAGACACACACACACACACTTTTCGAAAAACGACTTTTTTTCATGTTTTGAGTGTAGTACAATCAGAATCTGCAATAATCTCGAACACGATTTTTTTTGCCATCACCATACTTCCATTTCCTTAAGGAATATGGAAGTAAAATTAATTATAGGCAAGAAATAATTTTAACGGTGACATAAAATACTATGGTGTGTGTGTGTGTGTGTGTGTGTGTGTGTGTGTGTGTGTGTGTGTAGAACTGGAGATTTAGTCTAATTAGAAACTAAGAAAACTAGCTTGAATTTAGAGATTTTTTTAACACTGGAAAATTAAAAGAAACTGAACAAAGTGAGTTGTGTTACGTGGAAAAAAGGATTTACCGATGGAGAGCAATGCAAACAGCGGCGCCATTCTACTGTTGAACAAGTGTGGCGGAGTTGATTTCGGCAAACAGTTGTAGTCAGATTTTCCAATATCGATGTGGCGTTACTAGGTCAAGTACTCGGATGGCTGTGAGAAGAGGACGGACTGAAGTATTCCAACAGCTCTAAAATTTTAGCAGACCGGAGTTCATAAATTGTATATGCTATGTCTGTATACACTTCAGCTTCTGTTGTATATGCTATGTCTGTATACACTTCAGCTTCTATTGTATAAGCTATGTCTGTATACACTTCAGCTTCTATTGTATATGCTATGTCTGTATACACTTCAGCTTCTATTGTATGTGCTATGTCTGTATACATTTCAGCTTCTATTGTATATGCTATGTCTGTATACACTTCAGCTTCTATTGTATATGCTATGTCTGTATACACTTCAGCTTCTATTGTATATGCTATGTCTGTATACACTTCAGCTTCTATTATATATGCTATATCTGTATGGACTTCAGCTTCTATTTGCGTGTACGTCTCCGCTTTTCTCTTACTCTTTTTTCGTCCCTCTGTTTCTTTCCTATTAATCCAAGAACTATTAAACTATCCTTTTAAAAGAATTTTTTTTGTTATCTCGTTTTCGTCACAGTGGCTATTTATATCTACTCTTTTGAATTAACTCTTGCTATTTTAGTTTCTTGCAGTATTTAAATGTTATTATTCAAAAATAGATTAATTCTTCAAGTGTATTTAAATTCTTATCAGTATGTATAAAAACCTGACCGATGTTTCACAGACCAATCTCTATCGTCATAGTATACCTCGTAGGCTTACACGACCGGAGTCAATGTTGTTAAAACTCATTCCCGGCCTGTTTGGCCGTGGTCCATTGTTTCCAACAAAAATAGACGTTTCGGCAGAAGCTATCGACTACCATCATCAGTGAAAATTCGAAGTTAGTGACCACAGTACGTCTACCACTTTAACGTTAAAAACTAAACTTCGAATTTTACACTGATGATAGCAGTCGATGGCACTGTCGAAACGTCTGTTTTGTTGGAAACAATGGACCACGGCCAAACAGCCCGGGAATTAATTTCAACAGTCTATCGTCAGAGGTTTCAATGTGAATTGAAATTGTTCTGTGAAACGTACGTCATGTTTTTATACATACTGATATGAATTTAAACGATTGCTGAAGTAATCTACTGTATTCTTGAATAATGACTGTTTTTAGTACATGAAAGCGCGAATCCTCGAAGGGTGAATGGGGAAGCTTCCTCCTCACCAAATGGTCATATCACACGAAATTCATATCACGTTATGTAGCTTCATGGTTTTTCCTAATTTTACTTTAAAATTACTTTAAATTAAACTGTATCTTACCACTATGTTAATTTTTGTTTGATATATAACTTAAATGAGTAGTTTAAACTGTAAGTGAATGTTATTAAAGAACAATTAAGTGACAAACACAGATATGATTGTGTACGAGTACGTTAATACGCTTGGTAATAACACACTGTATTTTTATCTTCAATCGTTCCTATTTTTTATGCTTTAGACTAGTCAGAGGCAACCTTTGATTTTATGGGGCTCATATAACTTAGGTGGGTGCACCCCTCCCCACCCCATCGATGGAAAATAGAAAGGTGCGGAGTTCAATAGCTGGACGTTACAAACATAAACGGTCGCTTCATGATACCGTTGGGCTTATATTTAGCGACGTGGAACACCGAATCAAAGAAATATTTGCAGTATTTTTCATATAAATTTGTGAAAATTTTTCACATTAGGAGTAGGTCATGTCATCAACAGTTCATCATGCACACGCACGTTAAAACTAACAAAACTTTAATAGAAAAAAAAGCTTAAACAGGAAAACATTTTAATAAAAATAAATTAAAGAAGTTACCACAATAACACTAGTTATTTTCATAAAGTGCACAGAAATGTAAAACTTGAAAAACCACTTTGAGAAGAAAGGTTCTGGGCGACAAGCTCGATAATCGTATTGGGGGAAGAAGTAGTAGTTCGATATACGGCTTGTACTATTTTATAACACAGTACTTTGAAACAGGTAGACTACAATGCGGGTGAGTACCTTCGATCAAAAGAAAAGAAAATTTCAAATTGGTTCGCGGGCACGTCAAACCTTACTGATGGGCGCAGGGTTGTCGACTGCTGCTTTAGACCATTAAAGAATCGTCCAATTTTTCATATTCCTTCCACAAAGTCAACTCCCCCCCCCAAATTGGTCGATGGATCCGCCACTGGTATATACGTTACGTAGTTGTTAAATAATTTTAAAAATAAGCTTAAATGATTTTTATTTGTTTTAAATTTATCCGTCATACTCCGACGTTAAATTTAGTTGATGCTCATACGCGTTTCAGCACACACGATATGTTTCATCCTCAGTAAGGTTTACTCAGAGTAATATGTTAAAAACAGAAGCTTCATACACAAAGTTTAAAACAGTTGTATTATATTGTAACGGCAGCGGTATGCGAACATCTGCTCTCCGGTACCAGCGGTGGACACAGCGAGCCAATCCGGCATCAGCATTCGGAGCGAGTCAATCAGCGATCCCGGTTAGTGCATAAAACCCGGGCCGGCAGAAAGTTTTGAGCACTCTTCATCGCCACGCCATCGGACGCACTTCATCTCCTCTCCTCTCTCGGACGACATCGAGGCGGAGTCAGTCGGAAGTAGGGTTACCAGATGCAAAAATGAAAAAGGAGGACAATCTATTCTGAAATCAATTGAAATGGAGGACATTTCAAAATAAAACAATTTAAGATATAAACTTTTATTACGAAAGAAAACATTAACTTCAACATTAAAATAATCTTACAGCATAGTGCTGATTACTACCTATTTAGGCATACTTTTTAGAGCTGCCTATTTTTGACAAAAGTTCTTCGTTTCTTAACAGGTAACTATAAAAATCCATGGACATCATATCCTTAAAATTGTATTGTGTGAGTATTACGGCCTTCACTGACTCCACATTAAGTCTATTCCGCTCCTTGGTCCACTGAGCATTTATCAGCGAAAAAACCCTCTCAACGTTTGCACTATGAGCAGAAATACAAAAATAAAATTCACATATTTTAAGTAGTTCCGAAAAGCAATCGATACTGGGGCAAGATTTAAAAAATACCCTCCATTGTTCATGCAGCCTATAGTCTTCGACGAACTTATCTTTTCGGATTTGAGGAATGAAATCAGGTTGGAAAATTGGTCGTATAGTTTACGTCATCAATGATAACACCTCTTTTGTACAAGAACTCAATACATGGAATCAAATCCTCATATTTGTACTTTTCGTAATCTTTAAGAACCATCCATTCAAAACACTTAAACTCACCCACCAACGGGCGTATCCATTTTTCCAAATATTCAAGGGATGCTTTGTAAACTTGTTGAAATTCGTCATAGATGCTCTGCGTTTCTTCGTTCGAACCATTTGCTCCACGAACAAACTGTTTCGCTTTTAAGGGCACGAATTTGTCTTCAATTCTGTTTCGCAGCAAACGCAATATTGATTCCAAGATGTTCGTAATTTCCAGTACTGAGTTCTCTTCCTGCTCTACAGATGCCAGGTTTGATTGAAATACAGACATCAAAGAGTGCGTGAACCACAAATATGCTTCCGAATATCGGTTTTCAAAAAATGTCTTCAGTATGTAAGGCGGCTGATTTTGGGATAAAAAATATTCTTTGAGAGCAGGAAATAACTTCAACAGTCTCTCTACTGTTGGGAACAAACTTAGCCATCTTGTTTTGCTGTGATTAAGTAAAGGTTGATAATTAATTTCGACGTAGTCACAAAACTCTTTTAGGGCTTCAGTTCTCACTGTGTAAATAGAAAAATAATTAAAAATTTTAATTATAACTGACTCCACATCTACTCTCATTGAATCGACACTATGATGAAGGCTGTTGTGAATAATGTGGGCAGGACAACCAATTCCGATAAGGTTTTTATTCTTGAGGTTTTGCTTTAAGAGGGTATAAATATTATGACCGGGATTTCTATTAACTCCTCCAAAATTAACATTTGTGTTATCGCCTATAAAGGCAACACACTTTGAAGTCAACCCGTAGTTTTTAAGAGTCTGAAACAAATAGTTAGTTATTGTCTCCGAATTTTCATTTGGCATGCTACGCAAATTAAGAATTTTTGTTTCAATGCCGTGTCCAGCCCAGTTATAATATTGAATTATTATGGGGAACAGTTTTTCCGAACCATGATTGGTGGCGTCTGTAGCAATTGAAATGGAGGTTATATTTTGTAAAGTCTCACTTATTTTAGAAATTGTGTGTGGAGCTATCACGTGGTTTATAATAGCTTCAGTCTTGGTTCTAGCACATTTTAAGTTTTGGCAATTTCTGAATCGTCGAATACTTGTCGTGTCAATGTAGCCGTACAGTCCATCGATTTGTACGACTGGTGGTGTTTCATGGTGTGAAACGCCAGAGTTCCCGCCGCAGCATTCGCTTTCTTAATAACATCTGAAGCTAATGGGGCAAAAAATGTTGTGACTTTTGATGATCAAGCTGAAACTCGAACCATCTTCTTGTGCTTCTTCAGTATCAACATGGCGATCTAAAGCAACGCCACCCTTGTTGCTGACATCAACGTGGCAATCACAAACGAGACACTTAGCGTCATAGTCATCGCGACCTTTCACAAAACACGGGAATTTTGTCTTTAAAATGTCAGTAAATTTGTACTTTCGCTTATTAGAACTCACCACTATGATATGGGCCACACAATTATATTACAAGTCATTAGTTTAGTGAGAGAAGTGGACGGTGAATAGAATGTAATGCGCGCACGATTGTCAAACGAATAAAACGTCCTCTCACAAACAGAATATGGCCGACACTGGCTTAGCGATGGGGACGGGTGAAAACAACAGAAACGAGTGACTCACTCCAGTCGTAGACTCGTGGTTGAGCAAACGTTTCGTGTCGGTTCGGTTACATTCGTTCTCAGCTGTTCACTTGTTCCCCCCTTTCCGGTCCACTCGGTATTCCATTCAAATTCCAATCCCCTCTAATTTTCTCGTTTACTACCTGTTTCTACTTTCTTCTACTCTATGATATGATAGTTTCTTTGTGCATGTGTGTGTGTAGCAGTGTAAACCAAAAAAGGAGGACATTTTAAGGTGAATGGAGGACATTATATTTTAATTGAAAAAGGAGGACATGTCCTCCTTTAGGATACCATATGGTAACCCTAGCCGGAAGGAACAGCCGAAGAATAGAACCGCCGCCGTTCTTGCGTCTTCGCACTCCCGTTCCGCGCCAGCGATGGACGTCGCTAGGCCGGCAGCCGACTCTACAACCGATGCCGAAAGAAGAGGAGGTGCAGTACGCCACGAACAGCGCGCGCAGCCGCCGAACATCTCAGCGCGGCACGACCAACCTCAGCTTTCTCGCCACCAGGTCTTTTTTAGGGCCACCAAAATAACTAGAGTGTACGATTGGCGCCATTTGTCATGCGGCAAGCCTTTTGTCCGGTGACAATATACACAATAGCACGTATTGAAACCGCACAAACGGATCCGTATACACATTAGTTACTTCAATCCATACGTGATTTTTGTTGGTCCATGTTGTATTATTTTATTTATTTTGGTACACTGAATAGACAAAGTAAATGGTCGACTTGCTAAAAGTCAAATTAAAATTCAGCCACCATGTATCAATTTTTATAAATATTTTTACCATTTTACCATATTAAAAATAAAATTTTGTTACAACAGCCTGCTTTGTTTCTTTTCGCAATCTAACAAGCGAATGTAGTCATGAAAGTAATAAGGTATTTTACAATATTTTTTAATTTTATTATTTATAAATAACGTAATAAATAAGGAATCCTTTAGGCTTTGACGGCCAGCGTCAACATTGCTAGAATTGCTGTCTGCCGGGCTATCTACCGCTTGTGTTGGAAACAGACGTTTCGACTAATAAATTGTCTGTACCTTAGTACTGGGATGAATTGGCGAACACCGCGTCAATTTGTTAATCGTTTACACTGAAGATGGCCTCCGATTGTGGGACCGAAACATCCGTTTTCAATAGAAGCAGTAGACCACGGTCTAATAGCGGGCGGACAGCAATTCTAGCAAGGTAATAATTAATTTAAGTACTTGACCTCTTTCTCAGAAAGGTAAAAAAGTGTGTTAGAAACAACGGGACACAAATCAAAACAATACGAGAACATTCTTTAAATGTTTTAAATTTCTGAAGAATTGAATAGTGTGTCTTTGAACAGATTGCCTACAAAACCTACAGTTTTCAAGGAATACGGAGCACAGCCAGACCACGTGGCAGGTGGGTACCTTAAGTAAGGCACGTTAATTGCCTGCAAGTTAAACTTGAAGAAATATTTGAACCAGGGACGGCTCTACAGAAACTTCCAGCTCCAGAATCACCAGTCGCAACGCAAAGTAGGGCTATTAGTACTATAGTTGTATTAATATTGGCCTCGATAATTTTATTGCGTTAGACTGAATTGTGTTTTAATCATAGTAGACTAAATGTTTGTTAACTGAACAGGATTCTACGGTCTGAATGTACCAACATATCAACTGTAACGCCCATCCCAATCTGTTCACAAGCCTTGCCTTTTCCTGATACAACCCAACAACCCAGAGTTTTTGTATCCCATAAGACAGTAATGGAGCTGCAGTGTGTGCAGCACATAACTACCTCCGTTGCGCTCTTGACCTGTTGTAAGCAAATGGCAGGGGAACAAGCACCACGGTATCGTCAACCGTATATCGTATAGTTATCATAACGTTATTCTGTCGTCTAAAGTTTTGTTGAAGTCTTATGACGTTGCAGCTAACATTTCTAATTACTTTAAACATTATATTTTACAACAAAAAATGAAAATAATAAAAGAAAATGAGGCGAAAATGTAAAGAAACCTCTTTTAAAATTTGAGTCTTTTTATTAATTTAATTTCACGCATAAAAACTAACAATTTTACCTCGAGATGCACCGATTTGAACGTATTTCGCGGTTTCAAAGTCGGAACAGGTGCAGCAAAAGTATTGGGAATTGGGCACACCATATGGAGCAAGACATACATTTTATTTGTATTTAAATTATCTGCCGGGCTGTTTGGCCGCGGTCCAAGGTTTTCATTAAAACCAAACGTTTCAACAGCACCACTGGCTGCCATCTTCAGTGGATGTATTCGAGTCAAACCTAACGCGGGGTGTCGTCGAAGTGGGCCCACTGATCTGTTTAAATCTAACTTTCGGTGGTACGTTAACATTATCAGAAGGGTTAGGTCGGACTATAACTATCGTTAGAATAAACTAATATTACTAAACAATGTAAAATCATAGAAACATCTTTCGTGGCTGTAAATCAGCCTAGTAAAGACGTATCTAGGATCTGGATCTGAAAGAGTATGTATGTCAAGGTAGGCAGAGTTACCTGTGGGCGGATCCAGGGTGCTTATTTGTGTATTTATACAGGGCGTTGTTGGTCTCTAACGTTGTTCGTGGTGTGAACTTGAGCAGTGCGTTTGTACTTCCCGATTCTGTCCAGTCGACTCACAGGATAAGTAGCGGTTCTTTTTTTATATAATTTTTCCATAGCTGCGTTTAACCTTGTCGATGGAGGTGGTTTATTCTTTTGACTAAACACGCTTGTTAGTGAACGAATCTCGGTTCGGCTTAAGTTTCTATTTAAGTACTAGTTTAACTTAAATCTGAAGACGACCACAGATTTTGTAGTAGTCAAAACTTTGATTGACAAATTCTATGTTTATCAAACATATCTACGTACCATTAAGTCCTACTTAATCATTTTGATTTTGCTTATTATTAAATTAAATTTTTTAATGAATGTATAGACGAGAATACAGTTTTAAGTGAGAGACAGATTTACGGCTACTTGAAAATTTTTCCAACTTTCTCTATTCTTCTGAGATGACCACACCATTTTCTGTTTTCTACTTTGTTATAATCGCGTTCTCTAATCTCATTAATCTTCCGTGTTTGATTTCCTCACGGTTGTTTCTGGTACCCCAGTTGTGTTCATATCTGCCTCTTCTGATGCTTACAATTACGTCTGTTGCTTCATTTTGTTTTTGCACCGCTGTACGTCGTTTGTGTGTGCTGTATCCGTTACGTCTGTGTAGAGGAGGTGCAATCATAAAAAGCGAAATTGAAATACGCGTGGCACAGATTGGGCACGGGACTCTAAATGACAAATTAATTAAATCTCGCTTTAATGACAATTAGTAAGTAGTAATGAGTGTTAGCTGCAGACAGCTGAGTTTCGGGAACATGTGTTTCATTAACGTGAGTATTCTCGATGCGGAACTACAATTACAATTACGCTAGTTCTTGCAACTTAACTTCCCTTGTGCTGTAATACCGGAAGGAACTGACGTTCATCGGGCCGTGTCCCTGACAGCTCAAATACTTCCATTTTAAATTATTCGTATGGACGTTTGACATACTTCATTGTCACCTTCAGATCAATAGCAGACGAGCTGCTATGACAATCAACAATCGGCAATCATGAATGCCGTGTTGAAACGCATTAACACATTTAATATTTATTGGCCTGAACAATGCATATGATAGTGTACTGACTTAAAATTAGACGAGTCATGACACATAAATATCATAACATCACTGTATTATATTCTACGGTTAACATAAACACCACTAGTTCTGTAACACTAGTAATATTAAGGTAATAAAATTCTAGGAAATTTGAAGATAGAGTGTCCTTAGAATTTCATGTGTCAAAGAATTTGAATTAAGAATGTTCCATTGTTTCAGCATTTTTAAAAATCTTTCTAAACTACACTTTCACTTAGAACTTGAGGGTAGTGTTGCTAAAGATGGACATTATGGACATTAAACTTTGGGCACTATTTTAACTCTAACTTTGACAGACGCTCTTGTATGAATAACAAGAAAAGTTGACAGCTTTCTAATTCGACAGTGATAATAATCACTATATAAACGTCAAACTATATAAGAGTACATTAAATTTTTTTCCGTACTGAAAGCAATAGAGATAGATTTTTTCAAGGGCATCGTTGTGCTTATTCAGCTCGGAAAAATAGTAATTGAGGAAATTAAAGAAAGAACGGAAGATTCAAAGGATATAACTAAAGCTATAGAAACAAAATAGTTGAATTGGAATGACCATATAAAAAGAATGGTAAGGAAAAAACCTCCAAAATATGGAATCGGTAACCAACAGAAAACAGAGTGAAAAGTAAGCCAAGAGTAAATAAATACTTTTATTTTTACAAATTAGTTACTTTATTTTTGTGTTATTTTTATTACTGAATAATAAATAAAATTCTTGTTAACAATAATATAGTTTTTATTTAAATTATTATATGTTATGTCGATAGTTTTTGTATTCCTGTCATATTCACACATATGAAATGATAAGCTTATAGGATGACAGTAATATAAAGAATACCAAAATAAAGTACGAGTTAATAAAATAAAGTTATTATGCCTCGTATAATAACTTACACTAAAGAAGTATTCTTTTAAACGAATGTTTTTATTATTAAATTAAATAAAAAATAATCAACATAAAATTTAAAAATCAAAAACTCGTCTGTTGGCTTGAGAATTATTTTTTAGTTTTTTTCGCTTCCAATGAAGCTTCTCCAATAAAAAAAATACTTTTTTATTATCTTTCAGAGCTACTTAAAACTTGCAATTGAAAAGTTTCCAAATTAAATAAACAAATAAATAAACACACGCATGCAGACGCGCGCGCGCGCTCACACACACACATACGTACAGCTAATAAGTTTTATAACAAAGTTAATGGAGTTAATATGACGGGTCGTATACATACGCTTACAAAAACAAATTCTATAATTCTCGCACCTTACAACGTTAATCCGGGCGTCTGCGCTTGGTGGTTCTCATCCGTTTTAATTAAAGTATGTAAATAGCGGCGGGAAATATTCGCAACTCGACCCACCGTCGTCGGTAGTTAATTTCGTTTCGCAGTCGTAATGCACGGAAAAGTTTCGTGTGATCCGCGCGGAGATTTTTTTTAATTAGCGTAGGGGATCGTGTGTGTTTGCTTTGCCGTTTGTCCGCCTTCCACCGTAATGCGCAGTTCGAGGATATGCAGAACCAATGGGAGCGGGTACTGTACTGCTGACGATGATGCGAAAGATGAAACAAGCAACAGAATGAGGCAGAAAGCAAAGTGCGTTAGTTATAAACATCGCCAGGGCTGACACTTTATATTTGTTAGATGCAGCTGTGTGGAATACAAGGCGTGATTGAAAAGTGCTTGCAATTTTTATTCATTTGGAAATTTATGCCACGATTCATGTAGATCCAATTTGAAGTAATCTAAGTCGGATGAAATTCAATTGTCCAACGCTTTTTTAGTCTTCAAAACATATCTCGGACGTACTTTTTGCTATAGATTTAAGTTCGCTCGGTGGCTTTCGTTTAACGTCTTCAACAATCGTAATTTTCTACGAACACAAGTAGCGTAGAAAGACCGCAATCTTCAACCCATTCGCAACCGTTTTGGAACTTTTTACTATTTATAAATCTCTAGTGTATGCATGTCAGACTAGTCAGAAGCCTTCTACAACAATTTCACTACGATAGGTGTTTATGTTATTCTTATGAAAATTTATAAAAATGAGTTTATCTCATTCTTAACACAAAATTTAATCCATGTTCTTCAATTTTCATGATAGAGCATCAAAAAATAAAAAAATAAGCTCACGTACTAAACAGAAAAACAACTTACTCATTTAGCTTTTCAATCTAAAGTATGCATCCAACAGAATTAAATTTTTACTTTGTTCTAAACTTTGACGTGATTGCATGATGCCTTTGTTAATATTCATTTTAATGATTTGACAACATATTGAGTGGAACGTACTCTAAGAAATAAGAAACATCTTCCCGAACACGAGACCCGTGGATTTCGGTATTCGAATTAACTCATATATTACATATTGCAACGTATCTAACATTTTATTTACCGTGTAAACATTTGGATAGCAAATTCAATCCCTACCCAAACGTTCGGCGCAAATGCAACATATGCAGTTTGTCTTTGTAATAATACATACAGGTTACACATCTTGAATGATGAAAATTTGTTATCGTGGAGGTTGATATTTATTGAAAATTATCTAAACTAAATTCTCTTATACTGTTTGTAACAATCATCTTACATTAATAAAATTAAATTATTGTCTTTGGCACATAGAAATTATAATAAAGTGTTTATATCTGTTTGATAAATGTTTACAATTGCTGGATGTTACTTGATGCACGAATTTCACACTTAGCTCCTCCTGCTTGAGTGCGTTGATTCCGGCTGCAACGTGTCTCTGCAATCCGGTGTGGGTTCTCAAATCTATCCGTTAGATTCGATAATCATTTCATTAATAATAAGTTTACTATTATCTCAGGTTTTGTTCATACGGGTTTAGTAATTTAATTACTCAAGTGTGCTGAATTTCCACTTATTGCAATCTTGAAGTGTTCTCGCGTGTACTTGAGTTATAACTCCGGATCAGCATAACTTACCTAAGCGGATTCAAATCATGTAATAACAGTTTTTTTAATGAGCCACTTTTAACGCTGGAAATTAAAAAATTGCACGAAATTTCTAATCAAACCTCGTATATTGCGAAAGGTAAGTCATATATCTTACAGCATGAAACTCACAACATGGCAGTAACAAGAAGTCTGTGTATTACGGTTGTTTCAAGAAGATCGGGTGCACAGGATTTGAAGTTACTGGGTGTGGAAATTGTTAGAACAACAACTAATGCTGGAAGCAATGAATCTGTTTGTGTTTCTGGCCAAAGTCTCGGCTTACCTAGACAGAAAAGAACTTGTTTTAGGCCGGACGTAATATTTATTGTTGTTAATGTTATGAGTAACAAAACTTCCTTTATTTCTAAATATTTTTATTAAGACTTTTTTTAAAAGTAGTAGACGTAAATATAAAATTATTTGGGTGGGACATTTGTGTTCGTTTTTGTACAAATAACGGATTATTGTCTGGTTTGATAGAAGGGGTTGCAATTCTTAATGCTTGCTCTTCAGAAACCTCCGACTTGACTCTTCGGGTGCTTCGTCCTTAAAATAGCTGATCACAAATGTACGTAATGACAAAAACCGATGAAATGAATAGAACGTGATTGTGAAGAAAAAGATATTATTCTCTTCAAAAAAAAAAAAAAAAAAAAAAAGGTTTCATGAAAGTCTAATAAAGAGACATGATTCTAGTTCGAACATTGCACAATCAAGTCGAGACAAATATCGCTAAATATCGTACGATTACGTTAAGAGTTCACGACAGTCGTTTTCAACGGGTGTGCAGCTAAACTAGCGACACTTTTTATTATTGTTGTTGCGATTATTCGGCTTCGAATGCAACGATCGACGAATCGTACTTTGCCCGACGCCTGACGTCACGTCGTTCCCTTTACTAACGGAGCCGTTTGTTCGGTTAAATCTTATCAGTCGAACAGCAGACCGCCTTTGTGAACAGAGCCGTCCTTTCAACGCACTACGTAAGAAGCCACGTTTACCAAGGTAAATATGAATTTTTGTTATCATAAATCGAATAATTTTATATATAAGACGAATAATTTTCGTCCGTTACGTCTGTAAAATAAAAGGAAACTTGTAATTTCTATATAAAAAAAAAAAATGTTATTTATAACTAATCAAGACGTGGCCTGTTTGTAATAGTCAGCCTCGACTAAAATCATTTTCAGTCAGTCAATTTAAATATCGGTATGGAGAACCATACATGACTTCCATGTTCTAAGATTTATATTTAAATCATTTTCGAAATGAAATATTACTATAGAAACTACTTCTTTCTACTTACTGCTTCAGCCTTAACCACAGTACTGTGATCACTAACGTATACCACCTCACGTTATCGCACTCGATTTTCACTGATGATGGAAGTCGATGGCATTGCCGAAACGTCTGGTTTTGTAGAAAACATTGGACTACGGCCAAACATCCCGGGAAGGAATTTTAACAAAACCTACTTCTATGTTGCCGATAACGTTGTACAATATATATAAAAAATTGCATAAAATTAATGGCTTGTATAAGTTAATGTTTGATCTCCATTAAGTAGTGCTCAAGTTTCCAAAGTTTTAATATTATGATGTCCGTAATTAAAACATCAGAGCAGGTTTAGTGTGTATGAGGGTACACCGTGGACAAAAATTTTCAACATTTCCTATTGAGCGTTGCTTAGAGTAAAGCTGCGAATATACAGTGTATGTTTCACAGAACAAACACGCGAAAAAGAAGGAGCGCTCCGAAGTCACTCATGGACCCTCAGCATCTTGCAGAGGGTTCATTCCCTAAAGATGAAAAGTCTGTCTATGAATCGTTCCTCTGTAAACACGTGCAGTTACACTGCCCAACGATCCACAGAAAGCAAATCGCTATCCACGCTGGACACTTTTTCGGTTTGCACGGGTTATGTTGGTACGGGTTTCGGCACTTACCATTTAAAAAGCGTGCACATGTAAGAAAATAAACATGATTGAGGCCAGAAATAACGCGAATTTTGTGTGTGTGTGTGTCTTCCCTGCCTTTTTATTGCGGTAGTCATAGGTCTAATAATAAAATGGAAACGTAAACATTATATACTGAGATATGCTTGCCTGCCACGAACGATATATTTTCTCTCATACATAATTTACATTAAAATGAAAAAATTATAATTTTATTGCCTGGCAACAAAATTATTTTATTTTTAACAATTACCATTGTTTCGAAAAGTTTAAATGAATTTTCAAGTACTTTACTGTTGTTAAAACGTAAAAGTTTGCAGGTAAACTACCCCTTCCCCTTAACCGATCTTCACCAAAATCAAAAGTTTTTGAGATCTCTACAATTCAGGGAAGTATGCAAAACATTATTTGATTCTGTTTGAATTTGCGGCTGTTATCATTTGCCACAGAAAATTACCCTTGATAAAAAATGTTGCAGGTAAACTACCCCTTCCCCTTAACCGATCTTCACCAAAAACAACAGATTTCGAGAACTCTACAATCTAGGGCTGTATGCAAAAAATTATTTGATTCTATTTGAATTTGCGGCTGTTATCGTTTGCCATAGAAAATACCCTTGTTAAAACATAAAACGTTGCTAGTAAACTACCCCTTCCCCTTAACCGATCTTCACCAAAATCAATAGGTCTTGAGAACTCCATAATTCAGGGCTGCATGCGAAACATTATTTAATTCTGTTTGAATTTGCGGCTCTTATCGTTTGCCAAAGAAAATTACCCTTGATAAAAAAAAACCGTTGCCAGTAAACTACCCCTTTCCCTCAACCGATCTTCACCAAAAACAATAGGTCGTGAGTACTCTACAAATCAGGGCTGTATGCAAAGAATTATTTGATTCTGTTTGAATTTGCGGCTGTTATCGTTTGCCATAGAAAAAAAATCTATAGGCAGATAGACACACAGACAGTTTTCGAAAAACGACTTTTTTTCATGTTTTGAGTGTAGTACAATCAGAATCTGCAATAATCTCGAACACGATTTTTTTTTGCCATCACCATACTTCCATTTCCTTAAGGAACATGGAAGTAATAAATAAAAAAAAAGAGAAAGGGGAACTAAGATATGTAAAGCTTATTGTCAGTATTTGTTGTATATATAATTTGAAGTTGTAATTTTATAATGTAATTTTGTGAATTTGTAAATTTGGGACTGCGCACTGTATGAATGAATGTGGCAGTACTAATTAAGCTGTGCGGGTGCATAAAGCAAACTAAAAGATGTGAAATTTTCAGTTAAAAAAACTTGGTCCGACGTACGGGAGCGAGAATACGAGTACATAGACTCGACGTAGCCTTCTACCAACGATCTTCCAGCATGGTCCAGAGCACGAGCTGAGAAACGTGCACCCGTTGCGACCAGCTACGGCAGGCCGTGAGTGAACCTCGCTGGAGTGTCAAGTAATATTTAACAGTTAACAGCTTCCAGTGAAAGTCATACTGCAATTAATAATGAAAAGAGTGCTGGACTAGTTTCCTCACTTCAAGTGACATAAACCGGAACCTTTTGCGAATATTTTGTGAAACAACACAGTGTCAGAATTTTCATAAACCGATCACCGCTTGTATGCTAAACACCATTTAATGTAAACCAGTATTGATCTATGCAACCGTTTCATATCCAGTAATTCGTTTATCCAAGTTGTAAATTGTACAATTATTGAATTTTAGTATTTATTTTACCATTTATTCAGTATTTAGTCTTTTCGACATTTAGTTTTTGGGAGTTGGGTTAACTCAGTGCTGACTGATTAACTTGGATTAACTTTGGCTGACTGTTTTGTAATTTCGCAAGGTTTCGAGGCTCGTATCATTTGAAAATAAACGGGTCGGGTTCGACTCTGTTCACTAACTCGCATTTCAAATCCCCCCCCCCATTTTATGAATTATGTTAAGCTTTAAGTATATTTGGATAGTAAGTTATTAGGTGTAGAGAGATATAAATAGTAATAAGTGTTTTGGTTGGTTTAGTGATATACTATGTTATTTTGGGTATATTCTGTGTGTTGCGCTTCTGGGCCCCAGCGAACGCAGAGGAAGCGTGCAACATTGTTAGTTCAAATAATTAAAAGAATTTCATCATCACCTTTAGCAACGATTAAACCAAAAATGGTTTGCTCCGGCCCCAAGCAGATAGACTAGGGCAGTGGTTCCCAAAGTTGGTTCCGCGGACACTTTTAAGAAAAAAATATAATATATCGTAATTTTCTCCGTTTTTTTATAGTCTAAAATTTAAATTTTAGAATCTTAAAACAATTAGGATATAATTGTTTATAGGATTATAGGATTTATTGATTATAGGATATAATAAAAAATTCCAGTATTTTTTTTTGTTTGGTTCAAACTAATTGTAATTGTAAAAGTAATTTCAAACTAATGGGATTAATAATACCTTTAAAGCATGTGGTGCAGCAGATCTGTTTGTCAGCCGAACTGACTAGAACTGATCATCAACGCAGAACTGATCGCGCTGTTTTATTCCACGTATAAGCACTGTATGTAAGCAAAACGTTTTCCCGTATAGCTGGTTTTACGTCTAAGTAGCTGTATTTTGACACGCGTGGATGGAAAAATAGACTCGAGGTTGGCAAAGTTAAGAAATAAACTTCATGTAGAGAGCGACTTAATGTTGAAATTATTAGACATTAAACTTAATATTGCAGAGCTAATTGTTCAAAAGCAACTTCATTGTTTATATTAAACTATGTTTGATATCATTAATATTATAATTTTGCAAGTTAAGAGAATTTTGGCAGTAGAACAATCACAACTTAGATGGCTGGGACATGTAATGAGGATGGGGGAGGAAAGACTGGTAAAGCAAGTGTTTGAATCCAGAGAAACAGGTAAAAGAAAGAGAGGACGATCGAGAAAGCTCTGGAAGGATGAAGCCTGCACAGCTGCAAAAGAAGATGAGTAAAATGGGAGAAAATCAAGCAGCTCGCAGGAGATAGAAAGAAATGGAGGGATATGTGGAAAAAGACGACCTCAGAGGACTCAACTCCAACATAGCTTTACACCGAAAGGTAGAAAAGCTAAGGTTTAAGTAAGTAAGTAAGAGAATTTTGACTTTAATAAATTTTAATTAAAATATATGAGTTTGTATCATATTTATTGTTTGTTTTATTTCATAACTCAGACCGGGTCCGTGAAATTTTTAATTTTTTTAGGAGGGGGCCGCGGACTGAAAAGATTGGGAACTACTGGACTAGAGCTAGTCACTCCAATGCTTCTACGTACATTCCAACTCTCCGACATTTCGGTTTATAATTCAATAGTTGTTCGGGAACGCGGCAGTCATCCATTCGATTAAGATAGTCTAACGATTTTAGCCGATACTGGGCAATCCTATCGATTACGGTCATAATATTTAGTTTCCGCCGCACATCTACGATCTTGAACAGTATATCGTATATCCTTCCACGCGCCTGGAAGTTCCATTTCAGCCGCTTGAATACGAATTGCCTGGGATTTCGTAAAAGTCTAATTTTTACACCCCAAAGAAAATTGGAGGGAAGGCTATCACCTTGTAGAACATCAGGGGTGTTTCTTTACTCGTTGGCTTTAGAGTTCTCCTGATGGCTATAGTTGAACATATGCAGCTTCTTCACCACATCGTTATTTGTAATGTAAGACAAGTTGTAGCTCAGGTATTCAAAGTTACTACTCGAGCACAGCACCGTCCACAATGTTTGCTCGTATTAGATCAGCTCCATGGAAAGCCATCACCCTGGTGTTAAATGTGGGGATGTGTAGTCCATAATCCTTGCACACTCGACTCAATGAGTTAAAATAATTTCATATAAAATGAATTTTTAAACTTAAGCAAAAGATTAAACGAGAGCATTGAAGACCTTATTTATTTAAAGAATATTTGGTTAACCTATTTATTTTGCAGACAATTTACTGGTGTTAATTGTCTGCAGTTAACTTTTCTCCTTTTAATCACAGACTTATCCGTACTGAAATCAATGTTTTTGTTTAAAGTAAACTTAACACAATACTGTATTTTATTACCTCAAATTAAATCTCGAAATATGTCAAAACACGGACAGAATGTCGTTACCACTGCAATCCTACAAACTGTCTACGTACAGTTTTATATTACCGCGAAGAGAGTTCTCACATAAGAGAAGTAAACACGCTTGTGAAACGTAAACAAACTACTCACCAAACTGAAGACTACTACTCCAATACGTGGTTCCCTATTATGAGGGTACACACTCTGTTAATCCCGTAAAATAAATTACACTGATTTACATTACATTACATTACACTATTAACCACTCAAGTGTGTCTTATAGACTTAGTTTATCAATCACATAATTAATTGCTTATTTTCATGCTACACGGGCTGTGTACTGTATGCTTTTATTTTTGCAATTACGACTGACGCATGCCCAGAAGCTTTTCTTCAACGTGAGAACTCTCGTTGTGGTATACTCGAGCCGTTGAATAAGCAATTCTGACATTTGATATATGTTGTGGAAGTAAAAGCTCCTGTAAAAATCTCCGCCAATGACGTTACAGGAATTCCTTCTCGTCACCATAGTAACGGCCTGTAACGGTACTGTGTTGCCACGTCCTTACCCAGATAAATGTGTGCCATCTTTGCACCGTGCAGCGCTCAGTAAGCTTCCTGTGTACAGTTGGCAACGTTGCAGAGAAATATTAGAGTCGCTTACTGAACGGCACACACAGTATAGTACGCCACTGCTCCTGAAGGCAAACAGTGCACGCGCAAGATAAAGCTTCAGGCTCAGTCAGTGTTGTCGTCTTGTACGTTACTCTGTCGCGAGAAATTACTACAAAAGATAATGCTGAGAAACACTTGTGAAGCCGCATGAAACCTGCGCAAAGTGGTTGGATAAGCGTACATTGCATTTGAGTAACAGAACTGGTACTTTTGACGTTAACCTTGATGGGCTGTCAAAACGTTTGTGTAGTTGAACGTTTTAAGATGAAAATACGCCTAATAAAAAGACCTATCAAATATCAATAATTCGTAGTAATTTAAAGAACAGAATATATGAGTTTTTAAACAAAGAAATTTTTATGGCCCTTTAGATAAGTCGTAAAATTATACTGGTTTTTTGGACACACTGTCCATTGCTTTCCAACAATCTTGTGCAAGAATAATTTTATCTTGGCCTCAGTAGCAGAGAAGGGTTGAAAATTAATCAATCAGCGTACGATAAATAGGGCCAATTTTTAGTCGAATTCTAATTTATTGTCAGACAGACAGTCTCTCTGCGAACTCGAAAACGTGCGGACGTATTGCCTGTAGTTTAGACGCTAGGTCTACTAAGACGTTACGAACACAAGTTAAAAAAGTTTGCTAGTTGCTGATATCGTAAATTTTAAATATTGCTAATCCGTGGAAGTGGAAGATGTCCGTATAGGGATCAAAGACACTTCAAGGCGACTGGATGTATGTGTGTAACCCCAATACACAAAATTGCAGTAAAAATAAATAACGGTGAAAACTAATTAACTGCAATTTATAGAAAGGTTTAACCCGAGAACGGCCCTGAACGCCGGACACCAGAAAGAACTCACATCTATATCCAGAGTGAAGTAACCTGCACCTATCCAGACTGAACTACTCACGTCTGTATCCTGACCGGATCATCAACATCTCGGCGATTGCACTGTATACGTTCACCGTTGCTCGGTCTGACCACTCTCAAGACATCACATCAGGTGACACATGCAGCTTCCCGTAATTGCCGTTCAAATTAAGCCTACACGATGTTTATTAAACTTTTCACAATCTTTGGCTGATATAAATTTACATATTCATCTTTGTACGTACATTCTACATGCAATGCCTATTGTTACTACACGCGCAGACAACACACACACACACACACACACACACACACACACACACACACACACACACACACACACACATGTGCTCGTGCATGGTCACGTGTCTGAACTGTACTTTTTACCTTGCTATCTTAACAGCAACAAAAATAATAGTAATAATAATACCACTATGATCATGATGATGACGGGTTCATTATTATACCATTATGTTAATGTTCCGACAAATAGAAGCTTATTGATCTGTTTAAATCACTCAGTCTGGACCTGATGTAAACACAACACGCGGTTGAATCGAAATCCTATTGGTTACCGTGATTGCATTTGACGGCAAATTAAATCGTCGCGCGCATGCCTACAATACGGTAATGCGAAAATCCTATTGGTCAGTCACTGTAATTACTGTTGATGGCAAATTAATCCGTTGTGAGAGCGTCATATCGGTCGGTAACGCGTCTGAAGTGCCCGTTACCGGTGATGTAATTGGTGGATTCATTACAGACCAAGTCACACGACGAAACAATTGTAACCGAGTCCCCAAACGCAGACTGTTTGTAAATGCTGATGGTCGATAACGAAAGGTAATTAGACTCCTTTTCCCTGATCAGAAAACACAAATTTTTGTTACTGTGTGGGTAGAAAACTTTATAATACGGCATAGACAAGGTGCTGCCTGTTCCGCCTCCAGCCATCTCCTCCTGGGTCCACCCAAACACATGTGTCCTATAGGTTTGTATTTCCAGACTTGTTTGGCCAGTCTAGAATCTAACATGCTTTCTAAGCGTTCTTTCCACCGTTGTTTGTTATCTTTTAACTTTGAATTCAAATTAAAAACTTGCAACTATTCTCTTATGGCCTCATTCTTTATACGGTCAAGTTCAGAACACCTTTTAACCCCTCTTAAGAACGCCATTTCCGAGGTCTGTAGTTTACTGTCTTGTTTCTTGGTTGTTGTCCATAATTCACACCCGTAAGACAGTACAGGAACTGCCATAACTTCGTCAACTTTGTAAAACTTTAATTTTGTATCTCGACATACCTTGTTTCTAAAAATACGGTTGATTGTCTCACAGATCGTCTGGAACTTGCCTAACTTAACATCAATATGATAATTCCTATCGCAGCCAATATCATTTTCCAAATAATTAAAATAGCCCAAGTGTTCTACAATATGACCAATAATAATTATTGATTATATTATAGTCTCCAAGTTACGTGTATAACTATTTAAATGTAGTATTTGTAACCACTTGATTACTCACCGTCTTGTGACTTCTTTAAACTTCCAATAGCAACGCTTTTCAAGGATAAATTCTCATCATCAGATTATAAAAACATCAATAATAAACAAAAAGAAGTCATCTACAAATCAAACATTATTACCAAGCATCACAAAGCACTTGACGACACGTCGCGACCTGGTGCACATGCGCACCACTACATACGATCGACTGCATCGTTATCGCCCCAGATTATTACTGCAGCGCGATTGCCCGTACGTATTACATAAAATAATTATTTTTGTTCTTATTGGTTCCTTGTCTCGAAATGCCATTACTTTTGTTCTGATAGTAGAGATTTTCATATTGTACTGTTTGCAAATCTGATGAAACTTAAAAACAGGTTTTTGTAAAGCGGACTTCGTATTTAGAATTACAAGAAAGTCGTCAGCAAACAACAGCACATTCAGATATCTTTCTTGTGATGTCTTAGGGTACAAAACTTTTTTTGACATTTAAATGCCAATTGTTATGTTTTCTTTTTGACATGTACTTTGTACATGCCAACCGTCTAAGTGGTAATTTATTGGCTTTTGGTCGGTGCTCAAGTGTTTGCTGTTTGGGCAGGTGTTTACGTTGGGGGTAACGAACACGACGTAATTACAGCCTCACTCCGCTTCGATCGTTTACGACAACGCCGATGCACGTTTCACGTCTACAGTAGAATTCTAAACACCCATAGCCTACACGGTGTGCTCTTTCTTTGTTCGACAGATATCGTTTATTAAGTTTTAATTAAATCGTTTTAATTAGTCGTCTTACTAACAACGTTGTTAGGCTTTGTTCCTAAGCCGAGAACAGGACAGACCCTGCTTTCAATAAACTCTCCAACACACTACAAACAAATAATGTCTGCCGAAGATGGTAGAAATCAATATATATTCGGGGGGGGGGGTGAATGCGACTGGAAGAAGTCAGTGACAAGTATAAGTAAGTTCCTAAAGGACCAGGCAGTAAGCCAAATTACAACATACTCCACCTCGATGACAACTTGATCTCCTAATTCCATAACTCTTACTCTCTTCACACCCTATACGAGGGTAGTTGAAAAGTTCGCAGAGCGACACCTATAGCTCAGTGGTAGAACTAAAATCTTACGTGTGCTGCAAGACGTATATTTCTCGTGAACACCTGTTAAATTTCCAGATATATCTGTCAATTTATTCACTCTTTACCAGCTGTTTTAAATTTCCTGTTACGCGTGTTTTTAAAATGCACAAAATCAAACATCGTGTTGCGATAAATTCTCTGTTAAAAACGTTTTAGTACCAATGGAAAATCAAAACGAAATTGTAAATGTGTTAGGAGATGCTGCGCCTTCAGAAACAACGGTAAGTGGGGTACACTCGAGTTTAAACGTGGCCGTACAAGCACTGAAGAGTATCCCACCAGTAGACGTCCAAAAAGTGCAACAAAAAATGGCATTATTGAAAAAAATTCATAGGGTGTTGGAAGACCGCAGATTGATGAGTGGATGACGTTGCTGAAATCATTGACATCTCATCTGAGCGTGTACATTATACTTTAACTCAAGAACTTGGTGCGAAAAAGCGTTGTGCAAGATGGCTGCCGCATCTGGAGTTGTTGCATTTTTTGGGTGTCCAGTGCGACCACGTTTTCAATGCTTGTACGACCACGTTTAAACTCAAGTGCCTTCTTACAAACCGTTAATTTTGAAGTTGCAGGATCTCCTGACACATTTACAGTTTTGTTTTGACTTTTCGTTGGTGCTAAACAATTTTTAACAAAGAATCACACTAAGCTGTTTGATTTTGTCCGTTTTTCAAAACACGCATGACACGCCAATTTTAAACAACTTATAAACAATGAATAACTTGATAGATAGATTTGGAAATTAACAGGGGTTCACATAAAATACAAATCTTGCCGCGCACGACAAATTTTAGTTTTACCGCTAAGCTAGAGATGTCGCTCCGCGAACTTTTCAACTGACCCTCGTAATATGCCCTCTTCTGTGTGTCCCACGCCTACACCTTGACCCCGCATTCCCTCTATGTTTAGCGTCCTGCGCTACTCGACCCCGCCATGTATGTTTATTAATTTGGCACTTTCATCAACATTATCCGATCCCCATTTGGCTGTCCACTCTACATTCACACACACCTACGCACTAACTCTCACAACTGAGTGCCTCCAGTTTCACCGCCTCCGGCCAACACTGACGTGTGTCCTCTCTTACCTATTAACTCCAGGTACTGGAGGGGACCAGTCCCCAAATCAGCCCAAGATTTGTCCTTCGGGACAAGCCTCAAACATCTAAAAAAAAAAAAACAGGCAGTAAATGTTCCCCAAGGATTTAATTTTCACGTATTTTCACGTCTGGGCAACTTAAAATAAGTTTCTACTAGTAATATAATAGTGTTAGTGGTAACAACTTTTAGTTTTAATTAAAACTTATTACTAAGGTACAGATAACAGTATTACATTGGTCGCTCGGCACTTGGTAGAATATTTTATTAATATTTCAATTCAATAAATAAACACTTGGTACAGTTCTACAGATGCTTTTTAATTTCGTGACAATTTTTTCACCAGTTACTCCAGCTTCAGAGGTTAAATCTGAACATTTAGTTTACATTTGTTAAATTCAAGTAGCCTATTAGATGTAAGTGTGCTTAGGGAGTTATTCACAACTAAGTAGACAAAAATTGAAGCGGACCAAACTCAGTGAACGTGCAACATCATCATCATCTTCTTCTTCTTCTTCTTCTTCTTCTTCTTCTTCTTCTTCTTCTTCTTCTTCTTCTTCTTCTTCTTCTTCTTCTTCACAACACGCGATAGGCAAGGTACTGCCAGTTGCGCTTTCAATGCTATGTCCATGCTTGTGCGCTTTCAACTTAAATTTCGCTTTCAATTTTCAATTCTGCTTTCAACACCGACTAGTTCTCGCGCATGCCTTAGACCGAAAGTACTGAACGCATGCCACAAAGTGTCTGCACCTGTGCGTCACAGTTGTCAATGTTTCTCCAGTGTAAAAGTGAAAATGGACGTGACTGACACTGCAATGTTAGCGTGTATAAGTGCTGCATTTTTAGTGCTGAAAAGAGTTAGAAAAATATCAACGCTCAATGTGGTTGAACGATTATTTAAGAACGCGGAATTTTGGAATAATGAGAGACCTGGATGGTAACGTTCTGTTTAAGAACTTTACGCGAATGTCTAGAACGAACTTTTACCTGCTTTTACAAATGGTGAAACCTAAGATCGCAAAAGAAAATACTCGCTTTAGAGAAGCAATACCAGCTGAAGTGAAATTAGCACTCACACTTGGGTATTTGGCTACCGGCGATTCATTTACTTCTTTGATGTAGGCTACTTATTTAAAGTATCCAAGCAATTCATTTCATCAATGCTTCACGCGGTACTTTCACAGTCAGTTCATACTTCGTAGCCAAAACAGCGTAAGCATAATTCCTTTTCATTTTGTTTGTATAATTTTTTCCGTAATGTCCCATAAGGCATAATGTGACCTATAATCTTCAATAAAGTCCAGCGTTTGTTCTGCCGACATGGTAAACAATAAACATAGTTACAATAATCACGAAAACGGAACAAAACCTTTCTGTAAAACTACGAAGTTGCACGGAATGTTGAAAGAAGATCCTCTGGTGGTGGAAGCACGCGCGTTACTGCATGCGTCACTAAGAACGGTGACCTTCAACTGATTTTGAGGCAGGCTTTGGGCATGAGTTACGTTCACTAGAGGAAGGTCCTACTGCGCATGCCTCGAATGCACGAAAAGCGCACTACTGCGGACATAGCTAAAGATCCTTAAGCCATCTCTTCCTGGGTGTCAACTCACACACCTGTGCCCTATAAGTTTGTATTTCCAGACTTGTTTGGCCAGTCTGGTATCTGACATTCTTTCTAAGTGTTCTTTCCACCGTTGTTTGTAATCTTTTATTTTTTATTCACTTTAAGAACTTGTAACCTATTCTCCTATGGCCTCATTAGACCTTATACGGTCAAGTTTGGAACACCTTTTAACTTCTCTTAAGAACACCATTTCCGAGGCATTTTTTTACTGTCTTGTTTCTTGGTTGTTGTCGACAATTCACATCTATAAGACAGTACAGGGACCGCCATAAGTTTGTAAAACTTAATTTTGTATGTCGACGTGCATCATATTAATCTTAAACAGTACGAGTATATGAAATTACAGTGCAGAGACCGAACACTGTAATACTGGGTGAATATCGTACTGTACTGGGTCCTGATAACGGGTAACATAAGGAATGTAAGCGAATAGGTGTTTAAGGGACATCAGCTGACGTATAAGAAGGCTACATAAATGTTTTTGATAACATTGTGAATGAGTTCAACAGCTAAAGGCTCAACCATAGGACTGTCTGTCACTGATGGCAACAGTGGAAACAGATCAAGAAAGCGCGTATGTATTATTTATGTCGCATTACGATGCTATTCTTGCCCGTTCAGAAGGTTATCCGAACGTACACAACTCGCTTCAATGTGATAATCAAAGGCTTTGATCACAGAAGTGTGATCACAGTACGGTATCTTGAAGCGAAGCAGACTCCGCGCTTGTTTGTTCAGTTCAGTTCAGTTCAGGTAGTTTATATTTAGTCCACGTTATTTATCGCCACGTGATGTTTATTTATACAACTTTATTGTTCCTCTCTTTGTATCCAGGTTTCTTTAAGTTAGATCGCCGATAATAAAAAAAAGCTGTTGCTAGAATCACAGGTCGGTGTGGGTAAAAGTACAATATACAAATGTGCGTAACATATGTAACACAACGTGCTGTATATTTGGTTAATGATTACTTTTAAAGACTCACATAAACTCCATCGTCGATTTCCTCCATGTTTATTATTTACCTATAATGAGTTTGGCTTATACTGAAATTTCCCTGTACCTAAGCACTATATACGCTAGTCTTCTTCTTCTTCTTCGTCTTCTTCTTCTGCTTCACCCCAATGTGGGCCCTGACCCTGATTTCCAACACCAATTTACTCCAAAGTCTCCTGTCCATTGCCATCTCAATGCAACCCCACACAGTCATTCTTCTGAGATCTTCTAGTACATCATCCAACCACCTTATCCTGTAAACCTGCGCCTTCAGAATTTTCTTTGGCACACGCTCTAGATCATCCATAATCATCCATCCGCTCTAGATGACCTAACAATTGTATTAGTTGAGCCTTCATGAATCTTACAGCGTCTTCGTGATTCAATCTATCTCCTGGTTATTTCTTATTTTCCATTCGTCATCTTCTTTAACCGGGCCATGAACACGTCTTATGAACTTTCTTTCAAACCTTCTCATTGTTCCTTTCTCCTTTTTTATACGCTCTTTTACTGGATAAGAAAAAAGAGACCTATAGTTTCACAGAAAATAGGTCGTTATGTTACGCTAGATTTTCATACTGTACCCTGAATCCATTCCATCAAGTTTCAGACATATTGTATAAGTTTTCAAAATAAACAGAGTGAAGTGAAAGATCAATGAACTTATTTTCACTAGTATTTCAGTACTTGCGGGCAACTGGTAACCAACGCACTACGCGTGGTTGAACGTAAACCGGTTTCTCTATGACGGTGGTGAACAGTACAATGGTTAGACGGCGCAACGGGTCATGGGTCTAAGCTTTGTAGTAAGCCCACACACGTCGGAGACCTGGTATTTCGATATATCCCCTCTTTTTTTTCAACTGTCTATGTAAAAGTCGAACGGTAGACTACAAAACAAAGTACGGTATCATAATGCTTCGGTAATCACGTAACGCTCTCGAAACGTCGGCAGTACAGTTACGTAATAGTTCTACACGTGTCTCGGCTAGCCGAGCAGGTGCAGTGTCTCTATAAACTAGCTTGTAGACTGTTCAAGCACTCTTAACTACGCAAATTATGCCGGCACGCCGTCAAAAGAATTGGAAATTATTCTGAAACTTCTGCGGGGTATATACAAGGGTCTGTGGCCGGCTTAGAAGTTAGTTACACCTGACGATATTGTATATAGTGCGGATCAAGTGATTGTTGCGGATTAGTGGAAAGTGATTACTGTGTTTATTGTGTTATAATTAGTGTGGGAACTCTAATAGTTGGCATTATTACTGAGTGTGGACAAATTTAACTAAAATTATTGTATGAGAGTACGTTGTAGATTTCAAATCGATATTTGTGACTAATTAAAGTTGGTAATTAGTGACTTCATTGGTGTATGTATTTTGTTTCCATTGTACAATACAACGATCCGTGAGTCAGTCATAATAACATTTATGAATCGTATTTCCTTATTACATTAATCTGTCACTGTCTGAGCGTCGTGTATCAAAGTTCTACCACATTGACAGGGTGCATAATGACGGGCTAGTGAAGAGGGCACAAGATAAATGTCCTGAAAATAATAGAGAAAAAAAGAACTGTGCCGAGTTTTGGAATAACTCGGCTATTTTCTAGTTAATGATGTTACGGTCATTGCTGTACATGTTAATTAATTATCTTAGCGGTGCCGCTACGTTATCATTATTTTCGCTATGTTGATCCAAGCGCGCTCTGGGATCGAGGCGGCGTAGTTAATTTTTCCGTGCACGCTTAGGCAGTTCACTTACAGCGCTTGAATTGGACAGTCATACTCCTCCCGGCAGCAGTGAGATTTGGATCTTTAAATTGTCTATCTGCTATGCATAAATAATCGCTCAGCGACTCTCCGGTAAGTGTATTTAAGGTATTCTACTTAGTATTTGATAAAAAGAATTGTATTTTAACTTAAATCAACGCCGATGCACGGCGATATAAATACGTGAAGTTACCACGTGGGAAGCACAGGTTAATTTCTAATTATTCATGTCTTGAATGTTAACACTGGCTAAGATAAAGTAGTTGCAAGGTATTTATAGAGTATTTATGTCTATATATTTTTTTTCTAAATTATATCAAGTGGGGCGTAAGAAAATTTATTTTGTTTTTTGGTTGAAACAATGTGCTTATGAACCTGTTTGAGTTTGCAACTTATTTCGAAATTGCATTAAGTGATTAATTAGCGGACGAACAGTCTATGTATAACTAGTTATTTAATTCTAAATTTTTTACTGAAGGTAATTTCTGTGCATACTTAAATTTCAAAGTTTGTTAATTTAAATCTGAGCATGTGGTAGTGTGTGAGTTATGCTGGAGTCTAGGGGTATTGTGAATTACGTAACATTTGAGTAATTGCCCATATATATAATTGTCCAGGGTTCCTGATTTAAGCCGATCTCCTGATTCACTCCAGCTGGTGGCCGATCACCTGCCACCAATGGCATTAAACTAGCGAATCTCCGTCTGAGCCGCCGGGAGGAGGACATGAACTACACGCTGCAATTACCTCAGGTTTTGTGACGGACTATAGCCAGGTGACATTTATACCTTTCAGAAATATTTTTGGGCCGCTACAATGTAGAACTTGTGATTTAATTCCTGGAACAGCTGCAGTTAAATGATTTGGTTTGTGCACGAATCCAGCGGGACATTTAGTGATTATAACTTTTGTCAGATTTATTTTTCAAATGCTTACCCCCCCCCCCCCCAGAGTAAGTGTAAACCCGGACGGGGTCATGCGTCACCCGATTTTGCTGTTAAAATTTTCTCTCATTGCAAAAGTGTGCGTAACTTAAGGTTACTGATTTGTTGGGCTGTTAATTATACTTGCATTACTTGGTTGGGCATTTTCTTGATGGTATTCATAGATTTATATGGGTTTTGCTTTTAAGATTATTTAGAGGTTTGGGGGTGCTTTGACCTGTCATCATCACCTGTCGGTGCGGTCATCCACAGGTTTCTGACTTGTTAAATTTTGTTACATCTGGTTTGGCGCATGGTCTTGCCTGAGGTCTACCCAATTCTGTATGAACGACTCAAATATGTTTTATCAAGTTTTATATTATAAATTTTTCTTAATTAAAATTGTTTTTATACATTTTTTTTGATTTATGTGGGCAGTTTGATAATTCAGTAATAAGTAAATTTTTATCATTTCTTTACTGCCATAGCCAGTGCATTAATTGTTGAATTGTTAATATGAGCACACTACCGGTTCTTACTTTGTAATTATAAATTTTATTATACTTTTTAAATTTATGTCAGCTGTTTGATAATTCAGTAATAAGTAAATTTTTATCATTTCTTTACTGCCATAGCCAATGCATTAATTGTTGATTGTTAATATGAGCACACTACCGATTCTTACTTTTCAATTAGAAATTTGTTATACATTTTATAAGACCGTGCAGTCATGTTGACCTTGCGATGGCACATTAATATTTGGGGGGAACATTCCTAAATTTTGAATACTTCTAATAATGTCCTTTGTTGTAACTCTGTTATAATCCGACGAGTTAATGGATTTTGTTTTAAATGAAAAGTTTTTAAAGCAGGGTGGGTACTTTATCCGTTTACGGGAGTTTGGGATGGGGTCTTGGTGACAGATACTGGTCTCATATTATCCTGAGGTATGGTGAAAAGATATATATATATATATATATATATATATATATAGAGGCTGTCAGCCAGGTGAACATGTGTGTGCGATATATATATATATATATATATAGGTATGTGTGTTTTATGTGTATTCATGTAGGTATATTGATTGATGTGGTATTTATGTATATTGGTGAGAAATTATTTAACTATGAACTATGATGTTACCTGTTTATATTTCAGAATGTGATAATGTTAAGGAGTTGATTAAGGTTTTTAAATGAAATTTTTTTAATTCAATCAAGGATACATTGAATGTCTGAATTTGGTATTGCTAATAAAATTTGTTATTGTTGTTTAGCCTTCGAGTTTAATTGCAAGTCCCGTCATACTGGACCCAGCGCAATTTTGGCTTCTCTAGGCTCTTGCCTAGTTTTAAATAACTGGTGGCCCCTCTTTCAAAAAAAAAAAAAAAAAAAAAAAATGATGAAAAGGGTTTTTTTTTTATAAAGTCTAAAAGATTGAAAAAGGGCTTACAGAACTGAACGACCGACATTGAGACGGAGGCATCGTATCAGGTGGTAAAGTTTACCTTCCTAAAATGTAAACAAACTCTCTCAAAGCAACAACATTACTTTGATCAATTACTCGCAGTGACACGTTAAATTCTGCAAAACGGAGCGTCACGTAATATTATGCGTATAAACCCCCAACCCACCCACACAAACGTACACGCAGTAAACCATACTGACTTACACAAGACGTCAACATATTGCTTCATTTGGAAAAGCCAAAAGGAATAAATTCCGTGCTTTGATAAACGTGAGTGAATTATGAGCTCAACAAGAGTGAAACATTAACATCGTAATTTCCAAAGCTCTCAGTTGTTGTATACGTACAAACTTGTAAAATTTAATCTTTTGTAAGATCTACATACCTTTTGTAATCATCAACTCTTATAAAATAACATCCTCTTGAAATAACATAACTCTTACTTTATACGTTACGTTCCTAGATTCGGAGTGATAATTACTCACTCCAAAACACGAAATGAGACTTGCTGTCGTCTGTTGTTCTATTTCAAAATTAAGCAATTAATTTTACCCTCACATATCTACATCACCAGAATTATGTACATATCCATAAAAGTCTTTCTGAAATAGGTTATTTTCCTTCGTCTTCTTCTTCTTCTTCTTCTTCTTCTTCTTCTAGTATAGCCGTATGGTGACCTCGGATTACATTACTAGTTATTCGCGTCCACTATTCAGAGTTATTAAAAACATCATCCACCCAGTTACTTTTTTGAGTTATTCTTTGCCTGCGGTCTTGCGGTCTGTAATATCTTTAATTTTTTTCACCCCACTATTTACGGTATTGCTTTCAAACGTTCATTCTACCCTAATCTTTGTGTTTAATATCACCACCATGTCTACACCATACATTAATTGATCTAATTTGTGTTTATTCTTATTCAACACATTCCGTTTTCAGTCTGACCAGACCAAGACGTTGAGTTCAGTTGAGTTTTGTGCAGTATTGCGTATGCGTATTATTGTGCGTTCTGTGTTGTTTCGTGTGTCATTAATAGCAAATTTGTCCGGCAAGTCTTTGTTTATTTACAAGATTTACTTATAGTGACTATTGGTACGACAATTGTGTACGTAACCCTCTCGAAAAGTCGGCAGGTGCAGTTACGTAAACGTTCTACGCTAACCGAACAGGTGCAGTGTCTCTGTCAAGACCGCGTACTCAAGTAGCTTCCAAACTGTTCGAGCACTCTTAGCTACGCAAATTATGTTGCCATGCCGCCAGCAATATGAAAATTATTCTGGAACCTCTGAGGAATCTATATAAGCAACAGCGGCCGGCTTAGAAGTTAGTTACAGCTAACGATGTTGCAGAGTGCGGGTCAAGTGATTGTTGCGGAAAGTGATTATTGTGTTATGGACTCTAATAGTTGACGTTAATATTTACATGTGGACAAATTTAACTTGAATTATTGTACTGTACAGCACACGATTCCGCTGATACCTCCACTGTCCATCGCAACAACAAAATAACACTTAACAACAATTAAACTCGAGCAAGCTATCGACCTCCACAACTGGCGTATGTCAGCGTTAAAAACATTAAAAGCGGCGAGAAGAGGGACATGCGAGCGTACAGGTTCTTCGAGAGAAATGAAACTACTTAGAGGAAGCTCTGGAACAAACTGGCTTGTAGGGTAGTGTTAAGATTTTGTATAGCGAGCGGTGCAGGCGAATACTTTTTTGGTTTCCAACTCCCACTTACCCAAAATAAGTATTCACATAATAATATTCTAAAGTAAATATTCGTGTCTAAGTACAAACGGAGATAATTTATGGTATAAAAATATTAGGCAAGCGTAGTATGCCTGGAGAATTCGCCAGTTTTTGAATTATTGTCCTGATTATGGCTACCGTTTCCTGGTGTAGCCGGTACGATATTTTCTTAAAATTAAGTTAATGGGTAATGGGAAATGCCCAGTTCTCAAATTTAAACCTAACTTAGAGTACTTTTATTCTTCATGTTGTAGTAAAGCCTATTAGTTTGTTCTTAAACGAGACCAGGCCGTGAAAAATTAAAAAAATTCTATTCTAAGTTCTTAGCATTAAAACATGCTCATTGTCTTCCTGTTTAAAATAATGTATATAGTTATATCAAACATTTTTTTCATATCATCTTATACGTTTATTTCATATGATGTCATCCAGTACAATGCCATTGACCTACTTCAAACAATCGTTTCAATATTTTATAATAATATTATTAGTTACAAAATAAGAATTGTGGAAGCAAATAGGATTGTTCTGGAAAGAAGTAATGGGAACAAAGTAATGGAAAGGCAACTAAAAAGGAAGAGAGATGAGAATAACGAAGGAGAAGTGTATAGTGCAGGTGCATTTTGAATGAAAACATAACAAAACTTTAAACGCGGTTTTCGTAAGTCCATATTTTTATATTTAGGTATATATAACGTTGCATTGGAACGTGCTAGAGACTTGCATTTTTTTATCGCGTTTGTCTCTTAACGCTTCTTATACTGAATTTAAAATTTAGTATCACATCTTATACAATATTTAGTATGTTTAAAAAAATAAGTAAACATTTTTCATTTGTTAAAACACTTTCTTTGAAAAATCATCCTAATTACTCTTTTACGAATACATGTATTTAATTAGGTTCACTGTATGCACTATGTATTTATGTTTCAGGGAAAAAAGTTTCATGAAGATATCTTAATTGGTTTTTATTTCCGTGTTCCGTAAGGAAATGGAAGTATGGTGACTGCGAAAAAAGTCGTTTTCGAGGTAAGGACTGAATCTGATTGTTCTACCATCAAAACACGAAGAAAAGTCATTTTCCGAAAAGTTTCTGTGTGTGTGTGTGTCTGTCTGTGTGTAGAATTTTTTCTATGGCAAACGGTAACTGTCGCAAAATTCAAACAGAATCAAATAATTTTTTGCATATGTGCCCGAGTTGTAGAGGACTCGAGATCTATTGATTTTGATGGAGATCGGTTAAGGGGAAGGGATAGTTTACCGGCAACGTTTTTGGTTTTAACAAGAGTAAAGTACTTAATTTTGATAAAGTATCCTGAAAAGAATGTCATAATAATCCACTGTAGATAGGTAGATGAAATATCTATAAATGAGAAGGGTAGTTGAAGAAGGAGGGATAATTTTCTATAAATAAAAATTATAGTCGATGGGGAGGGGGGAGTTTTTATGTTATGAAAAACATATATAATTTTTTATATGTGTACTACTATATCGGCAACAAAGAAGTAGTTTCTATTGAAACATTTGTTTTCATTTTGTAAACATAAAATTTGATTTACAAGGTAGGGGATAATTTTTTTTAGAAATTATCGAACCGAATTCAAGTAAATGATTTTAAATATAAATCTTAGAACATGGAAGCCATGTGTGGTTTTTCATACCGATTTTTAAATAAATGTTCCTAACTGATAAGCGACACTCCATTTAATTAAAATGGCCTTCACGACCTGGTCCCCTTAGACGACTACCATTTTCCTGTGTACCTGAAACGTTAATTTTTTTAAATTCGTTTAGTGATGACTACTGACCGTTTTTTTTTTGTTTTGATTTTAGTGTTTATCTGTGTGCTCACACATTTAACGTTTACTTTTTTCTACGCGCTCGCGCGGCGCAGTAGCTACTCGAATGTGTAATGTGGAATAAAAAATCGTGGAGTATAAATGGACCACCAGTAATCGGCACAATAAATTATACGGCGCAAACCGTTTGTGCGCCAAACGACACTTGATGACGTAATTCGTACCTAATGACGTCATTTAGACACAATGACAAGCCATCTTGCCGAAACGAGATAAATGTAGCGGTCGTTACGGCGTTCTGGCTGGTTACAAATCATTGGTTTTTATCAAGTATATTTGAAAACGTACAGCATAATACAGCCACAGCGTGACTGGCAAAAAATGTAAGAAAGAGTACACCACGGTAAAGAGAGTGGAAGTCGCTACAGAATCTAATCTTTTTGAAAGAAAAACATAAAATTTTATTAACACAAACTACTCAACAAATACGCTATTAAATGGATTCTAACTTAATGCCCATTGGATTTAATTTCACATTTATATTAGAGTTCTGATAACTATGATAAAACTGAAATAGGTGGGTAAAGTGCTGTTTCATTATCATATACATCATGTTTCCTATGATAAGGACTTTCGTGTAGAAATAAATTTGAAATCTGATTAAAAACTGCTGTAGAAAATTTGATCCGCATCAGGTGTCTCGTTTCCAATACCTAGGCTGTGTTCTGTGGCACACATAGAAACGCCTTGCAAAGAAAAACGTTAAGAGAAGCACTTTTGAAATTCTGTCAAGTTTAAGAGTGTAATGTTTGTTACAACTCGTCAGAAATATGGGTCATGGGAAGAACATTCGTGTACAGGAAATTTTCTTCAGTAATCTCAACAGGCGTGGAAACAAAGGTTGTTTTCAAAGTGTGGACATCTTACAGATCACGAATATTTGTATAATCAGTCATCACATTGCTAACAGTTAGACCAAGCAGCTAGAGCACATGCACAGAACTCATGATGGTAAACATCAAAGAAAAGAGAAGTACTGAAAGATTACGTTGAAGATGGTAGATCTTAAGCAGCGGAACACGTGAATTCGCTTAGTTCTTGAATGTAGAAGAAGCATAAGGAGAATAAGAAGGAAAATGAAACAGATATGTAGAAATAGATAAACAGGTAGATTAGAGAGAGAGAGAGAGAGCGAGAGAGAGAGAGATGGGGGGGTGGAAGGAAGGAGAGTGAATGTGGGGCGGAGTGTGGTGTGTGTCATATTAACAGCTGACAGAATTGTCAGCAAACAAAAATCTGCAAACGTAGGATTAGTTTAGGAGTGAGAAGTAATATGGGCAAGGATTAGTAACAAAATTAACAAAAGGTGTGGTGTATAGAGTATCCGCCTTGAATGATTAACTGAAGCTTACGGTGGGTTAAAATTTAATATAATGACAATTTATATGAAAAACGTATTTCCTTCGATAACATGAGAGCAAAATCACGTCCAGCGTCATGACAGCCGAACAATTGTAACGCGGATGTTGATATACAGGGTGATTCACGAATATATGCATACACTTTATGAAAAATGGCCACCTCGATCTCCTGATCTCGCGCCAGCAGATTTTTTCTTTTGGGGTTGAATGAAGTCGTTAGTTTATTCCGCTAGTATTGGCACACAAGAAGAATTGATAAACGCATAATAGAGTATGGAGATCCTGTTAAGAATAATCCTGATGCTACAAAACGTGCCCGGCTAGCATGGATTCCCCGAGCTGAATTCTGGCAGTCAACAAAATGGCCACATTAAACAACTGCTTTGAACTAACGTTTGCAGCTTTATCAATTTACCAATTGTGATATTTAATCATTTGAAGGAAAACTTCAATAGTATAAGTTTTTAATTTGTTTACAGTTACATTTTTTATGAAAACATTTACGAAAACCTTTGTTCTGTTTAAAAGTGTAAGACTTTTCTGGGTAATTCGAGATAGCCATTTTACTGGTCCGTTTCGACCAATCCATCGCTTACCGAATGTATTATTTAAATGGTTCATCAAATCACGACAGTAGTGAGCAGATGCACCACCATTCAAAAACCACATCTGCACTCTATCTGCAAGTGGAATATCTTCCAAGAGTTCCATCAGAGTCGTTTGCAGAAAATGTAAGTATTGTCTTCCATTAAGCCTTGGTAGTAAGAAAAACGGGCCTAAGAGATTATCACCCAGAAGACCGCACCACACATTAAATGAAAAAGTATGGTGGTCATGTCTTGGGGGCAGTCTCGTGGGTTTTCGTCTGCTCAAGTGTAGGTGTTTTGAAAGTTTACAATGCCATTCCTGTAAATTGTAACACTTTTCTGGCGCATTTTGGTCTGTTTTGTTTTTAATTAAAGTCAAATTTGTCCTTACTTTCAAATAGACATTATACATATCAGTTTTCTCATAATTAAATTCTCTAGAAAGTTAGTTAGACATTTTTATTTGTTTATTAGCAAATTAACGAAGTTATTTTATCCCAAATCTAAAAATGTCTGTTTTTCCATTCCACTTTTTTGTGTTTTACCCAGTTTTTCTTAAAAACTAATTAAGATAGAGGTCTGGGACCTTTTTTATTAAATGTTTCAGATGAAAAACTATAAGAAGACACCAAATTTACCCTTCACTTTATACCCCACGGATTTCAGTATGGTGTCATTTTACCGTGGGACCAGAAATCAGGGCGAACTGCTTCGCGAGCCGTAACTCGCTAACGAACCGTTTTCGGACCTATGTTTATATGAACGTTTTTTCTTATTTTTACATATAGAATGGGCTACTAAAGTCTCTGCATATCTTCGTGAATCACCCTGTATATATATTTAATTCACGCTGAAAATAGGTGCACTTTGTCTTAAAATTGCAACTTCTATTCCGCATTACAGTTCCAATCTTCTTCTTCTTCTTCTTCTTCTTCTTCTTCTTCTTCTTCTTCTTCTTCTTCTTCTTCTTCTTCTTCTTCTTCTTCTTCTTCTTCTTCTTCTTCTTCTTCTTCTTCTTCCTCTTCCTCTTCCTCTTCCTCTTCCTCTTCCTCTTCCTCTTCCTCTTCCTCTTCCTCTTCCTCTTCCTCTTCCTCTTCTTCTTCTTCTTCATCCCAACGTGAGCCAGCCTGATATCCTACACCAGTCTTCTCCAAGTCTCCTGTCCGTTGCCATGTCAGTGTAACCCTTTACATCCATTCTTCTGAGATCTTCTGGCATATCATCCAGCCATCTTATCCTAGGTCGGCCACTCTTTCTGCTTTTATAAACTTACTATAATATCACTTATTTCCTATTTATGTCCTGTCATGTATTGTCGTGTTTATGGACCTTTTATTATTCATCATGTTACCTAGGTATCTGAACTTATTAATGAAGTCCCATTCAAGCGGATTTTTGATTTGGCTTTTTGTATACCTTAACTAGACGTTATCTTGATCTGGCTGTTATCACAACATTGTCAGAGTAAGATAATTATAGGTACACTCAATCAAATTTTGTGTTGAAGTCAAAGAGATTTTACGTTATCGATGCGTCTCTTTCCTTTGCAGTATCCTTCAGTTCCTCTTCGTTAGGTTGTCACTTAATTGTAGACATTTTCTTTTGTTGCGTAGATGTCATTAATCTGTTTATGTTTAGTGAATACATTGAAAAGTAAAGTACAGTTCTCAAGAATCAAAAACGTTCAGTACAAAACTCAGTACTAGGTTAATGTGACATGAAATTATTCTTCATCGAGGAAAGCCCAAAGCCACTAATAATACTATTTAATATTATAAAGTAGACTTACGCGTCTGAAGTTGTAATAACCTGTCTAGGTGAAAACCTTAAGATAAAATCTAGTAGATCAGTGGATGATTCGGTTGCAGGCCTACAAAATTCCTTAACTAAGAAAATCATGACAAGTACCTGTATCAGAGATATTTTTGAAATACCTACGTAATTCAAGCATGCGATTATTGTACAACATATTGAAACGATACATATTTGGATATTCGCCCAGTGTAATTTATTTGTGCATATAAGATAAAAAAAAACAGTTGTACATAGTTATAAATGAAGCATACAGGAACACACAATTCTTAACTTGTTTTACTAGGGTGGGGAACTGCGAACATACGTGTTTCTGACGTATGTGTGTTTGTGTGTGTGTGTGTGTGTGTGTGTGTGTGTGTGTGTGTGTCGCATCACCTGATCGAGGGAGAGAACAATAGTGTCTTTGTGTACAATGCATTTAACTTGTGGTAATGAGCTCCAGTCCAAACAGGCAGAGATTGCAAATAATTAAATATGTTTATTTCATACAAATTCGCACACTGACATTACATAAAGCAAAGAAAATGATTTTATTTTAAGATGTGCAAATTGAGGCATGTGTAGATACAATTTTAAGGTGAAAGATAAAAGTACAACCGAACTATAAACAAAGTAATTAATTACTCAGTTAATTAATGTGCCGAGCAATTTATTTGTCAAAATAAAGACAAAAATATCACGAATCTTATGATTCTAGTAGTTTGCACATGAACATTAATTATGAACTTGAAAATACGAATAAAGTGATGTATGAAAATCGACGCGCTGGCCCAAAGATGTACATGTCTTAGACAAACTTAGATGATGTTGGTCTTAGACAGTCTTCAACCTGTCGGCGTGCCTTCAGTATACTGTATAACCCCGTACGATTCTGAACGAGACGATAGACGCTAATAGTTGTTCACGGAGACACTATGTCAGTGTGCTGAGCAACATAAGAGAGACACTAATAATAATTTTTTCACGGAGACACTATGTCCGTCTGCTAAACGACATAGGATAGACGCCAATCATTCTAAGACGGAGACACTATGTTCAACGGACAACCGACACCAGACTCCGTCACCAGGTACATCATCATCATCATCATCAAGGAACAACACACACGCCACGATAACTCAAAGTGAAAAAACAGGTAAAAAATGATTAAGAATTATTTATTACAAATAAAGACAATGAACTAGTATAATTATGGTATAAAGAAAAGAAAAAATAAGTAATTGTACATAGTGTAATTAGAAAATTTTAAATAAGTAATATAATTTAAGCATGTAATTGTAATATCTGTTTTCGAGTCATTTTTCTGAGTAGTTAAAATGGGTGCACAATAAGTATTGTTTACTGAAATAAAGTAAATATTATTTTTGTTTAAAATACAACTAAATTTTAATTTTTATAATAAATATTTAATTGATATCAGATTTACAACATCGGAAATAAGTACTTGAATTTTATATTGTAATGTCAGACACCGAAGTAATTAAAACAATTTTATAATTGTTTTTTAAAACAATTTTTTAATTTTATAATTGTCTTTTATATATGCGTTTGATATTTGGTATTTATATGTTCATATCTGTGTTTATTTTATTTGTTTGCATATTATGTATGTCTAATTTATAAGGTGTAGACTATGAATAATGCGTGTAAAACAGCTTCTTTTAAAGGCAACTTTTAATACAGATTTCTTTTTAAATTTTTAAAGAATTTGTTTTTGTATAAATCAATATTTCATTAACATTTATTCTACCCCACAAAATCTTTCTCCTCTCTTCTCACATAAAATTTATTGTGCAACAAAAGAGACTTAACGTAACGAACACAGAAACCCTACGCCCAGCTGGTAAGTCATTTAATAGTTACGTTGAGTACTTCAGATACACAAAATACAAAAATTGTAATGTTGTAATATTTATATCATCCTCTTTTTCTTCTTCCATCACGTGTTAAGCCCTTGTTCCTTTAACTAGTACTTATTAATGCAGTTGAATTCTGCATCTGGTCGTGATAGGCTGTGTGTATTTTTGGTTGATATTCAAATATTCTTTTAAGAATACAACTGAGTTCTATGTAATTTCTGCATTTTCTTTTATATTCATGTACATCCACGATTACAATTTTATTTAAATATCTACCCTTGTATCTGTGTTCCCTTTCTATTTTTTCTTTTCTATCCGGTTAATCTTGTTAAATATCTACCCTTGTATCTGTGTTCCCTTTCTACTATTTCTTTCCTATCCAGCTAACCTTGTTAAATATCTACCCTTGTATCTGTGTTCCCTTTCTATTATTTCTTTTCTATCCAGTTAATCTGGTTAAATATCTACCCTTGTATCTGTGTTCCCTTTCTATTATTTCTTTTCTATCCAGCTAATCTTGTTAAATATCTACCCTTGTATCTGTGTTTCCTTTCTATTATTTCTTTTCTATCCAGCTAATCTTGTTAAATATCTACCCTTGTATCTGTGTTTCCTTTCTATTATTTCTTTTCTATCCAGCTAATCTGGTTAAATATCTACCCTTGTATCTGTGTTCCCTTTCTATTATTTCTTTTCTATCCAGCTAATCTTGTTAAATATCTACCCTTGTATCTGTGTTTCCTTTCTATTATTTCTTTTCTATCCAGCTAATCTTGTTAAATATCTACCCTTGTATCTGTGTTTCCTTTCTATTATTTCTTTTCTATCCAGCTAATCTTGTTAAATATCTACCCTTGTATCTGTGTTTCCTTTCTATTATTTCTTTTCTATCCAGCTAATCTTGTTAAATATCTACCCTTGTATCTGTGTTTCCTTTCTATTATTTCTTTTCTATCCAGCTAATCTTGTTAAATATCTACCCTTGTATCTGTGTTTCCTTTCTATTATTTCTTTTCTATCCAGCTAATCTTGTTAAATATCTACCCTTGTATCTGTGTTCCCTTTCTATTATTTCTTTTCTATCCAGTTAATCTGGTTAAATATCTACCCTTGTATCTGTGTTCCCTTTCTATTATTTCTTTTCTATCCAGCTAATCTTGTTAAATATCTACCCTTGTATCTGTGTTTCCTTTCTATTATTTCTTTTCTATCCAGCTAATCTGGTTAAATATCTACCCTTGTATCTGTGTTCCCTTTCTATTATTTCTTTTCTATCCAGCTAATCTTGTTAAATATCTACCCTTGTATCTGTGTTTCCTTTCTATTATTTCTTTTCTATCCAGCTAATCTTGTTAAATATCTACCCTTGTATCTGTGTTTCCTTTCTATTATTTCTTTTCTATCCAGCTAATCTTGTTAAATATCTACCCTTGTATCTGTGTTCCCTTTCTATTATTTCTTTTCTATCCAGTTAATCTGGTTAAATATCTACCCTTGTATCTGTGTTCCCTTTCTATTATTTCTTTTCTATCCAGTTAATCTGGTTAAATATCTACCCTTGTATCTGTGTTCCCTTTCTATTATTTCTTTTCTATCCAGCTAATCTTGTTAAATATCTACCCTTGTATCTGTGTTTCCTTTCTATTATTTCTTTTCTATCCAGCTAATCTGGTTAAATATCTACCCTTGTATCTGTGTTCCCTTTCTATTATTTCTTTTCTATCCAGCTAATCTTGTTAAATATCTACCCTTGTATCTGTGTTCCCTTTCTATTATTTCTTTTCTATCCAGCTAATCTTGTTAAATATCTACCCTTGTATCTGTGTTTCCTTTCTATTATTTCTTTTCTATCCAGCTAATCTGGTTAAATATCTACCCTTGTATCTGTGTTCCCTTTCTATTATTTCTTTTCTATCCAGCTAATCTTGTTAAATATCTACCCTTGTATCTGTGTTCCCTTTCTATTATTTCTTTTCTATCCAGCTAATCTTGTTAAATATCTACCCTTGTATCTGTGTTTCCTTTCTATTATTTCTTTTCTATCCATCTAATCTGGTTAAATATCTACCCTTGTATCTGTGTTTCCTTTCTATTATTTCTTTTCTATCCAGCTAATCTTGTTAAAAACTTCGTCCCTCCGGCTTGTATTTTATTTCTTTCTTTTTCATCATAGTCCACGCCTCATGACATGGGGCAGCAGTTGTTTCACGCCGTCTCATATTATGCATTTCTAGTTTCTTTTTTAATGTTCTAAATACAGTGCAATCAATATAATTAAATTTATAATTTTATTTTCAGTCTTAATATTTTTTGTCTGAAAGGATACCAAGAGTTCCAGACCACACGAAATACCACGGTTTTGACGAGATTGTGAGGTTATTTTCTTTAGTTACCAAACAAAGTTTATGAGTAGTTATTTGTAGAAATTTCCTTTGTCAGCAACAGTAGTCTAATTGTCAGAGAATGGAACTACTCTCTATAATTATATCTATATATCTGTTTATAATCTATCTATATATCTAATTCTATCTATAAATAAATAATAAACCTCCGCTCCACAGTCCGTTAAGGACCAAGGCGTACCGCGCGGCTTTTGTGTTAGTGTGACGGTGTATGGCTAGTACTACGCGCCACCAGCCGCTAGTTGCGGTATTCACGGCCAGGAGGCGGCGCTGTTATCTCAGCGCCTACTCAGTTTGCCTCACGACGCTGAGTGCACGCCGTATGGAGCCTTCGCCGGGAATTGAACCCGGGACCACGAGCGCATCACTCGCCCGCGTTAGCCACTAGACCACCTGGAGGCCTATCTATAATTATATCTATATAGAGGGATGCCATAGTTGGGTAGAGAAATACACAGATGAGGAATCCATTAAAGAACAACAACTATAAACCAAATGTATTTAACTGGTAGTATAATTAAAAGAAGAGATGTGAAAAAATGAATAAAGGAGAACTGACAAAAAACGTCTAGAAATAATAACATAATATGTTAGGTTAGGTTATATGGACTAGAACACAGAAAAAATTGATATTTTTTCAAAATGTATACGGAGTTTGCATATCTGGAGAAGAAGTTTTTATTTGATTACGTATGTTAAAAAGTGAATGCCCATGGAAATAATTACTAAAAGCAGGTAAATTGGTGCATATGCTGATGAAATAGCTCATAACAAAAATATAATAAGGGAGACATTCATAGAACTGGAAGAACGGATAAAGTAGGCTTGGTTGTCAATAAACCAGGACAAAACAAAGTACATGTGTCTTTTAAGATCAAGACATGAAACGAATGAAAGAAATACACTGGATGTTGGAGGCTATAGCTTTGAGCAAGTGGATAATTTTACTTATCACAGAATGGAAACCCTTGGAGTCTGGGCCCAGAGGAAGACCGAAAAAGAGGTGGATGGAGTAAGTTGAGGAGGACCTGCTAACTATGAGGATCAGACGATGGAAGATTGTTGCTGAAAACAGAAGGGAATGATGTAGGATTGTTGAGGAGGCCAAATCTCAAAGAGGAAGAAGATGATTTAAAAATCGTTAGGCAATTTCTACAACAAATACCAATAAAATTCCTACTATAAAATTTACAGGATATTATGTGAAGACTGTGATATGGATTGGAGAATGTCGTTTCTGGGAAAGATACAAGGGGGGGAATCGCAGAACCACTTCTACATTTTATGTACGAGGTTTGTGAAAAAGAAATAGAAATATGTAGATCCATTGGAATAACACAGGTTGTAAATATAGAAATTAAATTAAAATTTACGAAGTTAAAGAAAGAATTAAAAAATTTAAGAAAGGGAAAAGCAAGGTAAAAATAAATTATTAAATCATATAGTAACAATGAAGGGATAGGATACTTTATGACTGCTAATGGTATAATATCCCAAATGCGTTATCAAAAGTATGGTATACCACAAACGTTTTTGTAAGTGAAAATATTTGCAATACGATAGAAAACAATAAACGCTCTACAATATCTGTACACACCTAGGGACAAACGCCTGTGTGTGTGTGTGTGTGTGTGTGATGCGCACGAGAGCGTCTGATCGCTAGCGTAAGAAAAATTATCATATTTCCAGACTATGTTAAACTGAAAAACCTATAAAGCACGAAAATTTTGCTTTATAATAAAAATTCCAATTAAGTGTGTACAAAAGAAACACGGCAGGCTTTCAATATAATCCGTTTATTTAGTTCGGGGAGTAATCTTTCTAATACGGAAGTTTACAAAAATAATTTCAACGGGGCCAACTTTCTACGTAGGGAAAATATATTAACCGCTCGCACATATTCATTCACAAAGGCGAATACGTGCCCTTTTCAGATTAATTCCTTTTATAAGTCGCTCAACCCTTTAACATCTCTTTCCCCTTGTGTACTACGGGATGACCATACAGGCGCGGGTCGCTTTAACATTCAACATATTTTCTTCTTGTCTGAATTCCCGCAGTTTATCACATACATTTTTTATAGGGAAGGCTTTTCATGAAACTTTCCTCAAAAGTTTATACTTTTATGGAATATTTGTTGTTCTTGATATTAAATATTTAGCTGTAAAACTCCTGCTTGTATATATTTTTATGTTTTGTTTATTATATTTTTTACAATTGGGAAAAGTTAAAATAAATATAAGTTATGAATGTTTTACAAATATACATGTAAGGAAAGAAAATTGCGTAGTCGACAGCATAAAATAAAAGAAGTTAATAAAATAAGGGAACATCATTCGAAGAAGAAATAATAGATATAAATATATGGTTATGACTCAATCTACAAATGTTACTTTCGTTGTCTTGTTCCATTCTTTTTTTTGGAGCCTTTACTTTTGTGTAGACTGAATTGCACATATTTTTTATGTTTTGTTTGTAATGTTGTTCACAACTGAGAAATGTTAAAATAAACATAATTTATGAATGTTTTACAAATATACATGTAAGGAAAGAAAATTGCGTATCGACAGCATAAAATAAAAGAAGTCAATAAAATAAGGGAATATCATTGGAAAAAGAAATAATAGATATAAATATATTGTTATGACTCAATCTACAAATTTTACTTTCATTCTCATTGTTACATTATTTTTATTGAACGTTCTGTTTTGTGTAGACTGAATTAAAAAGTTGCTTTTTTTTACAAACGACGGAAATACAAAGTGGCTTGGAGTAGTCAGCTGTTCCACAGGTAAGTGATCTTACCAAATGGAGTTACTTTGACATCAGAAAGAAAAACTACCACGAGTTTTATTTAAAGACTTTTAACATAAATTACAGCTAAAATAATTAGACGTAAATCGGCTGTCTGGTAGCGCTGTGGCAAAAAATCTTATTGCGCATGCGTAGCTTGATGCGTTGTTTTCGGACCAATTATTTGTGTTCAGGACACCGGAATGGATGGTGTGTCACATGGTTGTGTGTCATGATTGGTCACCGCACACCCCACTTCCTGCACTGCCTTACCTACCACTATTGCAATATGCGCAAACCGTTTCATGTCTAACAATTTCATTTGTAATCTATTATTACTTAAAATTTGAAACAAACAGGAACGTCTAATTTAAAATTTATTTAGACGACGTTAGTCTGAAGAAAGTATCAAATTTCAGCTATTTAAGGTGTCAGTTAGTAGTAACTGAATGGAAAAATGTCATCAGGAACAGAGGTATTAAGATCAACGTAGCGGACGGTCATCACCAAGCAAACAAATGAAGAGCCCCTGTATATTAACTGGGATGGAAGGAATTCGATTATCTGGGGAACAGTAATCCCGTCAGATTGTAAATCTGACGAGGAAATAAACTATCTAATGAGGACAACTGAAAAAAACTAGGAGAGATCAAATTAGAATATCAGTATCAGAATTCTTTTTTTAGCAGGATTTAGTTGTTGAAATAATAAAAAAAAAACACTAAAATGGTTCGTTATGCAATGAGCATAGAGACAAAACCGGATGCAGCTTATCTTGTGTAAAACTGTTAGAAATTTCCAGAATAAAAAGACTGTCAAATGTCAGTAAGTGAAAACCAAACGTACGCGCTAGTTCACTCAATCTGCTAAGCTACAGAAAATTACATCAGTGGAAAAAAAAAATAAATAAAAGCCCGCAATCTTCTATCAGCGAGAATAGTCAGAGAACTCTTCTCATGAGAGCCTACGTCTCAGGAATTTTGGTTTTACACGTGCGGAAATCTTGGACGCAAAACATCTAGCCCTTCTTACCTTTCTAACTACCTTCCTTATCTACCTACAATTAAAACGACAAATGGAGGGAAAACCAAAAAATTAGGGAACTGTGACATAAGGATGGAAGATGAGTTACTGAAGAGAATTCAAACGTGAAGGAAGAAGACGGTGTGAGTTCAAAGTGCCATCATGATTACATCATAACGCCACAACAAAGTGTAAGAAAACAATTTTAAATATTTAAAAAATGTTTAAAGCGGGTTACTCTCTTGTAGAAGTACTAACAAATATAATGTAATGCAAATATATCTAATAATGTAATAAAAATGCAATTAAGAAAAGTATGAAATTACAGAGATAGAACTACAGAATTATAATATTACAGAAACAAATTACAGAAATATAATATTACAAAAAAAAATTTATTTAAAACTATTTTATGTAATCATAAAATTATATACTAAAACATATACAAGAAAAACATTTCTACATATAACAAAAGAAATAGTAGATATAGATTTAAAACTTTATAATGTTTTTGAAATACTTATTTTGTAATTATTGATAATATTCTATTCATCTTTATAATTAAAAAAAAATTATTATCATTTACTACTGAGTTATATCAAATTAATAATTAAAAGAAATCCTCTCATAAGCTAAGCGAAGTTATTTTTTTAACACCCAAACCATGTCTTACACATATCACATACCTGTGACTTCTGTTCTGCTGATCAGGTTTGTTTTCTGTTGTTGTGCACTCTGTGTGTGTGTGTGTGTGTGTGTGTGTGTGTGTGTGTGTGTGTGTGTGAGAGAGAGAGAGAGAGAGAGAGAGAGAGAGAGAAAACGCCCCCAACGAAAAAATGAACAGGAAGACCAAGGTCGAAATGATTACATTGAGAAATGGTTTCAGTGATAAGGGGGTGTTTCGGAACTTGCTGAAACACCCTGACCGTTGACAGCAAAGGGAATGAAAAAACTGGAGCAGAATAAGAATAAGAATAAGAATAGCAATAAGGGAAAGGAAAGGTTAAATAACGTATGCAAGACGTGACAATAAGGAAAGTTGATATATTTCAGTGTTTCGTTACGTGAAGAAAAGATAGAACACAAGGAGACTGTACACTAAAGGCAAAACTATAAATAAATAAATAAAAAATCCACAGGAAAAATCCCATGGGAGGAAGCCGCCAAACACGTCAAGAGAAATAATGCAAACTGAAGAATGCGAGTTGATTAGAAAAGAAGTAATCTCGAAGGACTGTGAATTTTTAAACTTTACGTTTATTCGAGATTTTCCTGATTGAACTTGCTTGTTTTTCAACTTGTAAGTTTAAGCTGAGAGGAAAACAAAAATAATTTAAACAAAATGACTATTTCAAGTCTCTCTCTCTCTCTCTCTCTCTCTCTCTCTCTCTGTGTCTCGAAAAATATTTCGTTATAATTGACAAGTTGCAAGTTGGCTAGACTTTAGGCAATATATGTCGGTCTGTCAAGAGGGATTAGTGTTGAAATAGGGGCGGACGGGGAGATATTGATTCCACTCAAGAAAAAAAAAACTGTTGATAGCAAACATTCTACTGTCTACTGTCGGCACGAGAAGAGAGGGAAAAATCCACAAGATAACCTCCGCACCGAGAGAACTCTGCAAATACATTCGGATCCACTTGTCATACGTAGTTGAGAAAACAGAGGGTAAATCCTATGAATAAGAACGGGAGCTTGACAAAACTTCTTTTTTTTTGCTAAAGACAAACGTGGTCTCTGTCTACTCCACCGAAGGAAGGTACGTGTGTCAAGGCCGTACAGATATACTACTTGTGTATTCGACGTGGCTTATGTACACCCAAGTGGCAGAAAATATACTTTCCGATTTCCAGTTAATTTTTTCTGGATAAACTTCTTTCGTTATAAAACAATGACGAAGTTTTACACTAAAACTGATAATTATTTAATCTCTAAACTTGGTCTGTGAGAGGATTGTTAGTGATGTCTTAAATATTAGAATTTGTGAACATCTATTAAATAGAGACATATTGTTACAAAGCGTTCTACCGCCCGTTTCTCGGTTAGCCGAGCAAATGCAGTGTCTGTGGCAAGCCCGATTCATCTTTACAACGTCGTGGGCGTACTAAATCGAATCGTACTCAATGTTTGAAACATTTTTACATTATAAATTAATAAATTACCTTATATCCGTCGTGTGACTTTGTTTTATTATTTAAACTTACGCGGTTCGGAACATATGTTCCATCATCAGATTCCTTTACTCAGTGGAGATCGGACCGGATACTCAACCTCCGGTTAGTCTCCGTAGGGTGCGCACCCACACGATCTCCACTGAGTAAAGGAATCTGATGATGGAAGATATGTTCCGAAACGCGTAATTTTAAATAATAAAACAAAGTCACACGACGGTAATAAGGTAATTTATTAATTTATAAATAACAAAGTGACTTGGATACCAATAACAATATGTATGTCAAATTTTTACATTATATCAATTTAATTAAAAAATATTTAATTAATCACTTTTTTCAAAAGGTTAAATTACAGTAATAAGACCAAATTCACTTAACTTAATTAGGTATTAATATTGTTACGACGGCCCCCTCTATTATAGTAAAGCACCCTCTAGACTGTTCGAGTACTTATTGACTATCAAATTATGCTGGTACGCCACCAGAAGATTGGAAAATTAGTCTGAAACATCTGCGGGACCTATATAAGCAACAGCGGCAAGCTTAGTGAAGTAGTTAGAGCTGCGATTTAGTCAAGTGCGGATCGAAGTATTGTGGCGAAGTGATTATTGTGTTGTAATGAGTGTGGAACTCTAATAGTTGACATTATTATTGCGTGTGGACGAATTTAACTTGAATTACTGTATGAGAGTATCTTGTTGATTTCAAATTGTTATTTGTGACTCGTTAAAGCTGGTAATTAGTGATTTCATTGGTGTCTGTATTTTGTTTCCACCGTACAATACGACGATCGGTTAGACCGTCGTAACAATATTAATACCTAATTAAGTTAAGTGAATTTGGTCTTATTACTGTAATTTAACCTTTTGAAAAAAGTGATTAATTAAATATTTTTTAATTAAATTAATGAAACGTAAAAATGTCTCTAACATTCAGTACGATTCGTAATCATTCATTACACCTACGACGTTGTAACAATGAGTCGGTCATGGAAATAGGAACACAAACAGCCTGGTAAATTAGCTGTATGGTATCACATACGCATGCGCGTGTATGTCTGTCTGAGATGTGTAAACTAGCTCGCGCCCTCACATATAGGAACTCACGTAACATAGTATGCGATATGCATACATGCACACAGATGGTTCAAAAAGTATGTCCTACTTTCTATAAGCTAAAATAAAGAAACTTATTCACCATCATCATTATCATCATCATTACTACTCCAAGCACTAGGCCTTAGACCTGTTCCGGAACCCATATCCTCCTCTGTCTACCGACATCTCTCTTCCCAAATCAGTTCCATATGAGATATTATAACCCAGGTAACTAAAATGACGAAGAAACGTATTCTTAAGCCAAAATAAGGAAAATATATCATATAACCGGAAATCCTCTGATTTCAATAACGACCAGACAGACTTTCCAATTTTTTTAGCCTCAAATGCAAAATAAATGCCACAGTAACGTTCTGTTGGGTCCTAGAACTGTAGCTTCAACACGTAGAGAGAAAATTGTTGAAAAATCGAAAAAATGTGAGTCGAAAAACAAACTTTTTGTATTTAGCTTAAACTTACTTTGTTAAATTGCCAACAAAATAGTAAATCTTTACAATAACTCAATATTTGGAGAACTCAATTCTGTGAAAATTCATGTAATTTAGATAATAGAAATCAAATATAAAATTATGAATTCGACTTCTATAATAAAGCTGCAATGAAAAAACCATTATGTCTATTTACTCGTGTTTTTACAACGACAATTTGGTTGAACAGTGTAAGTACGTATATAAAAAATTCCACTTTAACCTTAAAGTGTTGAAAATATTTACAGTTTGTAACCCTAGTATGAAAAATGTAATGAATATTAGAAATATCGTATGAAATAAAACCAGCTTACCAAGGTACTAGGACGTATTGATACATAAGAAATGACACCGTTCCTTGGCAAAATACAATATCGGTGACAACAATATCAGCTGTCGGTACAAACTATCGAAGCCGAAGTCTGTCTTGTAGTTGACGATAACACTTCTTACCTGTAACAAAGAAATGCCAATTTTTACTAATACTTTATTTGTGAGGGAGTGTTATAACGCTTCTAAATATGACAATTGCAGTTAGTAATTGGACCTGATGACCAATGTTTCCTTTTTTTGTATACCATGGAATAGACGGAGTTTTAATATGCACAAAACGTTCACTGAAATGTGGAACAGATTATTGAATTGTTATTAATAAGTATTGTTTTTGATTTAATATATTTAACAGAAATAATACTGTTTTAATTTTAATAGTTACTAAATTCTATAGAAAAACGAATAAATAAAAATGTTGAAATTGAAATTTTATAGAGCCTCATGATAATGACTTATTGGACACGACTTAACTGGATTTGAATATTGAAGAAGACTCATTAAGTTTACCGTTGGAATAAGAAAAAAGGATTAAAAATAACATTCCTCAAGACATTGCTTAATCACGAGGACAGTCTTGTTAACACAACTATATTTAGGGAACGCAATCGCACGGATCAATACGTTCACAAACTTTCTAATCACCTGAAACAAGTACACAGGGGAGTTATCCGTCCTTTACATGTTCGAGCCATGAGCCTCTAAAAAAATTAGATTCTGACATAGTTACACTTTTAATTTAAGGTAATGTTTCCAGGTAATGGTATTTCATCATAATCATATTCACAACAATGCATAGGCAAGGTGCTGCCTGTTCTGCCTTCAAAGATCCTGCAGCCATTTCTTCCTGGGTTCACCCACATACCTGTGTCGTATAGGTTTGTATTTCCAGACTTGTTTGGCCAGTCTGAAATATGACATTCTTTGTAAGTGTTCTTTCAACCCTTGTTTGTAATCTTTTTAATTTTCCATTCAAATTAAAAACTTGTAACTCTCCTCTTATTTCTTATACGGTCAAGTTTAGAACACCTTTTAACTCCTCTTAAGATTGCCATTTCCGAGGCCAATATTTTACTGTCTTGTTTTTTGGTTGTTGTACATAATTCACATCCATAGGATAGTAGAAGGACTGCCGTAAACTTTAGTTTTGTATTTGGACGTACCTTGTTTCTAAAAACACGGTTCATTATCCCACAGATCGTCTGGACCTTGACATCAATATAATAATTTCTAACGTCGCCAATATCAATTCCCACATAATTAAAGTAGCTCACCTGTTCTAGAATGCGATCAATAATCATTTTCTTTTTTTCTAATTGGCTGCTTACCTCGAAATGCCGTTACCTTTGTTTTTCTAGTAGAGATTTTCGTATTGTATTGTTTGAAAAGCTGTTGAAGTTTAAAAACAGAGTTTTGCAAATTAGATTCTCTATTTTGAAGTACGAGTTAGTCGTACTTAACAGCACATTCAAATATCTGTCTCGTGATAACTTAATTCCAGGGTTTACTAGATATTCCCGTTTGCTTACCAGTTCGACAATATAATGGTATTTAAAAAACATAATCAACAGGTACATCACGGAGATTACGGAATGAGGTACTTGAAGTGTTATACCGTCTGTGCGGTGTTTAAGATAAAAATAGGCAGATAGACACTGCATTTTGTTTGCGCACTGCTTTTCACTCCGGCGACAGTCTAGGAAAATGCTATCGAGTAGGAAACCTCGATGGGACAGTACAATGACTGCCGTAACTTTGTGAAACTTTAATTTTGTATCTCGACGTACCTTGTGTCTGAAACACGGTTGATTGTCCCACAGGTCGTCTGGAACTTACCTAACCTAACATCAATGTCAAAATTTCTATCGTCATATGTTTGTAGTCTCGATTTTATAAACGGACACACTGAGCACGTGCCTAGCGGACGTGCAAGGAAAAGTAAAGTGAAATGAGAAAACATCTTTAGTTAAAAAAAAACTAAACTTACAAATAATATGATAAACACGAAAGATGCGAGTGAATCGTATTTGTCTGTATTATTGGAGTCCAGTGACAATGTAGCAACAGAACGGGCATGGTACTAGATCTCCTCCAAGTTGGATGCTGATACTGAAAAAAAAGAACCAAACCAGAAGAACCTCTTATGTAAGTCCTACTATAGATGCGGTAAGCCACTCCTGTCAGGGGCATATTTGTGTTTTCCACCTACGGGTTACACATGTTTTGCGGCCCCGTGATCCAATTTTACCCAAACATCTATCCCCATCTCATCCCTTCCAACCCCCATTACTAAAACGTGAACAGTTGAGAAAGGACTACTGAAAAGTCATTTTGAAAGATATGTTTATGGCCAGATTTTGCTTTTCATTCGTGTATCGTCCCGGAAGGGGGGGGACTAGCTTCCAGGGTGCCCAGGGCCTGTATGTTTGCCACACTTTTTAAATTTAACTTCATTCCAACTATAGTTACAAACTATTTAGCAATTTTATTCTAATACATAAGTTAACAGTGTGTAGGGTAAGCTCTCACTGAAGCATTCCTCAGTATAGTTGCACTTTGTTCATGTGCTAAGAATTGCTATACAAATGGTTGAAATTTGCTAAATTTGCTATTTCAAATGGTTTCTGTCTTTGCAATCGCCGAACGAGTCCAGCGTTATCAAGCAGTTGTAACACTTCAATGTTTACGTGTTCATGAAGTCTTCTTTCAACATTATCCGCAACCCGTTTAATCTCGTCAGCAACCGTAGGCATTTTCAGGTCCCGATGGATGTCATCATTTCTTAAGTACCATGGTGCATCAATAATATTGCGAAGAACCTTATTTTGAAAAGTCTGAATTATTTTAATATTAGATTTCTTAGTATAACCCCAAACTGACACATAAGAAATATATTTGTTACGTTAATTCTGTGTGAGTGTGGTTGTGATTAAGTTTGGGGAACCGTCAAACAACCTATGCAGGTCACCGTAAATGAGCGCATGGTTAGCGTACAAAGGGTCTGAAACTCACGTTCTAAGATATCTGAATAAGTGCAAGATTCACAGCACAAAATTTTGTGCAAACAAGGCCAAAATTCTTGGCAAGGAAGGGCAATGGTTTCACGGCGTACACATATGGTTCAAACAATTATAACTTCGATTAGATCTAAGTAATAATTTTATAAGCCTAATAAGTTGTGATATTCCGATAATCTAAGTCCGATCCATACATAAGTTTACAGGTCGGTTCTCTTAGAGTCTTGGGCGGTGAGAGAGGTTACATTCACCATCCCTTCTCCCAGTGGGGTTGTAGTATTTAAGCAAGTAACGTTTGGGACTTCTGTGGTGTTTCCCAGGTTTCTTTCTCTCTTTCTGTGTGTGTGTGTGTGTGTGTGTTCTGCCTTCGATGAGGGTACGAGCTCATCTAGCCTACTTGACAACTGGATTCTGCGAGGTAAGTCTTATGGCTTACTTACGTGTAGTTTTTAGTAACTCATGTAATTGTCGTTCACATGCAAAACTATATTACTGGGGCTGTGGATTTGTGTTTATACAGTTTGCACTGTTACGTTTTATATTGAATAATTATTTGACATTTTCTTGCATATTTTTATAAATTCTTTATTTTATTTTATGCAAGAATTTATTTGTTTTATTTACTGGTGTACATTTCCTTGAACACATTTACTGGTCAACATAATTAGAGTAATTAACCAAATTTTTATGTACAGATAATTTATAGTTTGCTTATTAATTCGTTACCATGTTAATTTTGATCAACTGGTTATGTGTGTTGATTTCGATATATAATGCCAAATTTTAGTATCATCTGTACTGTATTAAACATTTTATAAAAATTTTTCAATGAGAGTTTTTGAACATTTGATTTTAAGTTTTAAAGGAAATATCAAATTTTGTATTAACTTGCGTTATCTCGTTTACAAACAAATTATTATTTCTACCGGTATTTTTAAAAATATATGAAATTTCTCAAATGTCAATATTTCACCTCCTGAAATATTTTTTCTTACATTTTACATTATTTGAATCCGATAAATTACACACGCGCGCGCGCATGCATGCATATAAGCATTTTTGCGTTGTCGGTATCTGTCTTTTAATCCTTCTGTTTTGTTTGTCCTATACAATATATGGTCTTCAATATATGGAACAGTCAGGACATTGAATTGTGTAAATATCATTGAAGTTATGTTCTGATAAATTAAAGGTTAATTACTTCCATGTTCCGTGAGGAAATTGGAAGTACGGAGATCGCGAAAAAATCGTGTACGAGATAAAGGCTGATTCTGATTGTACTACCTCAAAACATGAAGAAAAGTAATTTTCTGAAAAGTGTGTGTGTGTGTGTGTGTCCGTATGTAGAAATGTTTCTATGGCGAACGATAACTGCCGCAAATTCAAACAGAATCAACTAATTTTTTGGAAATGTGCCCGAGTTGTAGAGGACTCAAGGTCTGTTGATTTTGGTGAAGATCGGTTAAGGGGGAGGGGTAGTTTACCAGCAACGTTTTACTTTTTAACAAAAGTACTTAATTTTAATGAATAAAGTATCCTGAAAGACGTTTATAATAATCTACTGTAGAAAGGTAGATGAAATATCTATAAATTAAAAGGGTAGTCGAAGGGTAGGGGGTATTTTTTCTAAAACTACCTTTTTGATGTCGAATAAAGTACTTCATTTTGAAGAATAAGATACCTTAGTAATTACATATGATAAAACATGACAGTGTAAATATCATTAACTATTAATTTCAAATAATTGAACATTACTCAACAAAAGTGTGAATGTAAAAAATGGGGTTATTCGGTTAAGCGGAGGGGTAGAGTACCTGCATTATTTTGCGTTTTAACAAGAGTAAAGTACTTAATCTTGATAAATGAGTGCCCGAAAATAAATTCATATTAATCCACTGTAAAATGGTAAATGAGATGTCTTTAAATAGAGAGGGTAGTTGAAGGGGAGGGGATGATGTTTTGAAAATTTCTTTGCTGATATCAAGTAAAGTACGAGAATTTAATTTTGAAGGATAAGAAACCTTAGCAATTACATATGATAAAACATGAAAGTTTAAATATCATTAATGGTAGGGATCGGGTTGAGGAGGAAGGATGATTATCTGCGTAGTTCAGTTTCTTTATTAGAAATTTAATTTAGTAATGGCTAACGTCTATATTTTAAATTTAAACTCAGATTTTCTCTCACAGTAAATTTTTAATTTACAGCCCGTCAGTGTTCCTATGTCGTCTGAAGCGTTCCCTCAGCCATCCGATTTCCTATGACCTACGCGGTGTTTTCCAAATGTTACGCCAGTTATGTTATTCTATTTCTAAACATAGTAAAGACCGTCTAGCATTCGCATCCTCATGCCAATTGTTTAGTACGCTTATACAGGATTCACTCTATACAGGATATAGCCGTACGCAAGAGTCCGAACACCTATTGTATTATACAACGAAAATATCGGTATGGAGAACCATACGCGTACATGTTCTAAGATTTATATTTAAAATAATTTTCGAAATTAAATATTTCTATAGAAACTACTTCTTTCTACTTCTTTCTTCAGCCTTAACAGCAGTACTGTGGTCACTAACGTACACCACTTCACGTTAGCGCACTCGATTTTCACTGATGATGTCAGTCGATGGCAATGCCGAAACGTCTAGTTTTACAGAAACATTGGACCACGGCCAAACATCTCGGCAATTAATTTTAACAACAATCTATTTCTTTGTTGCCGATAACGTAGTACACATATAAGAAATTATCCCCTCCCCCTTCAACTATCATTTTCATTTATAGAAAATTACCCCTCCCCTTCAAATACCCTTTTCATTTATAGATATTTCATCTAGGTTTCTACAGTGGATTACTATGACTTTCTTTTCAGGATAATTTATTTATCAAAAAACGTTAAAACATAAAACGTTGCAGGTAAACTACCCCTTCCCCTTAACCGATCTTCACCAAAATCAATAGGCCTTGAGTCATCTGCAACATATCTACATATGCAAAAAATTATTTAATTCTGTTTGATTTTGCGGCAGTTATCTTTCGCCATAGAAAAAATTCTATACACAAACACAGACACTTTCGGAAAATGACTTTTCTTCATTTTTTGAGGGGAGTTCAATCAGAATCAACCCTTATCTCAAACACGATTTTTTTCGCTATCACCATACTTCCATTTCCTTACGGAACATGGAAGTAAAAACAACGTCCTTGCGTCTGCAAACGTACCAATTTATTACTCTACATTTACGACTGTATTTACCCAATTTATTAAAAAAAATTAGAAAAAATAAATTAAACATCTAAAATAAATATGGATTTTTTCTTTTGTCTCGTTTATCACAATTTTGTTATAATCCCATTTGTTCCTAAAAAAACCATAGGTTACTTCTCGTTTTTTTGGTGTCTTCAGACTATATTTACTGCATACGTTATGCGGCCGTCTTCACGAAAGTCTAAAGAAAAGATCACAACTGGATCAAAAGGAACACAAAACACCAATTATCACTTAGAAGAAATTTATCTTTGAGGTTTTACTGTCACATAAATATTGACTGAAACCGTGATCATCATCTAAATTGATTAACACTTCATCCCAGGTCGTCTTACCTGTGAAAATGGGTATCTGGGATACGACATTGCTGGATAGCAATTGGCGGCTGAGGCGTCATGCCAGCCACACTACCTACCTGCCCAGCGACTGACATGAGGCAGTTACCTTGATTATGTCTTAAATTACATCGGTTGTAAAAAGAGCCGTTATTTTTATCTGAATTGATTAACACGCAGCAATTCATTACCACAAACATATAGTAAAATCTTGTTTTCATAAGCTTTCATAGTGGGAAGGAATCTTACCTGCACGCGCGAGAAATTTTAAAAGTAAAATTTTTATTTTGTCTGTTACAATAGTTATATATCAGACATAATGTCGTCATCATCATCATCATCATCATGATCATCATCATCGTCGTCGTCGTCGTCGTCGTCGTCGTCGTCGTCGTCGTCGTCGTCATCATCATCATCATCATCATCATCATCATCATCATCATCATCATCATCATCATCATCATCATCACTCCAAGGACTAGGCGTTAGACCTGTTCCGGAACCCATCTCCTCCTCGGTCTGCCGACATCCCTCTTCCCAGTAGGGTGATAACCCAAGGTAGCCCGGATATCAGGCATGCGATTCAAGTGTTCACACCATCTCCTTCTGTAGTTTTCAATCTTTTGGAGAAATGATCCAATGTTTAAATCGCGTCTAATATCCTCGTTCCTTCTCCGATCCAAGAGAGAACAACCTTGCCTCCCTCTTAGAAATTTAATTTCGGTTGCCTGAATTCTCTGCACGTCCCTTTTACCAAAGTGCTGTGCTGTCTCACTAGCATACAGGAATGTGGGGACAGCCACAGTTTTATGAAATTTCATTCCGGTATCCTTCCGTGTTTTATTTTTCAGGTACCTATGAGTCGTTCCTCAGATGCGTTTGAATTTGACATAATATTAAAATAAAAAAAAATATTTATCTGTTAAATTAACACGGTTGTTTTCTAATTTAGTTTATATACAAAAAAAGATTTACTCTAGCTTTTCGATTTATTCATTTTGTTTACTTTTCTTGAAACTAAAGTTGTTTGTAAACAGAATGTATAACTTATACGACGTGAATATACGTAAAGAATGAGAATTTACATTATGTACATTCTGGGGATAACGTCTCGTGGAAAAATATCTTCGGCCATCAGTTACAAATATACAGCTATGAATGAAGATAAATGAGTTCAGAACCCAACGGAAATAAATAACGTTTTGCAGAGCTTTCTTTGTCGGAGAATATGAGTACATTTGTTTCAATTACCCACCTACCCCCGGCGCTAAGGTTCTGTTTAGTGTTTGTTCCCGACTGTCTGCGCACCGAACGTTATTCGAAATGAGAATTTCAGATCTTGCCTGAGATAGCGGTAAATTGTTTGTGCTCGCTGCTCATTCTGCCTCTGTCTGTCCCTCCTCATCCTAGTCTTCTATTTGTCTGTCTCCCCCTCACTCACTCCCCCTCATTCTACCTTTCGTTGTCTCTACCACTTTGGCGTATTACGTATGAAGACGTGTGATTACTGCGAATTACAGTGATTTACCCTGAACAGTCGGAGGATTAGAGATGGAATGACGATGTAAGAATGTACAATGCAATGAAAAATATAAACAAATTCAAAAAGCAAATGTAACAAAGAAGTCAATGAACCCAAAGATTATGAGTACATAATGACAGATCTATCAAGGAAGCAAAAACTAAATATAATTGGCGTTGATGCGACATCCTTGAAAAGAACATAGAGGAAATCGAAGAGAGAGAGAGAATAAGAAGTGGAAAGTATTATCAATTAAAGTGATTAAAAAATAACCATTCATCAGTACAAACGTAGTAAAATAATGTAAAATCAGTGTTAATAATATAGTTTATAAATATAGTAAAATCTGTTCTCGTGTCACAAGCTTTCACTGTGCGAAGAAATCTCATCTTCATCACTGTCGACACAGGCGAGAAATTTAAAAAATAAATGCTTGAAAACAAAGTTGTTTCACAGTTATAAGGAATGAACAACACGAGATTTGGGCCCACGAATAGTGGAAGAACATATTCATAAGAGAGAGAGAGAGAGAGAGAGAGAGAGAGAGAGAGAGAGAGAGAGAGAGAGAGAGAGAGAGAGAGAGAGAGAGAGAGAGAGAGAGAGGGAGAAGAGAGGGAGAGGTAGAAAGATAGATAGATCGATAGATAGATAGATATATAGATAGATATATAGATAGATAGTGAGTGTGACAGAGAGAGAGAGAGAGAGAGAGAGAGAGAGAGAGAGAGAGAGAGAGAGAGAGAGAGAGAGAGAGAGAGAGAGAGAGAGAGAGAGAGAGAGCGAGAGCAGTGGCGTATCTAGAATTTGGCCTGGAGGGGGGGGTCCGGAGTCGAATCGGCCTTATACAAAAGAAAAAACAAGTTAAGACTAATCAATATTACTATCTTTAAAGAGGCTGAAAAAAGTGTGATAATATCCTGCAATCAATACCATCAAAGTTTACGGCAATAACACAATAAAATTACGTGTTACTGAAACATAGCTTACAAGTTACTTATTGACTGAATTGACTTTCCTATATTTCATATTTGAAACGCATACGGTAAGGCTGTGAGTAAACCTGTTTGTATATTTAAAAAAGAGTCAATAGGCCTACGTACATCGAATATTTACATCGGATATTTACTGTGCTCGATAGCACTGTGTATTACAGTGAAAACGTTTTCCGTGTGTTAAGTAGAAGCCTTGAAACAAGAGTTTGAATCATGAGTGTGAAGAGTAGGTGACGATTAACTAGGCGTTTGTAAAAACAATTGAATGAAAATAATAAAGCAACTTTATTGTGTAACCATATTATACCAGATTTTGTATATTATATTTTCGGACAGAGGGAGTATAATACGTATATTCCTACCTATTGAAAACTACATAAAATATTTTCTTTTCTAATTAATTTTTCTAAAGAATTTAGAGTGGCTTACACTATGTTTTCTTTATTCATTGTTTTCAGTGACTTTAAAGAGGAAAAAACCAGCAGACAATGAAAAAAGCAGTAGCGACGAAGACGACAGCAATGCGAAGGCCCAACAGTCAGCGCAAGAGAAGACACCATCCACTATTATAGATGCTGCGGGAGCGGGACCCAGCTCCTTAACGAGTTCAACTTGTGATGCTGTAGAAACAGGAATGGATGATAGTCATGAAAATGACTTGGGCAGATATTTGGGACGATCGTCTATGATCTCAGAAGAGAAAAAAAGACACTTGCTGACAGATTGCTGGATTCCACCTAAGACCTACGACTTTGCGGCCGATGCTACTCACCTGAAAAGAAAGTTTAATTATCAGTGGCTGGATACATATTCCCCATGGATGGCATACTCCAAGCGTCTAAAAGGTGCATTGTGCAAGTACTGTGTCTTATTCCCACCTGCTTTAAGTACAGTCATAGGGGTTTTGGGATCCTTCATTGTCAGACCTTTCACGAAATACAAAGATATAGATGAGGCTTGCAGAAACCATTCGACTAGCCAGTGGCATATGTTGGCAACTGAATCGGCTAGAGCATTCACCCATGAAGTTCCATTTGATATTCAGGTACAAAAATTTCACCATAAAATTGCAGAGGAAAACAGGAAGGTTATCTTCTATCATAACCTGTATTGCCTTTTCTGGCACTCATGATCTACCCCTAAGGGGAAAACATCAAGAAGAAGGAGTACTTGAAGACTTGTGTCGCCTTCGAATCGAAGCTGGAGACCTACCATTGAAAGAACACTTTGAGCATGGTAAGAAAAATTCAAGCTATCGGTCACCTCAAATTCAGAATGAAATAATTAATTTATGTGGCAGTGTCATTAGGGACTACATTGTTAAAAGTGCCAAACAAGCATACGCATATAGCATATTAGCTGACGAAACTGCTGATATATCAGGTAAAGAGCAGCTCTCTATTGGCCTCCGCTTTTATGACTTGATGCTGAAAGAAATTTGAGAAGAGTTCATTGGCTTCGTGGAGTTAGAAGCACTTGACTCTAAGTCAATTGCAAAGGCTATAGATGATTTTGTTACAGAACAGGAGCTCCTTCCCGAGAAATACGTAGGTTTAGGTTTTGATGGTTGCTCCACAATGGCTGGCAACGAAGGTGGTGTTCAGGCCATACTGAAAAAAAAGTATACTAGAGCTTTATTCTTTAATTGTTCATCGCACAGACTTAATCTAGTAGTGAATGATCTCAATTTGATACCCGAAATTCGAAACACCGTTGTGACTATAAAAGATATCATCACGTATTTTAGAGAATCAGTTCTGAGGAGGAAACTCATTCCAAATATTCCACGTCTGTGCGAAACGAGATGGTCGGAGAAATATAAGTGTATAAGAATTTTCAAAGAAAATTTCCGAGAAATTGTTCAAGCCTTGGAAACGCTCTCTGTTCAAGGAAATACTAACACTCGCAAAAGTGCCTTCCAACTTCACTCAGGAGCCAGCAAATCATCATTCATAATGGCTATGGTTTTTATTGCAAAGTATTCTGCTGTGATAGAACCTGTCGTAAATGCTTTGCAATGAAAAACTCTCGACTTGGTCAAAGTTTCAGACCACATTCATCGGATTGTGGATTTGTTAAAAAGCCATCGTGAGAATGTAGAAACAATCGCAGATGAACAGGTTGCCAACCATCTGGCAGAGCAGCTGGGAGTGGAACTGACCATCGCGAGGACTGTAGCAAGGCAACAGCACAGGAGCAACCCTCCAGCGTCTAATGCATCGGAATTCTGGAGGAGATCCCTGATCGTACCGTGCCTGGACTCCGTAATTACATCTTTAAAATTGCGATTTTCCAATGAGAACTCACCAGCCTTTGCAATAACTTACCTGCATCCTTCGCACATGTTAACTATGAACATCGACCAGTTGAAGCAAAAGACGAATTCTTTTACCAGCCTCTATCATTTGGATGGTTTAGATGCCGAAATAGAAATCTGGTACAAGATGTGGATGGACAAGAAATTAACAGAAGAAGAGCTAAGAGATCTCAGCGTCTCAGAATTTATAAAAGAAGCTGTCTGTTTTTTCCCTACGACAAAGAAAGCTCTTTTGATACTTTTGGCACAGCCATGCACCACTAGTACAGTTGAGGGCTCTTTCAGCAGCCTTAGAAGAATAAAGACTTGGCTTCGAAGCACGATGGGAGAGGATCGCTTGATCGGACTTGCCATGATGAGCGTCCATCGGAAATTCGTCTTCCGAAACTATGAAGAGTTCCTAAAGGAAGTCGTTGACAAATTTGCTGCCAATCCACGGAAACTTGTTTTTTCTTAATTTCATTATTTTTAAATCTTTCTTGTCAATAAATTTGTTTGTGTTGTTGTCTATTTTTGTCATTCCATTTTAAATATTTTTGTGTGTGCATGTTTAATACAAACGTAAAAATTTCACATGTAAATGCTTAGTCACTATTTTGTAGAGCCAAATAAATCAACATTTAGGCTAAGGTAAGTTAATAATAAAGGGTTTTTGAGATACTACAGCAACAAAGCATTTCTTGGATGTCCGCCATTATGCTATATGGTACCGCTAAGTATGACTACTCTTGCATGCTGCCCCCCCCCCCCAGCTCGGAGGCTGGCTACGCCCTTGGTACATACAGCTACGCGTACATACTGCCAGGTCTAGTGTTTGTACTTTAGTTACGCCTATCTATTGTATTACCCAACATACGCATGGATTTATCATACAACACATTAGATTGTAACTATTTGTCGTTTAATAACTGTTAACTATGAGTTTTCGAGGCCATGTAAATTTCAAATACCTCCTAAGCGTTTATTATTTTGCCTATTTTTTTGTTTTACAAAGAAGTACTGGATTTAGAGTATTTTTAAAAGTATTAAATACTAAAATATTAAAACAAAGTTAGGATTAACAATATTCATGGCAAAATCCGAATTGGTGAAGTTACTTCAAGGTAAGCGTTCCCTGTACATAATCTGAACATTTCTGCCAGTTTGTCTAATATATAACTATCACAAACATAGCAGTTTATTGTAACACGTCAGAGCACTTTTTTATAGGGACAAAAATGTTAGGAAAAACGAACAGAAGACCACACAAAACTGAATGTTTGAAACTGTAGTGACGCGTGGTGAGGAAGTGTGTGACATCAGTAGCGAGAATCGGCGGAAGAAACAAGCGAGAATCTGCGGAAGAAACTTTAGCAGCAGAAATGGATTTCTAAAGGTGCAGCTTCAGGAAATCCCCACTGGAATGACTAAAGACCAAAGTAATTAGAGATATGATGAAGGCAGAACTGAATGTAACGGAGGAAATAGAACAGCAATGGCTTGACTGGTTAGGGCGGTCTCGCTCGGTTGCGACGAAACAAGGTTTTTACCTGTTCTTATCAGGCCAATTGCGCCTCGCACATTCACTTGTTCGCAATTGACTGAATCCATGGCAGCTAGTAGAACTGTTCGTGTTCCAAACTTTGGTAAGGTTTCAATCAGTAACTTATTTATTTGGGCGGGTAACCTCTTTCTTGTAATATTTCTGTTGGGTTCGGTTATGTTAAATTATTACCCACATGTGACATCCTGCTCTCTGATCTATAATCAGATAATTAAACCCACCTGGCTGTATGGAATTCAACTCTGGGGGTGCGCGAAAGATAGTAACATCAGGATAATACAAACATTCCAAAATAAAGTTTTGCGGACCATGGTGAATGCACCATGGTATGTTAGAAACGCCGATATCCACAGAGATCTAGGTATTCCAAGAATTAAAGAAGAGCTTAAACGTTTTGCGAAGAAGCATGAAAAAGGCTTCACCTCCACGAAAATGAAGAAGTTCATCATCTGCTGGACAATCAACACGTGTTCCGAAGAATGAAGAGTGTGTCATTGGACATAATTTGGCTGATATGTAGTTAGTATTAAGAGTTATTAGAGATAAGTTGATGGTTGGTCTTACAGACCAGTTTTAACATGTTTAAAAACAGTGACATCCTCTTAGCTGCGAGCGGAGCGAACTGAAAAGGCTCGTCAAAGGGCCAAGCGTTGGGATATAATGCTTCGATGACTTTAATATGTATTACTGATGTTTTTAGTAACCCACATATCGACATGTGGCCGAAGGCCGTAATTTCGTTACTTAAGGTCTGTCACATACGTTGAACAGACTCACATAATGAGTTCAGTATGTAGACTGTATATTTGCAAAATATGCACAGAGAAAGTTGATTGGTCGCAACAGTGTATAAACATTGGAAACCGCTGGACACATTACCATTCCAGGCGTGAGCCTTCATCTCTTCGTACGCCTACGCCTTCTGTTATGCACAGTCTGTGTTTTTGCTGACAGGACGATGTTTTCTATCACAATTGGCCGGGTCGCAATTGACTGGGTCCAAATTTTCACGTCGGTCGCAACTAACCAGGTTTTTGTACGATTGAATCTCAACTGAGAGCAGTACGGTTTGGGCACAGAAAAAGATTATGAGAGCATAGGTGACCGCGGCGAATACTGGAATGTGTGCCTTGAAAAAGAAGGAAAAAAGAATGACCAAGCAGAACTGAAGGAATGTGATTTATTATGTGGAACGATTTTGGAAGAAGATGTGTGCTATTTCACTGGGTATGGAAACTCGAGACGAAGATATGGTCTAGATCATAAACATCCTAAACTCATACACGCGCGAGCGCGCGCGTAACTCACATACACACTATTTTACTGTCTTTGATTTTGATTTTTGCAATTAGTAAGTTGTTATTTAGTTGATTCAAGGTGATTAAAATGAGATTTTTCCCTTTTACTGCTCCTGATTTCGGTTTTTTCTATCGATGGAGATTCGTAGAACCTTCAGTATTGATTTGACTTTAACTACACCTATTATTTCAGATCACAACTAGCGTTAAAGTTTTGTTCTCTTTCTTCCCACTTCTAATAAAATTTTTGTACACCTACCGAACACAGTGAATATTTTTTCTCGCGCAGTGAAAATACGTTGGACCTGTTGCTGTTGAGACGTAGTCATAATTTTGACGAAAAAATATTGTTATCTTGTCGTGAATACGAATGAAAAACAACTTCTTACAGCAGTGACAGATATAATTTCAATTTATTTATTCATGAACGAGCGGCCCCTCATCCCCACCCAAAGTCATGGTGTTGCTCAGCGTTTGAAAAGACTCTCTCTCTCTCTCTCTCTCTCTCTCTCTCTCCCTGTCTCTCTTCCTACCATTGCTTTCTTTGTCGTCTGCACGTGCGAGGTTAGTGGTATTTTGAGCATATTCTTTCCTCGTTTTCATTTCGATTACCTTAAATTTCACAGATGATGTGGGAAAACGACAAAATGTAGCAAAGTATGAACATACAAAAGTAATAAAGGTAGTAGCAATAAGGAAAGAATCAAGGATGTCTGCACGTTAGTAAGCCGAAGAAAAGTAAACCAAGATACGTGTATAACTGTTTTGGAGTGCAACTTGTTTCGTTCCACTATGTAATTAGTAATATTGTTTTCATATATTAAAAGCTTTTTAATTTTCTACGCACTTATTCAGTATTATACATACGATTTTGTTTTAGAGTTTGATTTATTTTGCAGTATATCACCTACTCTCTTTAACATTTATATAGACGATCTAGTAAGTAGATTCATCTAGTGAATCCTGTTTTTAAGATATCACGAGACAGATATTTGAATGTGCTATTGTTTGCTAACGACTAGATTTACTTCAAACTATAGAATTTGCTTTACAAAAATCTGCTTTTAAGCTTCATCAGATATGCAAACAATACAATATGGCATTTCAAAGCAAAGAACCAATAAAAACAAAAATAATGATTAATAATCAAATTCTAGAACAGGTGAGCCATATTAATTATTTGAAAAATGATATTGGCTGGAATTATGATGCTGATGTTAAATTAGGTAAGTTCCAGACGATCTGTGGGAAAATCAACCGTATTTGTAGAAACAAAGGTATGTCGGGGTACTCTCCTATGGGTGTGAATTATGTACAATAACCAAAAAACAAGACAGTAAAATACAGGCCCCGGAAGTGGCGTTCTTAAGAAGAGTTAAAAGGTGTTCTAAACTTAACCTAATAAATAAATAAGGTCATAAGAGAAGAATCACAAGCTTTTAACTTGAATGAAAAATCAAAAGATTACAAACAAGGGTGGAAAAACACTTACAGTGTGGCAAAGTGTGGCACCAATTTTATCAAATCCATCTTATAGACAAGTGGATCCTGTTTCCACCGCTAGGAATTGACCACTTGCATTATTCTAGAATATCTTCCGCCAAAAACGAACTTTGAGAAGAGGTAAAAGGTGGAAGTCTGAAGACGTAGAGGTTACGAAAATATGGTGACCTTAAAAAAATCTATCATCCAAATTTGTTCAGACGTTACTGTCGCTGACATGCAGTATGAGGATGAGCACTGCTGTAGGCTGTATTTGTCAACATGCCAGGTGTTTCTGTCTTTGGTAGCATCTTCCCGATTTGGTTATCGCTATTGGCAGGTAGGCAGTCTACGTATACGTATCTGTAGAATGCTTCAACGGCCCCAAAATAAAACGACAGAACGGACTCACAGTTGGGCACAACATTGAACGTTAATCCCCGTGACGACGTACCTGTAACTGAGCAACTGGCATCAGGGCGTGTTAGGCTCCTGCAGTGTTACGACAACAGGCCAGCAAAAGTTTCCCTCCCAATGGCGCTAAAATTCCCTCAACAGTTCATGTTATTTACGATAGAGAACTTACTCGATGACCTTCGTATATCAAATGTTTTGTTCTGACGAAAATAGTCCTGTTCGATAGCAGTGAATTTAATATGGCTATTGTTTTCATGACACCCTGTTTTGAATTATTTTATTTTACAATCGGTCCTACAAATTTGGTGAATTATTGATCCTGAGCAGCAAAAATATACCATCACCTTGACAATTTGTCTATCAAGCTATAATTCTCAGAATCATTTCAAGATATTATGTTTTTATAAAGTTTATTTTTATTCTCAATTCTAATATTATTTATTATTATAAATAAAATATATATTATGTTTATTTCTAAAAATATAAATGATTAACAATGTGAAAAAGTTTACGCTGATAACGGAAACATAGTAAACTAAAGAACAAGAGTTTCATCTCTAAAGAATAACAAATATCGGATGCAATAAACGTTTATTGTCTGCAGACGACGGACCTGTGACGTCTTTACGTTTATCGACTGGCACCTAATTTGTTAGAACAGCTGGAACTGCTGAACTAGAAACTTAACTAAATGTGTTCCAATAGCCACTAAGTGGGGCTGAGCTGCTGTAGTGACATCGCGAAGGTTACAATTATAGCTATTTCTCTCCCCCTGTCGACCCCCCCCACCACACACACACACACACACACACACATCTATTGTACATAGCATGTCTCAGAGAAACGAAACTTACCGTAGTAGGAACATTATTAGAAAATAATATTTGATAATAAATTTATTCACGGAATTTAATAATACTAATATGCCATTTGTGAAAAATATGTTTTTTTTTAAGATGGCATGTTGCAACTGAGCTCTTCCTCTGTGCAGACATTCGTGAAATACCTTAGTGACAGTTTGCATGGTTCAATATAAAATTTCTTCTTCTTCTTCTTCCATCCTGGAGTAGACGTAGACGCCTGTTTTTCCGTTTCAGAAGCCTTATTACATTTTGAATTTATATTGTTATTGTTTATCTATATTTTAACTTGAATTAGACCATCTTTTTTTTGGTGGAGGGGGGGTTCAACAATACGACTAACACGTGGAGCATAAAAATATACGGAATTTGCTGTAGAGGCCTTTTCCAGCGAAGAATATGTTTCCTCCGTCTATTCTTAAATTCATCAAAATTTTCATAAAACTGGGGCCACCTTAAACTCACTCCGCGTATCCTCGTTTTAAAGCGTATCTAATCGTGAGCATCCTTTGACCATTCTTAAAAAGCCCCATATCTGCCGCTGTGTTTGTACTTACATCCGCTTCTCGCAGAGTCCATAATTCGACAACATAACATTTAATCAGGAGCATTAGCGATTTCCTTTCAGATTTTGGCTTTCAGTTCTTCCGTTGTGGCAGGTCCACTGCAGTTCACCATGCTTTCAAGAAGAAATCGCACGCTCACAGGTCAAAGGATCTTATAGGCTATAAAATGTTTTCGTTTCTGGCAACTAAACGATTGCCATACAATTGATGTTCAACTGTCACTGATATTTGTGCTGTGCGTGATGGCGATCTGTTTTGCTGGAACCCCCTGTTTTCAGACATCTGTGGAACCGTCTGTGGTCTCTGCAAGAAAGGTTTCTAGCACGAACGTGTACCGAGCCGACCGTCGAGGACATTTTTTTCTCTAACAAATAATGGCTTTCTCTAACCCCACATAATGACAAGGACATCACATGCGTGCAACGGATGCTGATGTACCTGAGTAGGATTTTGTTGGGCCGAAATAACGAACACTTTTTTAATTGACGAATCCATTCAGATGGAAATGGGTTTCGTCCACATTATATTAAAGAACTCATTGTCCTCGTTTACTTTTGAAATATCGTCTCACTAGGTAATCTTTGGGTCTGAGGTACGCATGGTAATGTGCGTAAGTCCTTTAATAATACTATACTCTGTGAACCCTCGAGCGATGCAGCTGCAAATCCACTGATTGACGGCGATTTGAATGATATGGGCTTCTTATGACAGTAGCTTGAACAGTTTCGCTGTTGCCTGATGTACGAATGGTTTGCACATGTTCTGAAGGTTTCTTTTCCAGTGTCTAACTTTTTCTTCTTCTTTTTATTCTTTAGCACTATAGCCCAACGTGAGCCCTTACTTTCAACACCAAACTTCTCCAATGTCTTATATCCGTTGCCATCTCAGCGTAACTCCTCACATCCATGCTTCTGAGATCTTCCATCACATCATCCAACCGTCTAATCCCAGGTGGACCCTCTTTCTGCATTCACACCTGTGGCCTGAGGATTGTTTTTGGCATACGCTAATCGTTCATACGTTCTAGCCGACCTAGTCATTGTATGCGTTGATTCGGAATCTAACTTGTTTGCTGAAAATCAAGTTTGCAAATATTAAATGTGCGCGCTGACCGAACACAACCGTGACAGCCTAAATTAACGTAACGGTGAAATTCTATACGATTGGCCTCCACACTATCATTTTCTTGTAACATAGTCTGAAAAAGGGACCTGAAAGAAAAAATGACTTAAAATGACAATAACGTGACGTAGAGACCCGACCCTTAGTATTCAGTAACACTTTAAATCTAACATAATCCAATCGATTTTGGCAATGTGTAAGCAACAATATAGGCCCACCGTATCCACCGTATTCCAGGTTGTGTTCAAGAACCGCTGGAACGTTTTTTTATTGCTCCTAGTGTAACAAAAATAACAGTAAAAAGTGCTTCCATTAGTGGTAAAAACAATAGCTGAAAAACGTGTAAAGAGCCAATACTACACGTGACACTGAGTTCTATAAAAAACGAAGCAGGAATCAACTCAAATAATGTGACCAAAAACAGAATAATTTTAATAAAATTCGCTATCAATAATAATGTTGAGACTGTAAAACGAAAGGTATGTGGTGGCCATTAAACAACGACTAATCAAGAAATAGCACAAACGACCACAAATAACGGTTAACACGTACAAAAAAAAGGCTAGTGTTTTGGGTAAGTTCGAAACTAATAATTGTAGTAACTATTTAATAGCGATTCCCATTCTACATTTTAAAGTAGATTTAGACATTGTATCCGTTATAATATTAACTAATATTACAATTAATGTATACCATCAAATATTATTTAATATGTCTTTAGCCGAAGCGTCTTATTTAACTCATACTGTTTTAGATTTCTTGTACATAACCTTTTATTAAACTAATTTACTTTTTCCATAAACTGTTATTCAGTGAAGTTCAATTTAGGGTAAGAAATGATGATATAAGAAGACGTTAAACACACCAACTTTGAATAAGATAATAAAAGGAACCGAAAGAAATTGGCGTGACCATGTGGAGTGAATGCCGCAGGATAAGGTGGATGTAGGACTGCCGAGAAACGTTCGGCACCGGAACATCTTTAGTCGTTAAGTACTTAGAATGTAGAAGGAGAAACAGAGGAAGAAGAAGAAAGAGCAGATGATAGTGACTGCAGTCTAGTAACTCCTGAACTTGTCTCCATTTGAAATATAATGGATATATCATACTTTAAATTCTTTCAACATTTGACATACTAATTTGGTTTGTTTACAATTTGTTCTTTACCCGGTTTACAATGTGGCTTTACCGTAGAATACTGAGCATTTCATGGACAGCACATATAACTAATGTTGCAGTTCTTAGATAGAAGAAGAAAGGAAGGGAAGATATGACCACAGTGAAGATAAGAAAGCTTCAGTATCTGGGACATCTCATGAGAAATGAACAGAGATTTTACTTACTGCAGTCCATACTACAGGGGAAAAGTACTTGGAAAGAGAGGAGTTGGGCGACCGAGAATTTATGGCTGAGGAATTTAAGGACCTGGTTTGGCATGAATACAACTGACTTATTCCGTGCAGCAGTACAGAAGTTAAAATAGTCTGTATGACATCCAACATCCGAAACGGAGAGGAACTATCAGAAGAAGACAATTTGTTACTTACAAAACTGTAAGAAACTAATTTTTGCCTGTTTTTTAATCACATTGATCCGGTACGCGCGGTAAATAACTTGCATAGTTCGTAGTCTGCCGTCGTGACTCACACGTAGCGACGTGTGAGAGTCATCAAGTGTAAATCTTCTAGAACGTTCCAGAAAACAAAGAACTTTGACTGAATTTAAAGGCTTCTCGGCTATTAATATTCTTTCTTAGTTAGAAAGAACTTAATACTGTTTAAATATTTAGTTAAAAGCCCAGTACATATGACAACTCCGAGAATTGTTTTACAGTGTTCAGAGAACGTCATTAGTATAAATGTTGAGTGTTTAACTCTTGCAAAATTGTTATTGTATAGACTAGCAGAATTTACTTAACTAAGTGACTTTTCATTAAGAAAGTTGTGTTAGTGGTTATAATCACAAACAGAATTATAACTGTTGCACACCACTATAGATAAATTATTCCGATTAGCGCTTTCAAGCTACTCAGCTCATCGTCAGATCGGAAATAAAACCAAAAAGGATAAAACCAAACCCTTCACATCCCCACCCGCCCCACTGTCCACACACACCCCAGTGGACGCATTCCTTGTGTTTATGTGTTGTGTTGTGTGTGTGTGTGTGTGTGTGTGTGTGTGTGTGTGGTGTATGTACATTCTCTTTAAAATCTAACGTTGTAACGCCTTTCTCATTCACACTTGTGGGGGCGGTCACTTACCTTTATTTCAAAAACATCCATGTAGGCCTATGACATTTAATTCTTAATGTTACTATCCGTCCTCGATCTTTTACTTTTTAATTATATCATAAAGTATTCTTCATTATCAAATTTAGTTTTAGTATTCACTAAATTGTCTAACCCTTTTTCTCTTTCCTTCATTATTTTTAACTCCTCCCTAAGGTTCCTTTCAACTGTATTATTGACTACTTTTAAAATTTCATAGTCTAGAAGGAATGTGCTAGAAAAATATGTAACTGTACAGACGGGGGTGACAGGGCTCTAAGGTTGGGAAGGGACATTTGAATTATAGCTTGTTTGCGGGGGGTGTGTGTGGACAGTGGGGCGGGTGGGGGTGTGAAGGGTTTGGTTTTATCCTTTTTAGTTGTTATTTCCGATCTGACGATGAGCTGAGAAGCTTGAAAGCGCTAATCGGAATAATTTTTCTATAGTGGTGTGCAACAATTATAATTCTGTAAGTGACTTTTATTGTTTGTTGTGCCTGAGTCTTATTAGATAATTATACGATAATTTATCGTATAAAATCTAAGAAAGCGTTCAAATATAAATTATATTTTATTAATCTGTGTAGAAAATATAATTGTACGTAATTAAAGTGTGATTTCGTTTGTAGAAGTGTTAATAAATAGTCGTGGTTATCGATTTCTTTTATGGTTAGTAATCTGTTTTCACAGTAATGATAATAATCTATGCTATCTCCGTAACAATACATTTTGACGGCGCGACGGTGCAGAAAATAAGACAGACCGGCTGCAACATCGACGATTTTGTTGATGGGCTAGTAGGCTACAAAACAGTACATTCTAAAACAGTGTTCTAAAACAGTTTTAGTATTCTAAAACAGTTGAACAAACACAAAGGTTCTTGGGACATCGAGACTGTTATATCGCTGTTTACACTTGACCGCCACCAACCACATAACGGAGACCGTGAACAGTTGTACTTACAATCGCCATATGTGGATTATAACTTGTGCGAAGTATATTAAACGTTCATTTGTTTGTTTTTTATTCTTACATTGAGCGTGTCAAGTGCAGATTTCTAATCTTTCTCTCTCTCACACACACCACGCGCTCGCGCGCACGCACACACCTTACTGGCGTATACCTGTTCCCTAATTCTACTACGAAATGTAAAAATTAAATGTGTGTGTGTGTGTGCGCGCGCGCGTGTGTAGTCAGTAAGCGGTTTATATACAGCAGTTTTTACCTCGGGCAAATATGGACCTTATGAAATAAGTTTTCACTGCTTCCCTCTTTCCAAGCATTATTATCCTTCTAGTACTTTTTCATATTTTCCTTTTTTTTTTGCTCAGACAATTTATGATTGTTTTATTTCTTCTCCACTGGATTCCTTAATCTTTTTCTGAATTGTATCACGGTCTAACATTTCTTTTTCCGAAGTGTTCGATTGTATTAGTTTCTTATTAACTTCTACAAACCATTAAATTTTCGTCCTAGACTTTTTATCAAAACGAGCAAGCATTCTTTCTTGGTTCATTTGGACGGTATAGGCCTACTTTCTGTTTCCAGATAATAATCCTATATTTTTTAAAATTAAAGTTCCAATTTATATTCACTCGATTTCTTGCGGCCAAGAATCGTACTTATAATTTTCCATCCTTTTTTTACAATTAAAAAAATTTTCCTTTTCGATTTAGAACTAATCCGAATCTTGAGTAAAGACGCTCTGACTGTATTGTAATATTTTTGAATTTTTTCTTTTAAAAGATATAGACTTTTTTTTAGAGGTCCCTAATTGATAAACAAATTTCTTTTTTCGAGATGGAATCTTGTTTGATTCCTTATCTAAACTATTGGAGTGTACTTGTGGTGAAAAATAGTATTATATACAGGCAGAAAACACTTTTTTAGACCTATACTCTCTCCCTTGTTTAAATTCGACGCTATGTTCCTTTTCCAGGCTCCGAGATTCGTTCATTAAGACCTTCGCGGTTTCCTCTGTTGTAAAGGTTTCCATTGTAATATCTTGGAATAAACTTTCTAGCTATCAATATTTTGGCATTCTTATTAAACGTAAAAATCATTTTAATCTTTGACTCTTTATTTGTACTAGAGAGGGGGCCCTCTCTCTCTCTCGTGGCTAAAGGCTGAAGTTATCTGTTGTCTCTTACTTCTTCGTTGGCTTTCGTTCTATTCTTAAAATTCAGTACTTAGTCACAGGTAATGCCTACCACTTCTATCTTTATTTCAGAAATTCTTTCTCTGGATTCATGCCTTAGAGCCATAGGTCAGTACCAAACCCACTGTTTCCTCAATTTTTTCCTTTTCCTTCTTCCTACGTTACAATTCCATCATAAGGAATTAAGGCAAGCTATCAGCTTTTGACTGACGTAAATTCTTCGTCATTCTTCAGTCTCTCACAAACGATTTTTGTGAATAACACTATGCAACATGATTTTCTATGTTTCTGTAGTCTTAGGTGTTCCTAAAGCATTTTTTTGCGCTGATTCCAGATCTGCAATCCGTTTCTTTCTATCACGTAGAGTTTTTTTGCAAATCAAATGAACTCATCTTTTATTTACACGTAAGTTTCACAAGGGGAAATTTTATTGTGGGGGAGGGATTAGTTGGCCACACTTGTTACACCCAGCTGGCTGTTAGGCGGGAAAGAGTAGTTCATTGTTTACATGCTATAGTGCTGTGAGGTTATATTTGTGCTGTCATATATAGTTTGTGAACTTTCTGTAGAAATGAGTTCCCGGAAGTGTTTGAATAACCTAAACGTGTTCTGTTATATTTGTGGTAGCTACGTAATTGGTAAGCAAAGACAGGACATTAATAGTTTTGTGAGAAACGTGTATTACGCGTACTTCGGCATAAGGCTTGGTGATGAAGACAAAAGCTGGGCACCACACAAGGTATGTCGTACATGTGTTGAGGGACTGAGACTGTGGAAAAATGGTGCAAAAAAATCAATGCCTTTTGCAATCCCAATGGTTTGGAGGGAGCCACAAAATCATGTTAACGATTGCTATTTTTATATGGTTAAAGTTCAAGGTCATAACGCAAAAAGTAAGAAGGATGTACAATATCCGAACATTCCTTCGGCCTTACGACCAGTTACGCATTGTAATTCTCTCCCTATCCCAGTTCCACCTCCCGTTCTTGAAGATGTGCCACTGGCGAGCAGCTCAGAAAATGAAAGCGATAATGCTGATGATTACAACCCGGAAGAAGATTCTGCACCAAAATTATTCAGTCAAAATAAACTTAATGATATTACTCGTGACTTGAACCTGACAAAAGATGCCGCCCAATTGCTTGGGTCAAGATTGAATGCAAAAAATCTTCTACTACCCGGAGTTACGTTCTCTTGGTATAGGTCCAGAGAGAAGGAATTAATGAAATTCTTTAAAGAAGAAGACTCTCTGGTTTATTGTTGTGATATTGAGGGTTTATTGAATTTCTTTAACGTCACTTACAATCCAAGTGAGTGGAGGTTATTATAGACTCGTCCAAAACTAGCCTCAAAGGTGTACTTTTACACAATGGAAATTTGTTTGGTTCAGTACCCATTGCACATTCAGTTCATCTCAAGGAGACGTATGTAAATCTCAAAGCTCTGCTAAAATACGTGAATTATGAAAAACATTCTTGGACAATTTGTGGGGATTTAAAAGTAGTAGGTATGTTACTTGGTCAACAATCCGGCTACACAAAAATGCCTTGTTTCATTTGTGAATGGGATAGTCGAGCCAGAGACAAACATTAGAAGAAGACAGACTGGCCCAAAAGAAAAACCCTCCAACCCGGTTCACAGAACATAATAAATGTACCACTTGTTCAACGAAGCAAGATACTATTACCTCCTCTGCACATCAAACTCGGATTAATGAAACAGTTCACTAAAGCTCTTCCAAAAGATGGTGACTGTTTCCAGTACTTGGTAACAAGATTTCCGAAAGTATCTTATGAGAAACTTAAAGAAGGGATCTTCGTGGGACCGCAGATAAGAAAGTTAATGAAAGACAATTTGTTTGAAAGTACAATGAATCCAGTGGAAAAAAGGGCCTGGGTTTCGTTTAAAGAAGTTGTTGTCAACTTTTTGGGCAACCACAAACATCCAGAGTACAAAACCATGGTTAAAATAATGTTGCAGAGTTTCATGAAATTAGGATGTAACATGAGTGTAAAGCTTCACTTCCTACACTCTCATGTTGACTTTTTCCCTGCGAACCTCGGCGATGTCAGTGAAGAACAAGGCGAACGTTTCCACCAGGATATCAAGGACATGGAAAAGAGATACCAGGGAAGGTGGAATGCCAACATGATGGCCGACTACTGTTTTATGCTAAAAAGAGACGGCACTGGTGAAGGGAGACAATCACGGAAGAGAAGTTTCAACCCACGTCAGAAAGATCTTGAAGCAGTGAATTCAGCGAAGAAGAGGAATTAAATTGTCATATATGTGTTGTGTTTTCGTAATAATTATAACATTTTTAAGTGAGTGTATACCATTGTCTACTGCACCGCCATGTGTTGTGATTTTATGCAGGATTAAAACATAAACAATTTTGAAATCACAATCAAAAAATAATTTTCCCTGTTCACAAAATTCGATTTTTTAAAATTTCGAAATTGAATTGTATAAAAACCTTACGAGATACAGAAAAACTAAAACCAGATTTGAAATCAGCATGAAAAATACTTTTAAAATCACCTTACAGTCTTAAAACATTGTACCAAAAGTTTTAAAATGTTGCATAGTGTAATAGATTGTAGACATTTTAATTTACTGACTTGTTTTACCTTAACTTTTAAACAAAGAACGCCTGAAAATTGCGTCCAAATTGGCAACTAGGTAGGCCTACTCAGTTCTGATAAGACCTCATTCCTTATAAAGTTTAGTAATTAATATTACTGAATAATATTTATCGAGAAAATAGTAATATGATAATGTATTCTTATATCAAAATTATTTTGATTAGCTGCAATATTGATAAAATCTTTAAAAAGTTATGATAGTCTTACGTTTTTTATGTAAAATTTCTTTTTGTTACACTAAAAATCGGCAGTACACACAAAATTATATTTTCTCAAAATACAAATGAAAAAAGAAGTGTTACCAAATTTACCAACGTATAATTGAATGTGTTAGTATTTCATCAGAGTACAGACAGACATGTTTACGAAGCTGCCGTCAAAGTAACGCTTCGTCGTCGCTAATGCCTCGCCGTGCGTTCGATACTTAGCAAGACGTAATTCTCACACATGTGTTTACGTCACGTGACAGACATTGACGGAGTACACAAGTCCTGTCACTCAGTAAGAATTACATCTGGCAGTATTTCACGCAGTGACTTGTAAATAAGGGAGGATCATTTCTCACTCCTGCTCCAATGACAAACTCGTTTACACAAACAGCAAATGTCGCCTGCCAAAATGTATCAATACGGTAACAATTTAAAATGTCAGAAAATGTATATTAAAATTGTCTTTATACATATTTTTTATGACCTTCTGTATGTATTACATACCACCTTCAGATCTCTCCCTTTTCTTTTTTACAAATTTTGTTGTTAACTAAACATTGTTTCTACTTCTATTACTAATTATGTGATTATATATTAATTACATAGTTATTTAATTTTTTTTTATTTAATACCCATTACCTTGCGATTCACTTGTGAATCCTCATCCTCCTACTTCTACGCTTTCCTTACCTTCAATCCATATATATTCCCTTCCTCCTATCCATCACATCATCCTCTCCTTCCGCCTTCTACCTCTTCCTCCAATACAACAATCCTTCATTAGACTCTAGCCTCCATACATGTCTATTCTGCGCTATGACATCCAACAATTATCCTTGTGTATTGTTCCTGTATCATGTCCGTGGTCTTTCCTTTTTCCTCCTTCCCAGTGATTGTACCTTTGGCGCCTTCTTTGGTATCCTCTTCTCTGCTATCCTTTCTGTGTACCCTGTCCGTCTACAACTTGTCAAACTATACGAAGTTGTTCTTGCGCAACTACTTCAGTTCGCGACTGATGGTTATTCTCTGGGTGTCGTCGTTATCTTAAACTGTGCCAAGTATATTTTCCAGGAACTTATTTTTGAGTAGCCTTTTCTTGTTTACTGCATTTAGGCTTTGGAGAAATGATAGTACTCGTGAACATTCCAGTAGATGAAAAACCAAAATAAACATTCCTTTCGTGAATAATGTAACTACTTTAGAGTGGTATTTCCTGGTGTATTGGATTTATGGAGAGGTGACAGCACTCGTAAACATTCCAGTAGATGAAAAAACAAAGTAAACATTCCTTTTGTGAATAATGTAACTACTTTCGAGTGGCATTTCCTTATGTATTTTATTTATGGAGAGGTGACAGCACTCGTAAAGATTCCAGTATATTAAAAACCAAATTAAACACTCCTTTTGTGAATTATTGTAGTGTTGTTATGTGTTTCTATGTTTCGTGATTGCCTGAGTTCATAGAATCAGAAAAACGTGCACTTGTAACTCTATTCCGCAACAAAGCTAAGACATTTCCCCTGTACATTTTTTCCACAACAGAGGCATTGTGCGTTGTAAAAGGTTAATGTGAACGGGATCACTTATTGATAAAATAATATGGATAATCTTACTATTACATATAATATAATCACTAAGATTAAAAATTAAAGCTAAAGAAGCAAATCAACAATAAAACAATCGTGAGATCGCGGGTAGCGAGTAGTTAGTATTACTTTGGAAACCCTATTTTATTAACCTTCACGCATTTTTTAAAATCGAGTTAATTAAATTTATGTTTTAGTTTGTATAAGTGAAAATTGATTGAAACATAACGACTTTTGTACACTCGTGATGAAAAGTTACTTACCAAAATGACCAACTTTTACCAGAATGTGCGAACACAGGCGTAGAACACTTGGCCAACTTTATAGAAAGAGATACAACTAAAATTTTATAAAACTATGACAGTGCTGCTCGGGTGATTAAGAATGGAGACGAACAAAGAATCCAGTCAGTACAAATGAGATTTCTAAATGCGGTAACTGTTTGTATCCGACGTGATCATATGCAAAATAAAGTACAAAACTCAATCTATTAATTGCGGGAGGTCAAAGAATACAGGCAAGAATGGCTAGAACGTGTAACGGAATAACGAAAATAACGTTCTACACGAAAACTTGAAAGGAACAGGCATATTGGTTGTTAAAAAAGTGGTGGACCTCACAGTAGGGACACACCAGAGTTATCATTCGTATAAATCTTATAGTAACATAATACATAAAATAATCAATATCTTCTTCTCCCTTCAAGCATTGAGTCTGTTGTGCCCCTTGTATAGGTATACAACACTGAAAACGACCTGCGCAGACCAAACATTTTTGACACACATGGGACATTTACAGGAGAAAGTCACGTGACGCAAGGCAACTGTGTGAAAGGGATCATTCAGTCGCCGAACACCGTATGTGAACTATACAGGCAAGGGGGACAGTAAGACAGAGAAAGTTGGAGAGGAGGAGCCTCACTTCTCCACCCTGCCAGTACTGAAATTGATGATGGCTTTTTTCAAAGTTGTCAGGCTATACAACACACGTTCCACCACCGCCAGAGAAAAATCAGCCGTCTAGTGTGTGTGTGTGTGTGTGTGTGTGTCAGTGATTGGGATGGCAGTTAGACCAAATCGTAGACCGAATCGTAAACTTGATGCCATACCTGCTGCACCACAGCCATTGATATTGTCAGTCTTGAACGTCTCTTCTGAGCTCCGTTTGGCGTGGCTTACCCGGAGCTGAGCCAATAAGGAAGTGACAAGTAGAGTTGTTTACGAATTGACAGGACGTGAAGGCGGATTCACAGATATGTGGTTCTACAGTGTTCCAAATTCTGACAAAACGTACCGTACGTTCTCGGTGTGTGACATTGGGCCCGGCGAAACATAGCACTGAGGCACTATAGACAACTCAACCTGACAGCATTGTAGTAGCGAAGGGTTCCAGTGGGATATTTCTTTGTAGTGGTTTAGGACTTGATAATGGTGGAGACACTGAAAGGCCCCGTCCGGAGCATGAAAGGTAGCAGTATAGTAACGAGGCCTAAGCACAACAAAGTTGGAGTTACCGCTGTGCCAGCCCCCACCATAATCATTAGGAAAAAAAAAATTTATTAAATCTTCACAAGTATTTTAAATAGATTTTACAATAACAAAGAACATGCAATCAACAAAAGTTGCAGAGAAATAACAATGAATAAGGTTAGATAGTCGACCAGGAAGACTCGGCTAGTACATCAAACGGCAGTAAATTTTGGCCATGGAAGTGGGTACCATTTAATTAGACAGAACAAATAAAAAATCTATTTTGAAGACGGAAAATGCGTTTTTAACCAGTTTATTTTTTACACATGTGACTCATTTACCTCTGGAACAAATTAAAGTATCAAGCTGAAATTATTTGTGACTATTGGTTACGTAGAAATAAATTTCAGGAGTGTACAGTTTGAATGAAAAATAAAAAAAACAAAGAAGTTTAAAGTTTTCTCAAGCAAAGTTTTATGGTAAAAATGTAACAAATTATTAAACGTCAGAAATGTAAAGTTATTTATAAATTTTTGTCCATGTTTTGTAATATATGTATAATATGGTCAATTTCTTGCAAAATTTTCAGACATATTGCTTTATACGTTTAGAGATGAGTCTGAAAACTGATAAATTTAATATGATAAACACTGGCAGTTACGAGTGCCCTTAAGTCCTATTAAAATATGTTATAATAGCACTTAAGTTGTTATTTTACCTTTATTCTCCACTAATATATCCCCCAACCATATTTTATTTAGTTTACCATATCACAATACTTAACCATCCCCATTTCTTGCAATATCAACCTTCTATCTTATGGAAGGCTTGTTTCGTCTCCTCTTTATATTTCTTGGCCCGCAGTAATATGCGCCATCTTCTGGTTACGCTGACCACATCCGTTTTAATGAGGTTGGAACACTTGCTCGTAATGTATGTGTGTTATCAACGAGATGATGAAACCCGCGCGTGAACACACACACACACACACACACACACACACGCGCGCGCGCGCGCGCGCATATTGTAAACAAATATTTACAATTTGTTTTTTGTTTAATATTTACAATTTTTATAAATTTTTCAGAGATATTTTTACTGCAATTTGTTGATGAAAACTAAGTTTGGAAGTTTCCTAAAACCTTCAAATTTTTAAAAAGCTTTAGAACTGAATTCATTATGTTCAGAACAGAGGTCCTTTTCGTCTTTTCTTTAAGCTTGAGGGATATTGTGTCAAATGTGTGACTGTAGTAGTCAGCGTTTTTTCGGAGGCCGTTGATCAGGAAGTAAAATGAAAGAGAATTAATGAAAAATAGAGAAAGATACATAAATAAGCAACAATTTCAGAATATCACAACATGGAAAAAATATTTTTTGTAAATTAATTGGTGTGACGACAGAGCAGGGTAGAAATTTACATATTGGTTAGGATTCTTCAAATTTCCAGTTTTGAAATCCATTGGTAATACTACTTGATAGGAATGTTTCTGAAAAGAAGGAAATTCTGAAAAAAAAAACGCTTGTATACCTGAAAAATACTTATGGGTAAAGCCTTCAGGAAGCCTTCAGAAGCAATGAAAGAGGTAAACACGTCCGTGCGTTTATACTTAATAACAAATAATAATAATAATAATAATAATAATAGCAGCAGTAGTAGTAGTAGTAGTAGTAGTAGTAGTAGTAGTAGCAGCAGCAGCAGCAGCAGCAGCAGCAGCAGCAGCAGCAGCAGCAGCAGCAGCAGCAGTAGTAGTAGTAGTAGTAGTAGTAGCAGTAGTAGTAGCAGTAGTAGTAGTAGCAGTAGTAGTAGCAGCAGCAGCAGCAGCAGCAGTAGTAGTAGTAGTAGTAGTAGTAGTAGTAGTAGTAGTAGTAGCAGCAGTAGCAGTAGCAGTACTAGTAGTAGTAGTAACAGTAGTAGTAGTAGTAGTAGTAGTAGTAATAGTAGTAGCAGTAGTAGTAGCAGTGGTAGTGGTAGTAGTAGTAGTAGTAGTAGTAGTAGTAGTAGTAGTAGTAGTACTAGCAGCAGCAGCAGCCGTAATAGTAGTAGTAGTAGCAGTAGTAGTAGTAGTAGTAGTAGTAGTAGTAGTAGTAGCAGTACTAGTAGTACTAGCAGCAGCAGCAGCAGTAGTAGTAGTAGTAGTAGTAGTAGTAGTAGTAGTAGTAGTAGTAGTAGTAGTAGCAGTAGAGATAATAAATGATGATGCGTTTAATGTTAATAATAACAGTTGTAACAAAACAATGCACATAACTAAATTATATAATTATATAGTATTATGATATCATAATTATAATTAATTTTATTTACTTGTAATTATTCTAACTAATAATGCTAACAAAAATATAAAAATACCTGGAATTTACGCGTAGAGAATTTGGTGAGACTAAAGAACTTCAAATATAGGTTGTTTTCATATGATTAGTTGAATGTTGCCAGTACGAACGTTCCTTTTAGTTTAACTAACTGTTAAATGAAATAAAGGATTTATTGTTGGGTTCATGTAGACAGGTTGCCCCCGTTTTATGTGAGCTTTTAAAACTCGTCGTTAGCTTCTATGTGACTGTAACTGTTTAATACCATAGGCCTACTACACTACCTGGAATCATTAAGAATTTCCTAGAGCAAATGTCACTACAATCGGTCTCCGAGCAAATGTCACTTCGAACAAGTGTCACAATTTCATTTTAATTGATTCATTTTGTAAACGACATTGCCTATTCTACTTTTCTTAAGTATTAATTTAATTATTTTTTTTTAACAAACTCACAATTTTTTTGTATTAGTCTCGACTTCACTGTTCTTGTTCTGATAGTAATTCACTTTAGAGAATATCATTGTTCAAAAATGTTATTCGTAAACACAACGACAGTTTGTAATTCTTTTTAATATTGCTATCACCTATTCAAGGGCATTACAACTGACCTTATTAGATCGACAGTTTCCAGCATTTCATTTTCATTGCCTCTTATCAGAATATTTCTCTCAGTTCACAGCTGTCAGACTCTTACAATCAATTTTCTTGAACTCAGCTGGTGCAACCTTATTAAACATTGTATTTGTCTTGTCATCGTTTATTCTCAGACCAAACTTTAAATTTTCCAAGGCAAGTTCATTAATCATCTTCTCTATCTCGATTGCGTTTTTATTAAACAATATCGCATTGTCTGGAAATCTCATATTAAACAAATTCCCTTCAGCTTGATTCCTAGTCTTGTAAAGCTAACCTAAGTTGCTAAATCTTGTTAAAAATCTACCTTTTTGCTGCTGTCAACTGTCGATTACTACACGTATGAATGATATGTGATGACTACCCGATACTAGATCTTTGTTCATTCATTGATAAATAAAAACTGAATTATAATACTGAGGAAAACTAAGAAAGGAACAATATACAGTATAAATACAGAATAATATTTATGTTCTTACAACGATCGCACAGATTGTCGTATTTTGAACAGTGGAACTCAAACAATTGTACACCAGAAGATTCGTTACTCACAACTGTAATTATTATTATTCCACTGTACAAATATCGGTATGTAGAACCATACATGACTTCCATGTTCTAAGATTTATATTTAAAATCATTTTTGAAATGAAATATTTTCATAGAAACTACTTCTTTCTTCAGCCTTAACCACAGTACTGTGGTCACTAACGTGTACCACCTCGCGTAGCCCACTCGATTTTCACTGATGATGGCAGTCGATGGCACTGCCAAAACGTCTGGTTTTGCAGATAACATTGGACCGCGGCCAAACAGCCGGGGAAGGAATTTTAACAACAAACTACTTCTTTTTTGCCGATAACGTAGAGTACACATATTAAAAATTATCACCTCCCCCTTAAACTATCATTTTCATTTATAGTAAATTACCCCATCGATATTTCATCTACCTTTCTACAGTGGATTATTATGACCTTCTTTTCAGGATACTTTATTTATCAAAATTAAGTACTTTACTCTTGTTAAAACATAAAAGGTTACAGGTAAACTACCCCTTCCCCTTAACCGATCTTCACCAAAATCAATAGGCCTTGAGTCCTCTATAATTCAGGTAAATATGCAAAACATTATTTGAATCTATTTGAATTTGCGGCAGTTATCGTTCTCAATAGAAACAGTACACACACACACACACACACACACACACACACACACACACACACACACACACACACACACACACACACACACACACACACACACACACACACACACACACACACACACACACACACACACACACACACACACACACACACACACACACACACACACACACACACACACACACACACACACACACACACACACACACACACACACACACACACACACACACACACACACACACACACACACACACACACACACACACACACACACACACACACACACACACATTTCGAAAATGACTTTTCTTCATGTTTTGAGGGTAGTACAATCAGAATCAGTCCTTATATCGAACACGATTTGTTTCGCCATCACCATACTTCCATTTCCTTATGGAACATGGAAGTAAAAACAATAATACTCGTATACAACGATTCTTCAGAGTGACGATTGTCTAACTCACACTAATGCAAGAAACAATGAATGTCACCTAATTGACATTGTCGCAATAAATAATACAAGTCACTAGTAATAACAGACGTCTGCGCACAATTATTGCTTTGCAGTAAACCGCTACAAAACACACGCACCGAATCTCAAGTCACTACAACACCAACAACTGCCGGGTTACAAAAACACATGGTATTTTTACCTCGTTGAGTTTGCGAGATGACACTCTGTAGTCTCCGCGATGCTACATTGAAAATAATTACGCAGTTAAAGGCGTTCAAGAAACGCTAGAAAACTTCAACTGCTTCGTTTGCAGACCTTGTTCACACTCCTGCCAAACCGTATGACGTACATGCCATGCACGTTGCTTATCACCTGACCGAACAGGCGTAAGAATATGTTGGGTGTTTTCAAGAAAATTGAAGGGCAGAATAAAGATAATTTAAATAAGATTCAGCCCGACACCGAAAGATATTAGGGATTTGGTATACACGTATGTAAATTATGTTTTTAAAGTCTTCTTCCGCTAGGGACCGCGCCCAAAATGTCTTATATGACAACGTTTCACTCATATTACAGTGAGTATCCTCAGGTCTATGTGACGATCAGGCTGGCAAGCGAACTCAGTTATTTAGCGCAGAAGTGACGGTGGGTGGTCCGGTAAGTGGTCCCTGATTGTAGGTGTTACGCATCTTGCATTATTTGTGCGGACAGTCAACTCCCGTACAGTCAAGCCTACGTGAGAATATACATATGTAAATAATATACGTATTTATATATTTGAACTTAAAAATTATCTTCTATAATTTTTACATATAATAATAAAAATATAATTATAATGATTCATGACAAACGCTATTGCTAAATAGCTGGGATATATATGATTTAACGGACGTAGCCTATAGGTAACCCGGACGTAATCTGTACGAATTTTAAAAATACATTTTCTGAAGCTTTCAAAAAGGCCACAGAAACACGAGCGCGCATCCAACGAGCGTGGAAGGAAGCAAAAAATCTGAAAAATAAACAATAACTGGAATCAAACTATTCTCCATAGATTTGCTTTACTGTAATGAAAGCGAATGTATTTTTATAGGTACATTTATTTTCAAACAAAATTAAATTTAAAAAGATTGAATTTTGTTTGAATTGTTAAAACCAAGAAAGAAAACGAACAGAATTAGAGGAGAGTTAGCTGAAAGTCAATATGCCTTGTTCTCTCTGCACGCATATAATTTTACCTCTTTGTTTCCTTTTTCCGTGCAAAGAAGAAAAAAAGTTTTACAGTTTGTCATGCGATATGCCGGATGCCGCAGCGTCAATTCTTTCTGCTCTCTGAAAGGGAACTGATACTGTTTTATTTGACATACTTCACTGAGAAATAAAGTCGTCTTTATTCACCGCAAACGTCCTTTGGGAATCCGAATGCCCCAGGATACGTTAAAAATAACCTCATTTCACCTGTACCCCTTTGTACCTTATTTACTTAACATTTTTTAACGACAAAAAAGAAATGTACAGAATAAAACGTAGGCACGGTTGGGTAAAAGGGAAAAATAATCAGGCGCTTGTTTCAGTAAAAAGTTTAATAAAAACAGTTAGAACATTTATAAGAGAGCTTGAGTAATACTTTTCTATTTATTTAATAAAATATTTCATTCAAATTAGTTAAAAAATTGAATATAAAATAACAACCTGATGGAATGTTTTCGCAGTTGTATTTAAACATACTTATTATAGAACAAAAAGTTAAAGCCCAAAATATTTAGTGATTACAATGAGGTAAAAGGGGTTTTACAATTGGATTTTCCCAGTAGCATTAAAAATGACAACTTTATTGGAACTGCTAAGAGGTTTGTTTTTGAAAGCTAAAACATTAACTTTAATTTAAGGTTATTGTCATATCTATTATAGACTGCAATAAATTATGTAATAAAATAATGGGTTATAGTTTTTGTTTGTCGTACCGTAAAAACTTACTGAGACAAATTTTGTGACTTTATAGTCTTTTTTACCATAAAAACTTAAACATAGTACCAGTATTTCATTATTTCAAGAGCTAAATTTGTAATTTACTTAAAAACAGGGGTATGTAAAGTAAAAAGCTTAATTTTTCCATTTATTTATGAGTTGCCATATAATTACAAGTCATTTTTTCATAGACATAGGATTGGGCCTGAGTTTTAAGTGAATCTTTAAAAATACAAATCGTGTACTGTAGTGTAGTGAGGCTACCCGTATAATAAAATTTACTTTGTACACAATTAAAAAGTTTGATTATAATTATAATTTAAAAAAGAGGGGAGTTAGTATCGGAACAGAACGATACTTCGAAGTATTTAATTAAAAACTACCAAAATATTCCCCTGCCATTGCACTCCTTATGCCTTTTATCCAAGTCTTTTGCGGCCTCCATCTTTTTCTTCTTTTAGGAGGGGCCATCCATTTCTCCATTCTAGTAATTTTTTTGGCCATCTATCGTTGCTCGTTCGGCACACATGGCTGTACTATCTTAATCGTTTTGCATCAGTTGTGTCATTTCTACTAGCACCACATATTCATTCTTCCTCTTACTAAAGAAAAGGAAACTGTGGATTAGTGTACATTTGGAATAATGAGACCACTTAGTGATGAGAGTAGAACGATGCTCTCCGTAACGATTAATCGCGGAGAAAAATATAATTCAAGAGAAGTTTAAAAAATTACATACCTCTTGTCTTAGACGCTTGAAGACTGATAAAATACAAAATATTATGACATAAGAGACAGACTATAGAAAAGAATTCACTCACTCATTAAACTTTACCATGTCAGAAATAATCGAACTGAAAACTTTTTTTAATGGAAATACGATTAATACCGATTAACGTTAATTATGTTGAAATAGATTTGTTAATAAACGTCATTTATGATTTAAAAATATTATAATAGTAAAATTTTAATATTTTAATTATAACGTAACTAGCTAATTTTTACTTTTTCCTGTGTGGCTTTTTATTTATTGATTTTTTTTTGCGTATAAACCACTGTGGACTACTTTTGGTTCAACTGTTTCCTCCCTTCTTCTCATCTCTCTTCCTCCTCACCCACATCTCCTTCATTCTTGAACGATATATCTCCTCCTCTTGTCAGTTCAGATGGAACCTGTCCTCTTCTTAGGGTTTTCCTGAAAATCTTGGGCTTTTTTTAATTTCTTTTTGAGTGGCAAGCATTCTTCAATGTCCTCTTGAGTAATCTGGAGTTCTTTTATGTCTTTTTCTGTTTCTCTGAACCACGTATTGGACATTTTGAGCTTTTTGAAATAGTTAAAAAGCTTCCCTGTTAGTCTGTCAGGATTCATTCTTTGAAGATGTCCGTAGAAAGTAATTCTTCTTTTTCTTATTACATCTGTGATTTTATCAACACGTGTGTACAGCTCATTATTGTAGAGTCTTCCGGAATGTTCTCCGTCTTTATTGATTCCAAGATTTTTCGTAATTTTTTCGTTTCAGTGACTTCCAGTTCTTCCATCATCTTTTTCTTGTTCAGAGTCAGACACGTAGCTGCATAAAGTGCTTCCGGGGCAAATTACTGTTGAAAATAAATGATGTGTTTGTAAAGAAAAAAAAGTTCATGAGATTTAGGTTAGGTTAGGTTAGGTTAGGTTAGGTTAGGTTACCCTGTTTGGTTAACAGACCGTACGTTGTTTGGCAGCTGGTCTGGACACAGTGTATGAGTAGTGAGTGATTCATATCTTTACTCTTTCGGCTATGAACTCCAAAATTTTGTTTATAATATTTCTAATCTATTTTCAGTTCTGTTAATCTATTATTAATCAATTGTGTCAAAATATATAGCCTAACCAGCTGAGCTCTTTATATCCTTTTTAAATGCTTTGACAACGCTTCTGTTTTCTTCCACTGTCCAAACAAAGTCAATTGTGTGGATAAAATAATTTGAGATCTTTTCTCGTCATCCTGTCTTCATGATTCTTGTATAGGATCACACGACATTCAAAGGTAATAATTTTCAAACGAATGAAAAGACCATTTCCCGCTTTTATCTTTACGATTCACTACCATTCAAAGCAACGTTCCAAACATAATCTTTCACAAGTTCACGCTTACATTTATGCTAAAATTCTTCGAAGTGAACAGATTTTTCTCTTATTGAATGCTGACTGACAAATTTTACTTTGATACCTATTTTTAAAGAATGCCTCCCATCACTCATGGTTTTATTTCCTGAGTAGTTAAATTCCTCTGTGTCTGGAAGGGTATCACTTCCTATTGTTCAACGAGTGAAACGAGCTATAAGCTTTAACTCGACCGTCTGGCATTTGCCTGTCTGTTTATCTATCTATTTGGGGCATGTCTCACGATAACTTTTGAACGCGTCAACTGTTTTTTGTGAAACTTGGCATACGTCTCCATACTTTCTCCTTTCAGAACTCAATTGTTTTTGAGACTGATGTGCCAAAAAATAAGGGGACGGAAGGCAAAAATGTGAGTGGGTCAAAATTAAAAAAAAATCGCAGAAGTTCATGTGGTATATCATATTTTAGGAAGTGTTAATCAGATAATAAATTTAGTGTTCATTATTAAAAATTTCAAAATTTTGAGACGCCCATGAATAGAAACACACTGTTGTATCAGAGACTTGTTTAACAGTAATAAATTTTAAAATCTATTAAAGTTACTTATACTAAGCTAGATCTGTATTCAACTAATGTGACTTACTAATTACTGATTTAATGATACTGATACAAAAAATATACGTATACGTTTTAGTTATAAAATGACAAGACATTTTTGTTTTTTACTTATGAAACATGTTGTGATACTTCGTGTAAGGAAAACAAAATTCGCATTAATTTAAATAACAAATTATTAAAAGTTAGTGCTGTTTCCATATGAAGAGCACAGGGGAGAAAATATGAGGCTCCATAGAACAGCTTTTTGAGATAAATGGAAACAAAACTTGAAGACTAATAACAATACTCAAGTATTATATTTAATGTTAATATTTTATCTCTAAGGAAAATGCTAAAACAACTTATTTTTTAATTAATTTTTATGTTCTTATCTTTAATAGATGATTTAAAAAATTAAATTTTGTTTAAACATCACAACAAACAGTTCAATAAAGGTGAGAGTCCACAAAGTACGTTGAAAAAGGATGACAGTCCATATTTTGTGCTTGTTTCGCTAAATCTTTGTCAACACCAATAACAGTATTTCTACACATTTTATATCTCATATTCAAATCAAAATTGTTTAGAAGAATAAAATTCATTTAATTTACCATTTTATCAGAAAAGCCAATTAACTCATTTATGGTACCGGTATACCATTAATATTAACGTAGAAAACACACAATACACAAAACTATCTTAACATACAAAACTAAAATAAGATGAAAAACATTACAAAAAACTGGAAGAACACAAAATCATTTAAATGGTAAATTTTCATAAATTTCTTGGGCTTTTTGTGAACAAAATCGTTTCAATTTTTGTAAGTCATCATATTTGGCTTTTGATATTGGTAATAACTCATTGTATGCTAATTCAGGCAATCAAAACTCTTCTTCAGGGAAGGAAAAATTCTTTTTTTTTTTGTAATAACGACATTTTCAATGGTAGTTTCATTGTAAGAAGCTCTGAATAATCATTCGAGGATGGTGTTGAGTTAGTTCTTTTATTGGTCTAGTGTGAGAAGGACACTTATTAAAATATATTTCATTTAAAAAATTTGCCCAGGATTTAAAAATGAATTGATTTTCACAGGAAATTACTTTAAATGCAGTTGGCTTTACTCTAGCACATTATTCCATTCATTTGGGAACTCTACAAAGGCGTTTTGATTCACTAGTCCCTTGTTACGGTCACACTCAAGATACCTCAGTGCCTTCGAATCGGAAAATTACTTTTATATCCTTCAGCCGTTTCACAGTGTGAACTACATAACGACTATCTTTTTCTAGAAAGATTTGTTGGTTATCACTTTTAGCATCTTCCATTTTTAATAATCCAGATATAAACTTCAGATATAAATATAATGAATATTTTTACTACAACTCTTAAAAATACAAAAACTATTGGATAACATAACACAAACTAAGCATATACCACATAACCTCACAAAAGCATTAAACAAAGAACAGCTGATTGAGCAGTGCAACCACATATACTGTACTGAATGTATTGGACCCTCACTTGGTAACTTGATACCATCACCTCTTTTCCAATTTTTATGTACAAAAATGAATTCTACATCAAAAAATACATAAGACTGAATTAAAAACTCATAGTGAGCAAAAAATGTACCCTAATCTTTTTTCTCCTGTACTCTCATATGGAAAAAACGTTAACGAGATTTAGACTTATTGAAGGCACTTATACTCGTCTTGTGTTAATATTTAAAGAAAACCAATAAACTTCTATATAAATTGTATTCGTTTTAGACTTTTAAAAGACTTCAGTAAAATTCCGATTCGTTAGGAAAACGTTTCTAATAAGCTGAACCTATATAAAATCACATTCTTTAAAAGTACGCAATGGTGTGGAAGCACGCCTCGGATTCCAACTATCATTAGCACTTTTTAAAACAAAATACTGTTTTGGATGTCAGAAACGTTTTTCTATACGATTTAATTTTTTTTTTAATCGCATATGATATAGTAATTTGCCATGTAACTGTATGATTCTCTTCCGCGGTTCTGATACTCGTACTTTGATTACATAGGTAATATAGTATTACTAGGTTGTGATGTCTACGTAAAGTTAATGTATAATTGTATTTTACAAGTGAAATCAATTATATTAGAAATAGTTTAAATATGACACTTAGTTTAAGGTGTCACAGTAAATAAAAATAGACCCACTATGTGTAAAATAAACAGTTATATAAGCTGAGATGTTTAAAGACTTACATTTATCCATCTGTGATAACAAGATAAGTAATAACGATAATTTTCAAGTGCAACCTATAGGTCTACAGGTACGGCTTCCCTTTACAAGCTCACGTGCAGGTCCATTTTGTACGGCTCACGCATACGCAAGTTGTTTACTCGTACTGTTTAAACTCATTGCACAAATTATAGATTATATTTTTTTATTACAGGTATACTGAAAGGAATAATCTTTTATTTCTAAAGAACAGAGATATAAATAGCGTATAAATAGAGATATAAATAGAGACGTAAATAGAGATGTAAATAGAGATGTAAACACAAGAATAGAGATATAAACCGCTTTAAAATCACCAAAATAGACAACGAACCTGTGACCTTCCTATATGTGGGTACACACAACCTCTTTGTACACCTAGTGCATACACACGTACGTGTATCCATCAAAAGACAATTGGCAAATACGTTTTAAAAAGCTAATTTTGTACGAGTAAATAGGAGAAATATTTACGGCGGTACAGCATCGCATTGTAAACATTGGAGAGTCGGACAATCCCCCGTTGATCGGACTAAACTTTATTTGCAGTCCACCCTTGTTTCGTGTCATTTAATTAATACTAACGTGATTTAACATTGTAAATCCTTTCTAAGAAACGGAATTTTAAAAATGTGATTACATCATTTTTTACATTTCAGTTTTGATAGGCAGTTAGATATTCGGTGACGGATATCGAAAATATTCCTCATTCAGTTTTTACCTTTTAACGTTAAAAATACAAAAAACTTACTATAATTTAGTTTTTAAATATTTTATATTAAAGATAATTATGAAATTTAAAGTTATAAAACTTCAAACAGAGCAAATATAAGTGATTCGCTTCATTTAAGTGAGAGCGTGTCGATGGAGCTCTACAATATATAAAACTTTTGTCTTATAATAAACTTTTTATTTCATTATGGTAATAACAATATAATTAATATTTATATAATGTAGATATAATAAAATAAAATCAATATAATATAACAATATGTGACGCACAAAAAACTTCTTAATAATTTTTAATAAATTTTTCAGTTGTTTAATTGTTCAAAAAATATTATCAAGGTTTTGGATGGGTCATCAAATATATTATAAACTTACGTACAATTACAAAAATAAAATAAAATAATTATTACAGAAATTAAGTAAAACTTTATTAAAACTGTAGAAATACTCTGAGAAAATTTAAGTTCTGCTGTAAGTGGATATAATTTTTTCATTAATTGTTGTATTGGAGTGTTAGTGGTCTCAAACATTTCTACTAGTAATTTTATACAAACCACTATGTTATCTTTGGTATTGACGAGGGCTTTCGGCAGTCAAGCCATCTTCAGGTCATTTGGGTTGGTAAATGACCTGAAGATGGCTTGACTGCCGAAAGCGCTCGTCAATACCAAAGACAACATAGTGGTTTGTATTACTAGTAGAAATAATTTTTTCAGTTGCCGTGGCGACCTGTGTTATCTTATATATTTACTTTTATGGTGGTACTTTTAAATGTACTGGTAGTTAGTAAGCATGCAAGGATGCAGTATTCTCGTAAACAACGTATTTTTTTACTAAGATTTGTACTGGAATACGAAGCATTTGAGCGCCATCCAAAGGGCATTTCGGAATAAGTTTGATATTCTCGATGTTATGTATAGGGAAACAATTTTATCAGTTCTACTTAAACTGAAAGCAATAAGGTCGCCCCTTAGTAAAAATTGAGAAAAACAAAAATGGCGTCTCTAGGAACTTATTGCTGATGCTTAAAATCGTCTATTGGGATCTTCATAGAAGTGACTGTAGATTAAGTCAAGAAACTGGTATTTCATATGGAACATACCCGCCAGTGAAGGAAAATTATGATCATAGCTCACCCCATGTAACAAACGAAGAAGCCAGATAAACAGAAAAGAACTTTCTATTACCAAGGTATTTCCATGCTCATCAAAGATTGAGGGTAAACATTCTTGCCATTAAATGGTTTACGGTTGACATATGATTTCATTTGTTTGCTTATATGAATTCAGAAAACTTCATCCGTATCCCGGCGGCCGAAAATGCAAATGTAATCCAAGAACATTCTTTTCATTATGACAAAGCTGGTGTTTGGTGTGCATTATCTAACAGGAGGATTTTTGGGTCGATTATCTTTTATGATAGTGTTATGGCCGAGTGAGATATGTGGCCTAACAATCGTGGGATTTGTGAAATAACTTGGCAACATCGAGTTGACGCAAGCTGCTTCCAGCAAGCTGATGTAACACGCTACACGTTAGACGCTTCAACGTTTCCTGTAAACCAGTTCCCTTGAAGACCGCATTGCTTGAAATGATATATGAGCACGCAGATTGCATGATCCGAGTTTTCCTGATTTTTTATATTTGCGATATTTTAAAAGGCTGAGTATATGAAAAACATCGAACAACACTTGCACGTTCTCGAAACATGACTTGAGAAATTAACATTGACGTCAACACGCTTCTCAGAACACCACAAAGCATGGAACACTTATGTTTAGATGATGGAGGAAGACATTTCCCATAGAATATGAAACAAAGACATTTCCCGTAGCTATATTGATTATTCCAAACTTGTCTTATATTTTGAATGCAGTTTTATATAACTAGTGTGTTTAATAAAGGTTTAATGTTCATCTGGCTCCTGATGATAGTACCCAGTAAGGGCCCCTATCTAGGGTTACAGGTGAAACTCGGTCAACGGTCTCAAAGGCGGATGAGGCGTGCCAGTTCCCAACTGCAGAGAGAGCAGAAAAACCTAGTGGAGTAAATTACGAAAAACAGTAATTTCGGACTAACAATCCGATCTTATCTCGGAATTTAATCCCTACTTTTGCACTCTACACGCAAGGTATAAACAATTGAAATTGGTATGTGGTCCTCAGATGGCCGATACAAATAGAAAAAAAGAGGATTAGTGTGTATTGAAAATGGTAAATGATTTATGAGATCATACTACATGACACAATATAATAGCATGAAAGGATTCCATCAAGAGTAAGAGAGTGCTACGAAAATCACGTAAGGCTCTCGAAAAGTCCGCAGATGCAGTTACAGAAAAGTTCAACACGTTTCTTGGCTAACCGAGGACATGCAGTGTCTGTGTCAAGCCCGTGCACTCAAGTAGTTTCCAGACTGTTCGAGCACTCTGAACTACGCAAATTATGCCGGTACGCCGCCAAAAGAATGGAAAATTTGTCTGCAGCTTCTACAGGGTAGAAGGTCTACGTTCGGCTTAATTAGTTAGTTACACCTGGCGATATTGTAGAGTGCGGATCAAGTGATTGCTGCGGATTAATGAAAATGATTATTGTGTTATAATTAGTGTGGAACTCTAATAGTTGACGTTATTATCGGGCCTCCTTGTAGTTGTTTCTTTTCTTCTACTGCCCGTTGGGTGCAAGTTAAGCCTATCTTTTTTTCTAGTAGGACCCACTGGATAAATGCATTGATGCGGTCCCATTCCGCCTTACCACGAAGCATAAGCACAGCTACGCTCTCGGGCGTGAACTCCCCGAGCTCCATTTCCAGTACCATCCTCTCTCTTGCGAATCTACAGCACTTGAAAAAGGTGTGCAAGGCATTTTCATGGGGAGAGTCATCGTACTGGTATGCTGGGCTCTACACCTTTCCATTCTGTGGAGGTAGGCATTAAAATTGCCGTGGCCACTGAGTAACTGGGTCAGATGGTAGTTGACCTCATCGTGTTGGTGGTCGATCCATTCCTTCAAGTTTGGTATGAGCCTTGTGGTTCATCTTCCTCTATCCTCTCTATCCCAACGATCTTGCCAGTCCCGGAGAGTGAGTTCCCTGGCTTCATGCTTTGCGGTATCACTTCCAATTACGTCTCTTCTGCTCTACAGCCAATAGGTCTGGAAATCACTTCCGCTATCACCAGGACTACTGGTTCTGGCACTGTCCGGTAGGAGGACAGTGCCTCAGAGGATTGACTACTCTGAGGGGTCCTCTTCTCTGCACCGATGCCATAGTTTTCTGTACTTCACCGTCTTTAGTGCATCGGCCCTAATTAATAATAATAATTATTATTATTATATTTGTTGTTGTTGCTGTTATTATCCCCTCTTTCTCTCTCTCTCTCTCTCACACACACACACACACACACACACACACACACACACACACACACACACACACACACACACACACACACACACACACACACACACACACACACACACACACACACACACACACACACACACACACACACACACACACACACACACACACAGAGGAATTTTAATTTTAAAACTGTCGCTGGCTTTCTCCTCTCACCCACAATCTACACATGTCTCTATTTCCGTATTCCCCATTTATGAGATCTCGTCATTTCATCGTCTCATTCACTTCATCTCTCTAAAACCTTTCAGGTCTCCATCTTCTTCATTCTCTTTCTTCTTGTTCTTGTTCTTGTTCTTCTTGTTCTCCTGGTTGTTGTTGTTGTTGTTCTTCTTCTTCTTCTTCTTCTTCTTCTTCTTCTTCTTCTTCTTCTTCTTCTTCTTCTTCTTCTTCTTCTTCTTCTTCTTCTTCTTCTTCTTCTTCTTCTTCCTCCCAGTGATTCCAGTTTGTAACCCTCGCTATCTATCTATAGTCTTCAGCTGGTTCGCACATGCACATACCACATCACTATTTTCACTACAATATTACTGAGCATCTTTTTCCGTCTTCATTCTCATCTCTCATTGCGTCATTCATTCATTCTCATTCGGTCTCTTATATCATCATTGACAATCTTGTCTATCATTATAGTAATTATTATTAATTTATCGATTGAAATTCACGTCACGAAAATTTTTTAAATAAATAAAAATTTATTATAAAAATATTATAGAAATAATTGAATAAAATAGGTAAGGAAATAACGTTTGACTTAATATTTACAAAAAAAACCTGAAGGAGTAAAATTATTAAAATATCAGTTATCCATTCTCTATGATGGCATTCTATAAATATTATAAATTTGCTAACCAGTGTCATAAATCCTAAAAGGATTAAAATAGAGTACTGCAAGTATTGTTAGAAAGGCGAAGATGAAATGATACCTATACCCACATAGCAACAATATACAGTATATAATATTATGTACCATTGAGGATAAGTCAAGAGTTCAATTAATTGCCGAGTCAGCAGTTTTTCAATAACTTCCGAGAAGTTCGTAGCCTGATGTTGTGTTTAGTGAATTGGTTGTTTTTGATCGTGGAATACTTAAAAGACTCGTTTCTACCCACAGACTGCGTACCCAAGCGGAAGTGATTTCTTTGATCTTTTTATAAAGCACTGACGGTATAATTTGTCAAGGAATAAATAAATAAGTACATTGATAATAATATATAATCAATCAATATCCGGACGAGCAGTAAGTTAAGGATAGAAACGCACAGAATTTTGCTTGTTACTTAAATATTAAAAAATAATTGATTATACTAATTAATAGTAATAATAATTCATTATTAAAAAATACGATGGTAGAAACGGGTTTACATTAAATGAGGAAGTGTGGGAGAATCTAGCCCGTTGCGGTTATCGATCAAGCGACCACTCTCAGTTCCCCACACCTCCCACCTCCTTCGTCACAGGCACATAACATTAACAATAACGCAATTATTCACTTCTATAAAGGCGCTTTGAGGAAAAAAACCTAATTTAACTTTTGTTACGGCAACTCGAAAACGACATTACAAACAACCGCCAACTGCGTGTGTGCTCAGAGAGCTACATAATTTTATTTTTTGAAATGAAATTTGATTATTTTTCTTTTTAACAAAAAGTAGACAATATTTCATATTGAATTATTATAATGATAATATTACTTCATATTCAATTAATATCTACAACATCGGTAATAATATAGACTACACTAAGGAACTATACATCCCGAGGTGAATATCAGTTTGATATGACTAAACTTAAAATCCTGATTATACGTGAGCTCAAAGATTAGCAAGCTGTAGCCGATTGAGTTAACTCATAAACTTACTTTATAACACTGTGTTTTTTTAAATACAAAAATACATATTTTACACTTTAATAAACTAAACTCTAAGTACTATGCTCAAAATGAAGCCTCCCCCCTTGAAGATGCCTACAAACGTAACTACACTCAAACTATAAATATACATAAATAAGTAAAAAGGTAGAAATACCTAAAGTTAGAGTAGGTAAATATTAATATATCCATCTCATATCAAAAAGAGGCATTCAAGGACACGTACTCAGAACTGCAAGAAGAGTGCCCTCGAGTAGAGTGCACCGAGTCTAATGCGAACTCGATCAAAGACAGAATGGCAATACCATCAAGTCATTGACTACATCGAGAAAGTGAACTGATTCATTTACCTTACAACAGATGTCAGCAATAAGGTACACATATCGTGGGGTTAGTGGTAAGACTAGCCTAGTCCACTGATGTTTAAAAAAAAAAAACAGATTTTATTTTTTTATTACTTTCTATTTTTCTTTTCATTCCTCAAAGTTTCTTTACTTTGTAATAAATAAAAACTCTGTTAATAATGAAAATTAACTTTGAAAATCAGTTTAATAATTTTGTGATTTATCATTGTACTTGAAAACATTTAATTTCAGTTTTCTGTATGTGCACTAAGTGGGCTTAGGTAACTTTACCACTAACTCCACGATATTATGGTCGAAAGCATTGGAAAATGGTGCTTCGTTTTTACTGAACGATAATAAGGCCTACAGTAAGTTACAGCTGCAAAACATGTAGCTTGGCATAAAAATCCGGTAATTTCTTACCGGACATCTTTGAGAGGAAAAAGTTGAAAAGTTTACTTGACACAATCAATGAAAATAATAATCGGTGGATAAATATAATGAGAAAATATATGAAATATATGATGGTACAAGCAACCACCACTTGCTGTCACTTGTTGCACTCTGTCACAGTGCGCTAGATTGTAACGTTTAAAACGGGTAGGGTACCTGGCCAGGATAGTAGAGAGTAGGATCCCAAGAAGGTGCTTAACTATGGTAAAGGATCGATACGCCAGAAATCTTCTACAACTACGACTGTCATCGTAGGTCACAATGACAATGCCAGAGGTCAGTGACAGAGAGCAGTAGAAAGGAAATACTGAAGCAGACTACGGACCGATATGGGTTCTAGAACTGCAGGATTGATTCACAGAATGTCAAACTTAAACTAAAGATACAAACAATGTAAAAAATGTACAAAGCGGATTAACTTGTAGACGCATTGATAATCAGACATTAAAATTTATTTGTTTGTTAAAAAAATTATTATTTACCTTCAGGAATTAACAAGTATCGTGTTATTGTAAAAGCTGTCACAACACATGCTGCAGAATGTTGATAGCTTAGAAATTGACATAAAGAACAGTTAAAATCAATAGAAATGGGTTGTTTGCGACAAGCAAGTAGAATGTCTTTAGCATTATTTATAACAAACGAATCCGTTATTAATTGTTGACTCGTTGGGCACTTGGTGAAACATATTAATACAAAGGTTTTAAAAATATATAAACACTTAGTACGTTTCACAGTTTTCATTTAACTCTGAGAGCTATTTCAGCTTCTCAAGCTATATTATCACTGACCTCTTTGACAATAGCATGAGAAGCTGAAACAACTGTCAGAGTTAAATAAAAACTGTTAAACGTACCAAGTGTTTATATATTTTTAAAACAATAAATGAATCCGTTTAAAAAAAAAAAACTTCAATACGATTGTCACTGATATTTCATCAGAATTTTGTCGATTGTTCAGGTACAGCTTGTAAGGTGATTGAACAGTGAACATTGTGCCAAGGAGGTGGAAGATTATGTTCTCACGATGACGATATGGAACCACGAAGAAAAAAGGGGCGAGTAACATAAAATTGGGTGGGGAGGCGGAAGTGAGGTTGCCAACACTACAGCACCCACGCTGTGGGCACATTTATGTATATCTTTTGCTCTAAAATTTATGTGTATAAATAAATAAATAAATAAAATAAAATGTCTGTGACGTAAAAAACTACAAAAAAACAGTATCTGTAACCTAAATATTAATCAATATCTAAACCTCCCTAACATTAAATCTGTTTTGCCCCTACCCTTGTTTAATATATGTATTGGCGGTACCATTAGAGAATGGTATATAAAAATAATAAAACAAGTTTATAATTAAACGATATTGATTGGTCTGCTCTTTTCTTTTGGTGAGAATCAAGTTATAATATTACGTTCAGAGAATCGTTTGCAAAAGCATTTACTTTATAACTTAAAGAATATTACTAGCCTGTGTCATATGACAGTATCAGCCAAAGAAACTAAGTACTTTGACTTTCAGAGAAATACACTACAAGAGGGAAAATATTCAGAGTTGTAAACCAATAGAAGTAATTAATGTTTTTAATTATTCACGATGCCAAATAAATGATACGTTTATCACTTAGATTGTGGAGAATACTTGTTTATTCCAGGAAATGTGTGGAGACACTATAAACACGATTGATAATAACACATGCTAGGGCATAAAGTTTTATGAAATTATGGCGATCGTTGCTTTGCTTTACGAATGGGAAACAGGTTTAATTAAAACAATCTATCAGAGTATACATGCCCCCACTGAAATATAGGTTTTGCAAGCAGATGCAGGTGATAAGCTTATAGGCTTATAGACCATAAGAATCGGGATGAAATCAGAGATGAATTGTAAAATTATATTGTGATAAATAAAGAAAGTAGAAGAAAATGGATGGACCAACCAGACTGACAACCAACAAATAATATAGCAAATAATACAATAAGAGAGATGCTACTTTATAGAGCACAAGGATGCAACTGCCAAGAACAAGACGGATTGAGCAGAACATGTGACCTCTGTAAGTTCCTAATCCATGTGATGTACGTCTTTAATGATGATGATAAAATCGATAGCCACATAAAACCCTATCAGCGTAATTTCATGTGTGCGTGAGGATCTAACTCGGTTGTTTCAGTCATCGAGACTGCTTCTTGGATGTTAAATAAGACCAGTCAAAGTTGAATAACAAGATCGTAATTACATAGAAGTGAAATAAAGCATGCAGACTCTTACCAGTCGAAGGCGACATAGCAAACAAAGTAAGCATCACAGTGCCACGTGATTTAATATTGCTTATTATTTTTGCTACGAGACTGTAAAACGGACATTAACTGATAAGAGAATAAATTGGACTTAGGCTATGACCACCGCCTTACTTTTTTGCACTTTGTAGCCAAGCGTTGTCTCAGGCTGTTGGAAATCCTGTAGCTTCTACGGCCTCATAAATGATTTTTTTAGCACTGTGTCACAGTTGGGTAAGATAAAACGACATTATATTATAATCGAATAGTCTCTTAACGAAATTACCAACAGAATTATAAGTGTCAGGATACACTGTTGGAACCTAGATAGCACTACTGAATTCGTGCTCACTGCACTAGCGGTCTGCGTCGTGTGTTCGATTCCATCCGCAGCCAACGAAATAGACAGGCCCGGGCGCGACGTCATAAGAGAGACATCACGTGACCAACCGAGGCGAGCTTTCTCATCGTCTTTTGCGTCGGCTGACAAATAAATTTCAAACGAATAAGATTTCACTTTGACACATTCATTGTTTCGTTTTTAATAAACCAAACCAAGTTTTATATAATTTTATTCAGAATATATTCCGTAAAACTTGAAAAAAGATTGGAGTTCCTTTCATTCTAACTCAACAAAATTACATATTTTGATACGTTTCTTTTATTGTCTTGTGTCTTGTTAATAAATAAATACTAATGTTTAATTGTTATATTCAATTTATTAATTCTGGAAAAACATACAAATATTAACAGAAAAATTAACATACAAATATTGTATTCAATTTTATGAGATTAACATGTAAACATCCATTTCTGTAAAAATCCATTACTTCAGTGACTACTTACAAAGTTTTTTTACTTTACGCATATCATTTTGTCTGTCATATTTTTGCTTATCATTCAAAGATTTTACTACATTATTTATAAAAAATTTTGAAGCAATTAAAACTATGCATTCCAGTTTTGACAAGAGTGTTTGATTGCATAAACACGAGTCTTTAAATGGGAAGTTCTCAGACTCTCTACTTAGTAATATTAAACTAATTTTATTCAAAAGACACAACTGGTGGTTCATTTGCATAAAAGATGCCAGAAATTTATCAAAAATTTTATTTATAACATGCCAAACAATGCCAATAGCAACTACGACACATTTTTTTGGAATTTTTAACTTGCCTCTGTCCATATCTAGAGTGAAATCATTTATTTCATCTTCTACATTCAATTCCTTATTACACTCCATCCAATTCGTACATAATTCACACTTATTTGTCTTCAAAACTCTATATGTTGTGAACCCCCCAATATATACTAATACAGGCAATATAGTTTTTGGTATCAGTTCAAAACAAAATGTTTCGTCAACTATTTCAGAAAATTCATGTGTATCAATATCATAGTGATTTTCAGAAGATGGTATTAGAGTTTTCAGAGAAACATTTACTTTTTCAGAAGATAATATTACAGTATTCCTAAACCTTATTTTTTTTTCATTTTCTAAAATTTCAGTGTAACTAATGTAATAATTGGAACCACTCAGTTGCCGATATGTGCTAAATCTGCTTTCCAAACTGTCATTTTGGAATTTGCTGAGCAAGATATAGCTGCTGCCATAAGTTCTAAAGACATATGGTATTAATTCTATAAATGCTTCATTAGTTATGATAAGTGACTGAAATGTTTGAGGTGATAACGCTTTTGAAGACTGCACAGATAATCTCCATTTTTTAAGCCATAAGCACATTTTTTTTAAGAAATCAATTTGAAAATTTTTTTCAGGCTTGATTGCTTCTCTAAAAGCATCATTAAATCTCTCACCTTCAAACACACTTTTCACATCTACGATTTTCCACCAATTAATAATTATTTCCATAAATTTAATCGTCTCATTAACACCAGGAAATAAATCAGGATGATATTTAGACACATGTTTTAAAGCAGCAACATTTTTTTCATTCATTAACTTTAAAGCTAATTTAACATTTTGTTTTTGGATTGATGATGGGTACAATACTTTATACGATAACAGGTGGCCAAACTTTGCTAAAGAGTTTTTTTCAGTTTCATACAACTTCTCAAGATGTCTATATTTTGCTGTAAAAAGAATATTATCATTGTCCGTATCAATGAAACACAAAGAACCATCATCATTTTTTTTGCTCTGCCAGTTATTTCTGATACACTTTAAAATATGAACAGTATCAAAAATAAAAAATAACAACCTAGAAGGGTCAAAGGGATGTTGAATGTGGGCTTTTAAACTTTTATTGGGGGTAAATAATTCAAATGCTCTCCTGTTTACAGAATTGTTGTCAGAAATTATCGCCAGAACTTTAAAACCAAGGTTTTCGACTTCTTTAAGAATATTTAATATCATCTCATGCAACTGAATACTTGTTAAATTTAATACAGGAGCTATGCAGACAACATCCCTATACTTAGAAAAGACTGATGATAACATAAAAACTTGGGCTGTTTTAGCTGCTTTATCAGGATAAAAAACACTTGTGCCATGTATAGACCCACCTTTAAAACAAATACGTGGCTGCATATAAATTTCATCTATATTTAAACAAACCAAAAGTTCATGTGGTTGCAAAAAGCTTACACGTGTTTTTAAATAATCAATGCTACCAGTAACACTACTGTCTTTAAGTGAAAAATTACAAATTAGTTTCTGTAAATTTCTCGGGTGAGGTAACAATAAAAAACCACATTTCCGTAATGCATTATATGCTGATGGGGAATGCACATAAAGTGTAGATGAAAACAGCATTGTTTTGTTGTTATATTTAGCGTTATTTCTAGGCACTTGTAGTAAGTTTAATTGCTCAACAATAAAATTTAAATTTTCTTTCTCTGCAAAACCAGGACTAGTTTCCAGCAGTTCTACAGCATGATCAATTACAGATTCATTGAAATATTTAGAACTTAATTTATTATCCACCTCTTGTTCAATAAAATATAAAAATTGCTCTAAGATATTAAATGATTTCAGTTCATCTAATTTGGCTTTACTGAAGGGAAACTTAGTTAGTTTAACTTTTCCCAAAAAAGCTGAAAACTCCAAATTTTCATAAACTGTGATATTTGCCTCAACATTTGGAATATCATCTTTAATTGACATTAGGCATATTAAAACTTTATTGTCACATTTTATTAATACCCATTTTTTAAAAAGATCTTTTTTGTTATTAAGGAATTTATAAACATCATCTATGCTACTAATAGTATCCTTTTGCAAATATGCTTCATGACTTATTAAACTGTGTTTTATAGCAGCTTCAACACTTTCATTTTCTGCATCAATCAAGCGACGTGAAGTACGTTGAGTTGTACTTAAATAATGTGGAGCATTTGGAAAAATCCATGGCAAAGACCCTTCTTTAAGCTTTGGTAGTTTCCTAGGAAAAGTCTTTAATACACCTTTTACAGGTACAGTATCTGTCAGTATCACATCTTCTTCACGAAAATGTTTTACACATATAATCGGATGCTTCAATTTTGAAAGATCTGTCGGAATTTTCCTTAACCACTGTGATTTCAGTGTTTTATCTTTTGGTAATAAAAATGTAAAAACAGGTGGTCCATCATAATTTGATCGACAGCCATAGACGCTGCAATGTCGAGGCATGGTGAAGTCTTTGAATGGAATGAACACTGAAAGAATACATTATTTTAAGAAAATGGTATCCCAAATTTTATTCAAAATTTAGATATAGGCTACATTATTTAACCCTCTGTGGACTTAAAATGATTTGAGTCATATTTAAAGTGGAAGAAGATAAAATATGTAAAGTATATAGTAGGCCTATATATAAAGTGACACAGTAAATATACTATAGAAGATCAAAATATAGAATAACAGGTTGTAATAGCGTTTGCTATTAATGTCATATTAGATGAAATTTCTATATTATTACCATTATCTACAAAGTTAAGAAGATAATATTTAAATATTACAAAGTATATCCCAGTGAAAAAACATTTAATTATAATATTAAATTCTTAAAGCTCACAGTGTACCACGTGTAACCTAACCTCTTTAGTGAACAAGAAAGAAAAACAGAAACGCTTACCTTAGAATGAAATATAGTGAGATTATATCCGTTTTATTAATCCAAGTGACACAAAAGCTTTTTTATATATCCAACTGACACAAACGACAACTTTGTACAAACACAAATAACAAAAAAACTTAAAGCAACTACACGTGTAGCGAACGCTAAACCAACGAAGCTCGCTTCACACCTCCGACTCCGATGGTCACGTGACAACCGCGCACCCAGGCCTGTCTATTTCGTTGGCTGCGGATTCCATCGGGGTGACGCAGCGCCGGCCGGCGACTGTCAATCGAAACGGCTGTGCTGCGGTCGTGGGATCGAGTCAAGGTCATGACTCGGTCTAGTCGCCATTTGCTGGAAACAAATAATACGCCCGTCTTATTTGTCGTGCTGACGACCAAGAGGCGCGCTTTAAATTATCTCGACTACTCGCCCCTTGGAAAGCACGAATGGGTAGAAACTAAGTGTCCGGGCGTTGGGAAAACAAAACAGTCTCAAGCTACGGCCTTAATTACTTTTTTACTCACAGCCGGAAATCCTGCAATGTCTATGGCTAGACGGGCGTTTTTCCACTCTGTGATTCCCATTTGTGGTCACATTCACATATACGTGTTTTCCGCTGCGTTTGGAGTGCTTGAAGTATTCTGGCAAAACATATATTTCCACCCGTGTGCATTTTGAATGTGAAGAATTCAGTTGTGACTTTATGTGCTGCGTTTATCCGTGTCGACGTAGACATCGGAGATAATATTGGATCCGTCCTATATTAAGTGATTAGCCAGCAAAGGAGAAATTATGCCCCTACCAAATAATAAATTTAATTTAATCGTTTTCCTCCCTCTACCCTTGCGAGTAAATAGATCGCCGGCCACCGATCCGCCTTGTAGTTATCTATCCAAGAGTCTGTACTTATGCCTGCAACGCTTGATTGGATCCACGAGAATTACACGACGGTATCGCCGGGTGACCCTATGAAATTAACAAAAGGAAAATCCAGAGAAATTTCTCGAGTATTACAGAAGGTCTATTTGGAATTTTTTAATATATGTTAAATATATCATTTCTAAAAGAAACGCAAGGATGCAAGAATAGGCTATATCAGTCAGAAAAGAAACTTGCAAGTTTCCGAATAACAGATTGAAATTGTCAGGCAATTTGCTATGTTTCAGAACACCAAACAATTTGCATTTTAATTCGAAGACAACAGACGTTGTTGAGAACCATACCAAAGATTCCCTTATAGTTTGCTACTTAACTTACAAGACCACATTGCAGCAGAGTGTATTGTCACAAACGTTTTCAGACAATGAGCTTGAAAACCAGCCAACGAAGTGCTCAGCGGGCGGCTTCGACAGCGCCTTACTCCTCCTACTATGGTGTGAAATCACGCTGCGTCCGGTCAGAATCATACAAGTTTTCGGAGCCCAAATTAAATATATGTGAAAAAACGCAGGTTTGGTCGTGTTCGTAGGAAGGTCTTACAAATTATAAAATTTCTGGAGTGTTGTTGCCTAAGGCTGTGAAAATGGACCCTGAGAAAGAAAGAGGATGAGAGATTTACATGTTTTGAAAGTTTCACATGTAGCTGTGATGGAAAGAGGAAACATCAGTCCGGTAACTTTCTCTTCATTTGTTCTTTGAGTGTTCTGACGGAATCCTTTGGTACTGTCAAGTTTCTTACTCAGAATTCTTTGTCGTGGAATAACTGTATCGATTCGTATAGAAATTATTCCGTATCTTGTCAAGTCTATCTGGCCAACTTAATGTAAATATATCTCTAGATCTTGTGCATTATCTTGCGGCTGGTGTTTCTTTTGGCGCTGCTGATTGGGGCGATCCCTAGCCTGCAAAACACCTGAGTTTACTGAATCCTGTCTTCAGCAGAGTTGATGTCTAACCTCCGAATATTCTGATGTCTTTCTCATCTGCACCCGTCCATCTCATTCTCGGATATGAGCTTTCTTTGTCTTGTCTCTTCAAGATTTTCTTTTTCTGCCGTGCCCCATCTACACCCCGTATATGGCCATACCATTTTATTCCTTGTATCTTTGTATATTCAGACTGCGGAAGGTCTCTGTGTAGCCAATACAATTCATGATTTCTTCTTTGGTGGCAGTTTCGTAGAGTAGACCGATTATTCTTTTCAGGCTTCAAGGCTGTCAAGTTGTTTCTAAATTTTCACCCTGAGAGTACACGTCCCGTTGGCATATAGGTCTGATGAGTGTTTTAGACAGTCGCAGCTTTGTTTTACATCAACGGGGGGACCAGTGCGAGTTAAAATACAAAGAGTAAACTTTGTCATCTGCGAGAAATGGAGCCAATAAATTCATGGGTACGACGATATCGGGAAATCGGCTTAGAATTCATGACAATTAAAGTTGACTCATACGATGCCGAGGAAGGGGCGTAACATAGATGTGAATTAACGAGGCACTAAGAGATAACAGAAAAGCACCAGGATCTTTACCGAAGTCACTGTATTATTCTGCCTTCTTATTAAATTTAATCTGAAAGAATAAATTTTTATTAAAGTTGAATGAACAGTTATTAAAGTACTTTTAACAATGCTATACGTAATAACAATAATGACAGAATGATAATTTTGAGAAATAAAATTAAATTAGGTCGTTGCAAAATGATACCAGGAAAGCGCCGATCTGTCTCATAACATTTGATAATTAAAAATGAATAAAGTAAGTGCAAAATGTACAAATTACAACGTGCAAACTTTGTGTCAATACAAAGAACTCAATTTGATACAGTCGGTAGTATCGATACCGGGAAATAGCAATTCTGATAAATGAACAACGCATTCGACTGACGTTGCTACGACGAAACAAGTGCACGCGTGGGGAAGGCAACGGCACCTTGAGGCTGATTAATTTCCACAGCCATCTAGACTCGGTATTGTTAAAACAGTTTAGTACGTTTCCAGTACTATTTTAGATTCTAAAGAGAGTTTAAATGAAAACACAGCGTAACATTCAATGCTTAGCGCTACATTTTTTTAGTTGAAAAATTGTATCTTGTATTTTACTTGGATATTCTTCTTCTACTCATCCGTCCTCTTTTGCTGTCAAGCGTCGGGTCCTTCAGCCAATTCGCATATTCCCTTCTATCCTGGACGAGACAGTAGACTTCTAACGTAGTAATTTTCCTTCTATTAACCAAATTTACAGCACAATCGATCAACTCCAACTTTGGTCTTCCTCTTTGCTCCCTCCGACTGACTGCGCTTCGATGTTGAACTCAGTCGTCCTCATTATGTCAGTGAACCATTGCAGTGCTTTTTTCTCTCTACTATCTCAGTAGACTTCTGCTGGAAAATATTTCTGATAGTCATATTTCTTTAACATTCATTAAAATATGACAAGATTTATGGCTAGATAATGAGCATTTTAAGTGGATAAAGTTTGATTAAAATGACAAAAAACGTACGATAATATTTGTACTAACTTTGGATATACACACAAAAATAAGATTTTAGGAGTTCACTTATTTTGGGTATGCGGAGAGTCAGGGATTAAAGAATACCAAAAATTAAAAAATGTGCTGGTATAAATATATTATAAATGTCAAATTAAGTAATTAATTATTTGCGAGAATATAAACATTATTATTTGCTATAAACTTCTTGTCGCCTTGTAAGAACGAAATCGCTAGTTTAAACGTTGGTACTTCTCATAGTTCAAATTTTTATCATAAGTTTCATGTTACATTTTCTTAACGAGAAGAAGGAGATACTTGTAGAGTCATGTTTGTTTAACCCACAGTAATTTTAGCGCAGTAAGTTAGAACTTGGAAGAACTTTGTACTAAATACCTTTTCCTTGCTGTTGAATTCTTAATACATCTGAGTCTATTGTAGTGCACTGATATTGACAATTATCACGTAAATTCAGTTCTTTAGTTTTAATATTATTTAGAATCTGAAATAACATTAAATATTTTAAAATATATCCGTTACTCAATAAATACAGAACACGGAGTTCGGAGGACCGTTTACCAATGCTCCAGTCTCTTTGACTTGTATGGTAACGTGAAGGTGTGCAGACTAACAAGTAGGCCTACAGCATGGCAAGATTATATATAGGCCTACCGTATCGCGACTTTCAAGTGTTTGTTTCTGAGTGTCTGTAGTCCTCGTTTTATGAAGAATATTTTATTCATCTCTTTACAAAATGAGTAGCCGATTTAATTCTATTTGCTGCGAAATATTTACGCACACGTATCCACTAAAGCAAAGTTTTCAAAACTCGTACGAAACAGTTAATATTACCAGCGGCTGCGGAGGATGGGGGAAAAGTTTGTGCCAGTTTCCTGGTATCCTTCATTTTATTTACGCTGTAATCCTAAGATGTTGTCTTGATTGTTTTCTGACTTTGTTAAGCTTTAGATATCTAATAAGGTAACCCTTTTGTTTTCACATTTTTCTTCTTGATTATAACAAAATAACGAATAAAGAAGTAACGTTTTTACTTTTTTTCTTCATTAATAAAAATCTAGTCACCGCCCCCTGTCCTAGCAGAAAATGTTAGTTACACCCCTGGATGAAGTATCGCATTAAGTTACGAGAATCGATCAAGTCATAGAAATTAATTAGTGCAAGCCCCGCGGCGATTTGTGATCAGACACTTCGTGCACTTACATATCAAACTACTGTCCGATAGTAGTATTATTATTTCAGCTACCTTTAAGTCACACGGCTTCGCGTCGTGCCAATAAATACCTGTACAGCATGTGATGATTCTATTGTCTGCGGAAACACCGATAAGAAGTCACGAAACGCTAATGAAAAATATCTCTTTGAAATCTAGACAATCAGCATCTAACCTTTCTGCTATATTGAGACATTAAGTAAAAAAAAGTAAAGAAAAAAGGAAGATGAATACCTATTACGCGCTTCTTCTATTTCTCTTTCTATTTCATCCACTTTCTCTTTTATTCCCTTATCCAATAACAGTCTTTCTCTGTATAAATGAATTCCCTTATCCACCTGCTCTTTCATTATTCACAATCGTTTGTACTTTCCTCGCTGCTGCGCACAAATAAGTTTTAAGCCTTTTGTCACTCACAAAGCTTTACAATAGACAAATCAGTTCACAAAAATCAGATCTGCAAAGAATGCAATATAAAAATCTTTTCTCCAAATTCAAAAGTAATGGCATTCAAAAGCAAAGAACCGTTAAATGTAAAAATAATAATTAATTAAAGATCATATCACAGGGTAAATGATTTATTCGTATTCCCTGTTTGGGGAATGGTGGTGGCTATGATAAAGGTTATGATATAGACGTTAGGTAAGTTCTATACGAGTTGTGGACCAATTAATTGCATTTTAAGAAACAACGACCGTCGAGAGATAAAATTAAAGTTTTAGTTTATGGTGGTACTTTTACTGCTCATTAGGATTGTGTAAAGTCTGGCTAGACGTTGCGTCGTAATAAACGAACCACCCTGAGGTCATGACTACACTTGCGATTAACACGCGGATTTAGGCCTACTGCTTACAAGATATGAACTGGAGTAAATTGTATGGATTTATTATGATTACAGACCAGAATAGGAGGAATATGGGGGGGGGTCTTCAAGGTCATCCACTGGAGAACGCGCCGAGGTTCTTTGCTTGGCTAGTTTTTATGCTTATTGACGGGTCATTCTTCCTAGGAAACACGCTGATGTATTGTGCTCTTGTAAAAAAAATTGTAAGCAAATTTTGTTGTATGGGTCTGTTAATTGTGTTGTTTTTGTTTTTAATTTACATTAAACTGTAAGCTGTTGGAAACACTATAGATTTAAGTTTTACATCTGTTGTCTAAGCGGCTGAAATGAAATTTCTTAGGCAGGGTATACTCTCCATGATCATAGAAGAAACAAAGATATAAGGCAGGAACTGAATAGTATAAGTATACTTGACAGGACTGCCCAGTATCGGTTGAATTTGAGGGAACATCTTTGCCGAATGGATGATTGCCGCATCCCCAAACGACTATGGAACTATAAGCCGAGTGGACGGAGAGGTGTGGGACGTCCGAGGAAGCGCTGGAATAACCAGCTCTAATCTTTGTATTTGAGACCGGAGAAAACCATTCTTGGTTTAATCCTTGAAGAAGATGATGATGATGATGACATTTGTTTTCTGAAAAATTTTAAGTTTTCCTGCATTAACACTGATTGTTCCTTGTATTTCTTTCTTGAATGACATCCTTTATCATAGATAAATCGTTCCAAGTGACCCAACAAACATTCTGTAATACTCGAGAAAGGTGGATTTTATTTCAAAATATTTCAGAAATTTTCTGAATGTAGGAGCACAAATTTCCCTTTTGCCGATCCCTTGCTTGACATGAGGTAGATCCAATATATTGTCTGACGTTGTACGATGACGTCAATAAACAATTAACGCGGCACGCAGTGAAACAGTTACTTCTTATTTATTAACATTCAGTTCATAAAATTATAAAATGTACACAGAAATAAATGTTTAGCCAGTTCACACTCGAAATCCAACGGAAAAACACAAACGTGAACTACAGAGTGGGGAAACGCTCGTGTAGCCATAGATATTGCAGGATTTCCTGTGCGTGTAAAAAGTAATTGAGGCCGTGGGTCTGAGACTGTTATGTTTTCCCAACGCCCGGACTCTTTAACTTTTACGCATTTGTCCTTTCCAAGGGGCGAGTAGTGGAGATAATGTTAATAAAGCGTACCACGTGGGCGTCAGAACGCCAGATAAAACGGGTGTATTATTTGTTCCCAGCAATAGTCATAGCGGCTAAACTGAGTCATGATCTTGACTCGATCCCATGACCGCAGCACAGCCGTTTCGATTGGCAGTCGCCGGCCGGCGTCACGCCGCGGCATGAGATGGAATCAAACACACGACGCAGACCGCTAGTGCACTGAACACGAGTGTAGTAGCACTATCTAGGTTCCTGACACTCATAATTGTATTGGTAATATCGTTAAGACACTATTCGATTATATAATGTTGTTTTATCGTATCAAACTGAATCACAGTTACTTCGTACGTCGAAAACATTTTGCTTTTTAAATTAATAACTAGTGACATAATGTTGCACTACCTGCACTATTGGCCGTATTGGCAGTACTCCGTCGGTACGCTAACCCTTAGGGATTATTCCGTCGCGTTAAATCACAGTTCACCGTCAAAACGGTAATGAAATTCGCACATGTTACAACATAAATTCCGCACGCTGCACTTCGAAGCTAATCTCTTTCTCCTCCCGTTCTCACACACACACACTCACTCTCTCTCTCTCTCTCTCTCTCTCTCTCTCTCTCTGTCTCTGTCTTCCGCAGCTAACTACTCAATCCATTAGCGGAATGCGAGCTGGTTAGTTAATGTTTGCAGGCGCGCGTGGTGTACGTATTTGCGCGTTATTTCCGCCTCTGCAGAATTGTTTTCGACGGACAGCAAATAGCCTGCTTAGTCCAGCTCATACAGTTGATAGGGCATTCAGAGAACATCAAAGGTCGCGCGTTCAATATTGCCTAGCCGTTTAGTTTACCGTATCGATTATACCGTGGTGAGTTGTGTTGGGTGTCGGCTCGCTATACCACGCGGTTTTGGATCGATCTCCACCGCGGACAACAGTGCCGTCTATTTTCTGTCATGGATATTTTCGTAATATACAGGCGGCATTGACATAATGAATCAAATCAGATACACAATAAAATAGAGACCTGAGGATTCACCATTCACCATTCACCATTCAGGCCAGAAGAGTGGTCCGAATCTGGCCTTATATTCTAATCACCAAAAAGAAAGTTGAAAATTACAAAACTGTCGCTTATTAGCACTGCAAATAAGATCATGGTCTATCCTTGCAGGCACGCCTGATATCCTGTCTGACACTTCAGAAATCTTACTAATATTTGGGTTTGATTCCTGATAGAGAAACCCGCAACCAGTTAACAGTTAACAGAAACTTGCAGAAAAATTCTGAATTCAACGTACCAGGTACAGTCGCCTCCCTCGACTTCATCAAAGCTTTTGGTACAGTCAGATGGAGCGTGCAATTAAAATATTGGAAAAGTGGCTATCGCAGAACATTTAACACTTTCAATAAGAAATTTGTATGTTCACATAATATAGCCTAAGTCAGTAGTTCCCAACCCTTTCGGACCCGCGTACCACTTTGGTTTTCCGCGTTCAAAAATGTATTGTTGTTTTGAGAAAACAAATTTATTTAATTATTTTTTTAAGTAAATACTTTTTTACTAGCTAGATCTTCTTTTGTACCACTGGCCTAAGTACGTAAAAGCAGCCAACTACCGAAGAGTTTTGTTACGGCCAAAGGTATGAAGCAGGCATGTATACAGTTACATTTACTTTTCAGTATACATGGGAAATGAATTATCGGGAAGGCAATACACGATTGATAAGGAGGAATGTTAATAGGGGGCCGTATATTACCTAGGCAGATATTAAGAGAAGTGTCAGAAACTGAAAAGCTTGGAGAAGAGTAATTGATCTATAGACATAATGGGTAACGATAAAGAAGGTTCTGTTGGAAACAAACAACGACAAAAAGAAGATGCAACACAGTCATCGAAAGTGGACAAGTAAAGCCACAGAATTCACTACGATAATACGCAAGGCAAATTGTTAAGAACGAATTCAGATGAAATTTCCAAACTGGATTCCATAAAAATGTAATTCATAGGATCCCATAACTTGTAAGTGTTCAATATTTCGGCGAATCTAGCAGGCCTCAGAGTTTTTCCAAGGGAATTGTCAGAGAGGAAATGCAAACTCCTCGAGGTAAACATTCGTGAGAGATGAAAGTGCAGAATTGTGGGTTGAGAGCAACGTTCTAGAAAGGGAAATAAAACTTGGACAGCTGAAATTTGATGCTTTTATTGCTGCCTATGAGAATGTGATAAGTTAGGAAAACAAGGCTGATCCTAGTCTTATCTTATCCTGGAAATGTATGACTCTGTCTCTGTCTTTACATAATGTACGACACTAAGTTTATTCTAATTCGCCACGATCCGTCCTGTACTTGTAACAACCCAAACATTTTTTTCCAGTAAGCGCGTTAAACTACTTTGTCTCTCTGTTGCGCGTTGTCCACGTTTTGTTGTTGTTAAGTTACACTGAATATTACGGTAGTTATATATGGTTTAAAATTTTGAATTGCAAAGAAAGTGTCTTAGATGTTAACTGTGGTTTTTTACCAAAGTAACGTCTATTTTTTTTCCGATCGTGGTTTTAATTTCTCTGTACACAAAACTGTTTATTACCTATGTAGCAGAGTTGTAGCGCCAGAGGAAAAAAACGATCTTCACTACTGTGCATAACAGCCTCACTGTAACTGTAAACGTTGGGTATCAAAGCAACTCTTATTATTCATTTTTTAGCTCCATTCATATAGACGAGTTGTTGATATGTTCCTGTATTAGTTAACAAAAGCCCTACACCAGCACCAGACACGACGCCGACACGACGGGTCGCCTTCATTGAAGGTGATAAGCTGCAGTTGGTGAATCTGTCGCTTCGGCGAGTCCACGTGAATTAAACGTCTTCATGAACGGGCCAATATGAGTGGCGCGTACACATATTCCTACCGTTCTAAGAGCACATTATTAGATCAGAACGTTGAGAAAGTAAAACTTTTGACTGAGACGACTATACTCAATTTTCGTAGCGATGTTAAACAAATGTCTTCCCATATTCTAAGTCTGCGGAACATAGAATTCCATCATATTTTACTTTTGATTTATGGTTTCCTTCATAACATAACCCAGGTGTATTTTAATTAGCACTAGAGATTGCCAATTCCCTGGTTCACTGCTTCTCGAATTTAATTTCTTTACTTATTTAACATTCACATATTTTTCCGCAGATTGTATCTGTCGATATTCAATACATATCAATGCTAATAATAGCACAATCAAAATATCAAAAACGAGTGAGGGTACGGTTACTGGCACAGTAGCCTTTTTAGTTAACATATTCTTAGCATCACAGAAATTTCGGCCCTGAGGTTTATACGAAAACTGTTTTTGTGTAATTTCTCTGCATACGGTTATTATTTTGGTGGGATTAATTTAGTTACATTATGGCTAAAAAAAATTGCACAAGAAGAAAAGAGACGTTCCTTTACTGTTTTATATCCATGGCTATGACAAACAATGAGACTGAAATTAAATCTATTAGGCCTACAAAACAATAATGCTTTAACAGCACACAACAACCTTTACAACTGTGTTAGCTGCTGTACAATTTTACACGGATACCGGAATAGTTTCATTTATGTGAACACTAGTTGCCTGCTGTTATGCAATAAAATTAATCTTGTTTTCCCAGGAAGCACACTTATACCCACCTTAATAAAAAAATCGGTATGGAGAACCATACATGACTTCCATGTTATATTTCAAATCATTTACTTGAATTAGGTTAGATAATTTCTAAAAAAGTATCCCCCACCTTGTAAACCGAGTTTTGTGTTTAACAAATTGAAGTAAAATATTTCCATAGAAACTACTTCATTGTTTTTGATAACGTAGAACGCATATAACAAATCATCCCCTCACCCTTCAACTATCATTTTCATTTAAAGAAAATTACTCCCTCCCTCTTTATTTAAAAAATGAGGATACTTTATTTAAAAAATTAAGCACTTTACTCTTGCTAAAACGTAAAACGTTGCAGGTAAACTACCCCTTCCCCTTAACTGATCTTCACCAAACTCAATAGGCCTTGAGTCCTCTACAACTCGGGCACACACGCAAAACATTATTTGATTCTGTTTGAATTTGGAGCAGTTATCGTTCGCCACAGCGAAGGTTGCACGCGCGCGCGCGTGCGCGCGCGCACACACACACACACACACACAAAGGCACTTTTAGGAAAATGAGTTTTATTAATGTTTTGAGGGTAGTAAAATCAGAATCAGCCCTTATCTCGAAACGATTTTTTTCGCGATCACCGTTCTTCCATTTCCTTACGGATCATGGAAGTAAAAGATTCAGAATCACGTACGTCTGGATTTCAGTCGGATAACATATTCGTGGTTGCAATAACCAAAACGATATACGACGTGACGTGAACATACGTACTGTACTGGAACTTTAGTGAACTCGGCTGACGGTTGAGACTCAAGCAAACAGCAGTTAGCGTAGCAGAGAGTTTCAGTCTTTCAACCAACTAGTTTGACGTCACCCTCTGGACATCTTGACTATGTCTGGAACAGCACACTGCATCTCTCAGCCAGGCAGACAGCAAAAGATAATACTGTCTGTATTATATATTATATTATATCAATAACCTGGCTTTAAACGACTGATGTGAACAGTCGAATCAAGTGGAAATAGACAGATTAAGATTAATTATTATTCTCAACAATTTGGCATAGCACAGTCCCACATCCGTACCCGTCAATGCCAGAAACAACAGACATTAGCCTACTTTCTGTGGAATAAAAATCACTTGTAATGAAATTTTATAAAATAATGGTATCTCCAGTATGGTTAGTAGGTAACCGGGACAGGGCAAGAATTCAGTCCACTGAAATGAGATTTTTAAGGTGTAAAACGAGAAATATCTGTATACGAAATGAAGATACGTGGGGATAATAGAAAACATAAAGTTATTTGGAAAAAGCATGTAGAGCGGGTGGAAGAGTGGATGAAGTCTATCCAAAGTCTATTCAAAATGGTTGAAAATTATAAACCGTGAAAATGAGAAGGGGTGGATTGAATAATAATAATAATAATAATAATAATAATAATAATAATAATAATAATAATAATAATAATAATAATAATAATAATAAGAAGAAGAAGAAGAAGAAGAAGAAGAAGAAGAAGAAGAAGAAGAAGAAGAAGAAGAAGGTAATGCAGGATCTTGGCTAACGGAAATTATTACCTACAACCTGACACAGGTTCATGCCAATGCAGGTAATATTGTTCTGGTTACCAGGAATATGATAATTCTCTTCGAAATCTTTCGAAACCTGGAGACAGGAATATCAAGTAGGCTTAAAATAAATACAACTAAATAGAACTAAATATATAAAAATGAGTGTATCAGATTCAAGAAAAGCTATTAAAGATTGTAAAATCGGGAATTATTGAAGCAATAGCAGGTTTTACATATCTGGGAACAGATCTGAGTAACACAAAGCAGATAGCAGAAAAGATAAAGAAGAGGATAAAAGTTGGAAACCGAGCATGCCACGCAAATAAGAACCATTTCAGAACCAAATAATCTCCAGTCTTACTAAAATGAAGCTCTTAAGAACTCTGATCAGACCAGTGGTAACATATGGTTAGGATGCGGCGACCCTTACAACAGCAGATATCTTCAATTAAAGTGTCTGAAAAAAAATTTCGGAAAATAAGGAAAATTTATGGCCCTGAAAAATAAGGAGAAATCTGGAGGATGAGGAATAACTTTGAGATAGATGTACTCGGAGGAGGAGATATAACAAATCCAGACGTATTCGCTGGTTAGGGCATGTGGAGGGAATGGGCCGAGGCAGGTAATCGAAGGGATCCTAAATGGTTAATTGGGAGGAATGAGGCGGGTAGGAAGACCGAGAAGGCTGTGACTGAAAGAGGTGGAAGCGGCTTAGGAAGTATAGGCATCAGAAATTGGAGGTTGCTCGATAAACAAATGAGTGGAAGCGAATAGTGGTGAAAGCCAATGTTCATGGAGGAGTGGAAGAGGAGAAGTAGTAGAAGAAGTGAGTGAATGAGAGAGAGAGAGAGAGAGAGAGAGAGAGAGAGAGAGAGAGAGAGAGAGAGAGAGAGAGAGAGAGAGAGAGAGAGAGAGAGATGGTGGAGGGGGATGGGGAGTTAGGTTGATAGATAGGTAGACAGGCAGGCAGAGGAAATGAGGAAATGATGGTTATTTTTCTTGTCGACGTCGTTGTTATTTTTTGTCGTTGTGTGATTGTTGTTGTTGTTCTTTTTCTTCCATTTTATATCCAGTGGTTAAATGTTGATAGGCTACAGTCCAAGAGGCTACAATACAATGCAATAATATATTTTTGCTAATTATTCTCTGACGTTTTTCGGTACTTAATAAACTAAATTAGGTGACTTGTGTACCTTCTCTGGTAAAGGCATAGCCTATTTTCAGTCTGCGTACAACTGTTTCATACATTCGCATACGTGCTGTACAGATGTTTATAGACGCTACATAGCTGTACGACATAATGGCTGCTGTAATATTAAAGCTGCAAGGCAAGACAGTGCAGTGGAGTGATGCATAACAGCAACGGGGCTAAGTGTTCGACCATTAACCGCTGCGTGTTTGAGCCAATTACTCTCTACCGCTTAATGGATTTTAATAGCTTAGTGAGAACGCTCACACACAAATATGTGTGTATTACATACATTACTGTGTATATAAATGTTATGTAAATGTAATTTAGAGTGCGCGCGCGCGAGAGAGAGAGAGAGAGAGAGAGAGAGAGAGAGAGAGAGTGTGTCTGTGTGAAGATTTAAACACAAATATTATCACTTGATTTTGTTGTCATTTACGTAAAGCAAACACTGTTAAAAAATAAATCTGTAACCAAAATATTGTCATAAATTTTTAGTGTTTTTTAGAAAAAAATATAATTATTGTCTGCAGAGCAAAATTACGAAACACTGGTTGTTGCGTTTTTTTCCAAGTAAAACTCGGATTTTAGAATCTCGAATACTGCAGCAAACGTACTGAAAAGCGTATTCACTTTATTCCGTCCGGATGGCTGTGGCAGTTAAAGTGAAATTAATCAGCGTCGTGGTACCGTTGCCTCTTCCACGCTGTACACTTGTTTCGTCATAGCAACGTCAGTCCAATGCGTTCATTTATCAGAATTAAAATATAATTAACGCGGAAACTTGTTAACGCTCAGCTGTTTCCCGATATCGTTAACGCTGGCTGTATTGAACTTCACTTCTCTCATTGACAAAGTTTGAACGTTCTATTTAATGCGTATTACTTCGATACGTTTTCATTTTTAATTCTCAATTGTTTCAATATCAGCTGACTTTGAATTTCCGTTCTCGACATTGACGTTTCCTAGCATTTCAATTAATATTATACAATTAAATAATATTATTGGGAATTATTTTTAAATTATTAAAAAATTTTCTTCATCATCTTGATCATTATCAGGGGCGTTAATATCCTGAGCGGGTCCTGACCTGCTGAAGAAGACCTCCGCCCACTGTCTGTACCCAATGCAACCATCCTTTAATTCCTGCCTTTCTGCACTCTACTGTACTCTATTTCACCACCTCAGCTTTGGTCTTTCACTTTCCTTTTGCCATCTGGGTCATACGAGACGCACTTGCCATCTGGCCTCGCACAGGAAGAGGCGCTTTACAGAGTCCTGGAGGTCCATCCTAACAACATGGCCTGCCCATCTAAGACGTCCTATCTTTGTATTTTAGATTATCGTCATTGTCATATATCAGGTTATATAACTCTTCATTAGTTCTTTTTTCCCATATACTTCCCTCCTTGGTCTCAGTATTTTCCTCTCAAATGTTCCCAGCGCATTCTCAGTGCTTTTGCTCAGAACCCATGTATCCGATGCATCCAATAGCACTGGGATAACCAGTGTCTTGTACAGAAGGCTGTTTATTGCTCTTGACAGCAACTTGGACTCAAATTTTCTCTGTAACCTGAAGTGAGTCCTGTAAGCAAGAACAAGTCTTCTTCGGATTTCCTCCTCCGTAATATTTTTATTGGTCACAAGTGAACCCAAGCAAGTATTTTCTTTCACTAATCAAGTATTTCTTATTTATCTGCATTTGTAACAAATCCTTATTAGATTTAGTGTAAAATTAATAAACAAATCTTTGTGATTGTTTTATTTAAGAGCAGTAAGAGAAAAACAGCAGACGCTAAAAAAGGCCCACGAAGACTGACTTGAAATAAACGTTTGCTAAATCAAGGAAATGGCAACCAAAATGAAGAGACAACCAGGACAAAACTGGTCAACTGGCGAGGTCCAGGTTGAAATAGTAAACAATGTTTAATAGAAAACACTGCTAAAGAAATAAATCTGTAACAAAATATATTGTCATAATTTTGTAATGTTTCTTAGAGCAAATATAATTATTATCGGTTGAGAAAAGTTACGGAAGACTGGATGTTGCGTTTCCCACGTGTATGGGAGCAAAATAAACCACATGAATGTTATAAAGGGGAGATTCGATATTTTGAATTTAAGTAAAATAAATCTGGAAACAAGAAAAAGATCCCTACGTGCTATAGAATACAGGGCTTTATTTTAATCTTCAGGGCTGTGAGTCCTAGACAACAGGGACACAAGACAGAGGAGACTAGAGTCATTTGAAATGTAGTGCCGTAGGAAACGTATTAAATATACGCTGATCGACAAGGTCAGCAATGTAGAATTTCTTTTTAAAGTAGTCAGAAGGTAGAGAAATGTAGAAGAATATTGTAACGCAAAGAGAAAAACTTACTGACGACATTTTACGACATAAAAGATTATTAGAACACTAATTGAGAGAAAGAGAAGCGATCTGTAGGAAAGCCAAGGCTCCTACCGTCGATTTCACGCTACGAATAACCCTCAGAGATATTTTCAATAGGTTGCAGGAGGTTGTCTAAATTGTACAAGCATCACCAGATAACGTACAAGAGCTGTACAAGAAGAGTTTTCCGGGCTGTTTGGCCGTGGTCTACGGTTTAATGACAAACAAAGGTTGTTATCGTCAGGCCCACAGTACTGTGGTAAAGGCTGACGATAACAACCTACGTTCAGGAGGTCTTGGATTTCTTTGAATTCCACTGATGATGGCAGCCAGTGGTGCTGTTGAAACGTTTGGTTTGTCATTAAACCGTAGAACACGGCCAAACAGCCCTGAAAACTCTTCTTATACAACTGACACCCGCCGTGAAAGACTTAGAACAATTTTAATGTACAAGAGCTGTTGAAACATGGGTACGCTCTTTGCGGCAGAGACAAAAATGTTTGTATTATAATATCCCGTGATGTAAACAAAACAACGTGGCACGCTAAACCGCTATTTACTGCGTGCATTAATTAGCCGATTAATTGGCCAGCCGAGGTATCTCAAAGACATTAGTAGTTCGAAGACAAGCTGGAAAACAAAACAGAAGTCATAACAATTCTAGTACAGGAAACAACGTAAATAAGTTCTTTCGATTTTGAGAGGACAATTTGAGGGCACAACTCGTCGCACCACGTTCTGCGGATATTGACATTGAGGGTTTTCGAGTTGTGTCACTCTACATTTTGAAGATGATAGCGGTGCAGTAGAGATGAAGCTCACAGCATCGCAAAGTGAACTGTCGTTCCAAGTTCAAAATCTATTTGGCCTGTAGTGTCTAAGGAAATGCTTCTTGTTGCTTCGCGAGTCAAGTCATTGTTCAGCTCAACGTATCTACTGTATGTGAGGCTTCTTTCCTGAATATACAAGTAGTATAAGCATGGAGTAGAAACAGGCTCACAGATGAACATTTGAACAACATTATAATCGAATGGTGGTGACTATCAATGATATATATTCTTTAATTTACAAGAAAGCACAGTTGCGCTGGTTTGGACACGTTCAGAGGATGGAAGGGGATAGACTTCTAAAATAACTGAATGAGGCAAGAATTGGTGGGAGAAAACCCAGGGGCCGGAGAAGAATTACTTGAGAAGACAATGTGAGGAATTCCTGCAGGGGCTGGGAGTGCAGTGGAATGAAGCCAAGGCCCTAGCCATACACAGACCACGGTGGCGAGACCTTTGCTCAACCTCTACACCTTGCGGTAGAAGATGATTGAAATAAGAAGAAGAAGAAGAAGAAGAAGAAGAAGAAGAAGAAGAAGAAGAAGAAGAAGAAGAAGAAGAAGAAGAATTTTTCGACCATATTAATTATGGTTTCTAGCAGATATCGACAACGCAGTTTTTATGCGACGTTTCAAGATTTATTTAAACTCATAATCATGCCTACAACATAAAATACAAGACAGTATAATTTTAATAGATTCTTTCTAAGTTCCATGATATTAATAGTGGTACCACGTCACCGTCTGAGGGTAAAAATAGTTTACAAAAATTTATAAAGGTGTACCATTGTATAATAAATGTAGCAACACCGTCTATAATAAAAACTAACTTACCAAAGGTATTAAGACTGTTCAGTAGGAACATTTATTGCAAAAGCTACGAACAAAAGAAATGACATCGTGAGCAAAACTTCCTGGGGTGAGTAAAAACTTACTGGTACGGCACCAGTAGCTGTAGCTGACAGTGATAGTTCTTACCTGAAACAAACAAATGTCAGTTGTCTTACTAATGCATTTGTAAGAAAATAATAATTTTATTAGTTTCAACCTATTTATTGAAATAGTCATAATCAATACATATGAAACTTATTTTAGTAAAACTTTTAGAATATAGTAAATTCTGTTAATACTTTATGTAATAATTGAAACGATCAAAAAAGTATTTCAGGAAGGTGAAGCACCTTTGACTAGAATAAAAGAAAATTCTCTCCGAAGTCACTTCCAAACGGGTTGGTTATTACATAATAAATTAGACAACCGATTAAGTTGGTCTAGGATCAATAATCTTCTTCTTCTTCACCTCACGGAGTAGGCACTTTGCCTGTTCTGTCTTCACAGAGTATCTCTCCATCTCACTCTCGGTCTTCCTACACCTCTTGTACCAAAGTGTCTATATCGAAACGCACCCTTAGGTAGTCGTCCATCCTCCATTCTGTACAGATGCTGTAACCATTTTCTACGATATATATGGATCTTATCATTTATGGGGAATACCTGTAGCTCTTCTCTAATATTCTCATTGCGCAAACAATCCTGTCTCGTGCAGCCCTTTGTTCTTCTCAGAAACTTCATTTCCAAAGACTGAATCTGATTTTTAATCTTATTTATAGGAACCCATGTTTCACATCCATATAGTAAAACAGGCAGTGCCATTGTTTTATAAAATTTAAGCCTTGTAACAATAATATTTGAATTATTTTGCGCAGCCATCGTTAGCTTGAAGGATAGCAAAGCTTATATATTCAAAACTCTGATAAGACCCGTTGTCACGTATGCATGCTAAGCGTAGACGCTAACAAACATGGAGGATATATGGTCAAGTCGGGAAGGTGGTGTCTGGAAAATTCGATACAGTCATGAACTAAGAGTGTGGGAACTATGAGAAAACATATATATTGTGAGATTTATAAGCACTCGAAGTCATCATTGGACCGGGCACGTGGAAATTATGGGTGAATGATGACTCGCTAATCAGTGTAATGAAAAGCCAACTGCCCACACCCCTGAGTGAAAACCGCAATCACGATAGATTCATGAGAGACTTTAAAGTTGACAGATTAGTAAACAGATAAAGAAAACATGGATCGGTTGGGATAATAAACTTAGATTCGTGAGGAAAAGGACGTTAACGCTCAGTTAGAGATTACTGCTGGAAGAAGACGAGGAAAATTATAACCTTGCTTATTGGGACATTTGACAAAATTTTTTATGAAAATATTAATTGCCATTGTCACTGTAAATGAGCAAAAAATCACATGAAATTAAGTAAGTTACTTAAGTATACGCGAAACATTAGTTGTTGTAAAAGAGAAATATAGTATTATGACATTGTTCAATATGGTTTCTTCTGCAAGTAGAGTATTGCGTTTTTGTTGTTTCAGTCATATAAACAACTTTTTTTTTAAACAACAAAAACGAAATACTCTACTTACAGGTAATCTTGTGGCTGTCCGACAGTCCAGATGTTCAACCCATATTCCTTCATATGTGTGTGTATGCTGAAGATTTTCAATTCCGCCCGAGGTCTACAAACCCAAACCTTGTACAGGAATCTCATATGGACAGTCTGTATACAATGATCGGTCGATGGCCAACATCTAATATTACTACAATACTACAGCGTAGGGACAGCTGCAGTCTTACAAATGTCAATCTAGTAACTCGACTCGTTTCGTTTCTTAGACACCTGTAACTTAGCCTATATATTTATATAAAATCGATATACTCAATCTTACAGGTAGACTTTTATTGTAACAAAGAACCACTTTCTCAGTAAAAATTAAATCCCTAAAGAGGTAAAAGCAGAGACAATAAGGAAAACAATGAAGCAAACTCTTCATTTGTACGTGGGCAGACTAATACGGAAGACTAAGAAGTAACATAAATAGTACGAACATGTGATTTTTACCAATGATACAAGAAAACGAGGATTAGAAATGAAGTATTTAGGAAACAATTAGATATAACATCAGTGGTGGAAACGATTCAACAAGAAAAACTCACGTGGTTGGAACTTGTACATAGGGTGGGAGAGAACAGGATAATAAAAAGAATTTTCAAAGCAAGGAAGACTGAAAACAGCAAAATGTAAAAGACTCGAAAAATGTGAACAGAAGAATGTGGAAAATAGCAGCAGAGAAAAGGGGAATTGAATGGATAGATGTTGATACATTTAGTCGTGGTTAGGAGGAAGGACGTGGAAGACGTTTTGTAAAACAGCGCTTTTAGATGATAAGCAACGGTCATCTTCCAAACCTAGTCTGTACGTGCAGTAGCGTGAAGTGGTGTAAGAATACAGTTTTAATAGGATGTGTTCTAAGGTACGAGAATTTTTCAAAAATATACTGGAGGAAGCGGTAAAAGGAAAGAGGTACAGAGTAAGACACCGTTTGCAATATTTAGCAATTCATGAAAGATGATGGTTACGGGAGCTACGCTCATATGAAGAGGACGGAGATTGGAGCAGACTGGAGGTCTACTTTAGATCAATTTACGGATTGCCTAACCGGCAGTAGCGTGGCGTCCATGTAACCGCTGTTGCCGGCGGCAACAGTACTGGAAATAAGAGAAAATAATATTAATTGTATCACAGAATAAATACTTTAGTTGCTGAGTAATTTGAAATCCGAACTGTATTAGTAGGGAAACTTGAAGAAAAGCATAGCATTGCTTTCAAATTGCTGGGCACTTGCACCGTTTTGTGTTGCCGGCTCAGACATCGTCAATGTTTTACTACGTACGGCCATTGACCTCGTAGTAGTTGTTACTGTACAATCTGTCGAGGGGGGCGACACATTCGTCCAACTAACGTGTTGCCACTGTATAAACCGGCAAAACGCTCAGTTAGCAGCTATGTTCGTTTCGGAACAGCGTGCAGCAGTTACTACCTAGCTATTTGCGTTTTGTTCGTTTAGTCATGTGTTTCTCTGTTGGTCTTTATTATCTTTAATTCGATTATTTGTGTCCTGATTTATTTTGTGTAAGTATAATGGAGTCAGATCCCGTTGAACCGGGGCCCTTTATAAAATATTTTAGGAGGACCTAAAATATTTTGGTGATAAAAAGAATGTTTTGTCCCTAAAAAAACACTTGCTACTAGAAAAAGTCGAACTAATTTTTAGGCTAAATTTTAGGCCTATCACAACCGGTAACAGTTGTTCTGTACCCACCCCACGCCACTGCCTAACCGAGACGCGGGGGGAATGTAATGTGACTTTAAAGTCAGCAGGCTTATACTGACAATTGTTGTTTTCTTTCCAAGATATTTAAATGTTTATATACTTTAGTTTAGTAATATGCACGTAGTCTTTCTGTTCTGTCAGGTTTATATTTTTTGGTTGGTTTTGGATGGTTTGTAAAATTGTTTTAATGGCATTACTTCTCAGCATGTTGAAACATTTATTGATTAAATAGAAAAAACATGTAGCGTATATTTCACTGTATGACAAGAATGTTACTAGCATCTGTATCATAATCACACGAATTGTTTACTCAAAATTGTCTGAATGAAATGAATACCATTTTGTAAGTATGTGCTACTAACCGATTTACAGCTAACTAATTAGTTGACTAACTGCCAAGTGACTCCTTCCGTTCGGGATCCTAACATCTTGGCACAGGCTGACACGAAGTTTTGACACACTTCTGACTGCTCGCCAGTATTCTTTTACACTTGCTCCGAACTATGTCAGCTCAGTTTTTTGACCTATTGTAATGGAACATTCTGTGTAGCAACGTTTAAGCAGTCGGCTACTATGAGAATCATCATCATTATCTTCGTTTTAAAATAGTAGCTAACATACTTAATTAAACATTAGCAGTTATCTTCTTCATAGTATTAGTTAAGTTAAAGCTATTACCTTGTACTCTTCCCAAGGCTTAGAGTTAGTGTTAAACAGCCTTTACAACTACTGCAATGTGGGTTCGCAGTCAGATGGTCAACACAAAGTCAACGCCAGCTTTATCGTGTCCAGATGATGAGGTCAGGTACTTTTTAAAATACTGCTGTTATATTTCTAAACGGAAATTAGGCTAGTTTGTTGACACGGGGGTAGTCATCTTTATTAAATTAAAAAGATTAGAAAGAGCTGGACACATTATACACGCTTGTGAAAGCAGACTTATTAAGAAGATATTTAGTGCAAAGCCAGAACATAAAAGAAAAGTTGGAAGATAAAATCTGAGATGGAGGGACGGGGTTGAGTCAGGTCATCAGTACTCTTGGAATCAGAAACTGGTAGAATATGGCTATGCATAGAGAAGAGTGGCGAAATCTTCTGAAGAAGGCTAGGGTCCACAAAGGGCTGTTGAGCCAATGCTGATGATGGTAGTTGGCACTGGATAGTTCGGTAAGAAAAATTCAAAAGAAGATTATGAATTAAAAAAATAGTTTTTTGTTTAAAGTGGCATAATTAGTGTATCTCTGGTACGTTTGTAAGTATTTTAAAATAATTTATAAAATATACTCCTCCATTCAAATAAAGGAGACGGCACGTCAAGTCAGTTTTCCGTAGATTTAATTTACAACATGGACTACGACCAGTGAGACCTGATTCGTGGTGAAAATATCGTGGAGTCATTGGTAAAATTATCCATGTTCGCTTAGGTGAATTTGCGGAAAATTTAAATTAAAAGTTTTCAGTGCAACCATAAAATTATTAAGCTGATTTTCAAGGTTAATTTTTTTTTCGTATCGGCCGTCTAAGGACCACATGCCAATTTCAAATCTTTACTCTTT